>JALJVW010000139.1:3190000-3863750 GCA_024865655.1 Emberiza elegans
TCAGAGCTTAACCTTATGCGTAGACTGAATGAAATGTTCTACTCCTTCCATTTGATAAATTATACATATACCTTATGTGTATAAATATACATTTCCTGCATACTCCATTTCTGCAGATATTTCTTGTTTGTAATTGAGTATATTAAACAAAGGCAACTTAAAAAATGAAGAGAGAGTCAGTGCCGTATATTGCAGAAAGTGCTTGCTGATGTTAAGCAATTAAAAAATAAAAACAGTAGCCTAGGTTTATGGGACAACTTAATGGTGTTCTCTAATGATAAAAATAAGCATGTATTAGTGCATAAGAGTAAGGGGAGAGGTAGGATTCTGAGAGAAAAGCAAAGGGCTGAGAATCAGACTGTGCTTGGCTTTGGCACATGTTCATGGTCAAGTGAGTAGTTTTGTCTTCCTTGTGCCACACCTCAGTGGGCAGAGGTGGGACCTGGGGTCTAGTCCTCTCTTCCAAGCTACCCAAACCTCTGCCTCCCAGGACAGACCCTCCTCCCTGGACTGCTGAGCATCCTAGTTGGAAGGCCTTTCTCCATCCTTCTCCAGGATGGAGCTCTCCCTGTTTAAGCTGTCATGGATACAAGCCTAGAGACAGGGAGAGAAAACTCTTCTTTTCCAGTCATCTGGCATGGGGATGAATCTCTGCCAGTGGTGACAGATTAGCCAAAGACTGCTCAGTGTAAAACGCAAACAGAATCTGCAAAACAGGGAGTGGTAACCAAGATGAGTAACCTATTCTGTCACCTGGAGAAATGCTTTCTGCTCCAGCCCAATGATTTATTAATGATGACACGTAAATTAAACAGGAGAAATTGCAGGAACACACCTTAAGCCAGAAAAGACTATTTGGTTGGTTTGTTGGTCCAGGTGACACCTTCTCAGGCACATGAAAGAGCCACACCAGCTCTCCCATCTGCTGGGACTGATCTCAAGGGTCCTGATGGTGTATTTTGTTACACCAAAGAGACATCAAGCTGTTGGGCCATATTTTGAGGAAAGGTAGGTAGGTGGGTATGAGGAACTGCACACTGGGGTCAGCAAAGCCAGCCCATCCCCACCCTTTGCCTTCAGCAGGCTGTCCTGGAACTTTTGCACCAGTTATTGGACAATTCTTTAGCCCCAGTCACTGGCATAAGCCACATAAACAGAGAAATAAATGGAAAAAAAAAATGAAAGCAACCACCGTTCCAAAAGGGGGCATGGGGATGGGTGGCCAGGGTTGTTTTAGCCCAGGGTTACACTCTTAGTTTATGTCTAGTCAGCCATCTAGCCTCTATTTTCTAATTAAATGTTTTTGCCAAGAGCACCTAAGCATTTATGAAAAGTTTTATCAGCCACCTGACTTTTGCTTTGGTGCCCAAAAGACTTGCTAGAAGTGTATGGAAAACATGCCAGACCTGGATTAAATTCCAAGTCTCCCTAGCTCCAGTCTAGTTCTTTAACTGCAGGACCTCCTGCCTCATTTCCAAAAGTTTTATTATATCCCCTTGTCCTTAATATGTGTCAAAGTCACATTTGCTTGAGAAAAGCATTCATCAAAGAAAGGGCATGTGAGTAATTATATCATGTTATTACATGTGGCAAATTAAATTGTCACATGTTGGAGGAAGAAAACCTGGGGTTTACTGCTCTTGCCTGAAATGGAGCACACTCACTCAGAGTCCTTGTGCAGACTGAGTCTCTCTTGACTGAGACCTCCTCATGAGATGCCACCTGCGTTATTGTGGGCTTAATTGCAACACTTTTGTTGCTGGTAGTTGCACTTATTTGCTCTTGAGCATGTCACATTGCCCTGGCGTGTTTTCTTTTTTTCAGACTTAACACAGTGCTCCTGGAGCCAACTTAACAGAGACTGCTCCACTGAAAGCTTTCTGAAATCATTCTTAAATTACGATACATAATCACTTGAAATTAAGTCAATTCAAATGTAAGTTTAATTTGGCACCTTCCACTTAACTGATTCCTAGTGTAAAAAAAAAAAAAAAGCTTCAGTAAAGTACTTAAGATGACATTTAATTGGTCCTGAATATCACACTACTCTGTGTAAAACTCTGTAGTCTTTAAAAACTTTAATCACTTCCTTTCAGCCAGGGCTGGATTTCTTAGGTGTATAAAATCTTTAAAGTGGGACCCACCAAGAAATTTGTTCCAAACTCCACAGCTGTCCTCAGTGCTTCTTTGTACCTCTTGATAAGTAAAGATTTTCTTAGTTGGAAAGAGTTTAAAAATTATCAGGGATGGTTGTTGCTGTTGTTTTTTTAGCTCTAATTAAATGAAAGCAGGGAAGCACCAGTAAATAAGCAGCTGGAGGAAATAAAGAATTCTCATTGCTTCTGAGGAAACCTTTTTAAATGGGCAAGAGGTTTAGCAGGCTCTTTTACTGCTCTCTGCTTATCCTGAACAGTTATAGCTCACTAGGCTGAAACTGGAGTACCAGAGAGAGAAGTGGAAAGTTATCCAAAACTGCTGGCTTGTTTAAAAGTAATATATACATTATTGTTAGTCATTCCATGGCATTAGATCCTGCAGCTACATCTCAGTTAAGTGTTCTTCCATGGGCCTGTTCTCTTGTTTCTTTTTTGGCAGTAGTGTTTCTTTCTAACAGTATTTTGGTGCTTAGATGGCAAGCTACATGTTATCCATATAATGTTTAATTTAATAAGGTAAAATGTGATTATTTGGGTTAATTAGAGCGTGTAAGAACTCTGTGTGTATGCACTTTTGATAGTCACTTTTAAACATGTACTTGTATATATTGATTTATAAATATTTGAGGTATATTTATGCAAATTTGATATACTAGCAATGCAAGGCATTATAGATCATTTGCAAGAGTGTTGCAGTGCGAATTCACATTTAGGCAGTGAGCAGCATTCATTAAATGTCCGTGCTTCAGCTGTGTGCTTGCAGGGTGGTATTTTTTCCTCTAAGGCTTAGCTATTAAATCCACTGTAAAATACTGCAGAGCTGTATCTGAGCCTTTTTAAGTGATCACTTGACTCTGGTGACTGTTTGGTATGGAAGCCATAGTCAAAATATGTCTATTTAAAACAGATGTAGTCATCAGGAGGCCCTCCAAGCCATGCTTCTCAGCTTCTTCTAAGTCAAACTTCTTCTAGGTCAAAGCATCTCCTAGGCAGGTTCAGAGAGGGGTGATTATCCCCATTTCCCCACATGTCAAGTGTAACCACACTGCTGCATTGACAAGGGGCTAGTGCCATAAAAATAGGACTCATTATTTAGTTATCAGACAAGTTTGTTGCCATCCATTCTCCTCATTCTGTCTCACTCGTGCTATTTAAATGTGGAGCTAAAAATAAATATTAGTCCTTGTTATCAACAGGCACGGTAAGGAATTTTACTGCCCCAAATGCTGCCTAGGGTTAGCTTTGGATGGCTGTTTGTTGCGCCACATTGCAACAGCCTGGACAGAATGCCACAGGGAAAGTCCTTGGGGCCTCTGCGATCCCAGAGAAGCTGAATGCCAGTGCCCAGGGTGAATTTAACCATGGCATGATGAGCAGGAGGAGTGGGCTGTAATAATCAGAGAGAGGAAGAGCAGAGCCTGAGCAAGGCCTTGCCAGCAGCAGAAAAGATTGCTTTCCACGCTGCCCCAACCATGACCTCAGGATAGGGATTTCTGACTGACCCTGTGCCACGAAGCATTAAAAACGCAGCAAAATGATCCACTGGGCTCTCACTTCTTGACCTCCCCGTGAGCACAGAAGCTTTTCCAGCTCTCACTGAGAGAATGATATCATTTCTGTAGTTATCTTTACTGCTTTCAGACTGAGCTTCTCACCTGCTTAAAGAGAGCTGTGGCAGCCACTGCCATTTCTTCCAGTTAGTCTCTTGTTTTAGTCCCTGCAGTTCTGTAATTTGCTGATGGGCCAGAATAATGTGAAATTACCCTTACAACATTTCAGTTGTCTTTTCCTAATTTGTCATTTTGTTCAGATATCCAACACATTCTTTAGGACTAGGGGAGTTGCTGCCATTGTGTACAGAGAGTAGACAGAAAAGGGATGCCTTTTCATGGGGAAAAGACTTGGTGGTCTACAAGCACAAACTCTCCTGGTTTCTCTGACCCTGTCACAGAAATCATCCCCTTCTCCAACTGCCTGGCATGACAAGGGAACAAAGGCAGTAACTGTGGGTTTGGATATAGGTCTGGGTAGTGCTGAGTAGTCTTCCCAAAGCACCTCTGCAGGAAAAGCCCTGCATGATACAAACAGATGCTGCCACCTGCAAACAAGTGGTACAGGTGTGTTCTGGTGCTACAGGGCAAGGTCTGGAGAGCATTTCCCATCACCAAGTAAAGCAAACAGTGTCTTGAAGACAAAGCTACCACTGCAGAAGAGGGTCAGTGGTGAGGCAATTTGGTTGCACCCCTGTATTGACTCCAGAGCTTGTCAGCATCCCCCTGCTGCTTGCATGCTGCCCACAGTACAGTTATTCTGTGCTGCTGTGGTATGGAACGTTGTGATCAGCCCCTGGATGCTCCTAAATTAAGGCAGATCATCTTTGCCTCCTCAGAAACCTGCAGAACCCAGCTGCAGCCATAAAGCTGCTATCAAATGCAAGCTGGCTGCAGTTCAGAATTGGGGCCAATATTTTTAACAGCATGAAATTTTGTTGTAGGCCCTCTGGAAGGATTCTGCACATGAAAAGTTGAACTGGAGCAAAATCAAGACTTGAAGTCCCCTGTGTGGAAAAACAGGTGAAAAAAAGGTTAGCTGTGTTTGAGAAGGGGGATGCATCTCTCATCTGCATTACAGATAGAGTCTGATGGCATTAATTTGGAAGAGGTGTATCTTTCTTTACTGTTCACAAATGCATTCTAATGCCATGACCTCTTTTGTCTGAACTGGCATCAGCAGAACATTCCGACCGTACCAATCTCATCAACATAATCAGGAAATAAGTTGATATTTTACAATAGTAATTAAATCCTAAGCTCTACCCGCTTTGTAAGGGCCTGAACTTCTACATGTACTTTCATACTGCCACTGGTGGCTTTTTGTTTGCATTACAGCAGCCTGAGAGCAAACGAAAGGCAAGATCCAAGATAGGAAGGCAAATTGGTTTTGCAAATATGGCAAAGAAAGTGTGTGAAATCAAATGCCAATATTAATGCAAGACATCTGCTCTCTGTTCCAGTTCTGAGCGAAGTAATCCAGTCCTAATTATACACTGCTGTGTCCTCTACCAGCTAAGGAGAATGGTGCAGCCATTCTTAGTACTGGTGTATAAATTTCTTTTTGGATCTGATAGATACATTAGATGCAGGGGAGGCTTTTCATTTTTTGACTGTCAGTTGCTTTGGGTAGCACAAAGAGAGGGGAGGAGAAAGGTTGCAGCAGGAAAAGATCAAAATCTTCCAAAAAGGACTCTGCTCCTAGAATAAAAATTTTTTCCTAGAGAACTTTCCCTGCAGACCTCAATCAATAGTATTCTCATCTGAGTGCACATATTATTCATTAAGAAATATTGGCAAGATGTGCACTATAGTGTATGCCTTCATTAGAGCCTCCACCTGCCTGCTTTTATCAGAACATCTTCCCTAACCTTCATCTTCATGGAACTTGTTTTTGTCTTTGGATTCAGAGAGAAATCTTGTAATTTCACAGCATGGATTTATTTTAAAACAAACAAACACCGAAATATTCGTCTCTTTGGTTTGTGTATGTGTTTTCTCATCTCACACATTAAATGAATCAAGATTATCACCATTAGATTCAGGCTGAACTGGATGCTGATGAATTCAAGTGCAAAACACAGCCCAGTGCAACAGACCCTCCCTAACATGGGAATAGCTGGAATTCTTCTGTTGTGTGTTCAGCTGCCACACCATATCCTTTGTGTGCACCTACAGCTCCTGTGCCAGCAGCCATCTTCCTATGGGCTCAACATTTTTAGATGATATGTTGTTCAAATGATGTTATGAAGACCTGACAAATGTCATCCATCCAAGTAGAGGCAGAGGGGGAGCCACAAAACATAGGGGACACTGGCAGTGTCTCAGGGTATTGCTATCACAAAGCAACATGAGCCTGACATTGCATTTTGTCTTTTCAATTCATGTATTTCCATCTCCAACTATTCTGTGTCAATTTTGCCTGGTCTCTTTAGAGCAAGGCAGTGAAGAAAGAAGATGTCTTATTGGAAAGGGCACTGGGATTTTTGGACAATATGTTGTGGTCTAGCTCCATGACTGGGACCCCTCTGTGTGCTGCTGCAGTTTAAAGAAGAGCTGATAGTAAGAGATGATGAAAAGGCAGCTGCATGGCTCTGTCTCTGTTCACCCATCCCACATTTGATTAGTCTCTGCTTGACATCAGGCTGGGAGCAATAAGCTCTGATCACAACAGAGTATGTGGCAACAAGCCCGAGAGCTCCACGTGTCACTCCAGAACCAGACCCTGTCTCACTGGATTCCTCCAGAAACAACTGAGGCAGATGTAGGGATGCCAGGTTTGTCTTTCAGGTCTGTCTACTCTACCAAGGTGAGGAGTAAAAGGCAGGACTACCTGCAGGAGAATGCTGCAGCAGCAATGGACTTTGATGTAGAGAAAAATATACAGAAAAGTCAATTACTGATCCAAATGAAAGCGAGGGACGTTATGAAAACACTGTCACTAGAGTTTATTCATAAGTTTGTAGGTGTCTTTTTGCTGGGATATGTGTGTTAAGGATTAAAGAAACTCTACACAGGCACTGCTGTGTGAAGAGGTGGCAGAGTCAGAGTCCATGTGTTGGTTTGCTCAGAAAGATTGGGCTAAAGGTGCATCCCTGAACTTTTGCTGAACTTCAGTTTGATATGGATTGAAATCTTACATCACTGTTGAGACCTGATGGACCATATAAATGGAAGAACACAAATCACTTGAACCTGGGAGGGTTTTGAGAGGTGGAAGGAGAAAGGAGGCTTCTATTGGGAAAGCACCTCCTCTATTTATGCTTTTCTCATGGAAATCCAGCCTGTCCCAGCTCCATGTCTGGGCCTCCTCTAGAGCCTTTCACTCGGGTCCTTTGACCTCTCCCTGCCTGCATTGGTGCTGGGGAGACACTGGCAGATCTGCAGTGTGTCACACCCAACCTCACCCCCCAGCAGTTTGTACCCACTCACAAAACCTTCCTGACACCAGTTTCTCATGTAGAAAGAAACTTCATGTATTCCATTGCAGCTGAGCTGTTCTGGACATGAGAGGTGCAGAATCTGCCCATTAAACTTCTTATGAAACAAGAAACAGTCCAAAAATTCAGGTCTTGCTACTTTTATTTTTGAAAAAAAAATTCCTTTTAACTTTTTCTTATGGAGAGCAGCAGCACAACTTCTGAATAACTAATTTATCCCCTGTAAATTTCTCTAAAAGGTCATTACAGATTGTAAAGCCTAATGGCTTAAAGTTACAGCCTTATATCACAGTGGCAAAGAACTTATTCTCTGGTGGTTTTATTTTTGAAGCTTTCCCATTTTCTTCTATCAAAGGAAATGCTGTATTTTTAATACACTGTTTTCTTTATTAAGGGAAAGCCTGTATTTATGAAAATATTTAACATTCATTTCACGTAAAACATAGTAACAGAATTGAGTGATTTATTTTCACAATGCATAGGCAGAGAAGTAGAGCAAGCCAGAGTTTAGAAATAATTGAGGTCTGTAGATCTCAGGTATGTATTTAAGTGGTCTTTTGAACTGCCACCTATGTTCTGTGTGAACATAACTTTTCAGAGCACTTGTGATTTTCCTCCTTTACAGGGCTGCTGAACTGTGGTATGAGGTCAGGCCCATGGTCACTCTCTTCTGCCACCAGCAAGGTAGGTGCAAGTGATTCTGAAATGGGTAAAAATAGAGATGTTTTGTAGCTAATTTCATACAGACCTGTGCAAATTGTCTTGGTTATTTGTGTGAATTCAAGAAATAAAACCCATGTGTCAAACTGGCAGATAAAAGTCTCATCTGCTGAGAAATATGACTTTGAAAACAGCTGCTAAATTTTCCATGTGCAGGGTAGTCTTTGGTATGGCCCGGTGCTGTTTCACTGTGGGATTCTTACTGGCACACGTGACTTAATCACCTTCCTTTTTTATTTTGATTTTTTTTTTAATCCTGTCAGCTGAAAGATAAAATAAAAAAAAAAAAACCAACATATTAAGCTCCCTGATGAAACTTTATAATTCCCAACACTGAAACATTAACCAAGTCCTTAATTAAGGGAGACTGAAAGTAGAAGAATGCTTTTATGTCATCAGCTGGTTTTTTCTCCAGTCATCTGCCTCATTCAAGCATAGGATAATATGAAACCTCACGGGTCTGCTAAAGGCTTGACTTAAGTATACTGTGGACTTTGTAATTTAATAAGAATGGGGCGTTGTTCTTAAGAAACTTCATTTTCTCTTGCTTGTTCTCAAGCAAAAAGGAAAAAAGTACGAGCAGCTAGTGAGCAGGAGCCTTAAGTTAGACCCAGAGGTTTGAGCCCAAGCTCTGGCTGCACAAAGGTGTGTTTATTCCTGTGTGCCTCTTCCCTCACGCACTAGGAATAGCAGGAATTAGTACGAGACCAGAAACTTTCCTAGGCAGAGCACAGCTGCTCCCTTTTCTCTGTAGTTTCTGCAGTATTGCGGGTGATGGCTTCTCAGAGCTGCCTGGCCAGGGAGCGTGTAAGGCGCCATAACTGAATGAAAACCAGCGCACATCAGTGATGAACTGGCACCTCAGCAATGGTGCTGTCTGGTCCTCCTCCCGCAGCAAGCTGTTTTAGTGCTTTGTTCCAGAAAGTGGAGGGTTGGGGAGCTGAGGCTTATTCCCAGACACTGATCCATGTCAAGTTTTCCCAGTATCTCATTATGGGGCCAGTTGCCTACACAAGTGCTTTTTAAAGGAGTAATCTAGATGTTCTTCTCTAGTGTCAAGGTATTAAAAAATAAGTGTGGTGAAATTCTTCATACAAATCTACTGGGTGAAGGAGGCTCAAAAATTACTGAAACTTTTTCAGTCCTCTGAAATAACCCTCTGAGCAGATATAATGGAAACAAACACAGGAAAAGGCTTCACCACACTAGAAAAAGCAATTTACGTAGAATGAGGACCTTTACACTGGGGTTTGTCTCTTCACCTTATTAAAGCTGTAAACCTAAAAATGCCCATGACTGTAACTGCAGGATTGCAGCAGACTGTTCAAACTACAGGATGTGTGTTTGGGAATCAAACGTTTTGGTGGTTTTGGCATTATTTTTCTCCCCTTGTGTGATGTTCTCTCACGTGCCTACACAAGTGCAAGATTCTCTATTGATTTTTCCTTCCAGGTCTTTTTCATGCCCAGTGACCCCACCTTTGCTGGCTCAAGTGCAAACATAATTTCTGAAGAATGATACCAAAGTCAGCCTCCGTTTCCTCAGTTTCTTCCTGTTCCACCCTTGGCATCCCAACAGTGACCTTGAGCTCCAGTGCATGCAGACAAACTTCTGCCACTCAGTAAGTCTGTGCCTAGATTAAACCACACCATCCCTGTGGCAAGCTCAGAATTGAGGCTCAAGAGTCTCATACCAAGATTTAGAAATTATGGCTTTGCACCCAAAAGGCTCCTTGGCCACCATGAGAAAAGAAATGGGCTCAAGGACCAAAAGGATGCTCAGAAATGAGCTGATGCACCATGTTTTCCAGGGTCAG
Source organism: Emberiza elegans (assembly GCA_024865655.1). Classification (NCBI taxonomy): domain Eukaryota; kingdom Metazoa; phylum Chordata; class Aves; order Passeriformes; family Fringillidae; genus Emberiza; species Emberiza elegans. Next base: position 3,199,683 of record JALJVW010000139.1, read on the forward strand.
CATTTTTCAAGTGCTGCCATGTTCCTTCAAAAGGCAGGAAAAAAAAAAAAACCAACCCAAAAAAAAAAGATTCATGGAGTTAGAAGGACCAAGTTCCTGTGGGTGCAGTATGTGCCACAGAGTGGAAATTAAAAACCAGAGAATTAACGGGGTTTGTTGTGTTACAAAGCTTGAAAGCATTTTTATCCTTATATGTGTGTACTCACAGAAAAACATGCTGCACTAACGAAGGACAACTTTATGTTCCCAATCCTATTTATTGTTTGTTGCCAGGCAGTCTAAGCTATGGGTTTGGTTTATTGTAGGGGTGAAGAGGAGGTGCTTGTGGGGTTTTTGACCCCCTTGGCTATAGGTGATGTGTACAAGGTGTGCCTTAAAGAGAGAGGGTAGAGTTGCCAGAGAGGCAAGTTTAATAATGGGTATCTTGACAAGGGTGAATGTGAAGATGGGGAACTGAGGATGTGACAGTTCCTAGATGATGTGCAGCACTATCCCCCCTGAAATCTATCAAAAAAATTATCTGTCTCCCCTCAAAGGGAACCAGCCTGAAGAAAAGTCCAAAAAAAGACAACAGGGTGGGACCTAAATAAAAGCTAACAGAGGAGCTGAGCTAATATTAGTTTCCTGATATATAAAGCCAAATGGATTAATGGATCAGCTCATGCATTGCCTAAGGAAACAAAAAGAAAATCTTCAATACTTCTGTGCACATTGAGGACATGAACAATATGGGTCTTTAGAAAGTAAAAACCCAATTTGGGGGAATCAATTACTACTTCTTTTTTTCTTACCCTTTTTTTTTTTTTTAATTTAAAGGAAGTTCACAGAGAGGTAAAACTTGGGTAACACGCCAGCCAGAAGTCATGCGTCTCAGACACCACAATGATGGTCGATCTCGGTTTGCATCAGCCTTGCCTGGGCTCTTTTTAGCATTCCAGCTCCAGCTAATGGAAATCAAGCCCATTATGGTAAACGTAGGAAGCAAGTACATTAATAGTGGGCACTGACATTAATTCAAATGGTAAACAATTCAGAACTGTTCCCAGTACATACTAGATTATGTATCATCTTACCTGCTGCTTCAGAGGGCTGCGCCTTTCATGGGTTTTTAAAGTACAGAAGACTGTCTGCCTCAGTTTTCTGCTTTAGTAAACTATTTCCAAATTCTGCTTTGCTCCCTATCAGTCCCATATACTTTTTTTCTTTATTGTGTTGGATGCAAGCACTTTCACTCCATATCTGACAGACATTTGCAATGTCAATCTGTTCCTCCCTTTAAAAACAGAGAGGCAGACGGGGCAAGTTTAGCAAAGGCAAGATGTGGGGGAAAATCTAACGCGAAGGCAGAAAGAAAAATTGAGCTTATTTATACAGTAACACGTGTGTTAGAGTAATGCCTCCCTTCCTCGGCTATGCGCTCCCCCATCTTCTCTCTCACACACGTATATACACACACACTTTAACTGAGCTTTTGTGTTTTGTCAGAATTAATGAGAAAAGTTCCCTTGCCCTAGGGGTAATTAGTGTCCTTGGAGTTAAATAAGCTAATACTTAGACACCTCTGGCACAGGCAATTATGTTTGTGTATTGAATAATTGATTCAAAGAGGGGGGGAAGGGGCTGCTAATCAGATCTGAGCATAATGAATTGATTTAATTAACAGGGGAATCTGAGGGTCCCTGGGAAATGTGTGCATTTATTCAGCAGCAGGGAGAGTGCAAAGCACATAAATTGAGAGAGAGAGCGAGCGAGGCAGGCGGCAAGTGCTTTTGCTTTCAGTGATAGGTTCACATCTTTCCTCCCTCCCACCCCCCCTTCCTTTGAATATAATTTTAGATTTAGAGTGAAATCAAGAGAAAAGCACTTTAGAAGCCTGGAAAGCTCTTGCAGTGGCAACAGCAAAGGGGAGAGAGGTTGTGAGCGATCACACGCGATTACATTAAGACAATTTTTGACAGCGCAGGTTGGGCAAGGACGGAGCAGGGGGAGCAGCCCCCGATATTGGTCCTCCCTTACCTTTTTCCTCTCTCCCCCCCGCTTCCCTTCTTCTTTGATCCCTAAACTGGCACTCGAGCTGCAGCGGCGGGGCCGGGGGCGAGGCGGCTGGTGCAGGAGCCCGGCTCCAGCTCTCCGGCGCCCAGCGCGGCCGTAGCCCGCCGCAGCCCCGCTCCAAACTCGCGTCCCGGGGCAGCGCCGGGGCGGCCGCGCCGCTGCCCCCGCCTCGGCAGCGCCCCGGTGCCCGGCCCGGAGCCCAGAGCGGCGGCTGGAGGGGGAGCGCCCCAAGGAGCCGGAGCGGCGGCGGCGGCGGCCGCCCTCGGCGCCCGGGACAATGGTGCTGGACAAGGAGGACGGTAGGTGGGATCGGGGCGCGGGGCCCGCCGCTCCCGCCCGGGCGCCCCGGCGGCGGGCGGGGAGGCGCGGACGGGGGCACGGAGGGAGGCGGCGGGCTCGGGGGAGCTGCCCCGCGCCGCGGCACGGCGCTGCCGCCCGGCCTGTCCCGCACCGCTCCCCTCACAAAGGGGGGCCGGGACGGCGGCCCCGCCGCGGCCGCGGGTCGCTCTCCGCGGTGGCCGGGCCGGGCCGGGCGGTGCGGGTGTCCCCGGCCGGGGGGGCACGGCAGCGGCTGGCCGCGGCCCCGCTGCGTCTGCGGCCGGCCGGGGAGGGTCTGACACTGCAGCCCCGACACCGGGCCGCCATCAGCGCCGCTGGCCGCAGAGTGCGTCCCCGCCGGGCCAGCTCCGCCGGCTCCCGAGGCCGCGGGTGCCCGAACGCCGCCCCGCGCTCCCACTGCGGGCAGGGCGGCCCTGCCTGCTCGTGTAAATGGCCACAGAACGTCCCTGTGCCGGGCTGGCGGGGGCTTCAACTCGGAAAAGTGGATGCCAGGCTCTAGAGACAAGTGGGAGATGCTCTCCTTCGCTGTTGTCTTTTTTTTTTTTTTTTTCCCTCTCCTCTACCTCTTTTCCTTCCCCTTCCCCTTGTCTTTTGATCTGGAGTTTCTGCCTCAGAACGGGGAGAGCCTGCCCGCCGCGACACCGCCGAGTGGGACGGGGCACGAAGAGCAGTCCCGGGCTGGCTGGTGCGAGCGGCCGTGTGGGAGGGGGCCGAAGCGCCGACAGCCGCCAGGGTAAATGCTCGCTGCTCGGAGAGGTGCGTGGGGAGGGAGCTCGCTGCACGCTCGTCACATGCCTCTGGGCCCTCGGAGAATCCCTATCCCTCTCTTCTTTTCCTCCAGTTTCTGGAAGCCCTCTGAAGCAAACTGATGTAGTGTTATTAGTGGGGTCTGTAGTGCACCAGTGGAAAGCGCGTGTGTTGGAGAAGAGGGAATGAACTTATCTAACTGGTCAGTGAGAGGTAACAGTAGAAAGACTTTTCTCACCCCTCGCCCCCTGTGCACTTAGGTAAAAAGGTTAAATAATGACCGAGGAATTGAACACGGGTAATTTCTAACTGGTGTGTGCAACAAGGTTTGTGTTTCTGACCTCACTTTCAGGGGTAACCTGCATTGCGAGAGTCCCCTGAATTTTGCTCAGCTGCTGGAGGAAAAGGGAGGAAGGGCTCTTAACGTCTCTATTAATACCCCTTAATAATAATAACCGGGTGATGTCTTCATGCCGGTGACTCTCTGTCAGGGGGTGCCTGCCAGCCCGTGTCTGTTCCCGTGTGATTGACAGGCTGCCAGCAGGATGCTGCCTCCATTGCAGGGCCGAGAGGCACAGGTGAGCTGCGAGGACAGACCGAGATCTGAAGAGGGTTCCCTAATAGGGGTGTTTGGGCTCTTTCAAGTGTCTCAGACGTACTCATTAAACACGAGGAGCTCGGGGCCGGCCTGACGGTGCTGTAAGGAAATGAAACTAGAACCCTTGATTATCCAGACAGTTCTCAACAGCCTCCTTCCAGGAGATGTCATGAGTGGCTGCGTATAAAAGGGAATAATGGTGCTGGATGGGAGAGGTAAAGAGGAAATTAGTGCTGGGTGCACTTAAAAAATGGAGCAAAGTAGGAAACAAACCCCTGATGAGAGGGATGTGAAGATCAGAGCAACAAGGTGCGGTAATGCCTAGGAATCTCCTGTGCTGTTGGTGGAGTAGTTATGCTCGAGGAGAAATTATGGTCACTTTTAAAGATGCCCTGGAGAAATAGGTGACAGAAGGTGAGACTCAGAGAAGAAACTCTTTTTATGAAGAGGTCATTTTACCTTTGTAAGTTTCTTTCTGCCTGACTCAAATGGGCTCCACTTGCCCGCTCATCTGTGAATGTTAAAAGGGGATGCTGGACCTGCATAGGTTACAAATGGACTAAAATGGAAGCTTTTGCTAACTAAACCAATTCCTTTTGAAATCAAGCTTGAATGAGCTTGTTAATAAAAATGGGTCTGTTTTACTCCCATAAATGGCCCTTTTTATTTTCCTTTTATTTTTCTTTTTCCCAGAAGTCGGTCTGATTTTTACCATCTAAAAATCCCAGCGTTGTGGCTACTATCCAATTCTCCCCTTGATTTAAGAGGCTTTGCCATGTAGAGCTTTCCTTTGAGGGGTTTTCTTCTTTTGAGGTCTCTGGCAGCAGTGGGGGTATTCACAGTTATTGCTGCATAGAGAAGGCAGGATTTCAGGATTACCCCTCCCAGAAGTCCTGGTGTATCGCAAGGAGGACACTTGCTGCCTTGTAGATATGAGCTCCTTGCTTTTGCATCCCTGAAGGCCACTTGGGAAGCTGGGCCATGGCCATTGGCCTCGGGTAGCTGCCCACTGTTTCAGCTTGGAGCCTTAGGGCAGTGTGCCAGCCCCAGTGTGACACCAGGATTGCCCCAGCGGCACAAGAGCTGCAGATTTGGGTTTCCACTCCGGGTTTGTGAGCAAAAAGCTTCCTTGGCAAGCACGCTCTGTGGTGCCGAGAAGAAGTGGAGACTCAATAATACTCTTATGTGGGTCTTCACAGTTATCATTGAGGATGAAGGGGCAGGCTGAAAAAACAACAACAATAATAATGTTTCTGACTTGATGTGTTGTGGCATCGCGTCAAGTTATGTCAGGGAGGTAACAGCATTTTGTACGTTTGAAGTGACATAATATAACTTGACTGATGCAACATGACTTGATATTAGAAAATAGTGGTTCATAGTGGAACTCTGGCAGGTATCTTCCCCGAACAAATGTTGGGAACTGAGAGAAGAGGGACAAGAGGGGTGGGGGAGAGAAAGGTTGGGAGAGGAAAACTTCAAGGCTCTCATTTTAGTCAGTTTCACTGTGTAAATCACAGCAGAATTTGCTGTGGGCAAGCCAACCTACGCACCGTGCAGCGCATTTATGTATTTCAAGATAATGAGAGTTAAGATATTTCTGAAATACATAAATGTTTTGATCGCAAAGACCAGATTTCTGCTTAAAAAAGTAAACTGACATCAGGTAGCATGATTAATTCCAACAGATTGTGTTAATTGTAGTTGACTTAAATTGCTGTACAAATGTGTTGGGGGTTAGAAAACTTTTTTTTTTAATTGTTGGTGTGTGAAATGAGTAAGCAGATAAAGTGTTTTAAAAAAATCTGTTTGCGCAGGGAGTAATCCAGCCTCTTTGACATGATGGAGCAGTAAAGGAATAAAATGTACATTGATCCGGTACTGCATATTTTTTCATGAGTGCATTATGCCTGCTAGTTTGCTCTGCTGCAGAAGTCAGCTGTGACAGACAATGGCTAACTTCATTTTTATCAAAACCTTGCCTTTCTTGTAGTTACCAAATAGTGGAAGTTGAAATGTACCATATATTTTGGGGTAAGTCTGTCCTTTTTGAAGGTGGCAGGGTTGAAAAGTACACAGAAAGAAGGATGGAACATTTTTGGAGTTCACCATTTTCTGGTGGAGGCCAGTAGTATATTGGAAGTGGTAAAGTGCCTCAAATCTAAAAAAGGCTGTGGCTTTGTTAGTTTTTGTGTGGATCCTTTTAACTATTAGACTTTATTCTTTGGGATAAAATCCTCCTCCTTTCTAGCTTGTGACACTTCCTAAAAGAAAGTGATTATTTATGGTGGTTGCACTCTTACGCTAAAATACATATTCAGCACTTGCAAACTAGTATCACTAGGAAACAGGAGTTGTTGGAAGCACTGGATGAAAACAGCTCAATGTAAACTGATACATTTAACATCAAATATTCTCAAGGACTGTTAGGATTAAGTATTGTGAATGAAGGGGGAAGGAAAAGCCACTTCAGCTGGGGATAAGGAATCTAATTAAAAATCGGTATTAAGGATATATAACTTGAGCCCGCTATCATGCTCTTTAGAGGACTGTTGTATCAGTTGTAAAGGGGAGGAAGAAGTATCATTAAAGCAGAAATTAAATGTTTTTTCAGGTTAAAAGACTGAGATGAGTGAAACGGTGCTGTTGATCTTGGTAGCGAAGTGTCTGATCCCACAAGCCTTGCGAGAGCCAGTGGAGACAACAGATGACTTGTCTGAAAAAGGAATGAGAGTTGCAGGATGTAGGATAAAAGACGTGGGACCCCAACTTGTCATTTTATATCTGAGCATCGATGGCATTTCTGAAAAGTGGAGCAAACCTGTTAAGTGTTTGTATTGCTTTTGATTAGGTAAATTCATTTTAATACCGACCTAGTGAAAACGGAGCTGCGTTCTCCGGAGTAGTACACCCTGAAACCAATACCAACGCGTGAAAACAAACCCAAAATGTTTGCGCAGAAAATCCGTATCAAGTTTTAGGTCACCAGAGACGTGTGAATGAAATGTAGCTGGGAGCAGCCAGCGGGGCTGGCGTAACATCAGCTGCGGAGAGGTGAGAGCCTCGGACCTGCCCGAGCTGCTGCGGGGCGCCAGACACACTCCCCGCTCGCAGGGAGCATCCCGGAGCATCCCCGGAGCATCCCCGGAGCACACGGCGGCGGCGGCGGCGCAGGTGGCCCCGCGGCCGGCGGCACCTGGGCGGGGGCCGGGCGGGCTGCAGGTGGTGCTGCTGAGCCGGGAAGCCGCGCTCCGCCAGGAAATCCCGGCAGGAGCTCCAGAGGGGGCCCTGGGAAACGCGTGCATTTATTCATCGCAAGTGTGCAAGGCTCACCAATTGAGAGGCAGAGGCAGCACTAGTCGTCGGGCTTAGGTATTCTAGCCTCTGCGAATGTAATTTCGGATTTAGATTCAGCTTAAGTCCAAAGGGAAAACACTTTATAAGGCTGAAAGCTGTGTAGTCGCTACAGCCAGGGTTATGAGCTATCAAAGGCAATTACATTAAAATAGATTATACTGTGTAAATTGAGCCATTTAGAAGGTGAGAACCAAAGAAACAGCTCTGATCCCCCTTCTTTCTAAATTGCAGTTTTAGTTCCTTGCAATTCTGAGGCACAAAAGTAGGTGAGACTGCTTTTGTATCTGCAAAGTGCTTTATTTCTGAGTGTAATTCTAACTGAGTGCAATCTAGGTTAAAAGCTGGACAACTGGGTAATTAGAGCTCACTTGCTGCTAAAGGACGATCAGCTGTACCGTAGCTCATTTGTGTTCCCAGAGACTTGCTCTCCTCTCCCCTGAGCGGAGGCTGCTGGAGAAGAAGCATCTGTGCCTGGACTTTTCTTGATTGCGGAGATGATGGTGCTGGACAAGGAGGACGGTAGGTGGGCTGAGATTGTGTAAGCCTGTGCTCGGTGTCTTCTGTGTGCTGCTAATGTAGAAATAAATAGTTTTGAAACAGACGTGCGCTGTGCATTTCAGAGTGTTCTGCTCTTAGCTTCTGATGTTTTTCTCTTGTGTAGGTAAAAGCGTGCTTGCTCTTTATTTATTTTTTTTTTAATCTCGTTTCTGACATGATCGGACAGCCAAGAAGGGTTTACTCCGGGCTCTGTTTGCTGAAGGACATAGCAGAAACAGCTTGATTTTTTTAAAAATATCTATGTAGATTTTTCTTTCTGCAAATTACTTTAATATATTCATTTTAGCCTGTTTGTTTTAACAGCTTTTATTGTAAATCTAATCTTGAGATTTTTCTTTCCCTTTTATTTGCATGCCATTTAGGTTTCTTTAATGTGTGCCTTTAATATCTATTTCTCACAGCTTTTCTTCATAGCTATAAACATAATGACAATAAGCTAATAAGCCTCTGTGGCAAAAAAAAAAAAAAGCATTGGTTTATTCTAAGAATTTACTCTCTTCTTTTAATAGCAGAAGTGGAGGTTCATTTGGGATGTAATTTCATGAATGAAGCTGAAGGAGACGTTGACTGATTTTAGGACTTCACATATGCTTATTTTTTTAAGCTGACTAGTCCTTATCAAGGATGCTTAAGGGGAACAAATTGATGTGAGGAAGATCAGTGTCAGTTAGCAGCCTGAATGACCTGATGCTATCTTTTGCACATTGCCTGCCAGGGTGTGCAACTTAACTGCTCAGTCATCAGTAGTTTCTGGGATGAAGGTGGTAAGTTCAATCACAACTTTTTAATGAGGTGGTTTTTTTTTTTTTTTTGGTGAGGCTGTTTTGTGGCTTAGGTCTTCCCTCATAGCTCGTGCACTGAAAGCAAGGATTAAAAATGAGGCAGAGCAGAAGGCTTCTGCAGCCATCCACATGGACTTCCATCCATGGCGCTGCCTCTTGCCAAGGACCTCCGCCCTGGTGGCACTTTGTGCGTGGGAAGTGGGAACTGCATCTTAACTTTTAACAGGCATTTCTACCTGTTATCTCCTTATTTCATTCCACCTGTATAAATGGATGAAGTGGGCCATGTAATGGACTTTCCTGATCCTTTAAAATTTATTTCTGGAACCTCTTTAAAAGTGTTAGAAAAAAAAAGGTCATAGGCTGTTGCCATTGGAAAATAAGAGAAATTACTGAATATTTGTAAGACTGTAGACAGGAAATAGCTTTTCACAGGGGGAGGAAAAAGGCTTGGAGAAATTGGAAGTTGGGCATTTTGGCAGTAGCATTGATTTTACTTGAATATATATATTGCTTTTTAAAATATTTATGAGAAAAATAACTTGTAATTCAAAGTCACTTACTTTCCTGTGTCGGAGTCATGCTAACTGTGTTTTGTGACTAGTACTGAAAGCTGCTCAGTGCTATTAAGTTGAAATTATATTATTTTTATTCCACAACCCATATCTGTCTTCTAGTATTTTACAACTGAATTAGTACTGCACTGCAGAATAATTAGGAAGGCTTGACTATTGAAAGACCAGAAGTCTTGTAATGTTTCTCTTCCCTCTTTCCTTTTCTTGCCTCCCAAAAAAGGGAGTATTTTAGACCTAGCATTTTGAGGTCTTACCTCGTTGTAAGTTTGATTTCTAAAATTCTCCCTCTGATAAGTTCACACATGTAGAACTTTAATCTAGTTTCTGGGATGGCATGTGAGGTTTTGTTTCATGAAGCATTTGGGAGTATGAAAAAAAATGTGGGCTTTTCACAAAGACTTGACACCTTTAAAATATGAGACCAAGTGAAAATGCATCATTATCAGTGCCCCCTTGTATGCAGATTCATTCAGATTTGGACTAAGAGCTGACCAATGTGAGATCAAAGTCCCTGTATAAGTTGTCATGCCCTTATGAATTTATTCCGTGCTAATTAATTGTTGGCATCTCAAAACTGTGGAATAATCTTATTCGTGAGGAGAAAAAAACCTAAATCATGGGCTTTATTTCTGTTAAGATACTGTAAGTTCCTTTGTTAACACAGTAGAACTTGAAAAAAAATGAGTAGATGTGGAGCATCTGTTACACATCTTCTAGATCAGCTTTGCAGTTGACTGGCCTGTGGATAAAAGACACGCTAAGTGCTTGAGTATTGCTTCTGCTGGGAAAACAAATGAAGCTAACAGGGTTTCAAAGGCTTTGAAGCAGTGTCACTCTCAGAGGTGTTCAGTTGTTTTCTTTGGCAATATAAGTTGAAGCAAGCTAGTTTACTTTATTAGAGGCATAAGGCTACTCTTGTAACCTTCCTCTGACTAAGATGAATTTGGCTGGCTGACCTTATTTCTTGCTGGACCACACGTGTTGTGCTGGGTCTGGGTTTTTGGGTTTTTTTTTCCCCTCCTTAGGATTCATCTCTTTTAAAGGGCGGCAGCATTTTCTGTATTTTGTTAAATCTCCCTTTTCAATTTGTGCCTCCCTACAGAACTATGTTCTGCTATGATGGAGCAATGCAAATCAAGTAGAATAGCCCAAATTAATTCTTCACATTGGCGGCAGTATGATTGCCTGCATGGAATCAATAATGCATCATAGAGGGATCAAATTTTGGAGTATAATGTGTGAATAATGCTTGACACAAAACAAAAATTCAGTCATCATAATAGCAATTAGGAAAAAGCTGCAGCTTATCCCAGCTGTAATCTCTGCTAACAATGAAGCACAGCCTGGTAATCAGCATGTATGGTATGAAATGCACTAATAGAAATCACGGCTCTTTGTTATGTGTGTGGGGGGTGAAAGTTTCCTTTTCAGCTAACTTGTGCTGTGTTAACCAGGCATGGCATCCTTCAACCAAATTGTGGAGTGTGTGTGCACTTGTAAAAACACTGATCAGCTGCGTGTTCATCTCGATGTTTGCATAGACAGGAGCCCCCCAAATCACGGGTCCTTTGTGTTTTTGAGCAGAACTCTGATTAAACAGATCACAGGAGTAGGCTGAGTAAAATATCAGAGGACTCCATTAAACATATACCTCGGTTTTATATAGAAAGAAAATGTCATCATTTCTTTAAAAATTGAAAGAAAAATGTGGATACTCAGTGGTTGTGTGCATTGGGGTTGGAGAATGGGTCTAAGGTTGATGGGAGGTATTTAGGGAAATGAATGTTAGGTGATTGGAAACTGGATTAGTGGCAGCAGTTGGGTTCCTTGTTGTGTGAAAGCCCATCTTGCCCCATGCAGAATGTAAAAAAAAAAAAAAAAAAACAGCATTTGGAATTGGAAAAGCAAATTGTATAACATCAGTGACCAGACTTGTGCCACAGCGCCCTGGCCAGGACGATGGGCCTGTGGGCTGGCTTCACAAGGGACTGTGCCAGCTGCCATATGGAGGTACCTATAGATAGGTAGATGGATATGAAGAGACACCTATCTCCAGCAACACAGGTCCAGGCAATCTTGTTCTGTGGATAAAAATAATGATACAAATTGCAGCCACGTAGCTGTTCTGCTTGCTGCTGGTTTTCTTTTGTTTTCCTTTGAGCGTACCTTTCTCAGGTGTGCCTGTTGAGGAGTCATGCAGAGAGAGAAAGGGAGATGGCACAGTGGCTTTTCCTCTTTATCTCTTGTGCCACTCTACCTCAGACCTTCTCCGTGGTTCACCGATGTCTAGCTTACCATGGATGAAGAATCTCTACACATCTTCACAGACATCAGCTTATTCAAAAGCTGACTTATTAACGTTACCAAAGACCTTATTTTTGCTTCTTTAGCTGAGTTACCTGTTGGTTTTTTGAGGGCTTGATCTTGACACATATGGTTTTGGAGTGATTTTAGAGGTTTGGTCTGGATTTAGTTCATGACACAGTGTCCTTTTGTGACTCAGAATTACAGCAATGGATTAAAATATTCATGACGAGGAGATAAAAAGTTGTCAAAGAAGTATTCTAAATAAAATTGGAACACATTTGGCAGCAGAATGTGAGACTTGGTTTGGTCATAAAGGACCAAAAAACCATTTAGACTATTTCTCCAAAGCTGACCAAGTGTGGAGCTGGAGGTAGTTCTTCCTGGAGATGCCCTCTGCCCCTGAAATGGCAAATATGGAAGCATGGCAGAAACATGGGGAAGTAAAGTAATGGCCTAAATTTATTGAAGAAATGGAGACTACTGTGGTTGGAGCACTGGTAACCTAGATATCCATTAAAAGAAATCTCATCCTATGGGAAGGAGTGAAAGGAGGTATCAGGCCTAAGAGGAGCAAACTGCTTTGTATAGGAGTATGGCAGGAGATCAAATAGTTCCTAGTGTTTGTTCAGACTAGATGGCTGAAGGATCTGGGTAGGATGTCATCCTACTTCACCCCCAGATGCTGTTGACATGTGATAATTGCCTGGTTGACATAACAAGCGTTGAAACAGTGTAAGGACATTTTTCAGCTTGGGTAATAGGGCAAAGGAAGCCACTTGTTCTTGGAAATCAGTTTGCTCTAATTTTGGTTTAATGCAGTAGAAAGTGTACTTGATACCCTGGCAGCAGAACATAATTCGTCTTCTTTGGAGTTAGTGTTAAATTTTATTATCTTTAATAAATACAACGTGAACACGTCAGCCTGTTTGTCATAGCCATTCCAAAAATGCTCTTATGGTAGAATCTTCAGAAAAATTCCTTTTAAGAGCAGTGCATTATTAATAAAGTAATCCATTAGGTCTGGTGATAAAGGGTCACAGCAGAGTCTGAAATACGTTTCTTAAATGGTTAAGAAATTTATCATGGTTGGAGGATTAATTGATTTCAATTGGAAGCTTTCTTAAGGTTTTCAGGCGTTGTGTTTAGAGAAGGTTTTATTCTCTTTGGAAATATGCTTGCTGCTCAAAGTTTTGCTTTGCTGTCATTAGCATGAACATTTCTGCTAAAGGCAAACTGTTCTTTTAGCATTATGACTGATTGCATCTGCGAGGAGGTCTACTTAGGTAAAGAATATGAAAGTTTATGGCAAATAAGGTATTGTACTTGAAATCAATTCCGAATCAGAATAATGGCATCAAGCATTAAGTGTTACAGTACAGGAATAAGGAAGGCACTGCAGATGCTGCTAAATGCTGAACTATAAAGCTCCAATGGGTCCATATCTTTTAAAAATTGGACAGAATTGTCATCATTTAGAATACATAGACATAGTTTTAAACCGTATAGAAATCACTGCCCCCAACTTCAATAATGTGCGTAACTGTTGCCAGGGAATGATTTATTCAGTGAATGTAGCTCCTATTCACTGAAGACTTGGGGGTGGAGGGAAGGGCGTTTTGAAATGAAAGTTATTCACTATTAGATTAACATAATTAAACCTATCTGAGAAGAATTCACCACAGCTACTGGTTTTTTAGTTCTCTGTGTGTGTGTTTTCTCTGTCCTCCAGTGGTGTGACTCCTAAGCCCAAGTTTCCAAGCACAATGTGGGGTGCTATCCATGCAAACAGATGCTCAAGTCTCCAGTGAATGTTCTTGCAAACTCTTTTCTACTTACATTCCCTATCAAAGCAGATAATCGATACTTATGGCCAAATTTAGAGGGTTTTTAAGTTTCATTGAAAATTTTCAAGTTCTTTATACCAACGTTCAGAGTTCCTTGTGTGCTAATCAAACTCTGAAAGCGTGATTTGGGCAGTGAAAGTATTATTTGTCTTCTTTTTAAACAATTTATATCAACGGTTCTAGTTTCTCTTAAAGAAAAAGTGGATGATTGCTGCATATTCATGACTGAACTGCAGAGAACTTGGACCAGAATTAAACAATTAACCCTCTCGCCAACATCCATTTGAGTAGAAGCCAGGGATGTTCCTACTTGGTTTATTATGGATCTGAGATATAGAAATGTATTCCGGAGGACTGTGTTTCTAATAAATAAAAAGGCATAATGAGAATGTAACTGGGAAGGAAGACAAAAGCAGCCATGCTTTAAATTGTTAATGATGGTGCCAGTGGCTGCAGCTTTACCACAGCTGTTTAAATTGATCAGCTAGTGAAAATGTTTTGTTTTGGCATTTTCCCTGCATGTGCAACTCTTTCGAAGGGACTTCTGGAAGCTTTTCAAAGAGGAATCATGATCTTTTTTTAAACTAGGCTTAGAGCACCAGAGCTTTCAGTATTTTGGGATGCAATATTTAAGGATGCAGTTCAGTTTTTCTTTTGTAAAGTTTTTGGCTGATGAGCTACTATTTCTCCTAGATTTCCTTTACCACTTTTTTCCCCTCTACAAACACTACAAATTACTCCCTACCTATAAAAGCTGAGGGAACAGCACACTTCCTAGCTGTCCTTTTTTCTTTTTTTTTTTTTTTTTTTCCATCTCTATTTTACTGATGCTACAGAGTTTGATCAGAACAGCAGAAAGGGGCTATGTCAATTTGCTATGCATCTTTTGGTCAAGCATCCAGTGTGAAATTGTTCTATAAAATGTACTTTTTCAGAGGGAACTCGCTCCTAATTTCTTTCCTGGTTGGCCCTACCTTGCAGCTCAAGTGGGTTAAGCAACACCTCTTTATCACTTGTATCCTTTTCTTCTGTTCCAGAGAAATGGGTATACCTTTCTAAAAGATGCAATCTCTTCAAGGCAGGTAGGGAGGAGAAGCTTGGACTTTGTGTGTGTTCACAACTGATGTGGTAGATGTTTGGGCAGAGGACTGGCTTGACCTGGTGAGCCTTGGTGTCTTTCCCAGAGCACCTCCTGCCTTGAGCTCATGAGCAGACCTGCCTGGGACCTTCTGTGAAGCCTCTTCCTGGCATTCCTGGTGGCAGGTGACTCCTGGACAGGCCATGCCGTAGATAATGTTGAGCAGCTAGGTTTCTGCATTAATGTACTTGCAGTGAGGGTGGGTGCTGAACATTATTCAGGATCCATTATATATTTATCCTTATAGTCCTTTGTGGAAAATGATTTCTGTAAGTACCTGTTACGGTTATGAAAGCCTAAATAAGCATCAGTCTCAAACCCTTTGACCTGTCTGCACAGAATGGAGATCTGTTTTGAAAAGGACTCCTTTATATCTGTTTTTACTCCATGCCCTTCCATTCATTTGCCTATACAAAGCAATAAAGGGTAAAACCAAAGTAACATAAATTGGTCTGTCTTCCTGAATCCATGTCTCGCTAATGTACCCAGATTAACTCAACTGTAAATTGTCTCCTTTGGATGTCGTGTCTTGCTAAAAGTTTCCTATATGATTCATGATTTGGATTGCTTTTAACAGCTATTGGCTAAGCAATATGGTAAATGTACAAGGTGATGCAATTGGCATTAGTGAGAGGATGCACAGGAGCATGTAATGCAGTCAATACTACATTAACTACTGATGCCCAATTACAGAAACTGGAAGAGTGGCTTTTAGGAGCATTAGGACTTGCAGAAGAGCTGAGATCACCTGCCGCTCCTTGCCTAAAAGCTTCACCCTTTACGCGCTGGGATCAAAGCAAACATTTAGTTGCTATTTTGTCATGTATAACAACGAAGGTATTCCCACCCCCCCTTTTTTTTCCCCAAAAAGTGTCACACTGATGCTTTTAGCACATGTAAAATCCTATCTCTGTATTTCAAGACTCTACTTCCATCTCCTGGGGCAAGACTTTATTTGAATAAAAACTCTTTAACCACCTCTGCATTTATTGTTTCTCTGAAGCTTACTATTTCAGCCAGTTTTTATTTTAAAGAAATACTAAGTGACATTTAGAGTGTCCTATTTCAGTGTGCCAGAGTGGGCTCCCCATCGCTCCCCCCAGCTTCTTTCCCTTTTCTAATCTGTATGTGATTGTTTGTGACCTCAGCTGGCTCCAAGTCTCTAAAAAGTGTTTTAAAATACAACCAGATACCACATAAAACAGGATATTTGAGTGTGCAACCTTTCTGCAGTCCACATTCAGATTAAGCACACATTGTTTCCACCACTGCTTTTAAACCCATTTGCAGGAGATGGCGAAGGACCACATTATACTAAAAAACAGTGCATACTTTCAGATTGAGCTGTGTGATCACAGCTTCTAAATCTATTTTAAAAATAATGAGCAATGTCGCTGTTGCATGGCAAAGCTAGCAACCCACAAAGTTCCTCTGGACTTGGAGCGAGATGGGAAATTAAGCAGCTCTAAGAACACTGAAATATTTTAATATAAAAGACAGCTGGCAGGTGGCTTATTGCTCTTGTTGCAGCATTCGTCTTTACTTCCAGCTATGATATTTGGCATATCACTGCTGCTTTTAATCCTCAAAGCATTTTGCAGTACTGAGGAATTTGTGCTCCCCAAGTGATCATCCCCTGGAACTCCAGTCTGGATATCTGGGGGATGTGCCTGACACCCATGAGGCCTGAATGGACTTCTGTGTTTTAGCCTCTCTGCTGGGCCTGGGTCCCACCTTGCCTTCTGTCCCATGCTGGGTGAGGAGGTCAGACCTCTGCAAAAGAAGGGATAAATAATTTCTGGATCTCCTGGGAAGGACAGAGTGCTATTGAAGCAATTGCTCTCCTTAACTGTTTTGGGGGCTGTTTTATTGATCCCTCTCAATTGGCAATTTTAATTTTGGGGTTTTTTTAATCTCAGAGGTCTGGTCTAGGCAATTGCAAATTGTTGAAGAAAAGCCTTTGCTATCTTTCTGCCATAATTATGAGCATTGTTGGCGTTCCCCTCCTGCTCCTACTGTGACTGTGAGTGTGGGTCTTGTCCCCCTTTTCCATTTTCTGGGGGCAACAGAAAAAATGGGGTAAAGCTGTGCTGTAAAACATCCTGATGGTCTACAGGCATTTCCTCAGTGACCTTTTCTTTTGGTAGATGGTGCCTTAAGTTCTCAGGCAGAGTTGTGTTGGTTGTCCGTGTGTGTGCTGCGAAGCCCCCCGGAGCTCTGCCCCATAACAGGGCTGGTCCGGGTTGTTTGCTGTGGCTGGGGCCAGAGGAGGAGCCTGTTATTTTTAAGCCCGACTGTTGCTTTCAGGTGCCGATCGATGCTCTTTTGAACGTCTCGGGGAGGAGAGCAGAAGGTGACCTGCTGGTTTTCCCCTTGCACTAATGTGTTTAAAAGGTGGCACCAGCAGCGGGGGCGTGCGGGAACTCGACTGAGCTGTGCCTTCAGCGCGCTTGAAACGCAGACGGGTATCCTGAGCTTGATGCACTTTCCAAGCTGTACAAACAATGTTTGAAAAGTCTGAAGTACCCAGCAGGGCAAGTCAAAACGTCCTTGAGCAACTTTGTATTTAGACAGTGTTTTCTCTTTGCCTTTGATCAGGAGGGAACAGATGTGCCTCCTCTCATGTGTGTGTTTGTGCGCACCCCCTGATGCAGGCGCATTCCCTGTCCTTGTGCAGGGCTGCAGTATTTAGGGTATGCTGTTATTCCTCTTTGTTCTTCCTTATTACTGTTGTTCTGCTGCCTTTTTGTTGTTTTTGTTTTTCCAGGGAATCTAAGTTGGAATTTAAAGAGGTCGGACTAAACAAGGTTTTAACTTACTCTTGCTCATTTCCTTATCTCTCTTTAACTTGGATAGAGTGGAAAGAGAATATGTATATAGTAATGCTCCCTTTAAAAAAAGCAGTATGCATATATATAATCGATTCCTTGACTAGTTTTTTGGGGGGGTAGGTTTTGAGCATTTGGTCTAAGTGGGCTGCTCAGTGAAATTTGTACATTCATAAAATAGCTGATTGAAAAGCAATATTTCAGATAAATACAAGCCAGCGATCTATCAGCAGTTGTAATAAAAGCTGGGCTTCAGGCTGTGATTTTATTTTGAAATAATAAGAATTGCTTTATTCTTTTTACTTGAGTTACCATGGTAATTCTGTCGTGTAGCAGTGTTATATTGATTTAGAAAGTGGACAGTAATATTTCTTTTGTGTTATTCTGTTTCTAGGGGTTGATTTCTAATTTCCACTTGGAGATTACTTTTATAAATTTCTTAAGTCCTTCCACTTTTTTCTCTAGCAGTGTAATTTTCCTCTCACACATTGCTATTTTCTGAGCTTATTGGTTTGCTCTTATTTTAAATTAAACTTGCTGGTTTCAAATATTGAAATGACATCTTTGTCTGTGTCTGTACTTTGGTTTAGCAAAATATTACAGTCTGCTGTTTTATGCTTAATAATTTAAGGGAAGCTTTATGTCTGCCATCAGTGGTTGTTGGTAACTCATGACTAAACCAACACAGAGCTCAAACCTCTGACATTTTAATACCATGTAATGGTGCTTCCACCTGCACACTGTTTGGATTTTTCTTTAATCTGCCTTTGTGTGTGTCCTAAAAAGAATGCCAATTAAATTCTGAAGAGATCAGGAGGAGCTTTTGGGTGGAGCTGGGTCTTGGCCACTTCTCTGTCACTCTTGAAAGAACCACTGGTTCTATCTATGGCACAGGTACCATTCCTGACTGTCCATATTTCTCTTGCAATTAAGACATTTCAAGTTTTCTAAAGGCAGAATTTCCACTTTCAGGAGTGCTTGTACACACTCAGTGACCGGGAAAAAAGCAACAAACTGCTTTAGCTCTGTACAGGATTGTTATATAAGATTTTCCCAACCATTCTGGTTCTGTGCTACGTTAGCTATGGAGCAGTGCTCTTAGATTGCTGCTGCTTTAAGAAATGACATTTTATAACAGTCTGTGGCTGTTCCTTGTGGCACCTCTTTCTGGTTTCGTGAATGAGAAATAATGGTTCTATTCTGAACCTGGGAGAAGAAGGGAAATGAGCCTCAAGTATCACTGTCTTCAGAAGCAGTGTTTTAGATCCTGAAACCAAAGCCATGAATTCTGCTTTCCAACAGGACTCATTCTGACGAGCTTTTAGTACAGAGGGTAGGATACCTACTTTGTGAGCACTAAGGACAGATTTCCCAATGGTGTAAAACCATCACTGGTAGGTTCTGTGGTGCAGGTAACTGGTGGGAGTGGGATTGAAGCCATGTGCTGTTGCCCCTTGGCTTCATTCCTGTATGAAGCTCATAACAATAAGAAAAGGAGCCCAGGAACCCCAGCTGATCTCTTTGGGGATCACTGGAACATCTACAAGCAGGAATTGCTACCAGCTGGAAAGGGCAGAAGAGGAGGAAAAGGGTGGCTTGGACAGATGGTGGTTGACCTCAAAAGGATTGAGGTGTGAAGTAGGTGGTAAAAGGCAAATGCAATCCTGGAATGACTTGAACAAGAAATTGCTAATAATGATTGTTAATAATGCTGGAGAGAGGCACTGGTACACCTTGTCTGCTATGGGTAACTTGTAGATCCCTCAAGCTAAGGGGCAGTAAATCCATGTGGAAGTAGAGGCAGAGAAGATGCTCATGAGGAGCAATCTGTGCTTCAGCTCATCTGCCTTTGCAAAATGAAGGCTGACTGGTCTGGACAAGCACGCTGGGAGGAGAAACACCAGGGACAAAGGAAAAGTGGACTTTTTACCCCATTAGAACAAGTAGTTGGAAATGGGTAAGGATGTTTCTTGGCCAGCAATTTAAAAGCTGCTGGGCTTCTGGTCTCTTAGATCTGCTTTTCTCAGAGGGTAGAGGAAGCATGAAGCTGACTTACTTGGGTTAGAGAAAGGGATGGTGCAATAGCCTCTGGCTGCAAGGAGCTGGGACTCACTAGTCCTTCTCATCAGTCCATGTTGAGGCATTTATGTCACAGCCTGTGAAGCTCTGTCAATGTTTCCATAAAACCCCTGTATTTTCATGAACATTCATTTATGGCGAAAGTCTGCACGTAAGATCCTGCCTGAGGTTACCTTTTTCTTCCCTATTAAAATTTTATAAACCTGTCACTTGGCTGGGAATTTTAGTTTTCTGTGGAAGTGAAGTAGAAGGGGGGCCCTGATGGGGAAGCATGGAGGTTATAGTGTCATTTTCTTCCTCAGCGCTCCCTTTAAAAATAAATAAATAAGTAAGTAAAAAGGCACAAGCTACAATCTTACGGGTGAACTCCTTGATGAGAATGGCAAAAGCCATGTCTGCAGGTTCTGAACTTCTTTTCAGTGATGTGATTTGGTTTGATCTGAGTGTGAAAACGCATAAGCAGCTGCTGCTCCCAGAAGTCTCCCCTAGCTTTTCTGTGTGCAGGTGTTGCCTGTGCTGCTCAGCTTGAGAGCAGTGATCCACAAACTTTAAACCCTTCAAATGGGTCCTGACCTGTGAGGCTGTAATGGCCCTCGGAGCCTTTATGGCCCATCAGATGATGTCTGTTACACATTAGTCTGTAATAGCTCCAGAATAAATAACCTTTTTTTTTTTTTTAAATCAGTAATTATATCTTTCCACAACGGAGTGCAGTGGTCCCTCATGCTCAAGCACAGTTTTAAAGTAATGCAACAAGAGGCTG
Organism: Emberiza elegans; assembly: GCA_024865655.1. Lineage (NCBI taxonomy): Eukaryota > Metazoa > Chordata > Aves > Passeriformes > Fringillidae > Emberiza > Emberiza elegans. The sequence continues at coordinate 3,219,650 of JALJVW010000139.1, forward strand.
TTTAATGTCTCTGACAGTCTCGGTGCTGAGCGCAGGTCCTCTGTTTTCTTTCTTCAGCATTTTCTTTCTCGTTCCTTACTCGTATTGCAGCAAATCCATGCTACCAGGAGCTGGCATCTCACTCCAGATTCTCTGTGATGTGGTAAACAAATACCTCCTATTGTGGGTCTTCTCAAAATAATGATCTTGTCTTTCCCCATCACAGCTGCTTTTCAGGAAGAGCTGATAATTTGCAATCTTCTTAGTAGGGCTCTATGCTCAAGAGAGTAATCTTGTTATGGTGGGAAAAAGGACCAGATGATTTAATGGACTTTTTTTTATAATCATTGCATTCTGTATCTGACCTTTTTGTGGGATACAGTGCTGCCTGCATCCTAAGTTGGGATTTGGGTTCACTACCCCCTACCTAAAATGTATTTTCTTTCCCTATGGTTCGTTCAATTATAACTCTAGGATATATCTTCTGGGACTGAGTAATTGGCTAGGTCAGAAGTAATCTTTATTTTCACTAGAGAGATGTTTACAAACTGATGCTGTAGTATCTCTTTAAAACCCACTGAGAATCTGATTAAAGGCCTGAGGATCTTCTGCAAAGATTGCCTGCTCCCAGTTGACTTGAAAGGGTCAGCATGCTGTCACAGTTTCGACGACTAAGAATTAACTTAAGGCTGATTCAAATGCTACTCTCTGTGTACAGCATTGATTGGACTGCTTTCAGATGGCAAGAGGTAACTTTATCCTGCAGCATGTGTGAACTCCATTTAGTTAAATAGGGAAGCTGAATGAATATGCTCGCTTGTGGCAAGGGACCTCAAAGGTGAACGCGTTCTACCCCTTCTGCCCTGAATTAAATACTTTGGGGAGGATGGGAGAGAAACATAATTCTTGTGGTAGCATGCTTGGGATACTGACTGCTGCAGCTGTTCTTCAGCAAGTGCAGCTCCTGAGTATCACAAAATCTTTCCTTCCCTTCCCCTATGCACAGTCTACCCCGTGGGCTTGATCATAATGAGATGGGATTGCTTGTAGTGGAAATGGCAGCGGAGTGCTCTTTTGAATGGGAAAATGAACCCCAGACCAAATAAAATTAGCTTGGTGCAGCATTATCACTGCTCCTTTTTTCAGGAGTTGAAGATTTTTAACCTGGTTTCTTGTGAGCATCAGTGTTCAAAGGCATCATGAATTAATGTGGGAATGACATTAATGGTGCTGACTCACACAAGGCTGTGGGGTTTGTGGTGCCACACTTGGAGCTGCTAGCATTGGAGTAGCTTTTAAAAAGGTCCTGCTGAATGCAGCTGCCTCACACAGAGATGGGCTCAGTGGGAAGCAATGCCAGGCTGCAGACTGGTGTATTCCTGCTCCATCAGGGTCTGGGCCAAAGCAGGCACTGCTGCTGCTCCTGCTGCAACCAAGGGTGTCATGTGGACGTTCTGCTGAGCACCTTAAGGAAAGAAAATGGGCTGGGCTGAGCTGAGGTGTGCTTCCTGACCTCCTGTCAGCCTGCTCATCAAGCTAGTGACTCCTCAGAATGATGGAGCATCCAGGGAAGGTGCCCCACCAGCATCAAAACTTCAGCCAGGACACAGAGACCAGCTAGTGTAAGTCAGCCAGCATCTTGTTGAAGGTGGGGATTCCTGATTTCCTGCCTCCTGTGATGCCTGGCATGCTGAAGACCTTCCTGGTGACAGCCACAGCACTGAGACCCTTCTTGGGGTTTGATAGAGACATCAGTGCTGTTCCCAGCTGAACAATCCCAAGAGTTTGGTGCATGTGTGTTAAAGGGATCACATTTCCCTGAGCAATTTCTTAGAGATTCCTCTGGGTTGTCTTGGGGTGAGTGCAATGTGGCTGTAAGACAATATCACAGGCTAAACTAAAACCTTGGTGTTTCTTGGTTTTTGGGGTTTTTTTTCTTTTTTTGTCTTGCAACTGTTGTAACAAATCCAGGAACAAGAGATGCTGGAAATGCTGACAGGCTCTGAGTTAGAGCAAGCAGAGAGGCCATGCTGCAGTAATGTACTGCTCAGCTTTAATTGTGCCCAGTGCAATTTCTGTGTTCCCCATGGGCACTTGGCCACGCTCACATCCAGAGCTGCAATTTGCCAGTGGTCAGTCTCAGAAGAAAAATACGTGTTGGCAGGATCCTCAGCAAGCTGATGGCAACCGCTGCGCCAGCCAAGGTGCAGGAAAAGAGAATGATTTTGATGTCTCCTGAAGGTGACCAGCTATGAAGTCAGGCAGCTTCCATCTGCAAGACGTGAAAAATGACACCGGAGATTGACAGTCATGTCCTCATTTCACATGCACTCCCAGGCTGGAGGGGCCGCTGCCTTGTGGTCCCAGCTGTAGTTTAGCTGTGGCATGTTTCACTGTACACAACTGAATCCATTTTCTGTACAGTAAACAAAGTTCTGATTGCCTCTTGAGACAAATATTTTCACCATCTTTTGCCTCTGTAAACTTATTACCAAATTAAACACTGCACTGAGGAGCTGTGGACATGCTGCAGTAAGCCCCCGTGCTGCACTTGATGGATACTCAGTGTTTGCTGATGCTTCCTTTCATCCTGTCTTTTTTCTGCTCAGGTTGGTTGGCTCCTTCCTCATCACTGCGTAAGATCCAAGTGTCTTCGTCTCAAATGATGACTTGTTTCCCTTCCACTCCCACCCCAAGCAGACAGATAAAAATTTGAGCTCGCCAAATCCTGAACTGTACTTAGGGTTTCTCAGTGTGTGCTGTTCTCATTCAGCTTGTGAGCTTGCAGCACTGGCTATCCGTGGAATGCTCCTTCATGATGCTTAATCAAAGAAAGCAAACATTTATTTCTTGGTCTCGGCTCAAGTTTCTATCAGATCTGCAGAACAAGTCAGTTGTGAAGATGATTACTCTGTCCCTTCTACAAGGGAGGGTCATGAGAGTTGTTACAGTACCAGCTGTGAACAGTGTGACAAGTCTCATTCTGTTTCAATTAAATGAATGCACTTGAAATGGTATTAACCTAGTTAAAATTTTGCTTATCAAAGCAAGATCTGTAAAGCAAGCCAGGTAAGTGCCTATTACTGTTTGAAGTTGTATGAGAATGCAGGAGGAGGAGTTGATTTTGAACTTTCCTCACGCTGCATATCATGATCAAGCGCTTGAGGCAACTTTAACATCTGAATGATTTCGTCATTAAAGGAGTAGTGTTGATACCAGGGCTGTGTTTACTCAGCATTTCCCTGCCAGCTCTCAGAGCACTCCTTCCACTTAAGTGTTTACCCTTGAGTTCAGGAGAGATGCCTACCCAGTGAAGGAAATGTTTTGCACATCTTGTGGATGCTGAATAGTAGGATTTTCATGAAATAAATGCCGAAAATGCTTTCTGTTTGCGGGAAGAAATCACTAAGACATCATGTAGGAAGAAAAACCCAACAGGACTTGATCCTGCTTGTGTTTTTATTTTCTTGGTACTTTGCTGTGTAGGTCAGTGTATGCCTAGAGAAGAGTAAGAAATAGCCTCTAAGTTAGAATGTTTGAATTAAGCATCAAGAAGAAGATTGAGAAGTGCAATGAGGGTACAGTAACTTTCACAAAATAGCAGCATTTTGGTAATCCTTGGTGGAATGAAATTCTGGGTTCCAGATCTCTGGTGTGAATGCTACATGTTGAATTGGAAAAAAAACATGTAAGTTCATGTGATTCTTTCTGCGGTGCCAGACCTAAGGGCAGATCAGCATGGATGCTGGCTGTCAGTCTGTTTCCAGTTTACTTTGGGAGTAAGATTTTGTGTTCTACTGCATCAAATGCTAATCTAGCTGTGCTTTTTATATCACTTATCCAATTTAATATGTGATCCTCACCTCCCCCCTTGCTTGATTTACTCTGCAATATACAATATATTATGATAAGGTGCTTTTCCTCTAAAAAGGGAAAACCAATTTGGGAACAATGCACAAACCAAATAAGGCAGTGGTGATATTTTTTAAATATTAGCAAAGAGATATGCAACAGCGCACATTTCCAGTATCTTTGGAAATGTGGAAGTAAACTGGATCTCTGTGTTTTGGAGGAGGTAAGTGCAGTCACTAAGGAGCAGGGCTTGCATGCATGAGTTTAAACCAGGCATGCTGGGGGTTTTGTGGGTTTCTGGTATCACTGGCTCCAAGTCAGAAGAACTGATGCAGGGGGGATGTGGAACCTGCCATTTTTAGAATATACACAGAAGAATATTTCTACTACTTAAGTAAGGGTTTGTCAGCATTTGGTCTTTATTTGACATGATGACTGATCAACTCATATTAAGTCTTCTCAGGAGTCTCATGGGGTTTGGCTGGTTTTGCTCAGGGTGTCTCACAGGAACCAGATCCAGCAAGGGAACTGGCAGGTGGTGAGTATAGCATTTCTCCTCTTTGTGACACAGTCCGTGCAGAGGGCTCAAAAGGGTGGTTTTGTCTCCAGTTTCTGAGGGGTTGCAGAGTTCTTGCAGGTACTCAGTGCCTCCAGCCTTGTGACTGTCCTGTGGGAAGCAGTGCAGAGGGAGCTGGTGGTGCTGCTGGCACGGGGCTGGGAAGCAGAAGCCAGCCCCTGTTTCAAGCTGGAGACAGCTGCAGACACTCCATGGGCAGCCGCCAGCCAGGGCCAGGGTGTCCCATACCCTCACCAGCTCTACCCCAGCTGAGGTGCCTGGCTGTGTCTTGCTGCTGCCTGACAGTGTGTGGCTGAAGGGGATGGTTTGGTGTGTGGAATGAAGAGAGGAAGTGCAGAGACCTTCCCAAGTGCTGTGTCTGAGCCTGTTTGTCCCTGTGCTGGCTGTGGTGCAAACCTGGAGGTGCAGCCATTTGCCTTCTGCATCTGAGGAACCCTTTCTGCTTTATACCTTCATCTTCACAGCTTTGCTCAGACATCTGAATGGCTCTGTACTCATCCTGCCTCTTCAAAAGATAGAAATCTTCATTTCTCCCTCCATTTCTGAAAAGCTGAGATTCTTGAGTCCTTGAATCATTTCACTTGCCCTCTGCTATGCTGCCTTTGCTGCATCCCTTTTATATAATCACCGCAGCTCACAGTATTCTGTAATACAGCCCCAGTCCTCTCTCTAATAGACTGCTATGATGTCCATGACTTACATCCCTGAATTTTCATTACTGCTACAAAGACTTTTATACACTTTAAAAGGGAACAGATGGATTCTTCCCTATTTTGGAAGAGATCATTCGTGCCTATCCACCTTCTCAAGTTCACCTATTTTCATTACTTTAACTTAAAATGATTTGTGGAGCCTTCTGAGCTCTCAAAATTAAACTGGAGCCTGAATAAAATTTGAACCTAGATTTCCCTCATCTAACCTAAAGTAGATGATAGCTTCAAGGGAGGACCTAGAGAATAGTTCATTTTGGTTATAGTTCAAAACAGTAGTCAGTCTGTTCTTTCCCACTGAGCTCTTTCAGAGTTGTTCCAAGGAAGCTCACAAAGAGCCCTTCTGAGATTGAAGTGGGAACAAAGTGCTAATTGTTAAATTATCTTTTATCCCCCCAAAACCTAAGGAAAATCATCTGAAGGATGTTAGTTGCATACAGAGTATTTCTGTCTCCATCCAGTGCTAAGTAGTCTGTTTTAGAAAACCTTTGTTTTGTTCTTTGCAGCTCTCAATAGGCTTTTGCTCTCAAACAATATGGACTCTAGCAGGTGGCATTTTTGGCAAATGACCTCTTCTCAATACCAGGACGTTCAGATGTTGGCCTTTCTCATCTTTTTCAGAACTGTTAAAATAGGAGGTGAAGGGCAAACACGCTGCTAATAGGGTGAAGATGCGCTAAGATCTTGGACTGGAAGAAAATCAAAATACTGGTTTCCAAGGAATTGGGTTGCTGGTGAGGAGCGTGGTGTGATAGCTGGGTGTAGGAGCTGGCAGCACTTCCCTCTCAAAACAAATGATGCAAACTTACAAGAGCAGGTCCTGTGCTGTGGCAGAGGTTAATTATACGAGTGGTTCTGCGACTCGCGGCTTTTCCTTCTGTGCTCTGCTCACATTTGCCTTTCTGACGTGAACCGCAGTAATGTGCGCCATTCATGTGTCTCTGTCTGATTTTGGTTAATTGTAGTAGTAATTACTAATTTCCAACCCTTGACCTGCTTTTTTAATCGCATTTTTTAAACGATCTTTTGGAATTTGGTGTTTGGTTTTTAATTCAGATAAATTATGCTAAAATGTTCTTGAGAGAGCTGCATGCTGAGGTCAAAAGCTTTATCTGAACCGTGCCCATTTTCTCTAACCTATTTTAATAATCACAGCTGCTTTCTTTAATGGGTAGCTTTTGTTGAACTATGCTAAATCTGTCCTGTTTAGACCAGGCTGCTGAGGAAGCAGTAAAACAGAGTGCTGTGGAGTGGCCCTGAGGCTTCGTGGGTTGGGGGGTTCTAGGGCTGGGTTTCCCTTTTCCTCCCTCCTTCCCTCCCTCACAGCCCCCCAGCTCCTATAACCTGAAGCCTTTTCCTCCCTTTTCCCCGTAGCTAAGAGGGAAATGCCCTCTGCTGCTGCTGTCCTTGTCTGTGCTGCTGGAACCAGCCTGGGCTGTGGGACAGCTGTCTGGGATGATTGGGCCACATCCACCTCCCCTCTGGACGCTGCCAGGGGAGGTGGCCCTTCATCCCACAGATGAGTGATGGTCATCACGAACAGCAAGGGCTGGTTGTCAGCCACCTCGTGGGAGAGCTCTCTAAGCTTTCAGGAAGGCCATGTCTTTATCCTGTGCTCTGCCCAGGCATAGAAGTGGGTGTGTGTGCATCTACAGGTGGAGACATGGTTTGCTCTGGCTGTTTGTGATGACTTGTACAAGGTTTCATGCAGAATGGTTGTCCCACCTTTCTCCTATCCCCTCCTTACACTTTGGATGGGGAAATTTTAATCCAGTGCGATGCTTTCAAACTTGGAAACAGGTATTAAGGAGCAATTAGCTGGCCAGCCTCCCTGGATAAAACAGAGAAACCTTGCCAAAGATCTTCTTGTCTTTAAACATTTGTACAAATCTCTTGTCAAATATAGAAGTAATTGCCTTCGCCCCCTTTCTTTCTCCTTTCTCCTCAACCACTTTCAGTCCTGCATCTGGTTTAATATAATGGGTGTTTGCATGAATGGCTTAGTTAGCCAGAATGGTAATAAAACACTTTAAATTTATTGTGACATTTGGATTTAATTAAAAAGTACACACTTAGAAAAGTAAAACATAATGTGTAGAAGGAGTCAGGAAGGTTTTTCTCCTTTTCTTCCAAAAAGCTAATTAGAGTTGTATTTTAAATTGTTTATGTGCTGCTAATCATTGTAATAAATCATTTATACTGAGAAAGACACACTCTAATGTGCTTGTGTAACTGTTTATGCTCTCAAGTTTCTATCATGAACAAATTGATCTGGAAGTGAATTTATTAACCACTGGGGAAGAAATCATTAGTGCCTTCTCTAAATATTCCCCAGGTACACTTTTATTATAGTAGTTTACTGTTTTAACTAAAAGCAACGTTACAGGGCCTCGGTTTAATTATGATGCAAATTGACTTTCCATCATTTAGAAGGAGGAGAAACTGCCTTTTTGCTGGTAAGATACATCTACGTTATATCTGCCAGAGCACCTCACAGTTTACAAAGGGTTTTTTTCAGAAAAAAAAGTTGTAAACTGGTGTGGGGACTTTATAGAAGTTTTAAAATACTCCAGAAAGTTTAATCTCTTTAATCTACTTGGCCTTTGATAAAGGATCCTAGGATAAGGTAAGTGTAGCTTGTTATGTTAAATCTTTTGCAGCTGGCAGCACATTTACACTTAGAAAGCACTGGGTGGTTTTTTTTTTGTCAGTACTTGAAATCTTTTGGAAATAATCGGCATTGCTGGTTCCCCATCGCCAGCAAAGCCACTGCGGCAGAGATTGTCACACATAAAATAGTGGCAGAACTGCAGTTATAATCTGAGATTTTTCTGGTTCCCAGTGCTTAGTCCAAACTGGGAGCTGCTGGCATTCCAGCTCTTCCCAAGGGATTTTAGGGAGGGCTTGTCCTGTGAGTCCGGAGGTGGTGGCAGAACCCGCAAACCCCCAGTGCCCTGGGCTGAGGGACAGCTTCCATACTTGGAGGCATTGCTGAATTAGTTTTCAACACTTGTACTTCCCCCTGGTAGTAAATTGCATTTCCCACCCTGCCCAAGAAACCAAATCTGGGCATTGAAAGCTCCAGTTAATGCCAGTAGGTTTTGTGGGTGCTTTTTAAATTTAGCTGCTATTACTTGAGTACTGAATTATTTATTTACAGGTCTAGCATCAGGCCAGTGGGTGGGAATACCCACAACATGTAGATTTATATAGTTGAATTGGTGGTTAGGCAGTTTTATTTGAAGTCCTCTGTAACCTGATGGGAAGGTTTAATTTTCTATTGGGTATTCTTAATTTTAAATACAACAACAACAAAATATCACAGAACGCCTGCAACAAACCTACCCAGCAACAAAACCAACCAGTGTTCCAGTTTTTGGTAAAGCAAACAGACTGCAGCTCTTTCCAGCAGAGAAAGGAGAGTGAACATGAGTAAAATTGTTCTTCTAGATACATACATTATTTGGAGGTGACTGAAAAGGATTTGCTGGTAGGTGTACGTGTGCTCACACATCACAAAGACGACCTGTTGCTTCAGGGAGTTGGGCAGTATAATACCTTTGGGCCTTAAGTACCTGCACTTTTATTTGTACTGTTTTGGCTTTTTAAAAAATATGATCCTTACCTTCTTGTGGTTGAGTTAATGTTGTCTTTTTCTCCTTAGCCCTAGGGAGGCTCACAAGTGACAAACGTTTGAGTGTCAGTCCTGGCCATGTGTGTGCTGTGCCACCAGCAACCTGTGGGGCTGTCTGTGTATGTGGGAAGAATTTATTGGGGCTTCAGTTACAACATGTCACTGAAGTGGCTTTTATTTCTAGATTTTCCCCAAGACAAGTTATTCTTTCTTACAAGATGAAGATGCTCATTCTCTACCTTCTTTTATTTTGGATGTTTGAAATCCGGTAACATTATTTACTCTTTGCTGGCAAAGTGGGAATTTTTTTGAGACTTCTAGCTATTCGTTTTTCCAGAAACCTACCATGCAGTGTTCTGCCACATTAGGTTTCTCTAATAATCCATGGGAGGATGTGATCAAGATCTATTACTGCCTCTTAGTGTGGTCGTCACCTAATTTCATGAGGAGCTGTAGTGGCATTTAGCTTTGCTGTTTGCAGGCTTAAATCTGTATTTCAAAAGCCTTGCTGTGCTAACCAGGCTTCAGAACTGTAAGGAACCAAAGGACATCATATGTCTTCTAGAAAATGTGGATTTTTTTCTTTTTTTTTTTTTTTTTCTTTTTTTCTCACCTTTAGATCCTTTTATGGCCATTTTCAGAGCAAAATACGAGTCCTTTAGTGATTTTGTGTTCTGCTGAATTTGACACCTAGAAATGTAAACGTGTCTAACAGAATTCCATTAATTGAGAATAATAAATGTCCCTTTATAAATGAAGTCTTTATATAGAGGTGACTCCTGCTGGGATTCCTGAAGGCATTTTTCTTTCAAAGCACAAATATTTCAGCACTTAAAGCAACATTTGATATCCTCTTGCCATTTCTGTGGCCTGAGCCTCTGGATTGCTGTGACTTCTTTTTCCCCTCTCTACACTTTACAAGGTGCACTGCATCCAAACGTGGACTTTTTCTGCAGAATTGTCCCTGAAATAATGGAACTCAACAATTGCCAATGGCAGTTTTATAAAAAAGTCCCAGAGTTCAGAGATGGCTTGTCCTTTGACAGACAGAGGGAGAGGGAAAGGAACCAGTGCAGCCATGTAAAAAATGCAGTTAATGGAACAAATCTGGTGCCTGTTTGTCCCAGTGGAGCCAACGAGGAGAAGTTGTTCTCTGCCACCACGTTCAAGAACGGCTTTTGTGGGCAGGCTGCTCATGCAGCTTTGGGCCTGTAAAAGTGTAAAAAGCATCTTGAATGACACAAGTGTATGTCTGCAAGCTACTTAAATAGGTAGCCTTGGAGAACCAGGTCTGTAGGTTTTGAAGCAGAGCTCTGTTGTAATTCCAAACTTTCTTAATAGCCTTGGCACACAGTGGACTGATGAGATTTAATACCTGCCCTTTAAGCTTCATTTTGTCTCCTTCCCTGTTAAAAATTCCTTGCAGCTGGGCATGAAATTGCTCAGGTTGCCTCTTCTACTTGGAAGGCTCTTAAGATGTTGGCATCCCAAAACAAAGGGACAGTGGTTCTTGTGTGACATGGCAGGAGCCTTTCGTGGGTGGGTGAGGGTGGACCTGGATTGCAGAAGTGCTGGCGGAAATTGCCGCTTCACAGTTTAGGATAAAAATGAGGCAATCTGTGTTCATGATGAGTAAAAGTGAGTAATAGTTTTAATATATTAAGGCTGTGGAAGAGGCAAGGACATAGGTTTGCTCTGATTTTGTCATGCGGAATGGGAAGAAGTGGTGCCATGGTTTAACTCTTCACTGGCCTGTGAGGAGAGGAACATGCAGGTTCAAATGCTGTTCAAATCTTACCAGGGTGATATGTAGTGCTGCAGTGGATTGGCTCAAGGAAAGCCACCAAGTAGAGCTGTGATGAAGCCATCCATGGACTGCATATCAAAGACTGATCGTTCTCTGGTGTTTATAATGCAGAGCATCTGTCTTACATGCCAACTTCCAAAATATTTCTGTGTCTGCTGATAGTGTGATGGTAATTGTGGAATGTAGCTTTACCAATTTTGATGCTGTATAACAAAAACATGATCTCAGGGGTTTACGAGTATGACAGTACATTAACATAAAAGTACAACTATTTCCTGAAAAAATAGGCATTCCTCTCACCACAACAGAAGAGAAAGAAAAGATATTGCCAGTGGAGGTTTGCATATTGTACTGCAAGTGTATTTTGACACTAGAAACTGAAGAAATGGGAAATTAGATATGTCTGGGGAGTAACTGCTAATCTAAGTGTCAGGTTTGATACTGGCAGACTCTGTGGAACCAGTAGCTCAAATCTCCGGAGGGCTGGCGGAGCCCTTGACCTTCGCAGCAGCAATGAACTGTTGTTATTGCTGAGGGCTGGTCCTGGAGAGAGGGATGGGCAGATCCAGGCATGGAATTGGTGCCTGTTTTGCATAGATAGAGGATGTCTCAGAGCACTCATGCATTGGAGATGTTTTCCCTGGTTTTCTTGGCTGTTTAAATCAGGCTGACTGTTGGCTTTACTCCTCTCTGTAGATGGACATGTTTCACCTTCCAGTTCTGTGGTTGTAGTATAGGAGTCTCTAGGCAAAAAGCATGCAGTGTCAGTGGTGGAATAATATTTTTTTTTAATCAAGCTTTCTGGTTGCTCAGGCTGTCGAAATAGTTTGTCATGGAGCTCATTAAAATAAAAGTAAATATTTTGGAGTACCTGATTAATGTCATTGGTGGTGTCATAGAACAGTGACAAGTTTTTGCTCCCCGGACATCAGAGATCAGCTGTAGGCTTTTGAGCACAAGTTACATGTCCATCAAAGCTGGCCAGCAGTCCTACTGACAGACTACAGAGTGCTTAGCAAGTTCATTTCAGAGCCATCTTATTGGTGGTACCCACAGAGAGGGGCTGAGGGAGTTGGGAGATAGAGGAAAAAACATCAGGGAGATGTCACTATCACTACTGGGGATTTTTGAGACAACTGAGCCAGACTCTTCTCAGAGGGGAGCAGAGGCTCTCACATGGGAGAGGAATTCCTGCCAGGAACTTCCAGGGGAAAATACCTGTGCCCGGGCAGCTATCATCAGGGGCAGACAAGAGGCACGGTGGGACAGGCAGTGGAGGGTACAGCGATGGTCCCGCTACAGCGCTGGGAGGAGGGGTCTGCCCTCCTCTGGTGTGCCTGATGGACCTGCTTGGGAGTGGAGATGGATTTCAGCTGCCCTAGGTTTGGGAATGAAGTGAAAATAAGGCTGAACCCACATAAGAAGTGAGAAGTCTCTGGAGAAGTCTTCTGCTGTTTAATTCTCTGAAAGCAGAGTGGCAATTGCACACCCGGCAGTTGCTGTGAAATTGCTGCTACAGATAAGCAAAACTGGGATGGATATTTTTACTTGGACTTTAGGGTGCCTGAAATGCGGATATCTTTTCTTTTTCACCGAATTCCTGTTTGTAAGCAGTTCGGTTTAGGACCCAAATGGATCTTGAGCTTTGGAAATCCTCATTCACACACTTCCATTAGGTATTAGATCTGGAGCAGGTATTGTTTTTCCTTATCAGATTTTTTGTTCTGTGTGAATTAGGAATAAGTACACTGGTGGGCTATGAAGATGAAGCAAAGTAAATTGAGATTTCTGTATGCACATTACCACTTCAAATACTGTTGGCACTCAGGAAAAAAAAAAAAAAAAAGACCTCCTAGCACTTAAAGTAACAAATTACTCATCTCACGCTTTGCTGTGGCAGATCATGGCTTGCTTTAAAGTAACATTCTTTTTTCCTGTGCTTAGATAATTTAGAGACTGCTCTGAAAAGAGGTGCTGCATGGAGTGCAGCACAGGTGAGGTGGATTGGAGAAAAGGATTACAGTTTGCATGTGGAGGCAGTGAATGTAGGCTGCAGATAAACGACGTGGGTTTGGAGCGATCATTGCTGCTGCAGCTTGATTATTTTTCTCAGGGACAGGCACTGGCTCTCTCCTTCCTTTGAAGAACTACAGTGCTCGTGTCTGTACCATATTTTGTATCACATTTGTGCTGTCTTCTGTTCCTCCACTACCTATCCACCTTCCTCTCTCACCCAGAAGCAGGATGCTGCGATCGTGGAACTTCTGAGTCTTCAACATGCACAAGGGCACCCTGTGGCCTATCCAAATACCCATGTCATGCACTTCATGCATGTAAAACATCTGCTCCAGAGCTTTAAAAACGAAGGTTGAGAGAAGCTGATGTGGCTTTGGGAGCAATCAGAGCTAGGAATAATGTAGGGTTGTTCCTTAGGTTAACGGGTTAGTGTAGGAGATTCTTTAGGTTAATAAGCAAGTGTTTGAAGGTGTTTCCTTACTGAAAGGTGTGCTGAGAGCCAGCTGGGATTGCTTGTTTGGCCTGGGCAGTTGAGGAGGGCATGGCAGGGCTGGATGTGTGTGCTGGGAAACCAAGCCTTGGGTCTTGTGTTTCAGCTAGATGTCCAGCTATATTTCTCCAGGACTGCATCTGTTTTATGAACAAGCAAGGGAGGTAAGAAAGAATATATGATTTGGAAGTAATAAGGTGGGCTTTGCAGCACCCTTGCCCTTAATGACGTTTATTGTCACAAACCTGGTTAATAGATACTTACAGTCTCTGAACTTTTTCTTGAAATATCAATGTATATGTAGCTTTTTTCTTTCGAGGGGGAATAACCTACCTGGTGTCTTTTGGCACTGGTGGATATGTTCCTTTATTTGATACAGAGCAAATTTGTTTTAGAGTCAGTTTCTTGAACTTGTAGGAAAATTGTATAGCATTGAAACACGGAATTAATCTAAATAGCCAGTGTGGGGTGAAAATGCTCCCTGTGTTTTAATTGGAATGGCCTGGTGAAAGCCAGTTCCCAGGCTGCCTCCCTCACTAACTGCCCACCTTGTGGCAGATTGACATAATTCCCCCATCCCTGGGGAACCATAATAGAGCACTCCCTGAAGTGCTCAAAATCCCAAAGGGAAATAAGGATCTCTTTTTTTTTCCCTCTCTCGCTTTTTTTTTTTCAACTTTTTAAATGGGGTTTCTGAGGTGCTTATGTTCATCCAGAGGATTGTGGCTATTAAATAGAGGGGGTTTTAAAGGTTTTTCTAATTGCCACACTTCCTCTTGCTCCCCCCTGTTAAGTGGCTTTGGACAGTTGCAGAACTTTGATTTCAAATTTGTCTAATCTCTTGAAATATCTAGGTAGGGAAATCTATTGTAACTGAAAATGGCTCTGATTTTTTTTCTTCCTTTCTTCCATTTTAATAGATATGTTTAGTCTACTTTAAAAGCTTTCTGGAGAACCTTTTCTAAATGGCTAATTTAAGCTTGTCAGGTTTTAATTATAATCTCTCTATACACAAGTTAAGATGCTTAATGCTAGTGAAAAGTTCTGAATACAAAGCAAACCTGTGTCAAGTTGCAGAGCACTCTTACCCGTCTTAATTGCTTCTGGTCTGAACTTTAACCTTAACTCTCCCATCTGTCTTACAAATTCTCTTCTCTCATCACAACCACTTTCTTTTCTGTGGAGTGCTGAGGATCTGTCTTAATTCGGCAGGAGTTTCAGTCTGGAAAAAAACTGCCATCAGGCTGTGGATGTTCAGCTCTTCCCTTATCCCACTGCAGCATGATGCCTGTTCCTGGAGTGCAGCCCTGCTCTCCTGGACATCCCAGAGCATTCCCATACCCCTGCTAGAATGGGTCTGCTTTTGGGAGAAGGGGTACCTCAGCTGCAGAAGTGCCCTGGATCCCAAATACCCTGACAACTTCTGGCCTCAGTTAAAATCAGAACCAAGAGAACAGTATGGCTTTTTGTTGTTGTTGTTGGTGGTGGTTTTGTTAGCAGTTTTATGGATGTGTAGTTAGGCAGTTTATTCCTTTCTAGGACTGTTGTCTGCCTCGTTTTCTAGCTGTGACCCAGCCTTTGTGGCAAAGGTTAGTTGCATCTTTTTCTTAGATAAGAATGAGTTTCATTCAAGCTTAGAAAATTAGCCTTGGAAATACTCAGTCAGTGCAGATTCCTTCTGGAGAGTGCATTTAAAAGTTTAAATCCAAAATTGATTTGGAAGTGCTCTAATCTAAAATAACCCTGATGTTAGCATTGTTGTCTGCAACTCCTGCTAGCCCTGGCGTTCCGGTTCAGCGCGTTGGCACACGGTTCCCTGATGCTGTGAAATTGAGACTCATCTGGAGATACAGCCTTTTCTAAAAAGGATTGCAGGGCACTTAAGACTCCTTATTTCATTAGTTCAGTGAAGGAGTTCTTTTCAGCAGTCAGGAGTCTCATGATGAGGTGGGCAAAAACTGAGCAAATCACGCGGCGGACGCTCGCGCGGAAATGGAGTGCAGGAAAAGCTGCTCACTAAGTTTTTTGGCCCGGAAATGTGGCATTTTTTGGAGCTGAAGGTTGGTGGTTTAGAATTTCTTTTTAGTCTGAGGTTTCAGGCAAAGCATTAGTAGCTACATATCCGGGCCAGACTTCAGGAGGTACATTTCAGGAGGCTTTCAGTTCTGCACGTTGGGTTGGGTCATATGATTATTATGTTTTTTTCATTGTTTCTGGCCAAGTGTAACCATCGCCATCTTCACGTATGTTGGTGAGAATTAAATGGAGCATGAAGATCTGAATTGAAGAGCAGGCTTCCACTTTAAGGGGATGGGTTGCTGCATGAAGCAGTGGTAATGATCCAGAGGAGCAGGATGCATTGAGGAAAAGAGTGAAGTGTGAGCACCATCCAAAGTGCAGGCAGCAGGTCATAAATTCTTTTAGTGGTGGTGGTCTGAAATTCAAGGAATAGGATTAGAGAGCTACAGTAGGTTAATGAAAATGGCTCCCTCAGGATCAGCTTGAATTCAACTCAGTGGTCAGTCGTAAGAGGAGGAATGTCTTGTGCAATTCCAGCTTCTCATCCATATTCTGAATACTGTGATGCTCCTGAATGCTTAATAGAGTAGAATATGCTCTGTTCTGATATACTTCATATGACTTCTAGGATGCTTTTAATGCAAAATAAATGTCATGCCCCAAACCTGTAGTGCTCACTTTATTTTGGAATATATGAATTGCACCAGAGTTTTCAAAGCCTTGCTTGGACATGGGGGGGAAAAAAAAAAGGAGCAAGAGAAAAAAGTCTTGCAATTCTACTTGTGTCTTTGCTGTTGTCCAGGGTAATAATGCTCAAATCCTGCCTCTATACATCACCTCAAAGCAACTCATTATAGAATGAGTATACAACAGCCAAGAAACCACTTTTCACTCTTATCAGCATATTTTCTTGTAAAGAAGGGTAGCATTAATGGCCAGCTGTGGCTGGTGAGCCCTGACTTAATCAGAAGTGAATAATAAAAATTAATTTGAGGCATATAGTTACTAGCCAACTGCAGCTATAACAAATACTTAATGATCAGCCTTGCACTGGGGGCTGCATACCTTTTCCTGGGAATGAAAGGGGAAATGTCCAGGAGTGGGACTTTCTCTGTCCTAATTGCAGTAGCAAAATGAGGTAAAATCTGATTGTGGAAGCAAACTGTGGCTCAGTAAGGCTTAAGTTAGACTTCAGTAAACAGAAGAACAGAGGTAATGAAGTATTTAGCCTCTGCTTTCTCTGCCTTCTCTATCTTCGTGGCATTAAGAGAACAACTTTGGTTGATATTCTTTGCAAGGTACAGCAAATTCTTTCTGACAAACATCACCCTGCCCTTTATCTAGTCGTGAAATATTAAACTGCTTTGCCAAAGTCATCATGAAGGGCATTGTGCTCTCTGGGGTCTGCACTGGGAGAGGAAGGATTGGTTGTTGGTGGGCTACACTTTTTTTAAACATCTTGGGTCTTTGTCAAACAGCTTGCAAGGCCAGGTTATCCAGGGACCTCCTGTAGTTGAGTGACTGCACTGCACAAGTCACAAGCTTTTGTCTGGTCCTTCTCAGACAGCAGCTATACCTGAGCAAAATGCACTCTGCTCCTCTCTCTGGCTTCTCTTGCAAAGGACAAGGCACTTCTGGGCCTCCTTTTTCACTCAAACTCTCCTCTGCCTCCCGACCACTTCTGGGTGTGTCGAGGAGTTTGGAAAGGAGCAAGGCAAATCCTTTGGGAGATGGTAGTTGGACTTTCAAGGTAGTTTCAAGCTCCTGGAATCTGACTGAGCATTTTATGTTGGGAGCAGCTGTGGATAAAATCCAGTAAATCTGCACTAGATGTGAACCATTTTTGACACCTCTTCTGAGACTTGTTCTTGTGCCCCTGAAGCTTATCAAAGCAAATCCACAAATTCCACAGCCTTTTGGAAGTTTGTGTAGCATCACTCAAAACTTCAGGGCTTGCAAAAGGTTAGAGTATTATTTGTATCTAAAATGATCCAAACTCCACTTCTTAAATCAGTATTTATTTATTGGTTAACCTGAACAGTGCTCACCAATGCTCACCAGTGCTCACACATTGAGACTGAGAGTCTCTACACTCAGGCACTTGAAACTGTGACCACCTCAGCCTCTCTCATACAACAGGAAAAATGCACCACTTAGATATAACTGGGGGGGGGAAGAGATGGGATGCTCTCTTAACCTTGGTTTTCCTTTGCTACTTTCATGAGACAAAATTCCAGTCTGCTTTATTTTTGAAGTCAGCAAACCGATTATATATTGTAAAAGATCAGTGTTTTCATGGGTGAGTAGTAATTACTGAGTAATGGCTTAAAACATTTCCTGAAGGAACATAAAGCTGTTTTTAAAAGTCAAGAGTACATTAAAAGGATTACCATGTAGATTTGATTTTTAGATAACACTAAAATGGATCCCAAATGGACTTATGAAAAGGGATGCTATCTCTTTAATGGAAAGTGCATGGTCTGACAGCTCAGCATGCAAATGGTCCTGCAAAGGACTGGCTGTTGTGTTTTTTCCTTTCAACAAGAAGACAAGGAAATAGCTTGCCCTTCTCCTTTCAACTTTTAATAGCAGATGGGTTGCTCTGGTTTTGCTAGGAAAGGGAGAAGAGGACAGGTTTGGTGAAAAACTGCATCTTTTAAATCACTGGGGAAGTGTATTTCACGACTCCTGGAAGGTCAGTCAGCAGCAATTGTATCTCTTACACAGTTTGCATTAAGTAAAGAGATTCCTTCTGCATTCCCCATAGGCAAATCTCTCCTTGCCTCTTATATGTAAATAAATTTTAGTCCTAGTGTATTTATTGCAGTAATCTTGTGCAGGGCATGAACATCAGTGCTTGCCTTGGCAGTAAGTTTGGACAGGGCAGGAGGGGCTGTTATATTCATACTACAGTAACTTGCAATCACGATAGTATTTTCTATTTCAGAGTTGCCAACACAACTTCCTGGTGATTGATGGTATAAAATGGGCTTTTGGCCTGAGTAGGATTTCTTCTAGAAACATTTAAAGGAGTATATTCATATTTCATTAAATACAGAGCGCACCAGGATTCCAAATCCTTTTGTGGTATTGTGCAAATTATTGTAGGCTCCAAAAGTCTTGAGAAATTTCTATAAGCCTGTGAAAGCTTTAGATTGGATAGTCATCATTGCCTGCATTAAGGGCTGTGACAGATTGCTTCATCAGTGTACACAGAGCAGAACATCAAATGGCCATTTGGCAGTGGGCACTGAAATTCTATTAAGGTTGCCGAAAGCTTAGGTTGACATTGTGTATGTCTGCAAAGAGGCAGAAGAAAAGATGATGGTGATTGAGCAATGATATAGTTCTATTCTCCTTAAAATATTCACATATATAGCATGCCAGATCGGTCAGGGTGATGTTAATGTTTCACTGCTGAACCTGAGCACTGCTGCACTGCACATCTTTGCTCGTGTCTTGAAACCTCAGTATGTTAAACAGGCCATTTCAGCTGGGAGGGGAGCATTGGACAGCATCACACATCAGCATGAAATAACTGAGGAATTTTTACTTCTTGAACACTCTTTGGGATATTTAACTTGATAGAAGGTTTTTCCATTTGATTTTCTTGCCTGTTGAAAGAGGGAAGGCACACAAACCCCGCCTTGTATTTAATTTTGGTACACAGGTTATTCTTACAAGAGCTGAGGAGTGAGGGATGAGTTCTTACCTTTGTGACCATTTGGCTCAGAGACTCTTCTTCCTCTACTTTGCTCTGACACCCAAAGCCACTAAATAGACAGCTTTTGAGGTTGGTGTCTTTTCTGTGGTCACCTGCAAATTGATGGAATATTGAGGAATATGGGATGAATTTCAGGCCAGTCATCCCTAATAATAGTTTTTTTTCTCATGCTGCTGGAAGAGTGGTTTGAGGGTAGTCACTCCATTGCCAGACTTTTTTCTACTACAGACACTGAAGGAGGGAGCTGGCCACCTGAAATCAGGACCTTTGCCAGACTGCAGTATGCTAAATTGTGACTAACGGAGAAAACTTGATCAAAATGTTCTCAGATTAGGTTGAAAGTAGGAGAAATCTGCATGCCTTTGTACTGCTTCCAGAGCTTCAAACAGTAAAAATGAATTTTACTGAAACAGTGGATGTGCTAAGAATAAACTTTGGACATGTGCCAATTACAAAAAAATTAAAGCTCAAACAAACACATTTTATGAGCACAGGGAAAACATTGCTTCCTGAAATGATTTATAGAAACTGTCTTGCAGCAACAATTATTATGGTTTGTGTTTAGTCCTGCTGCCATGTGTTTCTTTATAGCTACAGGTTGGCCTCTGGTAGGAGAAACTCTGTCATTGAGAGAGGCTAAAAACAGGTACTGGAAGACCCAAAACTTGTGGGGGAAATGGAAGTCTGGATTCTAACCCTAAATCTTGTGTCCTGAATCAGGACCTCTGTTGGTACAGACTCAAATTATGCTGAATAATTATTTTGGATATGTTGGTCTGTCCGAGCAAATGGCTTGAAAACAGGGTCCCTACATGGGAGATTGAAGGGGGGGTTAAAGCCACTCACGAAGCTTTGGGTCACTTTTAGGCAGCTGAAACTGCCAGGAGACACTAGATTCTAAAAAATATTTCTCTACAACTTGTCATGAAATGTATGGACAAAAGAAAGTTGCTGTGTTAGTGGGCAGAGGACTTAGAATAGTCAAAATAGAAGTGGTGATCAAATGTTGTTTCTCGCATTAACTGCCCTCTCCAACTACTTTTTTGCCATGCTTGGGAAATTTGTTCAGTAATGATTCAGAAGAAAAAATACCCCAAATGAATTGCTAAAGCCACTGTAAAAATCACCAGCTGCATATTGCTGCATGAAACTGGCAACGAAAAAAGATTGTGGTTTCTCATTGAATAATTTTGATGAATGGTCTAAGGCTTACTCATAAGCATTTAGTTACAAGTACGTGGTGTTCCAAATGTAAGGTTTTAATTGGATGTAGAGATGACATGATGAGTTTCACCTTGCTGGCTGTAATTTTTCTGATGAAATTCTTGGTGAGGGTGCCCGAGACACCGCACTCTCCATTCAGTGGGAGTGCAAGGTCTGACTTGATTCACAGGGTGCAATATTCATAGAAGGTGAGTAATACAATACTGGGAACACAAAGTGAGTTTCTTTTTAGGGGAATGAAATTCACTGCATCTTTTTGGCAATGACTGTCTGCATTTACTTAAATGGGTGATGCAGGGCTCTAATGCTTTTAAATGATATCAGATCCTCTGATAAAAGACATAAGACTGCAGCCTATTTATTGTGATGAGACAGGAGTTAATAAGATTACTTCTACTCTTCAGTTACTTTTTCATCTTTTGCAGCCAAATGCTGGGGGTTTTGTTAGCAGGCAAAAGGAGGTCAGTTCATTTAAAGGGTGTTCATGCTAGAAATAAACATTTTTTCCCCTCAAGTGGAACTCTGAAACTTAGGCTCAGTTGCCTGACTGCCAAACCCTTGGTCTTTAAACCAGAATTGCTTTTAGCACTGGAATGCTGCATCCTTATAATAACCACTTATATAATTTTTTAAAACCTTAAAAATATTACAAATAATAAAAAAAAGAATAAGGGTAATGTAAACCTGCAGTAACTGTGGTGTTTGGCAGAAGAAAGTATAGAAATGTGATAGTAGTGTCTAAAAGCACTGCTCAAGGAAGAATTTGTGCTGGAGAATAAAAACAATTCCAGTGCTGTGTTGTGCAAGGTGCTGTACAACGGGGAGTGATTGTCACAAACCTTTTGCAGAGTAGAAGTACTGTGTGTGTGTGCATAGTTATTTGCTTTGTTGTTGAACAAGCTTTTACTCTTAAAGTAGGTACTCTGAGGAAAGGTTTTGGCGTTTTAAAAAGAGAAAAACAAAATAACAGCAACAAGGAAGAAACCCAAACAAACACAAACAAACAAACAAAAGCCCCAGCAACAACAAAAAAGCCAACACCAAAAAACTTGTCGAGGGAAAGAGTTAAAGCCATCTGCCTGAAAGCATTGTGTAAAACATACACACAATGTTGGGGAAATAAGCCAATTATGTGTGCTTCACAGGAGGTGGGGGACTGACCTTTGTGTATAATTAGTTCTTTTATTTAAAGCAAAGATTTTGAATAGAATAACTAATTAGCTGTCATAAATGGCAAATTGAAGATTTTGGCCGGGTTCCTTGGGGAGAGTGGGAGGAGGTCCCTCCTCCCAGCCCGTACTGTACGCTCCGGCTCTCCTCATTAGGGTTGTTTTTAGTTCTCCGCAGAGGTAATGAGGAGTGCAGCCACACACTTCTCCGAGCCCCCTCTAATAAGCCATGAAATGCAGGTGGAACAGAGCTGCCTCCAGCTCCTGCTGCCTTCTCCCCACACATGTGGGTGTAGCTGAGGGGGGCAACTTGGAGTGGAGGGGGTCTGAAAAGTCCTGGTGATATCACCTGTGTTTTATGCTCTGGACTCGACTGTATAAAATACAGGCAAGCTGCAAAGCCTTGAGGCATATATCATTAGCTAGCAGTCCCCCATTACTCTTTCAGACCAATTAACCTTTAGAGTTGCATTAGAGAAATTAGGTGGTGAACTTCCCTGCTTTCAGAGGGGACCTCTAGCTCTGCTGCAGACCAGAGCACTGTGGAGCCGTGCGCCGTAGGACCAGTGCAGATAACTGTTATTTAAAAGGTCTGCCATTTATGAAAAGTTCCCAGGCTCTCTTGGAAAGGAGGCTTTATGAACAGTGCCCTTAGAGGAACTGCAGCTGATTGCCATGTGAATAGAAATATCAGTAAAATGGCTTAGAAAAATTTAGAGGTGTACTTAGTGGACACTTGTGTTATAAAGCCAGCTGAATCATTTTACAGAAAGACTCCGACTGAGCAGATACGGGCTGATTAAAGCTTGTTTGTCCGGCTGTGAATAGTGGTAAAGTTTGGATTACTCACTACAATAACAGCCTCTTTAGACACAGACATAAATTTCAGTGAGTCCAGAGGTGGTGTCTATAATTTTTTAATGTGTATTGGAGCTCTGAGCACTCAGAGCGGGTTTAGTTTTGTATTTACCAGCAGCAAGTCTATTAAGCTGTAAAGGGCAAAGAAGGGAGTGTAGGTAGCCAGAAATAGAAAGGATTCATCTACTGTTTCTAAGAAAAGAGAGCACTGGATGTCTAGCAACAGGAGAGAAGAGAGCAACTTGATGGTACTTTCAGAATCTGGCAATAATCAGTGTTCCCTTGTGATCACATATTTAAATATGTGAGTGTCCAGCTTTTAATTTTTCTAGTTCTGCAACACTCCTTCTCATTTTCATATCCTCGTCCATAGAGCCCATGTGGAATTTGTCAAAGCTGACCCCTTTGTTTCTTGACAGCCCCAGTTAGACACCACACGTCCCTTATCAAATTGAACTGGATACCTTGGTATTTCTGGGCAAGTACTGGGAGGAAATGGACATAAAGAAATGAAGCAACATCCCAGTCTTGCAGTGGGGAAATTACTAAAAAGAAAGAGCAGTTCTCCAGGTGGTTTGTGCCTGCAGAGCCCAGGCTGCTTCAGGTCTGCTGGAAGGGAGGAAAGCAGGGTTTGGTGTTGATTGTGTCCTCTCTGTGCAAGCCTCTAACTGTGAAAAGGGTTAAGCTTCTGAGATGCTTCTCTCTTGTTGCTTGGAAATGACATGGCAAGTGTTCGAGGAACCCTTGCTGATCAAGTTTGGCAGTTTTTGAAATTTTGTTTCACGCCTTGCCTGCTGTGTCAACTCACCAGCTAATTGCAGCTGCAACTTTCTGTAGTGGCTTGTGTGCTCCGTGCAGACGGGTTGGTTGGGATGTTGGAGGGAAACCTCACAGCCCAAAATGTAATTTCAAAACACTGAACCTGACCAGCAGAGGCTGACCTTGCTCGTTATTATCTGAGTGGGAATAGCAGCTTTGAACATCATATGATCTCTGAAATGGTACCTTTTTTCATTAGAAAGCCCCCTGCTGAACGCTGACCAAATACATTGCTTTTTTCCTTGCTTAAGGTACTGCTTAAAAATATATCTATATCTGTTCCTTTGCTAGTTATTAGAAGCAAATCAAAGTGTTACATTTCCCTTACTTGCAGAAGGCTCTCATAAGACAGTGGTGCTCTTGCAATAGCGAGGAGCTCAGATGGCTGCGGAGAGCGAGGGCTGCCAGGGCCACAGATGGAACAAGAACTGCCCCTGCAGTCAGCCTTCAGCCATCCAGGCCTGCTTGCCACAGGAGACCCTCCTAACCTGCCCTAAATGATCAAACCAGCCTCTCCTAATGGTCCAGCCAGGGTTTCATCCCTGCACAACTGCCCTTGTGCTTGATGCTGCTGCTGCTGCTGCATTGGCACCCTCTCTCTCTGGGTGAGGGCAGCTGTACCTCTGAAAGGGCACTGCTTTCAAAAGTGAGGCCTTGGGAGGTCCCATCTGGCTGAGAATCTTGTGTTTCTCAGCTACAGAGCTGATCTCAAACCCCATCCATGCAGCAGCTCCCTTGAGTTTAAGGTGTGCTGGTTATGTGGAATCTGTGTCTTTCCAGATGCAGGATCCTCGTGTTACCCCCACAAACCTTGCAAAAGGATTGTATGGTGACCCCTCTGCTTGTGAGAAATTCTCCTCTGCCTCTAAGGGTGCACATTTAGAGAGCCTGTTTGGGGGGTGAATAATGACTTGCTGGTGTCTGGGGCTCCTGTCTAAAAACATAATTCTCACATCTAGGTCCTGATTTTCATAGGTGCAAACTATTTTCTTTCATCACTGGTACTGATCTTACACAGCTTGCAAATGCAAATTCACATGCTCACCCTTCTCTGCCTCACAACAAGGCAGACTCTTCTCACAATGTGCAGTTTTCCTGGAGTGGAGTCGGAAGAGCATGGAAATTACTTGAAAACGGAAGCTTCTTTTTGCTACTGGAAAGTATTTTGGATTTTAAAAACCCAAACAAACAGAGGTGTGCCTAGAACCACAGGGAAACTTCCCTCATTCTCATAAGAAACTCTCACCAGGCACATGGGACTTCTGCAGTCTGACCTGCAGCATAATCCACTTCTGATGCTTCCCTGTCTCGTCCCTCTTTCCAAATGTGTGTGTGTTTATCTGTGGCTTTGTAGAATTTCTCTCAGGAGCATTACAGGTTGCATATCCAGACTAATACAGGTATGGGTTTTCACTTTATTACTGCAGATTTGTATCTGCAAAGTTTGCTTGTAGAGACTTGGGTTTTGAGTGTGCTGCAGCAGAGGGCAGGAGGGTTCTTTAAGGGTTTTTGAATGTTACTTGGCCTGTCTCTGTGCTGCTGAGACCACTTTGATTACAGATGGATCAATACCTCGCTGTTTGTGTGGAGGTGTCTTAAGTGCTATTGTCGTCTGCTCGGGCTCTGACAAAGCAATTATTACTGTGGGAGTGGTGAGTTTACATGTGCTGACCATTAGCCGCTCTCAGGTCACCCTGGCTTTTAAGGAGAGCAGCAAATGTCACTTACTGCAGTGGCACTGGCTGGGTCCTCTCTGCTTAAGGGACTGTTCATAATTCTGTTATCAAGCTGCTGCTTTCTGGGACATCCAGCGCTTCCTGCAGAAAGGGTGGATTAACTTTGTGTAAGAGTATATAACCAGTGACACCTGCTGCTGTGCCACAGTGTCCCTTCTCATCATCTCTGCATTGGTTAAGCCCACAGTGTGCTTGTTACAGGCCCAGCATTGTCATTTTTAGTGACTGAGACCAGTAAAAATGAAAATCATAACGAATTCTGGTGTCTCAGTGAGTTAATTTTTTCTTTCATAATTTCCTGTCCTGTCCCTCACCCACAGTACAATCCTTGTTTATTTTTTCCACCTTGCCTGTTGATTCCATAAAGTCCCTTTCTGCCTGGCTCTTCAGCTGAGAAGGGTGATGAGCATCACAGTGCTCACCGTGGCAGGCACTGGCTGCTTGGGGAAAGGGAAAAAGCTGGACACAGCACTGAGGGGAAGGGGACCACAGCAAGTCCCCCCAAGCCTCCTGAGCTGCATGTGCTGTCACCACCTCATACCCAGCCATCTCATGGCAGCTTTGCAGCTCCAGCAGGGGCTTCCAGGAAGGATGAAACTCCTGGCTTTTTGCTACCTCCTCCAGTGATACAAGAGGAGGGGGAAAGCTCTGCTTTGCTTAAGGAATGTGGCTTCATTAGTGGCAGAGGGATGCTGGCTGGTGGGGTTATTCTCAGCAGTTCTCAAGGGTTTTTGAATCAAATTTATTTTGGAGCAGCCCCTGGCCTGCTCTGGCTTTCAGTCAGGCCTCTGTCACCCACAGGATTCACAAGAGAGGAATAACAGTGGCATGCCACATCTTTTTACACCCACTCCTCTCCCTTCCCCATCAAACTCGACTCAGATACTGAACCAGGGGGGTACATACCGTGATGCCCTTCTGGTCTTTTTAATTGCCTGTGGCAGGTAATTAACAACACAAGGGTGTGGGTAATGAGGGGAAAAAATAAATTTTGAAATTCCAGCCAGTTTATTCTGCTGCTAGATGTTGGTTAGAAAGAGTCTGGTGCCTTGTGTCAGTGCTGCCCTTAGGAAAAAAGGGCTGCAAGTGTCGCACTCCCTGTTAGCCTGCGACAGCAGATGAAGTTGGGATTCCTTTGACTGTCAGCTCCATGAACATGAGCTTCCTTTGCCTGTGAGCTCCCTGTAATGGCAGCAGCAGCAGTGTTTGCCCCCAGACCGTGCTCTGAAGGAAGTGCTGTGTTTGCCTTGCAGGCGTGCCAATGCTCTCCGTACAGCCCAAGGGGAAGCAGAAGGGCTGCGCCGGCTGCAACCGAAAGATCAAGGACCGGTACCTGCTGAAGGCTCTGGATAAGTATTGGCATGAAGACTGCCTAAAGTGTGCCTGCTGTGACTGTCGTCTTGGAGAGGTTGGATCAACTCTTTACACAAAAGCAAATCTCATTCTCTGCCGCAGAGATTACCTGAGGTAAATAGAGGGACGTACTGTGGGCTCTTCCCCAAGCCTCTCGGCGTG
The DNA here is from genome assembly GCA_024865655.1 of Emberiza elegans. Lineage (NCBI taxonomy): Eukaryota > Metazoa > Chordata > Aves > Passeriformes > Fringillidae > Emberiza > Emberiza elegans. The sequence goes on from JALJVW010000139.1 coordinate 3,245,779, forward strand.
CTGCCGGCTGAGTGGCTTCCTAAAAATGTAAAAACGTGTGCTTGTGCATGGCCAGCCCTGCCCAGAGGAGACTGGAGTTCCTTCTACTGTCTAGGCAGGGCTTTTATTTGCACTTGGGAGTATTTTGTAGTCTGGGAGGTGAAATCCTGCTTTTAGGTGAAGGTACAAGACAGAGGCCATGAGTTTTTGTTATTATTATGGACCAACAAGAACAAACTCTGCTTGCTGAGTAAGTTAGGAAAAACTCTTAATTCTCCTTGCATGTTTCTGATGCAATACTCATGCATGTTGACTGAGACCTGACCAAACCTTTACCTTTTCCTTTTTAGTCATAGCTTTTAGACAAACTTCTAGTTAGTTTAGAGTAAGGTTGCTCCCAAGAGGCTCTTCTCTCTTTCCTAACTAAACAGAGCAAAACTCAAAAATTACAGATCAACTTCAAAAAATGTTTTTGTCTGAGGAAATCAGCAGAGACCATCACTAGCTTGGCGTTAAAACCATTCTGTCAGTGTGTGTCTGCAATACATAACAACACATGGGATTTTTTGCCTGATGTGTATGGGGGTTTAGTGCAAAATACTTTATGCAAACATAAATGAATATTAATAAGACAGCAGGCCTAATGCAAACATTATTATGAGGGTCACACTGCAAAACACTCAGACTTTGGCTTTGTTTTTCCTTTGGAAGAATGTACTTGATCTCCAGCTAATGTGTGTGTTTTCTTTTATTTTTCCTCAAGCACTGATAGCATTTTCCAGGCAAGCTCAACCAGTAAAACATCTGAAGCAAAGCAAGTCCAACACATTGTTATAAGATAGGGAGGTAAAATGCCTTCTAACCTTGCAGTGTTCAGGGGCTGCCCAGATTAGTGTCAGCGCTCAGATGCTTCATGTGTTTCAATGTAAAACATATTTCTGAAAATCTTCAGTAAATATTTCCTTTGTAAACTCGAACAAACAAGTTTCTCCTTCTAAATACGAGAGATTAAGTGCTGAGCCAAACAGAAGGACTGAGTCTATCGGCTGCCATGTGGGAGCTGTCACCTTGCCCTTCAGCCCAGCAGTGCACAAGAGCTTCCTGCCCACAGGAGGGTTTTAGAGCTGAAAGTCCTTGGACACACATGAAATATCTCAGCTGAAATTCTTCCACACAGGCAGCACTTGGAGCTTCACATCTGGTTAGGTGGAGTGTGTCCCCAAATCTAAGTGAGGAAGGAGGAGTTTGGGTAAGGGTGGACACATTGAGGTGGAAAACACAAGATAAGCAGCCTTTGGAAAAACAGAAAGGGTGTGAAAGGAAAGAGTTAACTATCTTCACTATAATGAAATAATTTTTGTAGCTTCTGAGTATTTACTAATGTCACAAGTCGCTTATTCTGGAAGCATCCTTAACTCTGTCTATGCTAAGCTAAAAAAAATGAGCTCCAGAAAGTTCAAATTCAACACAGAGATTTCCACCCCCAAATTAGCATTTTGGTTGTTGTTCTTCAGCGCAGCTGTACTCTTTCTGTGTTGTGGACATAATTTTGATGTGTCAGTGAAGATTATTTCAGTCTTTATCTTCCCTTTTTGAGGAAGCCTTTCATCACAGTATCACAATTGGGTCATGCTAGATGCTATCACAGGCACCCCTAAAATCTCTCAGGAGAGCTACTTCTAGGAATAAGTTTCTTTCCAGGAAGAACAGCTGCATTATTTTCAGAAGTATTTGTTTGTACTTTATCTTCTATACATTATCTTTTCTTTATCTTGTTTGCACCCAGCTTGCCAAGTGATCTAGGTCTCTCCATCTGTCATCCTTCACTTCATTATTTATCACTTGACTTTGTCATTTCTGGTCTTGAAAAAGTGTTGTGTTTGTGATTTTTTTTTTAATTTGACCCTGAAGATAGATATTCAGCTTTATTCTCTATGTTGCAGAACCCTGCTAGAAATACTGAGCTGCGCAGTGTTTCCAATTTACATTTGCTTTTTGAGACCTATGAGCTACCCCATGTTTTGTCCATTTAATAAGCACCGTATTGATTTTGGTTTAGTTTAGTTTCATAACAAAAATAATGTGTGGCATCAAATCAGACATGTTAAAGTGCCAAAGGACAGCAGTATTGATGGTGTTAGGTTTAGAAGGACCTTTTTACCACTGAAGTTGTAGAGCACTTTCTTTCCTTGGTTTATCCCAAGAATGCTGCCTTGAGGTGGAAAAGCTTGACCTGTGATTTTCCCACTGGCCCCTAGATGATGGGAATTTTCTGGGGTACACCAGAATCCTGTGCTGGAGATGGAAAAGAAGCCAGGCATTGCAGACTCCCAAGAAGTGGCCCATGTCCCAGCTTTGTGAAGAGAGGGCAATCCATGACATGAACCATGGAAGGCAACAGTTGGGACTTGTGTTTGACCATGGCCATGCAGCTTCTGTCCCAGCACCAGTTAAATGTGGTCTCTGGAGCAAACTTCTGTGCCTAGAAGGTGCCTTGTAACACCTCTGTCTCCCTTTTTAAGGTTGGAGTAGTTCCTGGCCTGACAGGGGGGAAGTCTCTTGCTATTTGTTCCTCATGGTTAAACTGTGAAGACTTATGTGGCCTGTACATTAACAATTTTCCCTTTATCTGAATTTGGGGTGTTGGAGTTTTGAATGTGTTTTGTTGGGAAGAACAGTAGAATTGTCATATCCTGGGAAATTTGTCGAAAACTCGGCTAGGAAGGAATAACATTAATTCTGTAACAGCATTGTTAATTAGCCTTCAGCTGTTTAGGCAGCTTTACAGCTATCATGGCTTGTATTCTTACAAATAAGTAAATTTAATTTATACTGGGGTTTTTTGAGGGGTTCTGCTGAACTCCTGGGGTTTCTTCCCCTAATGCTAAGGAAACCTTTCAGGCTTCCAGGATAGGAATAAGGGCATTGCTACACAGTTCCATATTTATAGAAGTATAAAGCAATTTTTTTTTACTTTAAAACATCTTGTATTGGCCTCTACACATAATATTTCTTTCTTTCACCATTTTAACTATTAGTTCTATTAATAGAAGGAGCTAAAGTTGCCATCACGATCTTCTCTACTGTCTGTTCCTTCCTGGTAATTTGAATTTTTCTTCTTGAAGAATTAACTACTCCTATCATTATATAATTCCTTCACATTAGTAGTTTTTAGAGTCTCTACCCACATTTTTTCCTCCTTGTTAAACAGCTCCCAGTGTTTGGTCTCCTAGTCAAATTTGAGCAGAATTCATCCCTAAAAATAACCTTTCATACTTCACACTGTGATTGCACCACAAAGGGAGCACTTTACCTGGAGAACAGTGAGAGGAATTCAGTCAGAGGGCTCCTGGAATGTTTTGTTGTCAGTTTGCAGCTCTGGGACTCTCCCGAGGGCAGGTGTTGATGAGCCACAGCCATGGCAGGGTTTGGGGCTTGGGATGGGCTTGTGGCAGAGGGTCAGGACAGTGACAGTGCCAGCTCCTTCCCTGCTGTGGCAGTGTCCCTGTGGAGCTGGCTTTGTCCCAGGCCCTGGGAGCACGGAGGGCTGCCAGCCCTGTGTGCTGATCCCCAGTGGGTTTCAGCAGAAATCCTTCCAGCGTGTTCCAGGAGCTGCGAGCAGACCACAGCCTGATCATTTGTTTCAAAAGATAAACTGTCGTCATTGCTTGTGAAGGAACATTTGTTAACCTTCACTTTTCATAAAACACTTTCTTGCTCATTTTTTAATCATGAAAGATGAAATTGGATCTCGAGTTGTTATCCTTGTGGTATCACCTCAGTCTCCAGCTGTGTCTCGATGTATCTTTCAATACATTTCATCTCGGCAAATAGATTTACCATTTGTTTCATAATCGCAGTTCCAGCATTCCTACCTCTAATTATTTTTGATAAGCAAATGCTATTGAAGGAGCTGCTTCTGGGACAGAGCAGCTTAGCATGCAGGCTCAGATGGCTCCTCGCAGCCCCCACGCAGCGCGGTGTGTTTGTTCCGAGGCGTAATTAAACATTCACCCAGCTCCGCTTCACAGGGACGGGCTGGGTGTTGCATCAGGATTTCCCGTGAGGAGCTGACAAGTTAAATTTCACTGTGAAGTGCTGATGAAGAACGTGATTTTTCCTTTTTACTCAGCATGGTGCCCTCACACGAGCAAAGGCGAGTCGGGCTCGCTTTGAGAGGAGCAGAACTGTTGCTTCTGTGTGTTTGATATGCTGGTGTTGGGAAAGTTTTTCATCATGTAAACTGATTGGGGCCTTAATTAGACTCCAAAGAAAGCTCAAAACCTGCATTTAAAAATGATGGTGGATCAGTAAAAGAGAAGGGCTTTCCGGGAAATCCTGATGCTGTTCTCAGAGGCTTTCATGGCAGTTCTTTTCACCCACTTTCTCACAGGTTTGGATCAGGGCTGCAAACTCAGCATGGCATCACTGCACATGGTGTTGGTGCCTCCAGGGAGCAGAGCAGCCCTCTGCATCCCACCTGAGGGACAGGGAGCTCCTGGCAGGACTGCTATCCCCTGTCATCTCTCAGCACTGTCTGTATCACAGAGGCCTGAACTCCACCCTTGGCAGCTCCTACTTCCAGTGACTCAGATGCCAAGTCCTGTGGTTTTTGCTCTACTCCAAATGTCCCAGGACATTAACTGTGTCATTGAATTACTTTAGGAGCCCTGTAGGTGAATTGTTCTGTATCTGGCAAATATGCAGGGTTGAATTTTCTTGTGTGATATGAGCACAAACATGGGTGCCCTGCTCTGTTGGCACAGGAGGATGTGGACAAATTCCCTCCTTCTGGTGGCCTTCCCCAAGTCAGGGACAACAGCCCTGAGCCAAACTACTGAGCCATGGCTGGCTGTGTGAGAGCAAGCCTTTGGGAACTGAGATGTGTGTGCCCCAACAGGCAGATTTTAAGTTAATCTCCCCAAGACATCACTAATGCTCAGAATGTGGCTTGAACCTGCAGAAGCTGCAGCACCTTTGAAGCAGGAAGGAGAGAATTTGGGATATTTTTTCCCTCTGGAGAAGTGCAGTGTGCGTGTATGCACCGAGAGCGTGTCCTGCTGGATTTTCAAGGGACATGTTTTAGTGTGGGAAGGGGAGGTATAAATGCAGTGTGGCTGAACAAATGGTGTCTGCTCAGAGCCTAAAAATGTCACTAAGCTGAAGTGCTGCTTTTGCCTCGCAATAGGGAGCATCTTGCATGCTGCATAGGACACCCTCCCTTCTACACTTGGTGTCTGTACAGATTAAGGAGGATTAATTAGGCTCAAAATACAATGTGTCTTGGCAACATTGCTGTGCTTTGTGATGTTAAAATACAGATTTAATTTTTTTTCCCCCTGCAGTAGCCGGTCCAGGACTTTCTCACAGCCTGTGCCCGTACTTGGGTTGTTTGTTTGCTTTTTGCCCTTTTTTTTTTCACCTCCACAACTTCTCACTGAGGAGGGAAGCTAATAGGAACCAATTCTGCTGCTGTACACTAGCATGCCTCTGGCACTTTCAGCTTTGCAGTTTTCTGGCTGCTGTGTTTAAACTCTCCTAAGAGGATGTTGTTGCACTTGTGTTCAGCAGTGCCAGAGCAAGGATGGGTTTAAGGCCAGCAGTTCCAGTTACACCCTGGGAAAGGCTGGGGCAGGGCAGGAGGACTTGGACTTCTCCTACCTGCTCATGGTCCCAACCCCTCTGTAAATGCCCTCTGAAAATATGGAGAGAGAGGCAAAAGGAGTGAAAATAAGTGAACATTCAGATGTGTCCTTCAAGTGAAAACAGACTCCCTAGAGCAACCTTGAAGTTCGGGCCCAGCAGTCTCTGAACCAGCGCGGTCACTTGGCCAGGGGCTGTTTTGTACTGGTTCAACTCCCCCTGCTATGCTGTCCTTGAATGCCAAACCCTTTGGCATGTGAGATGTAAATTCTGTGGGATTGAACTTGAAGGCTTCATGAGAGGACAGCTTGACCAACTTCATTAGTATCAAAATGCATTTCCTTTCCTTCAGCTGACATGACTTCCCACTGCAGCACTGACAACGGTGTCCTGGATAGGAGGGTGCACCAGCTAATAATGTATTTACCCTCTTGAAGGATCTCCTATCACTGAGGCTTCCTCTAATATTACACAAAGGCTGATTACAGCAAAGTTGTCTGAAGTTGCTTTTAAGATTATCCTTTTTATCTGCATTTATTGGTATATTCAATATTCCAGTCAAATCACACTTGTAGCTCAGCATATTTCTAATATCCACAGATGGGAAAGATACTGATTGCAGTATTTAAGAGCCACCCTCACTGAAAAATCAGTTGTTGCTTTGTTTCAAAAGGTAGGGGGAAAACAGTTTCTTTTCATGAGGATGGATTTCAGTTACATAAAGCAAGTTTGGTTCTACAGCAGGCCCTGATGAAACTAAGAAATAAACAGCAGCAAGCAAATAGGGGAGGTATATGGGAAAACCTATTTTACCTTCTGGGTGAGGAGGATATGAGCATGGAGTTCCATAGCTCTTCTAAAACTTGAATACCCAGATAATCTGGATATATAAATATGTAGAAAAATATACACTCGTACATAATATCTACAAAATCTTATCTGTAGGTTAGTGTTTAGTCCTCCTTCCATTCATAATTCTTATCTTTCAGTGTTGACAAAAGCTTTTTGGGAGGGGGAATTATCAGTCTCCACTCAGCTGTTTGAATTTTGAACTTGTTTTGTTCTAATGTTTAAAATAATTCAGTTGACACTGCCAGCCTTTCCTTTCTGTACCATTCATTATTTTTATGTGCTTGTCCTGCTTCCTCTTTTTTTGTCTCCTATGAAGTCAGTAGCTCCAAAATTTTTGCTCTTTCTGCAGAGAGAAGAAGATTTTCTTCTTCTTTTTGGATTGCAAGCTGCTATCCAGTCAGACACCAGGCTAGAGGGGGCGAGAAAAAATGGGGACTCTCTCCTTGTAGGCAATGACTAAACCAGATTGTTGTTCCTAGTGGAGACAGAAATAGGCAAACAGGTTCTCAGTTTAGGCCCCCTGAACATCTTGATTGAACAAAAAATCTGTTAAAAGGTGCTAAACTTACCATTTTTGTATGAGAAGTTTCTTACTGTTTTCCCTACTGTAAGAACCCTTTAACATCCTTTTTCCCCTCAAAAAAAAAAACCCCAAAAAAACCCCACCAAAAAGTAAAAAAAAAAAAAAAATTAAAAAACCCCAAAAAACCAACCAAAAAAACCCCAAAAAACCAACAAACAAACCCTGCAGGGTGCTGTGACATTACTATGGTTTGAATGAATTTGAGGTGTACTCACAGAGTTGCTGAGGTCTGGATCACCAAGCACAAGACTGATCTTTAGCCCAGACAAGACTACATAAAACCCATGCTTTGACAGTTGCCTACTGCTTCCAGGAGCACTCCCTTCTTTTCCCATAAATTCATTTGCATTCAGGGCTGCTCCTGTATGCCAATTAGCTTTAATTTTTACTATACACACTGACATCAATGGCCAATGAGAACAGGGCATAGCGGGGTTTTTAGTGTGCCCATAAACTACAGAAAATTGTCCTTGGACAAACTCCTGCTTTTAGACTGGCTGACAACAATAGACATGGTTAAGTTCAGGCTAAGAGCCATTAAACATAATTACTACCACAGGGTAAAAGTTTAATTGTGCTAAATTTTAAATCTGCATAGTCTATGCTTATTTACAAGCTGGCTGGATCTTCCTGTTACATAAAGGGGAATAAAGCTGTACTTAAAAATTGTTGCCTTTTAACTTCAAAGGGAAGTGAATAAATAGGGTTTTTTTAGAAGAAGCAAAACAACCCCAAACTGAAAACTTTCTGTATTTCCAGCTTGTTTTGTGCCAAAGGCTCCGAGCTGGTAAGTAGAGGCTAAACATCTTCTGATAGATTTTTCTAATGTGCTTGAACTTTGTGTGTGTGAATGTGTGAGAGAGTGTTGCATCTGTTACGAAGGTGTCTGGGGGACAGAATGCAGATCAGTTTGTTCATGTGGGGTTATTTTAAATTTAACCACAGATGGGGCTTGGGGCGGAAGGTTTTTCCTCCTGCTCCTTATCTTCTCTCCCTCCTTCCAATAATGTTAAGCTCCCCACTTCAGGAAGTTTCAGCTCAAGTAGCTTCTGGATCAGGAGATATCAGAGGTGGCAGGTTTTCTACAAGCAAACAAAAATAAAATGGCAAAAGATTCTGTTCATTTTGCATTTTCTTTCAACAGATTAAAAAAATGTCATGTTCACTGAGCTACAAGTTACGGCGTATTTTTAGAAGCATGGTGAATACATGGGGCTCTAAATCACTCCCTGAAAAGCAGATTAAAATTAGGAGGTGCTAGAATAAGTGTGAAATGTTCATCTGTTGGGAAAGGGAGGGTATGGAGGACTGTGAAACTTGATAGAAGAGACAAAGATTAGCACTCTGACTCGCTGGAAGCCACGTTATGTAGACATTAGAAGGCAACACGATTTCAGCTGGACAGAACATAAGCTTCAGATCTTATGCAAACAGTCAAAGCTGTTTAACAATTGGTTTACCCCCAAAACCCCTGAAAGGAGACAGGTGAATACAATGCCAAATACATTTTTCATGTTTCTTAAGCTAACTGTTTAAATAGTTAAGTGAACATCTGTCCAAATTTCCCCATCATTTCCATTTAGAAAAGTCTTCTATTTGAAGGCTGAAGAAAAGCACCTGCTTAACAATGCAAATGGTGCTGTCTGGGGCCCCTTTATTTTGTTTAATCTAGATTGAGCTCCACACAACTGTGATGCTAATGAATAATGGATATTTTATACTTGTGCATGTAGCAGTGCTGGGCACAGAGCAAATCTAGGATTAACCTCCCAGTTTCCCTGCCTAATGCATTTGACTCATTTTTTTGAGTTTACTGTGACTTGGGTACTCTAAAAACGGATGCCTGGTTTTATGGGAAATGGGAAAATCCTGGCAAAAGCTGTCAGGCTTTGCTGTGCCCAAGTGGAAAGGGGCAGCTAGGCTGAGGAGGGGAGGGATGTCTGCAGTAATGGCTTGATTTGTGAGTGGGTGCTGAATGAGAGCCAGGGTGTTCAGGGTGGAGACCTGGACGCTTTTCAGAGCTGCATTTTTCCAGTCCCGTCTGCTGGCGTTAGGCAGCCGAGGCCCGTGCCCAGCTGCCTCCCCTGCCTGTGGGGGCAGGAGCAAGAGGGGTCAGCTTGCAGGGAGAAAGGGACTGCCCTTTGCTGGTGCAAATTATACAGCTGGGATTTCACTCTGCCTTTCAGCCTTCAGATGATGGAATCATGGGGGAAGAAATTTTGGTACTCCCTTTGCGGATTTTCCGTCCTGCATGAGTGTTTCTGTTTTGGTTTGTGTGATTTAGCTCTGAGGGAAAAAACGTAGTGCTGTTTCTTCATAGGAAGGCCTGGGATTTTCCAGCCAGGATAATGAAAGACCCCTGATACCACTTCTAAAGAAAAATAAAGGTGGGCTTTCTTACAGCAGGAGAGTGAGCTGACTTCAGGAGCACTGTAGGAGGGTGGGAGAGTTGTGTGGAGGTTTCTATAACACTGCTGGGTGTTTTAATTCACAATTACTGGCCAGTAATAATTAGTATTGATTTGCCTGGCAAATTGCAGGTTTAGAAATTGGTTATAGATTTTCCTGATGCTTCTCATCTGCGTGTTGTGGAATCAGCCAGAACCGATGGCTTGAAACAAACCACGAGCCCAGCTCTGTGGGCGGGCAGTGGCGCGTTGCGTGCACAGAGCTAATGGCCAGCAGGGATTGCACCTCTTGAGACCCATCACCCCCAAAGCACCATTTCTGTCATCCCCTAGGCCAAGTGACTAACCACATGTGAGCAGAGGCTGGGGTGAACCTCACTTCTGTCAGCCCGTGGCACCGTGCCCCTGGCACACACGGGGTCTGCAGGGACACCTCGGGCAAGGGGCTGCAGGAAGGATGCCGCAGTCGCGCTCGAGTCCCCCGGCAGGAGCTGCAGCAGCAGCAGACATCTGGGGAGACAGATAGTGAAAGCCAAGATGAAAATGGCAAAGCTTCCAGTGCTGAAGGGCTGTCCTGGAGGGCGGAGAGCTGAAGTGGAACAGCTGAGCGTGCTGCTCAGGCCGCCGTGGAAGGGCTTAGCTGGCTCCCAGGAGGGCCGGGGAGGCACAGCCGGGGAGGAGGGCTTGCTCTCTGAGATGCCTGGCAAAATGCTGGGCACTCATTGCAAGAGAAGTCGTGCTTTTTCTTTTTAAGCAGCAGGTAAGTGAGGTTCTTCCTGAGCTCTGTTACAGCGCTGCCTGCCAGGATTGGCAAAGTTTGCAGGACTTGTGTGTCCTGCTGCCAGCCTGTCCCTCCGCCAGGCTGCGGCCAAGCACAGCAAGCCCCTGGAGAGCAGGACAGGCAGCTCCCAGCCCCTACCCCACTGCTGCAGAGAGGCAGATAGTTTTTGACTGAAATTTTGTGAGCCCCAAAATAGTGCTCTAAGTGTTTAATGCTTTTCTCCATTAGACAGCAAATTAGCCCTAGGCTCACAAACCAAATGAAGTTTCATCTCGATGATCGGAGCCTGCTCACCAGGCATTTTTATCCCAAGTTCCTGCATGCTGGTTGGTCAGTGAAATGGAGACTGCAACTTCTATTTATTGGTGCAATACAGTATTTGATACTGCTAATTACACTTAATTAGTCCTTCCACCATTTAATTAAAATGGCTTCTAATGATTGTGCTTCTTTGGCAGGCTCTTTGGTACCACCGGGAATTGTGCTGCCTGCAGTAAACTGATCCCTGCCTTTGAGATGGTGATGAGGGCCAGAGATAATGTTTACCATTTGGACTGCTTTGCCTGTCAGCTCTGCAACCAGCGGTGAGGACACAGTTATTGTACACACAAACTAATTTATACCTTTGCCAGTGAAACAGGGGAAATGTTTGATGCACACTGCCCAGCTTGGGCTCACAGCCTGGGGGCTGGGCTGGGGCTGGGCTGCCAGGCTGACCTGGGGGATCCATGTGAGTACCTGTAGCCCTTTTACTGCAAATCCCCTTGGAGCTGGTGGGAATTGGAGGGGCAAGGGGGAGGACACAGAACAGACTGTCCAGCTGCTGCTGTATAAAACAAACTGCTCCAGCGTCCTTTCCAGGAGCTGCCGTCTTTGCAGAAGGCAGATGATGGGGAATGGACCTCCTCTAGCAAACTGACATTATCTCACTTTATTCATGTTTCTAACATGCTCAAAACTGGGGCTGGAAAAGAGGTAGAAATAGAAGGGACAGGAAGGACAAAAATATTCTGGCTAAGCCCTTTCCAACACTAGGAACAAATCAATTTAGTTGTTGTGTAATTAATAGGGGATCTTGGTGGTATATTTTTGAGTGGGGCTTATTTATTTCTGCTGGGTGGAAGATGGACATCAGGGAGTACAATAAAGGACCATGCACAGTGTTTTCACTTGAACTACCTGTAGCCACTTGAGTTTGGGAGGGCTGTGAAAACTGTTCCCAGCACCATGTTTGTTGATCATCATGGGCCCACAGAACCAGGTGTGATACTTTGTCACCTTCTGATGCATCCAGCTGTCCATCCTTGTCTAAGATAGACCTGGAATTGCTTGCAGGTCTTACTGCTTGCTTAGTCAGGTTGTAGTGACTGCCCAGGGTCAAGGGCTGTGCTGGTGTTCCTGTTCTGGATCTGTGGCTGTGTTTCCCTAGGATGAAACTAGGATGCAATGCCTCATCCCGTGGGAAAGTGCGAGAGAGATGACAAAACCTGTGGGAAGATGGAGAACCCAATTCTGTAAAAGTCAAGCTAAAATCCTGACCTAAACAGCCTAGAGAAGAGTCACAATGGGATTTCTTATGAAGCAGCCATGCATGTGTGGATGCAGACCCCTGCCAGCTCCCCCCGAGCTGGGGAGATGCTGTCCGGCTGTGCTCCCGCAGCCCCGCCAGTGGCTCAGCCTGGGGGGAGTTTGGTGTCAGTGCGGTGGTGCCAGAGCACGGCGAGGCGGATGAGGTGCTGCGCTCGCTGGCAGTGTTTGTTGCAGGTACAGAAGTGCCATCAGTGCTGTCCCCGCACGGGTGGCAGTGCCGGGGCGGCAGTGACATCTAGTGGCTCCTGGCCCTGGGCTCGCTGCGGGATCTGCCAGCTGCCCGGGCTTGTTGTGAGACTCTTGAACACAGAGTGATCCCACCTCATCCCCCGAGATGCTCATCCCACCAGTCGGTTCTGGGATTCGTCTCCAGACTCGGGAGTGTGGCGGGTGCTGCGGGCTCAGCCCACAGGATCAGCTCTTTTCAGCCTCCTGATGATTCCTGAGCAGGAGAGGGTTGCTCCCAAACTCCACACTGAACCTTTTCAGGCAGAGGCTCTGGGCTGCACAGTCAGGAGTGCTGCTTGGCCTTGCAGTCTGCAGGCTGAGGGTCTCTCATCAAACCCCTACTTCACCCTTCTTCTCTCCCAGAAAATCCTAGTGCTGCCTAGTTTCATTTTCTGTGATTTCTTTTAAATTTCAGCCTTTATTTCAAAGGCTCCAAAGCACCTCCCTTCCCTCTTCAATTGCCAGCATGGTCCCGCTCTGTCCTTCAGACAACCTCCAGGGCTGTCACTGCCCAGCAGGAGAGGGCAGGTAATCCCCATTCTGGCAGAGTTGTGCTGTGATGCACGAGGGATTTGCTCAGTTTGTGAGGGGCTGAGTTGTTCTGGAAGATGGGCTCTATGTGTGATTCTTCCTTTTGGCTGAGGTCAGAGGGCTGCCAATTTTTATGACTTACTCTGCGGAGATTTGGGCTTGAAAGGGCAGAATGGAAGTGGTCCTGTAACAGACAGCCCTGGATGCTGAACTGAGAACATGAGATTAAGTAACCCTAAAGTCAGAATTGCAGAGGTGGATGCCAGTTCTGGTTCTGAATTGGAAACCTCACAGAAACCCCATCTTGTTCTTCAGCTCTGAAAAGATTTGATGATGAAGACCTTTCCTCAGTTCTCTTCCAGCTTGTTTGCCCTTCTATAGCTGGGCTCTGGATAGGGTGCTAAATCTATCACAGCAAAATCTCCAACATTTTTACCAAGTGTGCAATGTTTTCATCACTTTCATTCCCTAAAACATCAGTTTTGCATCAAGTCCTGCACTACCACTCCTCCTGCCATGCTTTAAACTGTTCTAAAGTTGTCATGGTCATCACAGTGCTGGATAAAACCTAGTCACTGCTGTGACTGGCTGAAAGGTCAGTGTTACAGGGTTGCAGAAAATCCAGCTCCTTCTCTTGCCATTATCTGAAGTGTGGGTTTGCTGGGAAGAAAATCGCTCTTAAAAATGGCAGAGTAGGTTCAGCACCCATTTCTCACTGCTGATGGCTGGAATTTGGTTGCCCAGACAGGCTCTGCAACATCTCTGCTCTGAGCATGGGGGCTGGCAGTGTGAAACTGGGTCTGAGGTTTCCAGTTGTGATGCTCAGCTGAAGAGATCCCAGTTTACTGGTGGGTTTGCAGGATTAGCAGGTAGAAATCATTGCCTTTCCAGTGAATCAAACCCTTCTCCCAAAACTTCACATCACATTAAGGTATCCCTGTAGACCATTTCAGTTCCCATGTTCTTGTACACACCCCCACACCTTCCAATTCCCAAATTCTCCAGCTCCTCCCTTGGTTCCTCTACACCCAAAACCAGGTTTGGCAAGGGACAGCTGTTGATGGTGCTGGTGGCAAGAGTAATTTTTGCATTTCTCTTCCTGAAGATTTATCTGGCACTTAAGGTAGAAATAAGTAGTGAAAAGCAAGCAGCTGTGTCTGTTATTTATTGTGAGTAAACCTGCTCCTGGGGCAGGTGGTGTTAGGGAGAGTGTGCAGTACAGTTTTTATCATAAGAGCTGTTAGTTGAAATTAGGAATAATCTTTATCTTTTTAATATGCAGAAAAGGTTGAATTTCAGAACTACTAGAGCATGTGCCACAGAGGGAAGAAGATGGAAGGTCTTCAGTGAAATCCTATAAATTGTGAACCAATGTCCAGTTCTCTCTGTACCAACTTGGCAAATTAATCAGCTTATTTGCAGGTGTCCAGTTGGAGAAAACTTGTGCCTATGCTGGGCCTCTAAAGAAGCTCTGAAGTTATCGGTTCTGTTCTTTTAGCAGAAAATACTCACTTTTATGGAGATGTTCTGCCTGAGTTACAGATGATGAAAGGACTTTAGACAAGGGGTAGGCAGTGCCAAAGCTCTGCCTGGGAGCAGGGGAAATGGGCATTTGAGGTCTGCTGAGTCTCCTGGGCGTGGGGTCACCTCCAGTGATCTTCCTGTAGATGTTTGGCCTTGCCAGAGGCTGGCACCTACCCCTTCCTCTCAGTGCAGAGCTGCCTTGAGGCACAGTGCCTGACCCAGGGTGTCTCTCTGCTTTAGGGGCCTGAGGCTGATTTCAGACTCAGCCCTTGGGGCAGCCTGTGCTCTGGTCTTTCATTGCCCTGCCAGTGTTATGGACAAAAACCAGTCCCTGAATTGGGTGCAGAGAACATTATTTGTTATCTTAAGAAGTAAAGATTAGCTTCTGATTCCTGGGCAAGCAGACAGGGCGGAAAAAGCTATTGGCTGTCAGTCCACACCTCTCCGGTCTTATATGTGGAACTTTTTTGACCTTAATGGTCAAATAAAATTGTTAAATATCACAAGCTTCTCTGTCAACTTCAAGACAAACAGAACAATTTACATGGTATATAGAGAGCAGTGTCCTTCGCTCAATGAAGATAAAGGTTAGGAGTCCAGCCACCGAGAAATTTCTATTTATTGTTCAGCACTGTACACAAGGGGGTGAGGGAGGACTTAATAGCCAGTCCTTGCCTGGAAATTAGTGTAAATACTGCTTCACCCGAGGGAGCTGTGGAAATGTGGATACCAGCAAAAACTTCAAATAGGCTCCGTGTAATACCGCCTGCTTGGCTTCCCGGTTGGAGAGCCCACATCTCCTGTCTGCAGGGACAAATCCCTGAACTGCTCCCGACCTCCTCCTGGAGCCAGGCACAGATGTGCCAGGGAAAGGGACAAAAAACCCTGGGATGGCAATGGGGGAAGCACTGGCAGAGCTGGAAATCAAACTCTGCTCACCAGAGTAGCCCTCGGACCCAAACCGCCTGAAATTCTCCCCGTTCTCACGTCTGTTCATACTCACACCCACCAATCCTTTTTTTATCTTCCAGATTCTGCGTGGGAGACAAATTTTTCCTGAAGAACAACATGATCTTGTGTCAGATGGACTATGAGGAAGGGCAGCTGAACGGGAGCTTCGAGTCCCAGGTTCAATAACAGCCCCTGCTTGGCTGGAGCACTGTGGGATGGGCGCTTGGCCGCACGAGCAGCGAGGGCGTCTGTCAGCTTGCCTGCAATATTTTTTTAATTCTTGGTCCAGAGAGGACTATATACATTGTAGTACTTTTCCCCCCCAACACAAAGCAGTTACAATTTTAGATGTACAGTTGTGCCTGCTTAGCTGAGCACTGCATTGCCTGTATGTTTGTGAGTTTTTGGGGTCTGGGGGAGGGCTCTGTACAGTCTGTTTTCTGTATATAAACTGGAACATTTATTTTATGAAAAATGTAATGCAATTTTATTACTGGTGTGAATTAAAAATTATGAATGTTTCCTGGTCATCTTTGCCGTGGTTTCTTCCCTGTGTGGCAAAAGCCATTCCTGTATTTCCTGTGCTTTAGCTGAGCAGACTGTTGGAAATGTGTACACAGCTCCCTGGAAACTGCATGGATCACAGCAGAGGCAGGTTCTCTCGTAATAACTGGGGGAAATGCTGCTGCAGGGTTGTGGAGCCTTCCATCCAACCACCTGCTTCCCTGGATAATGGGGGGGAACGAGCTGGGGGCAGGTGGTGGCTGGGAACCATGGGCATGGCTGGCAGGGCTGCTGTGCCATGCTGGGCTGCTGGCTGAGAGGCTCCTTGTGGATTCACACAGAGCTCTGCCATGGAATTCCTGCTGGCTGCCCGATCCGGTGTCTCCAGTCTGGGCTGCGAGGAACAGGCTCCCTGCAGCCCTGCCAACAGGTGCCTGGGCATTGATCAGAATATTAATTTCAAGGCTTTGCTAGGCAGTGGGATTTTCCCGTGGGGCATCACTTGTCCAGGTCAGAGCTGCTGCGGGAGCTGATGTCAGGGCTGGGACGTGACTGGGCGCTGATGCAGCAGATCCCTGCTCCCAGCCCTTTCTGCTCACTCTGTGCCAGGTGCTTTGACCTCCCACGAAATAAAAGCGATCAGATTTGAAGCATCTCCCGGAGAAAAAATTCTGAACTGTGTTCCTGCTGCGATGCTTTGTGCAATGATTTTCAAGGTTATGCAATTCATGTGCAACCCACTGGACTGTATCAAACACATTTCTTTGTATAGTGAGTGTCACTTTAATATAGTGCACCAGTAGCTGTAAAGGATGGCTGCAATTCTATTTATTTTGTCTTCTTGCTTTTTCTTAGATTTACCCCCCTTTCCTTTAATAAATAGACACCGAGTACTTTTTTTCTGATGTGACTTAATTGGTTGCTGGTCCTGGGTCGCCTGTGTGTGTTCTCTGAATTGCAAATGCCAGATGCAGTGCAGCTTGGTGCTGCTCTGCCTGTTGCATGAAATGCTTTTATGTACACCTGCGCTGAATAATGGCTAAGCAGAAGCAAAACACCACCAGACACTTAGCATGCTTCAAAATATCGCCTGTCATCTAGAGCTGCCTCAGACATGTGGATTGATTCAGTGATTTTGCTTCACAAACATGTTTTGGGTTGGGACACGCAGTATAAAATGTGTGGTGTCATCCCCTTTTTATTCCCATAAACATGGAATAGCAATTAAAGAGCCACTTAGAGCTGCCTATGGATATGTGGTGTTTAAACTGCTGTTCTGTTTTAGTGCTTTTTGGGGTGGGGTAAGGTTGTCTTTTGAGAAACTGTAGAGTTGATGCTCTTTTTGTAGAGGCTATTAGAGGCAGCCACTGGGGCTACGGAAGGAGCAGCTTGTTGCCCAAGTGTTTCCATTCCTTGCTGAAATGGGCTGCCAGACAGCTCCTGCTCCTGCCTGTGCTCTGGATTGATGGATCCCTGCCTGCCTGCCTGCCCGTGGGATTTGCTGCAATTCAGCACACAATGGCTGGGCAAGGCTGCTGTCCTGTGGTGAGGAGGGGAGCAGTAAAACCAAACCAAAACCACTCACCAAACAAGCTGGAGGGGCTGTTCAGTTTCAGTTCAGATTCTTAGGGAGGGTTTGGTACCAGTTTATAAACTGAGTCCTTCAGAGAAAGGTAGCTTAGTTACACCATGGGCCATGGCAGGAGCAGTGGCTTCCCATTGCCTCCCTGCACTTGCCCTTGCTGTGAAATGCAGGCACTGCTCCCCTGCTGGGGTGCAGGGGCTTCATTTCTGATGGGCAGCCCTCTTGATTTGTCACCATTGCTGTAGATCTGATTCCTGATACCTAAGGAGGAATTTCATAATGTTGGCTCATGCAAAAGCCCCAGCTGGAAACTGGGTGGATGGGAGGAAAGCCTGGGGCAGGACACAACTTCTCAGTGCTGAATAGGGTGGGGCAAATATCCAATTGTCTTACATTTTAAAATTAAAAAATACGAGGGAGAAACTGTGCAGCATCTGTATCCCTCTTTTCTGTGTCTGCACAGCCGACAAGGCCTACCTGCCACAGCCCATGCCCCAAAGAGCATTGGAGGTGGGACACCTTTAAAAATAAAAATCCCAGGAGGACGATGCAATCATCAATTCTTGTCTGAATGCTGCAAATTTGCTTAATAGAAACAAGGGCTGGAGTGCAGGCCTGCTCTTGAATAATCGCTTCCACTCTACGGAGCAGAGCACGGAAACCTTTTGATGGTGTTATAGTCATCACTTGGCATAAATATTCATTCAAGGAATCAGAGCAGAGTAAATGGCATTTTAGCTGCTAATAATTTAGTATTAGCAGATAGCCTTTTTACTGCTAAAGATAACCACTGCTTAATCAGTTTAGTGACCACTGGCATATAGTATGACATTTAAGCCTGTGCCTCAGTCCCCGTGTTGAGGACACGGCTGCCGCTGACCCCTCTGCCCAAGCCTCCATCGTTCCCAATGTCAGCCCCAGCTGCCAACTGCACTCAGTTGGCTTTAACTTCTGCATTATCTGCCATTTGCCTCCTTATCTTAGATCAAAGAGGAATTTTAAGTTCATACTACAGATGTTAAAATCTAGGATCTTCTGTCTCTTTCTCTTTTTGTGGTCGGGGCTAATGGCTGATCACAGCACAGTCTGATTTTGAGATTAAAAAACAAGCCAGTGTTTAAAGGCAATCAAAATCTTAGGCTTCGTCTCCATTCATCTTTAATGCTGGTGTAATTGCTGCACAGATTCTGGCTCTTCCTGCAGACTTAATTTATTTTATTTTTGGAGCATGCCCCTGTCTGTCAGAGGGATGTTATACTTCCCTGAGCAGCATTAGCGCTATTGAGCACTCCGCCACCGGCAATCCAGCTCGCCCCATTTCATATCTTGCCAAACAAGTTAATCTAATATTAACAGCGGTTTGTTACCTCGTTGTTAGCTTAATTTACTTTACAAGAAATGCTATATTTGCATTTCATCCCTCTGTCACTGGTTTGCGAACCGCGCTTCCCAAGGCCAAGAAGGGATGGCTCAGTCCCTCGGCACAGCCCTGCCACACAGGGGAGGGGGGCATCACCCCCACCAGGCATCTTCCCTAATTGGCCAGGGGGGATGTGGGGAGCTGGGAGGAGGATTTCCAAAGCCACAGAGCAGGTCCTGGAAATGCAATATTGGGAGTGGCACAAATGCCGCTGCTGCTCTTCCAGTAATAGAGCTGAGTCGGAGACAGTGGCTTTCCCTGGCGGCACACACGGGCAGGAAATGTCTTTAGTATGGAAATCTGCAGGCCCATGGGCACGGGGGCAGACGTCTGCAATGCCAACAGCTCCCTCAGGCTTTCAGGGAGTGCTCCCCCCCCAGCCCCTCCACACCCCAGGGGCTCACCCAGGTCTGTCTGTCTGTCCGCCAGCACGGGGAGGGCCCTGCGCCTCTCTTCCAAATCTCTGGGCTGGGGGAGCTGTGAGCAGAGTCCTGCAAGCAGTCACTCAAAAGCCACTTCCCCAAATGATCCAGCAGCCCCACGGAGCAGTGCCAGATGTGCTTGATGGGCATTGGGATGGAGCTGGGGATGCCCCACTGGGTGATGTCAATGACCCCGTACCTGGGGCTGTCCCAGCTAGGTCAGGGAATGTGGAGTTGTTGGAGGTGGAAATGGCTTTCCAGTGAAAGCTTCTGACTTAATTGTTCATTAGCTCACTCTGTGTCCCATTGCTAAACCCTGTCCTTGTTTATGGAGCCCTGGCCTCCCACCTCCCCAGCAGCTGCTGCCTTCCACTGCCTAAAGGAAGGCAACGACCCTGTCTGGGTGTCCTGCTCTGGTTTTAATAGCAAAATGCTGAAGGATGCCAAGGGCATCTCTGGCCAGGCTGAGACATCTGGCAGGGCAGTTTTGTGGTGCTGAAGGTTTTTTTGTGAAGGTCTGAGAGAAAGCAGGGCTGGAAGGACCAAACCCAGAGAAACAGCTGGAAACAGGAAGGTGGAATGAAGCAGGGGATCGGCTGTAGATGAAAGCACCAAATATTGGGTGATTTTTGTGAATGATTGGAGGGCAAGTGCCCAAAGCAGAGGGCAGTTTTGCCACAGAAGCACTATGAAGCCCCTCATAAGTGATGTAAACAGTGGAAGTGTGAATACAAATGCACATCCAGCCTCCACTGCTGACTGGCCACATGAACCTGAAGCCGCAGGAGCTCCCTGGAAGGAATGTTTCACTGCTAACTTAAATTATTTGAGGAGAGGAAGAAGGTGCTGCCTGCTGTCTGCCTGAAGGGGAGCAGAGGGCCCAGCTGCCTTTTTTAGTCCTTGATAATAACACTGCTGGAAAGAAATTTTGCTAATGCAACCTGGGCTTTTATGGGTGACTTTACTTAGGAAATTACCTTGAGAATAGCTTTATTGTTATTGAACAGAATCAGGCATTTTCTTAAAGGTCTTGACATCCCTGCAGAAACTAGAAAATTGTGATTTTTATTTAATGAAAATATTGTTGTTCAAAACCCATTTCACTCTGGGGCTTACCCAGAGCCCCATGTGCCTCCCAGCAGTGGAAAAGCATTGAATTCCTCTGGTCTGCCTCTCCCTCTGCAGCTCACATGGGGATTTTTCACCCCCAAAATCCTTCCCTATGCACTTTGCCATCCATGTCTATCCCAGTGGGGTTACATATAAGCCTTTTAGTGATAGAGTGGCCATCAGTGCTGCTCAGAAGTGGGTTGCCACCCTACAAGGACAAACCCTGGTGACATCCACCCTGGAAGCTGCTGGATTGCTCTTCTCTCCTTGGCTTCGGGTCCTGTCACAGAGGTGACTCCTCAAGCCATTGCCCTCCAGCTGGTGCCTCAAGGGCAGTGCATGTTCAGAACACTGCCCAAGGTGTCCCTGTCCCCATCCTCCAGCAGCAGCTACAGGAAGGGCCCCAGCCCTCAAGAATGGCTTTTCAGAAAGTCTCTTATTTAACCTACGTAGCCCCTTTAAAGGTCAGTGCTTGGGTTCAGAAGGAGGAACTTCTGTTTGCAGTTTGGTTTTCTGAGAAGAGCATATCTTTGTCATAATTTAGGGGGTTTTTAATTATTATTTCTTAAAATTCTTGCTGAACAGAGCCCAGAGATGCAGTGAAGCATCTTGCCTTGGCAGCACACACAGTGTAGTCACAGCAGCCCTGGGGGGCTGAGGCAATGACCTCTTCCAGAGGAGGAGGAGGAGGAGGAAAATGCCCCAAAGTCTCAGCTGGAATGCAAAGGTTCAGGACACAACATCTTCCAGAGCAGGATGCCTTGCCTTTGCACCTCAGAGGAAGCTCTAGGAAATGCCATCCTTTGGCAAGGTACAAACACCAGCACTGGGGCTCGGTCGTGGCCACAGTGACAGCCCAGGGGCTGCTCCTGGCTGCCCTGAACCAGGTCCCCTCACCCCACGGGGGAGCAGCAGCCTCATAAATAATCCCTCAGTGCAATGGCAATGTTGTAAAACATGAATATTTAGTGCATGCATAATAGTTGTTTATTCATACTTAAATGTCAGCTGATGAAAACATATCTAAAAGGCTCCGTTCCCGGGGAAGCACAGGCAGCTGGAGGAGATGGGATGCAAAGTCACTCTGCTTTTTGCCACACTGACAGCCAGGGCAGCAGTGATGGACCCCTGCACTGTCCAGCTGCAGCATATTCCTGCTCCCTGGGTGCCAGACCTGGGGGAGCCAGCGCTGTCACACCCTTAGCACATCCATCTCCCACAAAGGGAGGGTTTCACGTCTGTGCCAGAGCTGGATTTGGCTAGAAGTCTGCCAGTTTGGGGTGTGCACTCGCAGCAGGGGCGATGGGGTGGCCAAAACTTGGCAGGACAAGGATGCTGTGGATGCAGGGATGTGGCCAAAGGCACAGGCAGGCAGTCCCCCCTCCTCCTGCCTGTCTCCTGCCCACTCCCCTCAATAGCACAAACGCTCCACACTTGGGAAGGGGCATAAAAATAAAAAGAGAGAGAAATGAATTATCAGTAAAGTAAAGAAACACAAACTTATGAAGGACAATTTTTTTTTTTTTTTTGCTGTCAATACACACAAAGAGACAAAAATTGGAAGCTTTTGAGGAAAAGAAATGCCTCTGAACTTCTGAGAGAGTGAGAAAGTACTGAAAAGCCCTGCCATGCCGAGCTCCTCTGAGGTAACTTCTGTGCTTGGAAAGAATATTTCAGAAGACATTTTATTCTTTAGAAGATGCCAAAAATGCAAGACTTGGCACTTTAACAAAACAGAAAAAGGAAAACACATAATCTTCTTAACTAGTAAGTCTTTGAGCCCAGGATCACATTGTTGCCATATAATAAAAAGGGATGTTATGCAGTAAATTGGGCAGTTAAGAATTCCGTGCATACTCAAAATCGTGACATTTCAAGGACAATAAAGTTGGCTGGCTCGTGGCCATTGGCCATACGAACAGAAAACAAAAAAATGGATTGTCAGCTGGTTATTCATACCGCATTACAAAACAAGTCTCCCAACAGGCAAACACTCTTTATTGCTTGTGTTTTTGCTCCAGAAATATATTTTTTAATTAAAAAAAAAAAAAAAGAGTTCTCGCAGCATTCATCTTACAAATGTTAACCCCTTAAAAGACAATTCTGACATGCTTTGCCGCTGGCTTTTCCACTTTATAAATGTTCTACAGACAAGGAGAAAATCAGAAGGAAAAATTTATTTCTCACATGGCATAAGTATCTGGTTTTTTATGGGGAGAGAAAAAAAGAATCAAGGCATTTGAGACAGCTTTTATGCTATTAATCACATGGGAAGCAATTAATCATGTGGGAGTAATCTGTTTTGATTTTTGGGGCGTCTGACTTGAAGTCATCCCCAGAGAGTTGTTTTCCAGAGCAAACACAGAGTCTGTGAGTGTGTGCCAGGTGATGTCCCCAGCGCTGGGCCCCAGTTTGGTGGCGGGCTGCGGAGTGGGGCTGCTGGCACGGGCGGTGGCTCAGGGAGGGGACCCGCTGTGGGCAGAGCACAGTGTTGGCGGTGGCTGTGTGACTTTAGCACAGTGCCACTTCACCCTGACCCGCAGGGCTGTCCAGGCTCCCCGAGGGCTGTGCTGTCACTGCATTGTTACACGCTGTGCACAGACAGGGACTCCTGCCTCCCCCGTGGCTGCATTGCACACGGGCAGTGATGCTGCTCCTCCCGTGCATCCTGCAGGCCCTGCTCCTCCAGCTTCAGCCAGGATTGCTGGGGCACATCCTGCAGCTTTCTGACACGCTGCTGTGTCCTTACTCTGTCTCTTTAATTGTCCCGGGGGTTGTGCTGGAGCAGCTGCAGGTGGTTTGCAGCAAGGTGATCAGGGCTACACCTTCTGCAGGTGGTGGTGGAAGCTGGTTTGGGGTCAGATCCTGCAGGTCTCTGCTTAGAACGGGTCAGCGGGCTTTTTCTGAGCTTTTGTTTGGGCTGGAGAAAGTGCAGGTGTGTCTGCACGTCCTGGGCAATGGAGTGAGCCCTGTGGTGGGCACGGGGTATGTGCTGGTGCTGTGTTGTTCTGGGTTTTTGCTGAGAGTGTGTAAGGAAAGGAATGTCAGATCACTGGTTAGGTCACGTCCCCTTGGCTGGAGGATGCTCTGCTGTTGGGGGGAATGATGCCCCTGTTTGGTCCCAAAGCTCCCCCCCCCTCCTGCTGGGTTGTGGAAGAGGGACTGAGTCGGGCTGTTGTGGTGAGAGTTTTTCCCCTCCGTCATTTAAGTAAATCTGTCCTGACCACAGCTTAGGGGAGAGGCTTGGTCAAAAAAAAAAAAAAAAAAAAAAAAAAAAAAAAAAAGCTGTGTTTTTTGGAAAATGCTGGTTGTTTGTTTGCAGAAATGGCACTGGGTTAGATCCTGAATTAATGCAAATAAACTTGTTCCCTGTCAAGCTACTGTATTTCCCACTTTCTCTGAGTCCTGGGTCAGCTCCCTGCTCTTCTATAGCAGCTTCCACTTTCTGTGCCACCAGTTTCCAAACAGTTCCCTTGCTTCTCCCTCTCCTCCCAACTTTTCCAGCATCTTTTTCACAGTGTGATTTTCTCAGCCTTTCTTTCATATTTTTATCTACTTTCATCTCTCCCCTGGCCCTGCCTATATGTGTTATTTCCCGTATTTACCTTGTTTTGATTGCACATTCTGCAGGACAAAGCACAATGCTGCCATTTTGTGGATAATTAAATCCTCCTGGTTGTGGTCCAGCCAGTGGGACAACTCCTGCAGGAGAGTATAAACTGCCTGGATTTGCATGCAGAGCCTGTCATCTGCTGTGAATCATTTTGGGATGCTTTTGCATGAGCGAAGCTGTTTAAAAATAAATTGTATTGTATTAGACTAATGGAAGATAATAAATTCAGTTGGTCTTTTAGCTTAAAATTCATCAATGTCTGGAGCTGGAAGGGGAAGGAGCTGGAGGACATTGAGCCATCCGGCAATTAATGGCCAGGAGCTCGGCTCTTGCCAGGCTGCCCTGATGCCCAGCAGTGTCACACTGCTCTGGCAGCTTGAGGGTAGCACAAGCACTGAACCCCTCTTAAAAAGGCAAAAAACGACCCAAAAACCCTCCCTTCTTTTAAGCATCAATTAACAAAATACCCTTTAATCAAAGCCTGTTCCAAGTGGCGCTAGGCAAAGGGCTTCTTCCAAGATCAAAAACCTTTGAATTACTGAAGCCTTTCAACCCTGATGGCATTTGATGGCCCCATGCTCTTTTTTTTGGGGATGCAATTTCCCCAAGATCAGAACACATCAGCTCTGCCCTGTGCTGTGACAGCCCCTGGTGCCCAAGCCCTGGGTCTGGCAGAGGGGCCTCTCTCCCATGAAGATCCAGTTCCTTTTTCCCTCTGTGGATGATCCAGTTGCTTTTTGCCTCTGTGTGGATGATGCCTTCCCGTCCCAGTGCTGTTGGGAATTTGGGGTGATTCTGGTGCCTTTGCAGAACCAGGAGGCTCTCACTCCTACAAGCACGTGGAGGGAAAGCAGTTTATTAGCAGAGCAAATAACTCACAGTGAATAATTCCTTCAACAAGCACAACTCCTATTTTTGAATATCTGCAAAGGGGCTGTGCTCTTCCTGAAGCTGTTGGTGCTTGGAATTCATGGAGTTTGGGGTTTTTTCCCTTTTGGTTTGGGGGTGTGAGTGTGCTCTGTCTGTGGCTCAGGCTGTGCTGCCCAGCTGCGGTGGCTCACACCAGTTGCCTCTCTGGTACTGCCAGGGTAGCCCAGCCCTCTCCCTCTGAACAGCCAGGACAAATTTCCTAGAAATGTCCTAATTCCTTGAAAATATGGCAAAAGCCAAGGCTGGTGTGGACAGGGTTAATATTCACCTAACAAAAAAGGCTCTGTAGGCAAAGCTTGTGCACTGATAGAAGGCAAAGACAAAAGCCTTCTAAGCAGGGCTGCTCTTGTTTAAACTCACCTGAGGGTTTGAGAAAGTGCCCTGGCTGCGTTTTTTCTAGTAATTTTTATTTTCCTATGTTTGACCCAATACAACTGTTAGTTTTCTTTCACGTTTCCAGTGGTGCTCTGCTGAGGAAGCCAAGAGTGTAATTTATGGAAGGAAAAGGTGCAGCAAATAGATGCTTTGGCCTCTATAAAGTACTCCTGCCACTTAAGAAGCCACTTGATGAATGGAACCTTTGGTTGATGTCATCTGCTGGCTTTGTGAGAGGCTTCTCCTAAAGTCTTGCTTTGAGGAAAAGCATCTTTTAAACAGCGTGTGTACGATCTGGACTCTGCTGTTCCAAGTGGAGAGGCTCAGGGTCCTGGAAACTCAGCTTAGGGCTGATAACAGGATCAAGCAGCACTGGGGTAGCCTTCCTCCTTCAGCTGCCCCCACACATTGCATTTACAGCAGGCGATAAAGGCTGTGAGAAGGTCGCAGG
The DNA here is from genome assembly GCA_024865655.1 of Emberiza elegans. NCBI lineage: Eukaryota > Metazoa > Chordata > Aves > Passeriformes > Fringillidae > Emberiza > Emberiza elegans. The sequence goes on from JALJVW010000139.1 coordinate 3,271,259, forward strand.
TACAAACACACCTTGCTTTGAAGCTTTGAACCATTGTTGTCTTTCCTGCACACACACTGGCAGGGCTCATCTGGCCAGAGTTAACCCTGCCCATCCATGTCCCAGATCCCAAGGGGATAACTTGGCAGGGGCTTTCTCAGCAGCAAGGTGGGATGGGCAGCCCCTGCTTGGCTATGTGGTTATGGCTGGCTGCCCCATGAAAGTAAAACAAGCTCAGGTTTTATCCCCATTAGCAAAAGCTCAAACCAGCGCCCCTTCCCCGTGGCTGGAGATGGTCTGACACAGGAGGAGGAGGAATTTGGGATTAGGGGTCTGGTCCTACAGCGTTCTGCTCCAGCTCCTCTCACAGTGTTGGCTCTGCCCTGGGTTTTTCAGGGATTTCTTGCGGAGCAGTCCACTGCTGTGGTGCAGACCACCTCCAGTGCCACAGCAGCATTCCCAGTGTGTGTGTGTGTGGGGGCACAGGAGCCACACCTGGGGCTGTGCAGCAGGTAAAGCTGTACCTGCAGGGGGATCACTGCCCTGGTAAATTACACTGCTCAGGAGTTCACTAGATCAACTTTCTAGTCAGCCCAGCTCTTTTTTTTTTTTTTATTATCCAATTAGCTGTACATGTTAATAAGAGATTTTCTTTTTATATAAAACTAAACTTTTTTTTTTTTCTCTGCCTGGAGTAACATAAATTGACCTTTTCATATATAGCTTCAGTGTCCTGGGACTGATTTGTGGATATATATTGCTGCTTAGAAAGGCTGTAATTTACAAGTGTTTGTTTGGAGGGCTTCAAATTACCACCACTCATATATATGGATATATAAACAAAAATTGAAGCTTCTTGGGACATTCTACATAAACAATTTTCTTGGGAAGAAAAAGGATTCTCAATAAAAATAATGATAATAATAATAAAGCCAAGGGTTTTTTTATATCTATGCCACTACATAAAGTAGGGGTAGATTACTTCAGTCCTTCATTTGTATTTCAGCATTTCTGGACCATCTCCTCTAACATTTTATCTTTTTTTTTTCCTTCCATCATATATAAATAAAATCCTCCCCTATTCCATTCCTGCTGGATTTGGGGTGTGGAGGTAGCAGAACCCTTGCTGCCCAGCCCTGCCTGCCTGTGCTCTGAGAAGAATAGGGATGGGAAGGATTAGCTCCAGCTCCCTTCATGAAATATCACCTCAGCTTCTAAGTCTCTCTCACAGGAAAGTGCATGCATGCACCAAGAGAAACACTTTGGGAAGCTGCTGGTGTTTTTTATGGCCCTGCTGCTGGGAGCTCTGACAGTGTCTGCTCTCAGCAGTCAAGCCAGATACCCTACAGTCCTTGTTTTACTTTGGAAGGTATTTCTACAAGGTTTTTTGGCTTTCCTGGTCCAAGACAGAAAAAAACCCAAGCAAAAAGCAGGGTCAGCAGGAGCAGCCAAGGGAGGGCACAGCTGCAAGAGGAGCCCTGCAGCAGCACCACTGAGCACCCAGGGCTGTGCATCTGCCCACAGCATTTGTCAGCCTCCAATGTCTGTGCTTCGGGGGCAGCTGCAAGGAGGTGTCACATTCTAAGGTAAAGGGGCCTTTCAAGCCATTAATTTGTCAAGTTGCTGTTTATATTATGGGGTTTTTTAGCTCCTGTGAACTTTAAGGCATTTACAACACATGCACCATAATTTTGTGATTTTGTTTCTCAAAGTTATAAGCAGGTTGATGGAAGTTTAGATGACTTTATGTGACATGAAAGTAGATCTTTTAGTGGTAGTTAATGTTCCTTGCCTATCAGAAACCAAGTAATTTTTAGTCCCTTTATTAAAGCAAGCAGCACAATCTGCCTTCAGCTGCCCGCGTGCGTTTCCAATGAAATGTAAGGGTTTAAAAATGAGCACAACTTGAGTAGAGGAAAAGGGATCTCTGTGCAACAAGAACATGCTTTTAATTGAGATTAGTTGGTCCATATTCCATTAGCAAATCCCATCCCATGGACACTGTTCCTGCAGAGGCAGGCAGGATTTATCAGCCTCGGTGCTCCCTGGTGCTGCTGCTCTCCCAGGGAGCTGCGCGGAGCGAGGCGGGACAGGCTGCTGTATATCACCCATCTCCTGCTCACCAAATGATGATTCAGATTCACACTGAGATCTATAAAAGTCAGTGGTTTATTGCTGTCTTGTATTTCTGTATTAACCACCTCATTATCATCCCAAATGGAGTATAAATCTGAGGGTATCCAGTTGCTCCAGCCCATGTGCTCGCGCTCCCCCGTCTCCTGCCATATAAATCTCAGCTCTGGGAAACGGGAGGGACCCGGCTCCAGAGCAGGCAGGGTTTGTAAAGGAGCAGCTTCCTCTGCTTGGGGCAGGCTGGGCAGTGCTCCATGTTCTCCTGACTTCTCTGCTGCTCTGGGGGAGCAGTGGCACCGATGCTTCCCGGGAATGCTGAGGACACAAAGCAGTGCCGGCTGCCTGGCCACACATCCCACCCCACATTTAGGAGATGTGCTGGTCCCTAGAGAGAGAGAGGCCTGGCTTTGTTCAGGCTGATGGGAAGCCAGTTGCCATGTGGGAACCATTGGGGAGAAACCACAAATGGCTGGGAACCATTGGGGAGAGCCCCAGGCTCTCTGACCTCGGCCCCACACCGCCTGCTTTGGGCACTCGGCGTCTTGGTCTTGTGTTAGACAAAGCCCCAGACAAACAGTGAGCCTGGACCAGGCTGGGTCAGCTCGTGCCACAAGCACCCTTGGCTAGGAACAGGATGGATCCTGAGGTGTGTGGGGGATTCACTGCCCTGGAAAGCCCTCAGGGCTGCCAGTGAAGCCCCTCCAAACCACTGACATGAGATTTGATGCCACATCCATAGCTCACTGCTTGTCACAGTCAAAAATAATTGCAGGATTTGTCCCATGATCTTTTGATCAGGATTTCTCATCCCTGAGAACTCGTGCCATTAGCAGGAGATGACTTTTCCTGTAGTTCAAGGCTGCCCATGTGTGCTTCTAACTGTTGATGAAGAATGCTGTTCTTTGCAATGAAGTGTAGCTTCTCTAAAATAAGCTGGGGGAGAGAAAAGTGCAACCTTTGGACCAAGGTGTCCCAAAGGCAGCAGCTCTGTCCCCCTCAGCAGGGACACATGTTGCTTTTCTCAGAGAGCTTCTCTTTTTTTTTTATCTCATTCATTTGGTGAGAGGAAACCAAATGAACCATGGGGAAGGCAAAATAAGTTTAAAATTATTATTATTTTCTGTTTCTGCATAATACAAAACACTTTTGGAGCAGGTGCCTCTTAAAACCTGTTCATCACTACCAGCTATTTTTGCCATTAAAGTCCCCATCCAAAGCAAAGTGATGAGTTTCCCAGAATTTGATAAATTACACCCCTCCCTTGCAAATTATTCTCCTTCAATCTTCCACCACCACCTGTGGTCTTGACACATGGGCTGGAGAGGGCAGCAAGCTTTTAAACTTCATTTAATGCTCCTACCCAAGAGCTGCAGAGTTTTCTGGGTTTCTCAGAGGTCGTGGTCACTTCTCCCACTCTGCATGAAGGCTTTTTAAAAGAATTTTACTACTACTACTACTACTACTACTATTATTATTATTATTATTATTATTATTATTATTATTATTATTATTATTATTATTATTATTATTATTATTATTATTATTATTACAATGCTGATGATTCTGAGCTGATTCAGGCACCCAGGTCATCTCTACTCTAGAGCAAATCTTTGGAGGAGGAAAAAAATATCTGAGACAGATACATTAGGGACACAATGAAGAGCCTGTTGGATGTTATGTTCAATGCTGAGACTTCCATGAGGACTTGTGGCTCTTCTTCTCTTCCTACTCCTTGTCCATGAGCTGCTGAACTCCCTTCATTGCCTCCCCTCTGGCACCAGGTTCCCCTCCCTTTGCTCTTTAGTGTTGGCCACTGAAATATCATGTAGTTGCACTAGGTGGTTTGTTCTGTGCCTGATTTCCTTCTTTTGGGTTCCTTCTCCTCACAGAAAGGACCTGTTCCCATCTAGCAGGTCCTGGGCTGTCGGCTCCAGGCAGGTTTTCCCTCATTAACCCCTGAAGATGCATTGGTAACATGTCAGTGCCATACACTCCATCATGCAGTGAGAACTATTAAGTGCACGTTGTTATTCCTGGATTCAGACCTCCACTGCCTCTTTGCCTCCCTGGGAGCCTCATGTAAAGATCAAACGTGATGTTATGGATGATGGGTAGAGTGACCAATCTTCCTTCCTCTCCTGCTCCTTTTTTTTTACATTTTTTCCCCCCACTCTAGTTGATCTTTCCCCCATTGCACCAAGCAAAAGCAACTGGGGCTGGCAGCACAGTCTTTTGTGGTGTTTTGGGGGTGTGGTGGGAGAAGCAGCTGTCAGCTGCTGAGGGAAGAAAAGATAATCCTGGTTTTGAGACTCCTGAAGGTGCCCAACACTCAAAACTTCTGCTTTGTCCTTCTGCAGAACACAACATTTAATTGGGATTTTTTTTCTGCAGAAAACTGTGTCTTCTGCACCACTGCATGGCCTTTCCAGAATGCCCTTAGGACTCTGAGAAACACTCATGTCAGGAAGCCTACAGGCTCTCCAGTGAGGAATCTGAGCTAGCAGCAAACAGGAGCGTGGGCTCAAGCACTTCCTAGAGTGCACGCTCCTCGCGCACCCAGGTGTTCAGAGTCAGGTTCCCTGGAAAATGCAGAGTATTGCAGGCAGGTTCCCCAGAAAATGCAGAGTATTGCAGGCAGGTTCCCTGGAAACAGGCAGAGTATTGCAGGCAGGTTCCCCAGAAAATGCAGAGTATTGCAGCCTCACTGGTGATGGAACCAGCTGCCTGCTGGCCCCTGATCAAAACTTGGAGGCACTTGGGGAGAAATTCATGCTCATGGGTACAGTCTTCTCTTTTAAGCCCCGGTCCAGTTGCTCTAACATAATTTTGGGCTCTTGAGGCAAGTCAGCACCAGGAGAGGGTGGGAAGAAAGGAATTTAATCAGAAAGGAATACATTTCCCCAAACCTTCATTCATTTTTTTGTGTGTGCATTTGCTGGAGTGTCCCCACAGGCTCTGGTCACTGCAGGCAAAGACGATTTACCCTGACTTTGGAGCTGCCATGAATGAAAGGCACTTAACAAATGCTTCTGAAAGAAGAAAACCTCTGTGCTCCTCTCCTCGTCATTCACTTTCAAATTGATAAGTTAAATACTGTACTCCAGCATAAACATTTCTCAGGGACAAAGTATAAACATTTCTAGTGGAGTGCACTTAATACAATTTTGTTTGCCAAGTGGCGCTGCCTCCTCCCAAGCTGCGTCTACGAGAGGGTTTTATTTAAATGGAGATATAAATTAATTGCACTCAGCACAGCCTCTCATCCCAGCTCTCTCCTGCACCCGTACCCTTGGACTCTGTGAAGGGAAGGGCAGGTGGGAGCTGTGGCAGCTGGAATACTGGCAGGACACCACTGCAGCCCTTCCCCTGCCTGCTGCCTTCCTGCTCTCCCTTCACTGTTATTTTTTTTCCATTGCAAGACATATGACTGGATTTGCTTTAGTTAGATGGATGCAGATGCAATTCCATGAAAGATCTCCTTCCCAAGGCAGGGGTTAATGCAATGTTTTGTGACCTGGCTCTACAGTGAAGGGTGACATCAACTCCCAGACAGCTGGATTAGATTAATACATGTCAGATATTTTAAGGTTTCATTCAGGAGAAAGCCTAATTTTAGACTTTGATTGAATGACCATCATGGTAATAGCATGGATAATTTCCTTTCAAAACTAGTAAAATTTCAGTTTCAGTGATGCCTTAAACTGGGCCCAGTTTATTAACAAACCTGAGCTTTCTGACATCTGTCTGTCCCTTCTCTACCTGAATTCCTGTTTAGGTACAAATTATACAGAGACTGGCTAAAATTGACTTTGCTCCAGTCCCTATTCATCATGCATTTTGTTCATCCCTGAAATACTTGGGAGCAAAGTAAGGAAAAGTGCCATCCTTGTGAACGGAAATCAATTTTACCATCTAGACCAACATTTCCATGTTTTGCAAAAGAAAAGCAGGGCGGGTACCAGAGCCAGGTGTTTTGAGTGCTGTGGAGCCTCCCTGCCCCTGCCACCTTCAGAGGAAGGTGGGCAGTCACACACTCATAGCATCATAGAATAGGGGACATCAAGGATCACCTGGTCCAATCTTTCTTGGCAAAAGCATGACCTGGGAAAAAAAGGCCCAGCTGAATCTTAGAAGTGTCTGAGAATCTACCATTTCCCTGTGGAGATTATTCCAAAGGCTGATTGTGCCCATTGGGAAAAAATTTCCTCTTCTCTCTGGAACATCCCCAGGAGTAACTCGTAGCCATTACCATGTCTTTTCCATGTGAAAAAGGGAGTTTTTATCTTTGCAGTCAGGAGCTTATGAACGGTTTTGGGGGTTGTTTCCTCTTCTGTGAGATGTCAAACAGCTACGTGGAGAATTTTGCCTGAGAGGTTCCTTCCACAGCAGTCTGACCTGCTCATTACCATGGCCAAGGGGAGGCTCGGGGCAGGGGGTGAAGGTTGGGGATGGAAACTTCAGCTCAAGTGCTAGGAAATCCCATGGATCCCAACCTGCTTGAGGCTTCTCCAAATCTCTGCCCAGCTCCTCCCTACCAGGAGTGGTAATCTGTCAAGTCTGCAGAAACAAACTTGTTCTCGTAAAACAGAAGTAATTTTATGGTGCGAGAGGAGAAATGTACAGCCAGCGTCTTGCTGCTCATCAGAAAAACAGCAGCTACCTTTTGTACAGCTCTTGGGTTTTTTTGCTTTTTATTTTTTAAGATTAAAAACCTCCCAAGGAAGGCTTACAAAGTTTATGGCAGAGGTATACAAGAAGCGAATTAAAATTCCATAAATATATTTGCTGGCTAAAATTTATATATGCTGTATTCCTCGGGTATCTAATTAGATCCAAGAAGAAAATAGCCCTGCAAAGGATAGGCATTTTGTTCAAATAATTTTTAAAAATTGAGCTAAATAATGGCCATTTTATACTGCACACAATATAATTGTTCTTCTTGTGTTGGGGAGCAGTTATAAATTATCTGGTGTCCCATTCAGCCTCGTTGCCAGGCTGAGTACCAAACAATTGTGAATATAGTTACTGGGCACGTAAATTCACGGTTTTCTGACAACTACACCGTTACTGCTGCTGCTAACTAACATTCTGCATAAAAAATGCAATCCCTGGGAAAGAAGGAGCATTTATCTAAGTGCTGACATTGAAACATTCTGAATAACTCCTTGAATCATTTGTACTATTATGGGGAGAAAATGTAATTATTGTAATCAGCCTTGAGTCTGAGGCCATGTTGTTTTAAAAAAAAAAAAAAAGAAGGGAGAGGGGAGGGGGAAACCAGATCTGAACAACGAAAATGAACCTTGATAATGGAGCAGCCTTGAATTCCACTTCATTTATCACACTAATGGATGTCAAGATGACCTCAATCAAACATTTTGTTTTCCAGTTTTAAGCAATTGAAAATGTTTTTTTTTTTCCTCTGGGAACAAAAAAAAAAAAGAAAAAAAGAAAGTTATTTAAATTGTTCCTAGTAATTACATTAGAGTAGAAGGTCAAAGTCAATATGAAATAGTATCAACCAACCTTTTGATGAGTCTTGTCCAGGCTCTTTGCTGGCACAGTTCACACATTTCCATAAGCCCAGTGCAAGCTTTATGTTTCTCTTTCCCTATTCCTTGTGTTTTTATGCTTAACTAGAAATCCCATTTTGTGGTGTTTTTATTTTGGAACCCCAGTAGTATTTCATCTAACATTTTGAAGTAAATTATCGTGTAGTTTAAACACCACCTCCCTCACTAGCATACTTCAAGAGTGCTGTGAGTATAGCTGTGAAAAAGGCAGAGAAATCTGAATAGAAAGAAGTTTACGTCAACTGCACTTCATGAAAATGTCATGATTCACCTTGGCCAGAGGGAAGCCTGATGAGGTTCAGCAGGGTCCTGACCTGGGGAGGGATGTCCCCAAGAACAACCCCATGGGCTGGGGGTGACCTGCTGGAGGGCAGCTCTGTGGACAAGGGCTGGGAGTCTTGGTGGTGATGAGCTGTCCACGAGCCAGCAGCGTGTCCTTGTTGCCATGAGGGCCAACGGGACCCTGGGAAGAGTTGGCCAGCGGGTTGAGGGAGCTGATCCTGCCCTTTCAGTCAGCCCCACTGCAGTGCTGTGTCCTGCTGTGGGCTCCTCTGCACAAGAGACACAAGGGGCCACAAAGATGATGAGGGGTCTGGAGCATCTCTCCAGTGAAGAGAGTGTGGGGCTGTTTAGTTTGGAGGAGAGGAGGCTGAGAGGGGATCCCCTAAGTGCATAAAATATCTCAAAGGTGGGCTAAGAGCAGGGTGCCAGACACTTTTCAGTGGTGCCCAGGGACAGGATGAGGAGCAATGGCCATAAACTGAAACACAGGAAGTTCCATCTCAACATGAGGAACAACTTCTTTACATTGAGGGTGGCAGGACACTGGGACAGGATGTCCAGGGGGATCATGGAGTCTCCCTGTCTGGAGACATTCAAACCCAACTGAAGGTGTTCCTGTGTCACCTGCTGGAGGTGACCCTGCCTTGGCAAGGGGGAGTTGGACTGGACAATCTCTGGGGGTCTCTCCCAACCCTAATAATTCCATGGTTCTGTGATTTGATATTTCAGTTCAGTCATCTCAGCAATGGACAAGAGCGTCCCAACACCTGCACTTTCCCCGTGACTGGGTGAACTGTTGGCTGGATCCAAATTTAGGCAGGGCCCAGAGCTGCCTCGGCTGGCTTGCTGTCTTCTGGGCCATACAGCTTGGTTCTGGACATTGAGTGAAAGTGCCGATCTCCCCTCAGAAACAACAAGCTGGGCTTTATGCTGCTGTGCAACTACCGTCCATAATCTGCACTGGTGTCACCTGCAGCAGTCAAGATACTGGGTGTTTTTAACTCATTTAATCTGGCAGCATTTCTGTGGATACAAAAAGTGCCTTGAGTTATCAAAGACTTGTTCCACAGGTTACCAAACATGACTGCGAGCTGGAGAAACATGAGCTGCTTAAAAGCTACAAATCAATTATTTCATTGAACAGTGGCAGCTTTATTTAAAAGAAAGAAAAATCATCAGTCTGAGAAAGTTCCTCCTTGGTTTCTATCTGTGAGCTTTCACTATCCTTGCATCCCCCTGTAGCTGTGGCAGGTGTAAACTTGTCTCTCTGGTATTGTCTTCTGTCTGTGGGGCACAAGGCAAATGTAGTTTAATTTCTGTGAGTGCCTGAGAGTCTTTCACGTGTCCCATCAGGGTGTCACTTGTTACAGTTTTTGACCATAACATGTAGTTGTCTTGGTGGTCTTACACAATGGTCATAGAGGGCCCTAAAAGAAGACACTGTTAGAAGATCCAGGTCTGGGTTTTGAACCTCATTTGCTACAGCAGATTATGCAAATCCTGTGTTTGGGCATCAGAAGTAGCCCAAAGTCCAGGCATGTGGACTGCAGCGATCTGTACACCCTCGTGCACCATATAAATTGAGTTCTCTATTCTCTAATGCAATATTATTTCTGTCTTTTCTACTTTTAACAGGGTAATGCTGTTCTCTGTTGACATTTTCTACTACATCTTGTAGCATTATAAGAATATCTGGATTTTTGATGCTGAAACTTTAAAAAGTGCTTGTGTTAGTGTCTTTGAACAGCAAAAATACCATGGCTTTATTTAAAAGACATCTTTCTCCTTTAGAAAAATATATGATGCAGTAAATTATTTGTAAGAAATTTGCAACACCCCAACAAACAGCTTCATGTGACAGATCATTGTGGGCCCCTGCTCGCTTCCACATGAAGCTCTTGGAGCAGTCTGTGCCAAATAAAATTCTTTGAAATGGTCAGAAATCATCCATATGGTAAAACATCACCTCCCCTCTCTTCACCAATAATTCACTATTTAGGAAAATACTTTGCAAAAAAAGTGGAGCCATGCGATCCACAGAAGGGGCCCTCCTGTAGGAAGGGCAGAGCCAGGCTGGCCCAAGTCCCCTGCCCTCCCCAGCAGGGCAGAAAGTATCTGCCTGGCAGAAAAGAGCAGGAGCAAACAGGTAAGAGCAGAGGAAAGATGCGTGATGCCTCAAAGGATGTGAATGAAAGGCAGGGTATAGCCCTCAGTGTCTTCCTTGGGAATAACAGTGCACTGTGTGGTAACCTCAGGCTAAAAGACAGACCAGTGAATCATAATAGAAAAAAAAAAAAAAAGTGTGGACATTTTTAAGTTAAGCTTTTAAGAATAAATAAATCTGTAGAATGTAACATAAATCAGCTGTGTCTTTCCCCCTCCCTCCCTCCCCCACCCCCAAACACTCGCTAAAGCGATTGGAAACATTTGGGTCTCGAAAAAAAAGGGAAAGCTATAAGTGCTTTTTCTTTCTTTTTTTTGCCAAATCATGCAGAAGATGCTGGCAGCTGCAAAGATTCAATTATACACAATGCAAAAAATAATTTAAAAAAATAATGGCACTTGAAAAAAAAATCGCCTCTCCAGAAATTGCGTGGAACAATAAATCTGTTAATTAGCTAATTAATATTCAATTGGGGTCAGTGGGCTTAATAGAACCTTTTTCTGAGACCCAAGAAATTTTCCAATCACAATGTTAAGCCTGCCCACTTTCATTATCATCTGAGCACAGGCAGCCCTTATCAGGCCGCCAGACGCGCGGGAACAATGCGGCACCATTATCATCGCGGCGCAGCGGGCGCGGGTACCACCGTCGGATGTTGCAGGCTGTGAAGTAAAAATGCTTGAGCATTTAGGGTAATTGATATATGGGTTCTGCTGTATTGTTTAGGGCTGTTTGTTTGCTCTAGTGGTATTTAAGGCAGCGGAGCATCAGAAGATTGATTTTCATTGGTTGCCATTTTTTTAATTTTTTTTTTTTTTTCCGGCGGAATCGATGACAAGTTGTCAGTGTGGGACCCTGACCAATAGCGTCTGGCAAGTGCTCCCCATGGCACAGGGGGTGCTGCTGGCCGGGCACACGTGGAAGTGCTGGGGCAGTGTTCTCTCCGTGCCTTCTGCCAAATCCTGTCCAGCAGAGACGCTGTGGGAATGCTCCCCTCGGCGGGACGGACATTAAAACCCACATTGCCATAAAAAAGGACACATTTAAACCTGCCTCGCTATAAAAAATGACAAAATGCAAGATCTATGTTAGGAGTGGTGGTGGTGGCTGCTTTTATTTATTTTTCCAAGGGGCTGCAGCTTTCTGTTTTCTGCTGTAAGGCCTGCTGTCCTTTCCCTCTCTTAATATCAAAATATGGAAGTGGGTCTGGTTGGCTTTGGGTGTCCCCACTGCCCCCCGGGTTAGGAGAGTGCTGTAGATTACAGCTTTTGGACTTCACTGGACTGAATACGGTTGTTTATGATATTCCACAACATTTCATGGAACAGTTTGCGAGTGAAATTACATTTGTTGTTTAGCTGGCAGTAAATCCTCCAGGTTAGCATGGAAAGGCCATCTAGGTCCAAGCAGTTTGACACAGGCTCCTTAAATCACCATCCCAGGCCCCTGGCATGTACCACACCACTCTGATGATTAGGTTGTAAATGGAAAATACAGCTGGAGTTCCCTCTGCGGAATGGGGACTTGATCTACAGGACCTACCTGCCCTACTTCTTCACCAAGCTGCATTTCCACACGCTGCTGCAAGTGACCAAAGAGGGTAAACGTAGCCTGGATACTTTGCAGTTTAAGGTTTCTCAAAAAACTTGTCCATCAAGGAGCAATGCTGCTTTCCCCCCTTGCCATGGGTCCCTCACCAGCCCTACGTCTGTCTTAGAGAGCAAAAAAAGAGGGAAAGAGATTTTTCACTGGAAATGTGGAGACTGGGAAATCCCGTTTCTTCCTTTTCTTTTCTGTTTCTGACAAAGGATTCCTGTAACCAATATTCAAGGCAAAACATTATTACTTCACAGAAAAATTTAGAGTTTTGCAAGTATTTCCCAGGTGATGTGGCTGTTGGTTATTTGTGTACTTAACCTGAAACTAGAAATTGCTGGTTATGGATGGCTTAGCCCTGAACCTACTGGAAAAGAACATTTCAGGTGATTTCTTGCCAGTGAAGCTACAGCTTAAATGGTTTACAGGTATGGGCCTCATGGTGGCAGCTCTTATGCCTGGTGCACCCCAAGGAAGTTTCCTCTTCCAGGAAAATGCAGGTGTTTTTTGAAAAGGAATATTCCATGAGGAGATGGGAAGGTGCTGTACCTGGGGGCACACCAAAATCCACTCCCAGCCATTGGTAAATGCTTGTAATTTCTCTTCAGTCCTGCTCTGGTTTTTCCCCTTAGCTTTTTGAGACCCACTTCACAGTGCTCAGGGGTATGGGCTGGGGAGGGGGAAATCAAATTTTTCCTTTCTCCTTCAACTTTCTTGCAAGTCACTGGACTTTCATATTTATTTCCTGGCTAGCCTATGTGCAATTATTCTGATTAGATCCCTCTTGCCACTTCTCTGCTATAGCACACATACCCTAAACCTTAAAGAGAAAATAAAAGCTGTTATTTCCTATTTTCATAAATGAAAAGATGTTTCAAGTATTGGGAGACACTGAAAGAAATTCTGCAGTTTGAAGATACTTCAACTTAACTACTAATTGCAGGGGACCAGTGGGCGTAATTTTGGCACTATATTAGCTTTGCCACTCCATGAATAATTTGCATACAAAATGCTTTATTTTGGCAATCTATTAAAGAGCTATACAGTATTTGTGGCTTATCGCATTCACGCAGGAAGCAGGATCCTTGGCCATCTCGTTAAATTCTGTTGATGCATAACAATTTAAAGCATGGCACAAGCTGGTATGACATTTAAAGATGCCTTCACTTAATTATATTACACAAATATTGGGTTGTTTATCCTTGGGAATAAAGTCTTTTTGAAGTCAAAGTTGGCATGCGTATAAAGAAGTAAATTTTAACTGATCCCTCAAGTGGGCCTCCTAGCTGCAAATTGGGGTTCTTGCATTTTTTAAATTATTTGTGATAAGAAGCATTACACTTTGAATGCAGCCACTGGAGTTTGTTTGGCACTCCCTCCCTTCTTCTCCCCTAATGGAAAATACAGTCTTTAGCAATAAATCAGCGCATGAAACCAGAGGGGCAACTGCAGGCTGGGGTGAGAAATGGGACAAACGAGGCACTCATAAAGAGTCTGTGGCTGCAAAAAGCAAAAAGTCCTCAATTTGGTCTTCAACAGGAGGGGAAAAAATCATGTAAGGGGGTATACAGACTGTGTGCACAGAAGCAATGTGGAAATTAGGGTAAAAGAAAGATCAACTTTTTTTTTTTAATCCCCAGAAGGATAATCAGCATGAAGCAAACACTGGAGTCTGGCTTTCTCTGTAAATAATAAATTGAAAGGCTGCAAATCTAAAATTCATATTGTTCACTTTAGTTGGCTGTTCACACTTTCTTTATATATGTATATATCACATGCAGAAGCTGAAGGGAAGAAGACTGAGACTAGGTTGGGCAGAGGGGTCTCCAGCCCCACATAAGGGAGAGATCCTAGATGAGGAAACTGAAACCATTCATTTGTGCATGTTGGGAAGAAAGTGTGATCATTTTGCTCTGTCAATGTTGTTTAAAATAGAGAATTAGTCAAATTTTGACTTACTGGACAATAAAAGAGAGAATTGCTGTGTGATGTTGGAGCAGGAGCCTTCCTCCGTTTCCTGCTCCCCTTTGGCCAGGAAAGAAAAAGACAAAACCTCACAAATTACTGAAGAATCCTATCTATGCTTACTCATAAAGGAGTGGGATGACCTCCAGGTTGTGGACAGACCATCACTTAGAGGATTGTTGCCCATCAGTTTAGCGGCTGCCTGTCCCTTTCTAGAGTTATTTTAGAAGTAGAATGTGGTAGCTTGAAATGGCTTTGTTTGTTGGGTTGGGTAACCAGAAACATTAAGTTCACCCAATTCTTGTGTAATGTAGGAAAAATGTACAGTATTTCACTCTCACCAAAACCAGCCATAGAGAAGGCAGTCATTGGACACAGTTTAGAGTTCTTGTCTAATTATAATAAATATTTTTCTCTGTTTGTTTAGTGAGATACTCTCATAGAAAAATTAATTTTATATCCCATTTCTTAGCATACTCATTCAGCTATTTGGAGGAAGTTCAAAAAATGGTACATATATATATATATATATTTTAATTCTGTACTTTCTTGTAGCCATTGATCTGCTGGCTGCAGCTCTGAGCTGTGGTTTACCCAGGAGCTTCTTTGTCCCTAAAGGTAAAGTCTCAAAAAGCTGAGATGACAGGCTGGTCCTGGTGTGGTGGCCACATCTCCTCCTTGCCTGTCCTTTGCAAAACTGCATTGCTGTGAATAAGTGTCTGGAAAAAACACACAGACCAGAGGGAATTGGCACCACTGCACTGGAGCTGCTCCTTGTGCTCAAGGAGAAGTTTGGGTCCTCAGTCTACATTTGGCTTTGATGTGTGTGTCCTTCCTATAGTTAATTAACTAATGAGCTGATATGAAGTAATTTTATATATCATGGACTATTGATAAAATCAGTGTTAAGTATATTAGCAATTAGGAAACTAAGAGGATGGTAGGAATTCCTTACGTGCAATTAACTACTCTGACTTAAATTACCGTCCTCCCATTACCCTCCGCTCGATCTATAAGCTGTCCCTGACTGAAGATGGATGTGTATGGATGCACTCCTGGAGGAGCTGCACCACATCTTGGCCTGCGTGCCAGTGCAGCAGGATGGATCTGTGCCTGGCACTGCATCCCACACCCCAGACAGACAGACAGACAGACAGACAGACTGAGGCGCCTGGATGTCCTCAAACACACAGGACTCCTTAGCCTGAATCCCTCTGGGTTTTGGTAAGGTTTAAGAGACCTAGCTTTGCATTTCCAATGACTGAAGCACAGGTGAGCAACTCCCACAGAAATATTCTTGTGGATCAGAGAGGAAAAGTCTTCTTAAAGCAGTGCCTTGTAGCTGTGCAACCACTTAAACAGCACTGAGACCTACCCTGGTAAAGAGCATATTCTTTACTGTTTTACCAAGTGCTGACCTAATATTTCTCTTATGCTTTCTATTTGTTGTGAGATTTGGTTGAATAAGTTCTTGCTTCATAATAAACATCTCCTGGAGTTAATGGACCAGCAGAGAGGCTGCTGAGCTCCAAGCTGTACCAGCAGCCAGTGATTCCCAGGGAATTATTTGCAGGTGCAGGTACTTGGCAATGCCAGGGTTTGCCAAATGCAAGCAGTAATGACTGGCATAAAAATCTTGGCCAGTGTGTTAGATGAGCTGGGCACACTGCAAAGCTGTGGCTTGCAGATCTCCTGCCCCCAGCTCAGCAGCATTTCCACCAGAGATCTGTCTGCCATCAGGAGAAGAGCCTTGTTGCCAGAGTTGTATCACAGGCTGTGGCACAATGTGATAGTCTGCTGCACAGCCTAATGATGGAATGGGGAGAAGGGAAACCTGCCCCATCAGCTCATACCCATTAATAACTCTGGGATTTTTTCCCTTTCTTTGATTTATTTTCCCTATATTTTTTCATGCTGTCATCATTTGTCACTGCTGTGTGAGCCAGCAGTACCAGCCCAACAGCCCCTCACAGCCATCCCTACCCCAAAGGCAGGTGCCCAGCCCTCCAGGTTTTCAATGGCAGTAGTATTGGGCACATCCAGCCTTGGTCCTTGTGGGATCAACCAACTGCCCTTTCTCCAGGCACTTTTCAATGTGTTAACTGCGTGTGTCAGCAGAGCCATGAGCTTCAGAGTGGCTGGGAGCAGAGCTGGAGGGAGCAGGGAGGACAGGCAAGAGGTGCTGGTGTGGGCCAGGCAGGGAGACACCCGTGGGGTGAGTGCCAGCCCACATGGCTGGGCTGGCCCTGTGTACTTCAGGGGCTCTTTCCATTTCAGTGCATGATGCCTGATTTGCAGACAGAATTTGGGCCTTTGGGCTAATTTTATTTAATCTTGCAAGATCTTTTGAGAGAATTTTTAATGGGAATTCTGTATTAGCTGTCCCTACCGCTGCACATCAGAGATTATTTAAACTTGAATGTTTTCTCAGCCAATCGCTAAAAAATCACAACCTATCACTTCTACCCTTTTTGCCAAGCCCTTAAACCTTCCTTCATCCTGGTGCATTTGTAGCCCCAGTGCCTCTCTTAGAGGGTGTTTCTTCAGTTTCTGAGAATGGGACTTTCTAAACCAAGCCATACTCGTGGCATTCCTCTTTTCCTCACTTGTGGGAACCATCTGTCAGTAGTAGCAATAGTGGTGTGCCCAGAGGCTTCAATTGGGCTTTAAACATAAAATGGGGACTATAGCTGAAGTCCTGGTAGCAACTGGAAGATTCCAGCCAAGCAGAAATTAAAGACAAGAGAGGTTGAATGACTTCAGTAAAGATGCATGGAGAGTAACTGTCCCAGAAATAACAAGTCCCCTGAGAGCCTGGTAAATGTTCTGCTCTTTGATCTGCCTGTCCTTTGGTGAATAACCCTACCTGGGGCTGCAGAGGGATGGATGTGCTGCATGGAGTTGGGCTGCACATGTACTTCTGCATGAGAAGGATGGCATTGAATCACACCCCAGAACAAGTTGCATTTAAGCTTGTGTGGGAGGTGCACGTGCCTTCAAAGGCATAGGGTTTTACTTCTGAAAATGACCTGGGTGACCACAGATGACTATGAACATTCTCTCAGTCTTATTAATCTAGTTTGCTTCCAGCTCCATCAGGCTTTTTGGGGGATATGTTCTTCCAGGATCTGGTTGGAGTTTTACAGATATTTGCATGCTGTCAGGTGTGTGCGTGAGAAATGTTCTACCCCTGACACACTTGGCTGTTTCTCATACATGACAGGAACCTGCTGTGCTCCTTCTGCTGGTTTTGGTGCCCCACACTCCACAATGACCTGGCCTGTTTGGTGCTCCTTGTTGTTCACATGTACAGAGTAACACCTCTGAATAACAGGTCTGTGTTGGCATTGCTTGTGCTAAATGCTGAATTGAAAGAGCTGAATTAAATCCTGAGAGGATATAAAACAAGGTGGCTCTACCAAAGGGCAGTTTTCAAGCCCTGCCCAGCCATCCTTTTGCCCACCAGTGCAGAGTCATGCCATGATCTTCATGAGGTTGGTGGAAGCACTGCTTGGTCAGAAATCAGGATCAGTGATAATTTCCTTTTCCCTAACATGAGAGTTATCAGCCATAGGACCTGAGCTGCTGTTTGATTAGCTCTTAGTGTCACCCTGTCCTACTCATCTGATGTAGAGTTTAATAAGTGGAATGTTATATTTGAAAAAAATCATCATTTAAATACCTTATTTATGTGGGGTTTATTTTTGTAAAGACTAAGGAGTAAATTAAAAGGGATAAATAATGGGCAGATCAGCTGCCATGTACATTAATTTCCTGATGTTTTTGTCATGTATGTAATGCAAAGTACCACTACCATCATTACTTCACCATCATCACTAACAATGAGATCTAAAATTTACACCTATGTTACTATGCCATGCCTTAATTTCCTTCTTGTATCTTAGTTATGTCCATTATCACAAATTACCAGTCCTTCCTACCAGCGCCCACCAGTGAAGTGGTGCTCCCACACAGGTTGGGACCTAGTTCAGCACCACCTGGGAGGGATGCAAATGATAGAACATTTGTGCCTGTCAGGCTGTAAAAAGCTTGGATGTGCTGCTGCTCTAACAAACGAGACTGCTGTTGACATGGCTTTCCAGGAATTCCTATGATTTGCAAAATATGATGTTGAGCAGCCAATTATGTTCTATTACTGCTGACTGTGAAACAGGGATCTAATCTGAATCTCATTGATGCTAATGAACATTTTTACACCGACTTCAAAAGGTGCTGTTGGATCAAGCAGCAAATTATTTTCCTCCAGGGTATTTAAATTTTGATGTGTCCCACAGAACCGGAATCTCTGGGGTCTAATGAGCAGTGTGCAACTCTTGCCCTGCTACAAGGGAAACGTAGGGGCTGACATGGATGAAACAAGGAGGATCTTTCCTTCTGCCAGCTATCTGACAGTTGTGACAAATTGTCTTCTGCCGTGAGGTCCTACTGGAGACTTGGTCGTTGGTACGGGGGGCAGGGTCAGCAGCATAAACTTTCAGAGCTTCAAAAAAGGCCCCAGCCACAAGGTGCTTCTATAAAGCACATATTTCTGGCCTACTTGAATCCAGCTGTGTGACTTTCAGGTCAGGAAAGAGGAATTACAATACAATCTTAGCTAACTTTTGATTCTCCACAAAAGGTCTTAACAAAATTGGATGAGTTTTATATGAATATGTTAGCAGGGTGTAGAATAACTCTTTGCTTGCCT
This sequence comes from Emberiza elegans, assembly GCA_024865655.1. Taxonomy (NCBI): domain Eukaryota; kingdom Metazoa; phylum Chordata; class Aves; order Passeriformes; family Fringillidae; genus Emberiza; species Emberiza elegans. The sequence continues at coordinate 3,289,659 of JALJVW010000139.1, forward strand.
TCTTCTCACTGAACTGGTAGGTAGCCTTTCTAGTGTGAATAGAGGCCTTTTTTTTTGTAATGAAAGACTTATGAAAAATATAATAAGTGAATGGAAAGAGAAGCACAGTAAGTTCTGCATCTTTTCATTGATCTTTTATTTTTAGTAAATCACATGTAATCATAATACAAAATCCTTGAAATATGATGTGACAAAAATAATCAGAAATCAAGCTAAACCTGAAAATAAAAGGCATCAGTTTACAGAGTTCATGAAAGCAAGAATATATTTTAGACCGTTTAGTTAGCATATTGCAATCTATTTAGCAATGTACTTGGCATACCATTGCATCTGGTGCAGTGCTCTGCTCCTTATTAATTTTCAATACATTTATTCACCTGCTTTTTACTTCAGAATTGCCGGGTGCTGCCAGATGTGCTATCGCATTTCCTCAGACTGAACCCGGAGTTTGCTGCCTACGTGCCTGATGCTGCAACTCCTGCAACACCTGCACTTGCCCCAGCCAGAGGAGATGGGTGTAAGGAGGCCAGTTCAACATCCGGTGTGAAAACGTGAGGTGAAAATTTATTATAGCATATACTATATGGGATAGAAATGAGTTACTGCCCAATTATGTCTTCTGTTTCCATTCAGATGAATTAATGCTTGTTGTGAGCCCTTGGGAATTCAGACACACTTTAAACTTGTAATGAGTGCTATCATTATTGCTTTTGACAGTCATTGAAGTATAATTATCTGATCATCTATTTTTAAAAAAAAATCAAAACTTGTTATATATGAGTTTTAAACTGGCAAATTACAGAACAGTCACCTTAGCAGCTCAACCACTCAGCTATTTTCTGTAGTGGCACTGCCATCTCCTGGAAAAACTGAAATGGTTCTCCCAAATTTTTCACCTTGAAAGAAACTTTTCAAGAGCAAGAGAGGGGTTAAGTACAATAGCCAACAAACTCTTAAATTTGAGGCTTTAGGTATTGCTGGGATGCCTGGTTTTGGTGCAGAAATGGCTGCATGGCTCTTTGTTATCAGAGGATTTTGCTGAGGAACAAGAATGGATGTGGTGTGTGGAGTGTGGTGGGCTACTCCCATCAAAAGGAGATGGTGGGAATGACCAAGTGTTCCAGCAGTTTGGTGTTTCTTTACAAAGCACAACCCTAAACACAAAATGGGTTGTCCACCAAGGAATTTTGCAGGATCCTTTATTAATGCCCCCAGCATTCAGTTACCCAGGAACAGCTGCTTTCTGACCACGGGATTTTAGCAGTAAAGAGGTTTCTATTGCAGCTTTCATCTGAAAGAATATGGCATTCTAGATTTTTGTCTGCTTTCTTGGCCTTTTCTGAGCCACCCTCTGATAATAAGCATTGAACCAACTTACTAAGCAGTGGTTCTGGCTGTGCTGAAAGATTTCCCCTACCTCCAAGCACACTTCCCATGTTTCTAGGTGTTGGGTTAGTTTTCTTATTCAAATTTTATGTTTTTCCATGCCTTGTTTTTAGGATATTTTCATATTTTCAATCAAAACCAAGTGGATTTTTTTACTCAAATTTCACTTCCAATTGCTGTCTCTCTGCTGGGCAGAAGTTATGTGTGAATTATTCATGTTTTATTACCCACACCCAGCTGGGCCCATTCCCATTCCCTGGAATCTCCACAGTGCTGGAACACAGCTCCAGCTGCACAACTCCTGCTCCCACCACACTCCATATGCTGCAGGGATGCTGACCTCAGAGACATCCAAAAATTGCACAGCCTTTCACTAATCCTGTGGGTTCTGATACGGTTTTTTCTGCCTCTGATGCATGTGGGATACCAAAGCTGCTGCAAAGGAAGTTGCTAGCACTCAATTGCCCAGCCTGCTAATTTCTCACTGTGCATAGTGTTGAATTGCTCTCCGAAATATTCCTGTGGATAGCGGGATTTTGGAAAGTGGCAACCACTTTTTTGACTATGGTCAAAGCAAAAGTCGTGTCTGGCCTTCCTTTTATTAGAAACACCTGATGTCCTCTGTAAGATTTTTACATCACACTTTGTCATAAACCTTTCTCTTAGACAAGAGCAGTTTTCGTTTAGGCAAGAAAACTTTTCCTGTGGTTTTGTAGGATAAATGGATGTCAAGTTGGTTACTTGGCATTCTCTTCCTGTAATTGCACCACTGATAGATGAGCAACATTTGCATGTCTGCAAAGAGAAGAGAGGAAACAGACTCTTTTTCCTCCCTGGACACATCTATTCCCTTCAGCCAGCAATAATTTTCTCTCATGCTTAGAGCAATGTTTGATATTAGTTTCACAATAAGCCTATCTGGAGACCACATCAGCAGTGCAGAGATTTTACCCAAGACAGATTGTGAATCCACATCACTTTTGTTTTGCTAAGTATTCAGATGGGCATCTGCCAAGATTCCTCAGCCACAAGCTACTGCAAGTGTAGCTTGAACTGGCCTTGTAAGTAGGGACAGGAATTCCTATGGCACTCCAAAAAAATTATTTCTGAAGAACTCAGATTTTTCTAGTGAGTTGTTGTACTCTCAGATCTTTTGTACTGAGTAGCTAATAATGGCCTCAAAAGAAAATCAACAACCAGAAGGCTCTTCAGGTCTGGAAAAATGGCAGTTCACACTGCTGGCCACCACAATGCTCCCTTTCCTCCCCTCCCACAGCATTTCTGCAGGACTGCCAGGCCTAAAAATGCACTTTCTGTAATAGCAGCAGAACGTCCCCACACTGCCATGTCTGTGTGTCTCAGGTACAGGACCACTTACCTGCCAGGGCACTGGGGTTTTGCCACTAAAGGTGCACTGGAACGTTCAATACTGCCTCCATGTTCAACTTCAACCTGGAATCTTCAAGCTTAGTGAAGGCTAGCAGATAATATCCTCATTTCTTTATCCAAAGTCTAGCTTGCACAAAGATATCACTGATAAACCGATGGGAAATGACACTTTTCAGTATTATCGGCGTCACTATTTTTTCATATGGAAAATCTTTTTCATAAACTGAAAGCTAAAGTTTGAGCCCACTTGCAGTTCTTAGATAAAACTTGAGGCTTCGTTGGTACTTCTGATAGTGTTTTGAATGTATGCACTCATTTTATGATCAGCTTTTCCTAGTACCTGTTTTTTAATTGAAATGCTTCTTTTAATCAGTGCTAATTTCACTCAAAAATTTATGATTCTTTCACAGAACATAAGTGGTTCTCTTAGAAGTCTCCTTGCTATCATGTGTTCCACGTACAGGTTGTTCCTGAAACAGTGTTTCAATCATAGCATCACCTCCACACTCTTTTCCTTCAGCAGCACTGCAGTCACTGCTACCTCACATGTTCAGCAGAAGTAGACACATATTTATTCACCCTGACCCAAAAAGTAGCACAGTATTACAACCTTCTCTCTCTGCTCATTTGCTGATTGCCTGCCCAAGGGGGCTGCCAGAGGGCTGAGCTCAGCAGGAGGGCTGAGCTTCCCAAGGAAGATGTCTGGGCACACAGGAGCTTCCCAAGGGGCACACAGAACGGCTTCCCAAGGAAAATGTCTGGGCACACAGAACGGCTTTCCCAAGGAAAATGTCTGGGGGCACACAGAATGGCTTCCCAAGGAAAATGTCTGGGCACACTTCTTCCCAAGGAAGATGTCTGGGCACACAGAATGGCTTCCCAAGGAAAATGTCTGGGCACACAGAACGGCTTCCCAAGGAAAATGTCTGGGCACACAGAACAGCTTCCCAAGGAAAATGTCTGGGCACACAGAACGGCTTCCCAAGGAAAATGTCTGGGCACACAGAACGGCTTCCCAAGGAAAATGTCTGGGCACACAGAACAGCTTCCCAAGGAAAATGTCTGGGCACACAGAACGGCTTCCCAAGGAAAATGTCTGGGCACACAGAACAGCTTCCTGTGGAAATGTGATGTGGGTCTGCTTCTGGTCTGTGGGCTCCAGGTGACTGCCCAGGCACAGCAGCCAGGCCCATGGGAGAGGCACAGAGAGCATTTACAGAGACACCAGCACAGATTTCCTATCAGAACTGCCACAGCCGTCCTGCAGCGGGTCTGGTCTCACTGTGGCACAGACCAGGCTGCAGGGACAAAACCCAAAAGGCTCTTCTGGCAATCAGATCATCCTCCAGTGGACACTGAGGACACTCAAATACAGGTATATCAAAATCAGGGGTGTCTCCTTGCACCAGGTCATGATTTGGCCCATTCTATGCAATCTATCTTTTTTTTTTTTTTTAAATACTTTGTGGATGTAGATGATTATCCTTCTTAGAAAACAATGATTTATTCCTCTATGAAATGTATGTCTGTCTTTAGTTATATGAACACACCACTGGCAAGCTGAGCCTACAAAACAGTTGATTGATTTTCCTTGAAGGCCTTTCTCTCTTGCCTGGCTTCCAGTAAAGCAAAGGCCCTGAAAGGTGCAGCAGCTTTACAGCAGATGTTATATATTTATAGCAGACATAAATGTTTATGTCACAGGTATCTGAAGGCAGCGATGTGAACCCCTTCTCCACTCCTTCCTATACACTCCTAACTTGTTCTCCTTGGCTTCCCACAGTAAAGGATGCAATGTGGACTCAAAATAATTTTCCCCCTTGGAACAGTGGCAGTCCTGCCAGTCACTCTGCATGGAAAGTGCCTGTAAAAGAGAGCACATTAGAAATGTTGATCCGAATTATAAACCCAGGAGATAATTCAAATTGTCTGGAGTTCTGCTGAGTTCTCAGTGAGAATTTACATGCACCCCAAGCGTGCTGGGGTCCATCCAGGTGCACCTCCCAAAGACAGAGGAGCTCATTGTACATGACTGTGCCTACATACCTGAACAGAGCCAGGCTTTGGGAAGCTGGCACCTTCCCCTGTGCAACATCTTCTCTAAGGCACGTCTTGCATCATAATCAGCACCATAAACACTCCCTAAATCATCTTTACCTGAGCCACAATGAAACCAATTTAGCATCGAGAACTTTTATTTCTAAGTAAAGTGGAAGTTTTGCCTGGTAATGGATAAAACTGTAGTTTAACTGGCCCTAAAGGTGGTTGGCATGTGGTAAAAAGGGCCATGTTCTCTGGTTCCTACTGTACTAAATGCATCCTCTAGCTGAAAGAAAACAGTGATTATCAGAAAGTCAATTGTCATTCTGCCTCTTTAGAAAAATTCCCATTAAAGATAAAGCCAATTTTAATTAGATTAAGTATCCAATTACTGTAATTACATTTTTAAAAAATTCACATCATGAGGATGACCCTTTTAAAAAGGGTTACAAGAATAATTAGTGTATTCATATTAACCAAAATGTATTGGATAATATTTATACCCAGAAGGCAAAGTACATTACACATATTTCACCTTTGGGGAAAGCTTGCAAATGTTTTGGCAGTGGTATGAATATTTATAGGGAAGAGCGTGCTTTAGCAAGATTATATGAGAAAGCATTTATATGCTCACAAATTTTTACCCAAGGGTAAAGTATACATAAAATGTAGTGCAGAGATTATGGATATGCAAAGTGCGATTTAAGCGCGGAATTCATATCAGTTTGTTTAATTAATTGGAGCCGAATACTACTCCCCTTTTTTTTTTTTTTTTTTTTTTGGTGACAGAACGGCCACAGAATTCATCAGAGCTTTCTTTCTGCTGATCAATAACACCAAGAAAGGTGCCAGGAAAGGGTGTTCCCCTCTGCAAGGCATCACCTTGTCCATGGGCTAAACCATGCTCTGTGTTCCTGACCACGTTGTGCAGGCAATCCCATCTGCTGCTGGATGCTACCTGAACAACTCACCGTGGAGCCACCAGTCAGCTCTGCTCATTTTGGGGCAAATCCTCCAGCTCTCAGCAAGAGGAAGACTTGAAGAGATGCCAGATAGGTTTGCTCACGCACAGAAGACAAGAAACCACATCCTTGTTGCAGGCTGCCCCCAGAAGGCACGGAGGATGTGACCCATTTTTGCTGCTGTGCCAGCTCTTGCGCTGTGCACAAAGTTCCTGCTGCAGACCACTGAGACCTTCCCAGAGAGCTCTGCCCCCACAGCCCAGCCAGCGATTTCTGCCTGCTCTGCAGCTAATCAACAGCTTTGGGAATTGCCAAGGAATTACATTCTTCCTCACAAAACAAGCTCTCGAGCTTCTAGCTGGTGTTAGCATTTGCCTACTACTGCAGCGTTTGGCTCTTGACTACCAAGCTACTCTGCAGTGAGAATGCTTGCAGCATGCACATGGGCACCTCCCTAATTTAGGTGAGGAGCTGTGGCAGCACAGCTTTTGGCAAAACCTAGACAAATGAGGAAGCTCTTGTGTCATTTGTTAGTTTGATTAAGTTAAGAAATTTCTTCCTGATTTACATTTATATCAGAGATTGTTCATTTTTATAGCAATTTATACGTGGTCAGTCAAGAATGAGCAGACCAAAAAAGATGAAAAGACAGGTTTTAAATGATTCATTCAACTTCTTTCACATTAATTTTCTCTTCACTGAATTATCAGCCATCATTCTTGAGCATTCATGCCTTTCCTGTTTTTCAGAACAGCTGAATATTGCTTTACATAATCTGAAGTTTGGTATTCCTGTGGCTCATGTAGATCCTTACCTACACATGTGGAAAATGTTCTGCCTTCTGAAGATGACTCTTCCTCTACTAAAGGTAAAATTTAAAATAAGTTACAAATACTTGTGCAAAGGGATGGTTGCTTTATTGCTGATATTGCCAGCAAGGATAACAGCATGAACATTTACCATTTCCACAACTCCCACTCTCGTTTGCTGGGTTTTGAGCTGTCTTGCAAAATAAAATAGCCCAGGAACATCCTTAAGGAAAAAGCATAAAAACAAGGAAAAATAACCCACCTGTGATTCTTACTGGCTAAATTGCCTCTAAAGCTTTGACCTGTAATAAGGAGAAACTGGAAAAGTCAGTAAGCGTGTCATAGCAGAGAGACAGGTAGGTGGGAAAACAGGAGGGTTAAATAAAGAGGAATAAAATTAAATTACTTTCTAACATTCCAATCCAGAAGTTCAAAATAATTTTTGGAAATATCTGTTGGTACCTGCTAAATATCTATTTTACTGGCTGAAGAGTATTTTGCTACATAAGCGTTGTTTCTGAGTATTATAAACTGCTTGAGAATAACAATGTATTTTTCATTATGGAATTAGGGAATTGATTGTTGTTAGTGAACTGATGACACATTTCTGATCAAGGCAACGCTCCTTTTGATGCCCTCACTTGTTAACTTGGCCTCTGGAGGCATCAAGAGCTGCCAACAAGTTTAGGAAAGAGGCACAGACACCAAAACAACAGCTCCCACAATTCTCATTTCTGGGAACAGTGCAGGGACTCCCAGAAATCCTACTGTGGGAAGCCTGAAACTTGGTGAATGAGGGATGGGTGAAGGAGCTATGGAAGGAGACAGTCCAGCCAGGCTGGTTTGTAATGGCTGGCAGGGTCTGACCAAGGACTGTTGTCCTCCCAGGGTGAAGGTGCTCACTAAGAAGGATTTCTGGAATTGTCCATCCAGTTCCAGCTGTTCAGACAGTGAGTATCTCTTTTGAAGTAATTTAAGAGCCTGTGGTATTCTGCTGCTATAGTGGTCTGCAGTGTTAGTCAAAGCAATTCTGCTCTCAGCTCCAGTCTAATTAAGGGTAGCTCTTGCGTAAAGTGAGTTAAATTCAGTAGTCACAGCCCAGACCCCATGGAAAATAGTCTAATTCAACTGCAGTAATACAGTGTAATATAAATATAATGGAAATACAAAACCATATAATTTAATTTGACATGACTGACAGTTTTTTGCTTAAGTCGGTGAAAATGAACAAGTACAAACACTGAACTTCCCTCTTTGATCTTTTCTTGTTAGTGCAATAGGGAGCTGGTTTCGGGATGACTTTGCACAGCAGCACCTAAACAAATGCACTGACAAGAGGTATATTTCACACCCTCTTTTGACCATATATGCACATTTTTTATTTTTGTTGTTTAAGATAGTTGAAGTAAATTGATTTAAGCTTAAATATGGTCTGAACTTTTCTACATCTGTCCCATATGCACAAAGGAAGGAAACAAATGCACAAAGAGAATCCAGGTTAGCCACGGCCTCAAGCAGCGCTTTTACCCAAACTGCCGTCTTGCCCTAACTCCAGTGGTCCTGCCACAGGAAAGGTCCTGGCCCCTTCTCAGACCAGGGAGAATGGGAACCACGCTCCCATGGATGCTCCAAACCTTGCGCGCCCTGTGCCCACCTACCCCATCAGTGCCATCACTGCCTCCAGCAGAGACCAGCTGACACACTGCAGAGCAGCGAAAAACAGGGCACAGGGGAGATCTTTTTGTTCCCCCAGAAAGTTCCAAGTGCTACAAGCGAGCAAGGACCAGAGCCTGGGAAACAGTTATGGGGGGTAAGGAACAATCACAGAGTTGTCTCAGTTGGAAGAGATCTTCAAAAGATCTTCAAAAGACCATGATGCTATAAACACCCTGGGGAAAAAAACCAAACCAAACAAAACTGTTGCTGACTCCAGACCCCGGCTGGAGTCCAGAACAAGCTTTTCTTTTTTGCCGACTCCATTTTGGACTCTGTCTGGAATCCGGTCCGGGTTTTCCAATTTGCCGAGTCCATTCCAGACTCTGGCCATAATCTGGTCCGGGTTTTCCCTTTTGCTGACTCCATTCCAGATTCCGGCTGGAACGTGGTCCTGGTTTTCCCTTTTGTTGACTCCATTCTGGACCCCAGCCAGAACCCAGTCCGGGTTTTCCATTTCCCCGACACCATTCCGGACTCCGGCTGGACTCTGGACTCCGGCTGGAATCCGGTCTGGGTTTTCGAATTTGCCAACTCCATTTTGGACTCCAGCTGTAATCCAGTCCGGGTTTTCCACTTTGCCGGCTCCATTCCGGACTCCATCCAGAATCCGGCGCGGGTTTTCCTTTTTGCCAACTCCATCCGGACCCTGGCCAGAATCCGGGGTTTCTTGAGGTCAGTTGGGGTTTCTTGAGGTCATTTGAGTCCTGCTGGGGTTACTTGAGAGCATTTGTTTCAAGGAAAACGGATGAACACGGGAGGTTTTTGTCCTAAAATGTGAGAATTAGACAACTTTATTCGAATAAAGGGAGACAATCCACTGGAGCACACCTGCAGGGTTTTCTTCCTCTCCATTTTGGAAGGATTGGCCTCCTTTCATCCTAATTCCTGACTGCGTGTTCCCCTCTTCCTTTTCCCAGTGGCTGAGGTACTAGGAAGGCACAGCCTTCCCGAACTGCCCACCACATATCCCACCTTGGCCAGACTGTTTTACCCCAAAGTTTTTGAAGTTGAGGCTTGTGCCTTCCCTTGCGTCTGTCGGGTCTGCACTCTGCAACAAACCCGCTGCCCAAAGTCAGTAGAGACATTGAAACGAGTCTTAAAGACATTAACACCCATCAAATTGTTTTTAAAGACATCAGCACACATCTTTCATATCTAATCTAAGCCTACTCTCTTTCGCTTTGAAGCCATTCTCCCTGGGTCCTGTCACTACATGTAGAAGAATCCTCTCCATCCTTCCTGCAGGCTCCCTTCAGGCACTGGAAGGAGAAGGGACCCCCGTGTCCAGGGCTGTCCCTCGAGGCCGCAGCCCAACCCATTCCCTGCCATCCCCACCCGTTTCCAGGGTAACAGCCCAGCCCGTTCCCTGCCATCCCCACATTTCCAGGGTCACAGCCCAGCCCGTTCCCTGCCATCCCCACACATTTCCAGGGTCACAGCCCAGCCCATTCCCTGCCATCCCCACACGTTTCCAGGGTCACAGCCCCCAGCCCATTCCCTGCCATCCCCACACGTTTCCAGCGCCTTCTCCCGCGCTCCCCCCGCGCTCCCCTCACGCTCCCGCGCGGCGCCTGCGCGCGCCTGCGCCGCGCTCCGCCATGGCGGCCTGGACGTGCTGCCGGGTGGCCGCCGTGTCCTGCCTGGTGCTCTGCGTCTCGCTGCTCCTGCCGCGCACCTTCCTGCCCCGGGCCGGCGGCAGGCAGGAGCCCGGCGCCGCGCCGCCCGAGGGTAAGAGGCCGCTCCTCGCCGCCGCCCTTCCTTGTCCCCCCGCCCCCGGCCGGGACGCCGCGGTCCCGCTGGGGGTGAGCCCGGGGCGGGCGGGCTGTGGGGGCTCCGTGAGGGGTCGGGGCTGCTCGCACGGAGCTCCGCCGCCCGCTATGGAAACATAGCGTGGTTCCCTCTTGGCCCGTCTCTCCCCCGTGCTCATCCCTTAGCGACTGGTGCGGTGCCGGAGGAGTCGTTCGTGGTTACCGCTGTAATCTGCTTTCTTCTTTTTTTTTTTTTTAAAGTAATTTAGAAACTTCAAAATACCGTTTTATTTATGTGCGGGGTATTAAAGCTTCCCGAAGAGTGACATAGTCATTCCACTTTTTCCGTTTGTTTTGGTTTTTTTTCATTGCAATACATCCTTTCATTATTTTGTTATTTTGTGTATGGGATGCTTTTGTTGTTGCATATGAAATAAAAATCCATTTGAATCATCGTCATTGTTCGGTTTCCTACGCCAGCGTTTTAAACATTTGTTTTCATGCACCGGATCCTCATAATGCTGTGGCCGTGTGATGCATTATTTCAGGCTCATGTCCTGTCCCTGTGCCCCCCCAGGCTGTGTCCCCCATGCCTGCCCTCCCGCTCTGCATGTCCTCCCTTTAAGTTCTCAAGGAATGGGCTCATACAAGCATCTACCATCCTTTTCATGCCCGTTGCCTTGTACTGCAGAGGTTATTTTTGCCCAAGGCACTTCACAAGAGAAGCTGGATTGGCAGAGGAGTTTTGCCAGGGCTGCCCACAAGCCAGAGGTGAGGCTGGTGGGAGCACAGAGTTCTTCAGGGTGCTGTCCCACAGGGACTCATGCTCACTGACTGCCTTCTGCATCCTTCCAACAGCCTGGTTCTTCATGTCTTCGCTCTTCAGTGACATGGATTTCATTTAGTATTCCATTGCAGGGTTTTCTAAGGAGCTTCAGGCTGAAGTTGCTGCTAAAACAGTGTTACCTTGAAGCCAAATACAGGATTTCCATGCCACAGCAGCCCTTTCACGGTTAGCACGTGTATTTTTGATTTTTGAGAACTTGAAAGTAGGTTGGTTAGCACTGTAGATCTGCAGGTGTGTAGCTCCATTGCAGGATGGAAAAACCCATAAAGGCCCAGCAGCCAGCCCAGGTGGGGACTGTGGAGTCACCTGCCTGAAGCAGGGATGGGAGCAGATGCTCTGGGAGATGGAACCTGGCTCCCCATTAACTTCTGCCCCTGCACAGCTCCCAGCTGATCCCACATTGGTACCAGGTGATGGAATTTGCCACACCATTTTCCCACAGCAGTGCAGTCTTAAGCAGTCTTAATGTTGTGGTGCTCCTTCCTTTGGCTGCAGGTTGATCTGACAGAAAATAGCTTTAAAAATCCCAACAACAAACTTATCCTCAATGATTTTCGGTGCCCCCCAATGATTTTCAGGGCCATTTGGTGAATGAATGATGTTTGTACCCATTCTAGCACAGCTGTTTCTGAGCAGTGCTGTGATGGGGTGGCTTAATCACCTGCAGCTGCAGTTAAATGCTTAAATTAGGTAACATAAATACTCTCTACATGCTCAGTATTGTAAATGCTGCCCGTCATCGCTGCAGAGATCACAGGACAGCACAGGTCTGTGTGTGCCTGGTGCAGCACGGGCGCCCAGCCTTGCTCCCCTGGTGCAGCCCAGCACCTGCCTTTGGCTGAGGGTGCAATAACTCACCTCAGCTGGTCGGTTTCAGATGAGAGTTTATAGCCCGTGTTTTCAGCGTGATGGCAAGGATTTCATTACACCTGCTCTGTAGACCAGATTGTATTTCACCTGAAGTTATTTTTTTATTGGAAGAATAAATCTTGATTGAACCTCTTAATTCATATCTCTGTCATTAGTTGTCCTCCTCAGTGCACGATAACTGCAGTTACCTGGCAGGAGTTTCAGGGGCTTGAGGTAATCATGTCATTCTTGAAGTTAATAAAGTGCTTATGGTAGTCTTGGGGGCAAAATGTCTCTGAATAAAACATGCTTAAAATTTAGTACCGTTTGTTAGAACTCAATGTTACCAGAAGGCTTTTTATCAAAACAGGCTGAAATCATGGGAATAGAACTTTCTCTAATAAAGTCATTTTCAGAGGTCTCTTTTAGGAAAATGGTGAGCATTGAACTATAGAAGTTAATACTATCTTCCAGACAGGACTGTTGTTCTTTTTCACAGTAATAATTTCATGTATATAGCAGTTTACTTAAAGAACTTACACTGTGTTTGTATTACATTCCTAGACAGGCATTAGAATGTTTATCTTTTGTTAAAGAGGAGCAAAAGGGAGACCTACTAGCAGTTTTAAATGTGCATTTTAAGTCTAGTGTTCATAAATAAATGCCACACATTTTGTAAAGCCACTCTCTAAGTTGGTAGTTTCAGATAAACCTGGCAACTCCCCGACAGCAGCAGACTCTGCTTTCTTACAAACAATCAAGTGGCATCAGCTTTACAAAAGCAATATATGACAGTTCAGGTAACCCCCCTGCTCAACTTGAATTTGTGCCATGCACACATCAGTTGCCTGCCTGACAAAAATGATGTGGCAGAGAGAAATATAACCTAGACTAAGAGTTGCTGAACAATACAGTAACATAACTCTAAAGAAATTTATAAATAGCTGGGCTGGGCTCAGTAGCAATTCCTAAAACCCATTAAGCAGAACACATAACAGCTTTCATGGAAAAAAGATGCTTGAATGATCTATCATGTGGTTGGTTGCTGTATTCATTGTGTTGTAAATACAGTTTTTAAGATTTGCTTCTTTTCAGTTGAGTGTTAATGTTGTTAAGATTAAAAACCCCACAGTCATTCTCATGTGAAAATGCCATTAAGGACTTCATCTACATTCAGAAACTACAGCCTTTTAAACAACATTAATGTTTCTGGGGCATAATTTCATTTTTGGACTTCAAGCTGTTGAAAGGACTGGGTTAAACAAAACAAAACATTCTCTGCTTGCCCTGTAGCTGGTTTGCAAAGTTGATTTGAAGCATTAAAGCTGACAACATTATTAAATGTATAGGATAAGTCCTGGGTTAAAAGATTGCAAAGCCAGGTGGGGTGTGCTTGGTGGGAGTCACCACACACAGCAATCAGTCTGCTCAGGCTGTCACAGGGCAGTTGAGAAATATTTCAAAAGCAGAGCAGTGCTTTGGCACCCTTCAAAGCTAACCAGAGTTAGTGCTCTTCCCACAGCATTCCCAGAACAGGAAAATGTCCTGTTGAACTACACACTACCCCCACTGGCTGCTGTGTAGGGCAGCAAACAAAGACCCAAGACATGTCCTTCTGTGCTCATCAAGTGTCACTTGATTTTCTTGATGTTAGGTTATTGTTCCTGTATGCATTGTCTCCATTTGAAAGTGGTTTGTTTCATCCCTGGCAGCGTGGAATCTTGTTCAGGTCACAGTGGCCCCCAAATTGTTCTGTTTTCCATTTATATACTGTGCATTCAGTATGTGCAAATATGCATATGCTGTTTTCAAGTTGCTTGTGCCCTCAATTTCCTGAGTAATTTGCATGGGTTCTTCACAGTAAAAAACTATGGAAGATAGTATTTGTTTATTAAGGAAATAATTATAGATGTGTAAAATCAATAGAGTAGGTTTAGAAGTAGGAGTCATGAAATTCCCTTTTAAAATTATCTTGAAAATGAAATGTCTAGTGTCTGTCCTCTTGGCCTGAATATATTTAATTGAATTGAATCTTTTAAAGCACAAATGAGGCCTTGTGGATAATTTAGAAAAATATTCACTTTAAATACAGTTTCACCTTTATCAGTTATTTTCTGCTTTCTTAATATCTCTCTTTTTTAAAAATAAATAACATTTGCATAAGATGTTTTATAAGTGTTTACCTACCCTGCTGCTTCATCCCCAGCTTAGAGCTGCTGCTCTCTGCACGACATCACACTCGTTTCCACAGTGACCTACTGCTGCAGGGCATTGCTGCTGGAGCAGGGGGACTTTCTTGTAAATAAGATGCTATGCTTTCCATCACAGACTTTGAATAATTCACTAAAATTTAAGTGCCTGATATCAGCTTCCTCAAAATTAAGCTAATCTGAGGGTGGCTTTGGTCAGTGGTAGTGTACCCTGGCAGTTACACTAAAGAACTCATGGAATGTGTGCTATCATCTACAAGAAAAATGTGTTTTTAATAGTGGAACTTCATGAATTATTGATATCACTTCTTAGTAAGTGTTTATTGCAATTTTCTGTGCTCAGGAATTTAGCTGCCTGTGATGGTGTTTCCTAGCAAGACCAAATGTTAATTAAATGTTTCTCTTGTGTCTCATAGAAGCACTTGCAGCGGCATACTCGCAGAAGTCAAGTCAGTTATTAGCAGAACCACTTCAAATCTGCTTTTCATTTTCTTTCTGCAAGCACAGGCAGCCTGTCCCAGCACCAGGCAGCAGTGTCCAGGCCATGTGTGCCAGGGAGGGGGGGTTTCCAGCTGGGATCAGGGAGTGAGCTGCAGCCCAGCCTGGCAATCCCCATCCATGCTTCCATCCAGCCCGTCCCACCACCAGATTCCATGGCAGAGGAGCTGAGTAACTCAGCTCAACACCAGTTGGTGGAAGGGAGTGCAGGTGCACATCCAGGCTGGAAAGCAGGATATCAACTACACAGAAGAGTAAAATAGCAAATTTCACAGCAAAACTGTTGAATTGATGGCAACAAGAAAATAGAATAATGCATGAGTTTAAATTTATTGAGGTTCTTGCACCCTTCAGTTGCGTGAAATCATTTGCAGCACCGTTTCAGGCCCTCTGCAGTCTTTCTCTGGCATCTGTACATCCATTTATGCTTGCTCTCCTGTCTTGTGTTAAATTAGCTCTGCCTAGAAAGGTTAGAAACCTCTAAATTCTTTTCCCTCTAAAATGCCAAAGATAATATGTCCCAGGCTATATTCAATCTCTTTTCTCACACTGCTTTACCTTAGACCTTTTTAAGGAGAACAGCTTGAGGTAAAAACACTTTTCTTAATCTTTCATTACTTGCTTGGTAAAATCAAGTAAAATACTATTTCTTATGGCAATAACCAAAAATCTATGCTGAGCAAACGCTGCAGTGTCAGGGTGTTAGGAGGATAATGGTTTGGACATTAATACATTTATACATTAAATGCCTTTAGGCAGTATTGAAAGATCAGGCTCACAGTGGAAAACTGATATGTTGTTGGGGGATCTTGGAGAGAAAGAAGTAGGAATCTGTCATTTATCCTGCTGGAGATGCTGATCTGTTGGGTATTCGGACAAGAATATACCTATTAAAATTCCTGTTTTGTTAATTGCCCCGCCAGCTCTTTCTCTGCTTAAAATCAGGATATTTTAATTGTGTGATTCTACTCCTAATTGTGTAGGAGAAGAATTGCTAGGAGTAAATGGCTTTAAGTAAAACCTAACTCCCAGCAGCACATCACAAGAGACTGAAGGCTGAGTTTAGAGACAAGTTACTTATTCTTCTGTGCTGGTGAATTTACAAGCAGAGAAAATAGGTCACTTGCACCTGCTGCAGGTTTATGCTACATGTAAAAGGGTGGAAAGCAAGAGAAGGGAAATGATCATTGTGTGGTTTTTTGCAGGGAAGCTCAGTCGCTTTCCACCGAGGATGCATTCCCACGGCACTCCCGACGGCCGAGCTGTTCCTCATTTTCCAAGGTCTCACCTTACTGAAGCAGTTGCCAAAGCCAAGGCAGGTGGAGGTGGTAGTGGAAGCACTGGTGGAAGTGGAAGAGGTCTTGTGGGACAGATTATCCCTATATATGGATTTGGCATCTTCTTATATATTCTGTACATTTTATTTAAGGTAAGACCAACATAAGTTGAAAAGTCAGGGAAATAAAAAACTTGGGAAAAAAAATTTATACTCTCATTTCAGTACCTTGTTCCATTTCAGCTGTGCTCAAAAAAAAAAGCTTATGCTGGACATTTGCCTGGTGGTCAAAAGATTGGAGTATCCTGTGAGTTTTGCTATTGCAAAGACTGTAGCTAAGAATGCAGGGAAGGATTTCTCTGATCCTGCATTGGCCTCTGACCTCTTAAAAATGTTTAAGGTTTTTTTTTTCCTCCTGGAAAATGTGCAGGTCTAGAGTAATGTTAGATAAATTTTGAATATACATGTAGTATTATTTTCCCTGTTATATGTGGCTACATGTTATATGTACTTTTTATGTCACATGTTGTTTTTTGTTCCAAGAGTCTGATAGGAATTTTCAGCTGGCAAAATCTTCCAAGCATATTTCATGGGTTTGCTGGTGGGTGTGCTTTCCTGTGGCTGCCTTCTGGCCTATTTCAGTTTTCTGTATTTTTTTCCATTGCCTCTGGGGCTTATCTATTGCTATTGTTGTGACTCATAGAAGGGCCATGTTCTTGTCCTCATCAGCTGGCTTCCAAGGGAAGAACTACTCCTGCAGAGCGGAAATGCCCCCCTGCTACACCTGGAAACATGAAGAGGAAAATCAGTGAGTATGGCTCTGAGTTGGAGCTGTGTAGCTGTTGACTCTGTAATGGTCCAACAGGGTTCTTCAAGTTCTGGGTGCACTGTAAAGCTGATGTTTCCTTCCACCAAAAAAAAAACCAACCCAAAAACCAAGCCAGGATATTCTGTGTTGGAATGAGCAAGAGTTCAAAAGAATTACTGCACTGTCACTTTCTAATCCCATTCAGCCCATGAGGCTGTGATAGCAGCCTGATCCCAAGCCCCTCTGGAAGAAATGGCTTTTCATGAGGTTTGATGAATTAACTGCATGTTGGGTTTGCTGAAAAGCTGTGTCACTAATGATTAAAAATGGATAATAGGATGTCCAGCTATAATTATTGTATAATCCCTAACAGTCTAGTAAGAGCATAGAAAGATACCATGAAAGCTAGTTTAATTTTTTTGAATTGGTGAATTCTTAGCCATCATCAGGCACTTCCCTAATTTGTCCCTTTTTTGGATTGCAGAGTTTTCATACATGCAATAAAGAGAGCAAACAGTATTCTGAAATGTTAATTTGATTTTTCCTAAACATTGGTGATATAGATTCAAGTATTTGTAGGCACTTATTAGATAAATTAATAAGAGTAGTTATCATTACAGCATTTAAATGTGTTCTGTTTAGCTGGCTAAACTGTAATAGGAAAGAAAAGTACTTAGGGCTTTATAGAAAGTGGTAGTAGGAAGGTAATTCTCTTAACATAGCTGTAATTTTCTTGACATTAATGCACATATTAGGAATACCTAATGTGCTCAGTGCTGTAGATTGTGCCTGGCAATTTTGGGCAATATACTAGCAGTGGTAATTATATTTTTTTCTCTGATGCTTGGTGAGAGAAAGTAACTTTGCAGTAAGTTAACTTTGACATCATTATATCCCAAAGAACTAATGGTGAAAATTACTCTGCCTTTTTTTCTAGAGCTCTTCATTTATATTCCTAAAGCATTCATGGCAAGCTGTAGCAGAGCAGGGGACAGGTCACTGGATTAGGAACCTGAAGACTGAGCCACCACTTACATAGTGACTTGGAGGAAGTAACTTCCTTTCTCTTTGCCAATTCCCCTTCCTCTCTTTTAAAGTCTCAGACATGCAAAATAATTACATCAGTGTTGCATTAAGTCATGGCAATCTGTGCAGGAGAGAGGTCTTTGTAAAAGCAGGATGTTTGTTGATGGATTTCTCCATTCCTACTATGTTGAAGTTCCATTGTGCCTTTGTGCTGCTTAAATGGGTGTAATATTGGTAATATTCTTCACCTTCTTAGGCCAGGAAGAGTAGGTAGAACTCTCTAAGCTGTTTTAGTTTCCTAAAAGGCAGTTTGGTTTGGTACAGCATTTGCTACCTGTGATAATGGGACAGGGATACATTTTCAAGGCTCCTACTGACAGATCTTGGGACTCTTTTTGTTTTGTTTTACAGCTGACTATGAGCTCACTCAGCTTCAGGAAAGACTGAGAGAGACAGAAGAAGCAATGGAAAAATTAATCAACAGAGTAGGACCTACATATGACAGGTGTGTTTCAAATGAAATTATTTTAGGGAGAGGTTCCACTCTGATTGGAAATTCAACTTTTTTTCATTATCTATATTAAAGGGCCATTTTAATGCTACTTCAAATTATAGAAGTTTGATTTTGCACATCCCAATTCTTGTTCTGCAGTTTTTCTCTTTTCAGTATCTATATATATAAAATAAATAATTTATTCCAGCTTCATTTCCTTAACTAGAAAAGCAATTATCTCTATCTCCCCCCTTTGTACAGTGTGTTATTTGGAAGAAAAGTACAGGTATATGGAAAAAGAAGATAAACCATCTACATTTAAAGTACATAAACAGCCTGTTTTATGTGACCAAAATAATATCCTGAATTATTCTTTTCCAGTTCTATGGATTATTTTCCTAAATTGAAATGCTGTTATAATCTATGTAAATTCCTGTTAGAATAAGCATAACATTTTTCTTTAAGGCAGAATTGTATAATAATCTGATTACATAACTTAGTTCCACTCTAAATTCATGGTTTTGCTTCTAAATGTAAAAGACAAAGGGTTGTAAAATCAGCATTCAAAATTTTATTATGTTTATTAATGTTTC
This sequence comes from Emberiza elegans, assembly GCA_024865655.1. Lineage (NCBI taxonomy): Eukaryota > Metazoa > Chordata > Aves > Passeriformes > Fringillidae > Emberiza > Emberiza elegans. The sequence continues at coordinate 3,308,309 of JALJVW010000139.1, forward strand.
CTACAAATCTGATATCACCAGTCTATGTTACAAAGAAACACTGGAAACAAGTCTATGTTTTTCATAAGGACTAAACAGAACAGATCAATAGGACAGTGCTTAACTGCAGTGTGAAAACTGAAATACCATAAATATGAAGGTGAAGTTTGCAAAAAACGAGAGCTGTTCTGGTTGTAAATCATGTTAACTTTGTCTGGATTAACCAAGATGTTTTAACCCATCCTGTAGGAATTCTGTGCTGAACATGCACATTTTGTTCATTTGTAGCTCAAACCACTTCTCTTTGAGTGCAGTTTTGCCCGCTTTGGGCTGTGCCCTGTACAGTCTCGGGCAGACAAGGTGCCCAACCTGCCCATGTTCAGCCCTTAAACTGCCCTGGTTTTGTCAGTGGAACAGAAGGATCCTGCTTTGACTGCCACTCATCCCTGTGCTGGAGAGCTGACACAATGCTCTACACGTTCCTCTAAGCTGACAGAAATAGGCTTAGGAACTGCCCAGATATTGTGCTGATTCTCAGGATGGAATATTTTTTTAACTGAGAAAATCGGTTTAGGGTCTGATCCAGTATTTGTTCTACTCTGTGTTATTGGCCCAAAGCCTCTATTTAGTAGAACTTCCCTTCTTTGTTCAACCAGACTATTTATATAGATGGGTCTAAAGGTCTCAGGGGAAATGAGAATCTGAATTTAATGAAGAATTTTGTATGTTGCCTCTTTGAAGAAGAGGGGAAAGGCACCTCTTGATGGAGCAAATAGCTGTTTTCAAACACTCTGAAGCTTTCTTAATCTACCCAATTATTTCACTAATACTGGATAAATCTATTAAAATAAAACCTACGGTTTGAAAGCATAGAGTGCTGAGCTAGGCTTTTCTATCTGGATATTGATAGATTTAAATAAAAAGGAAAGAATAAGAGAGTAAAAATGACTTGAGCTTTATCTATTGATCTGCAGTTAAACAGAAACCCTTACACAGAAAAGTCAGAGACAGAAATAACTGGTATCAAGTTTCAGCTAATGCTGGAAGATCCCAGGTGAGACCATGGCCCTTTTACACCAGGTATGGCAAAGCAACAGCCAGCCTGTGTTGTAGAAAGCAGCAACCAGAAACTTGGATTTGCTTTTTTTTTTAATGAGTTGAAGGCCAACCTCCAAACCAACTGAGGGGACTTCCTTCCAAACCAGCATACCACTTGGAATTACTACACTGTTAAGTAGAGAAACAACCTTCCAGAAATGCAAAACTATCAAAAAGCACAAGTACAGGTACTTTTAATAAGGCCTAGCATGTTGTAAGAAAAATGAGAAGCAAGGTAAAGAAAGCAGAAGGAAAGAACTGCCTGGCCAGGTCCTCAACAATGTAACCAAAAATTTCTATTTCTGATAGTTAGGTAAGAGAAATAGTGCAGATCACCTACCTGTTTCTAAAGTCTTGTTTACCAGACTGTCTACTGGAAAAACTTTCTTTGTTATGATGAACTGAGTAAAGGTGATATGGAAGAGTGAGAGGCTCTGTGGGGTGCCATTTGCCATTTTTTGGGATGTAGCTGCATTTTGATAGTGATTACTTTAAGATCATGAAGCTAAAAAAAATACCAGTTAACGTGTCTGAGATTCCATTTTAGATTATTTAGATTATTTTCCCTGCAATCATTATGGCTCTTTAGGAAATGTTTTAATCTCACAGTAAGAATAAGAAGCCTTTACTTTACCTGTTAGTGAGCTCTTTGGGACTCTACAAAGTGTAATTATTGCCATTATGAAAAATAATACTTGTGTTGGAGCTACAAATACAGACAGCAAAAATAATGACCTTTTCTTGCACTGTAAACCTTCTGCATCTGTTATCCTCTGAGTATTCCTAAGTGCATTATAGCCTGGTAAATCTCCCATGTGCAGGCAGCCAGATGTCTTACACACTGCCAGCAACCTACAGTAAGTCTTCCCAGAGGCCTTAAATGAAGTCAAAATAACACATGGGCGTTAGTTTCTCCCTCTCTGCAGGGAAATCTGGCTTTTAAGCAAGGTATTTGGAGGAGCAATACTCTGAAATACAGAGCCCTTGTGTTGAAATAAGACAGGAGTGGTTTTTAATGAGGGTATCCCACATATTGGGAATTTTCCTGTATGAAATGCCACAGTGATGCAGCTGCATTGACTGATCCTGTTATCTGAGCCAGCTTATCTGCCCAATGTGCTAAAGAGATAGGCCTCTCTGTCTTCAGCCAAGTGATATATATTCAAATTGGGTACAGTTTTGTCTCTGTCACAGCTTTGGTCAAAGGCTGATGAAACCATTCCTTTTTGTGGGCCTCTTAATTCACATCTCAGATTCCACATCTGCATAAGCCAGGCTTTTGGGAAGATGCTGTCCTGTCTCACCCATTCAGTTGTTTGTGGAACAGACTGCCACCACAGCCTGGGGGAAATCAGTGTGACCTATGTATAGTGTTGGGATATCAGCTTTTCAGACTGTGGGGCAAAGTGCTCCTTGGTGGAAATGCAGAAAAGTGATCTCAGGGAAGCAGTTTAATCTAGGTAGGTGCTAATCAAACCAGCTGCTGAGCTCAGTTCAGTTACAGACACCTGTGCCTGCAGCTGTGCACAAAATCCAGCCCAGGATCAGCACTTCCACCACCATCACACCAACCAGCAGTAGGATGCTAATCTTACTTTAAATCAGTGTGACTTGGCTGCTCTCAGTGGAGTAGCCATTGTGTCACCCTCATTCCCATTTAGGCAGAGTGGCACAAAGTACCTCTTAGAGTGCTGCTCCACTCCCAGCAGCTGGTAAGAGGAAAACCTGAAGAAGGACATTGCAAGTTTATTAGAATTCTGATAACTAAAATGAGGCTTACATGACCTAAAGCCAAAATCTGCTTCCAGCTCCTCTCTTCCCATTTCTTCCCTATGCTTCACTGAGTAGCCTACTCAGTGAATCTGCTGTTGGAGATTATCTGTCTGTCTGTCTGCTCTCCAGACCAGGGATCACCAGAGATCATCTGTCTGACCTCACACCCCACCTCCAGCTCAGCATTCTGTGCATGCCAAGGGCCACCCTTTCAAGTAATTGGGGGCAGCAGCTTCTGACTCATACACAGATCCAAAAGAGCTCCAGAGGAGTGGCTTGAACTGGCATTACTGCTCAAGAATGACTTAAACCTCAAGATATCATAATTTTAAACTCAAGATGAAATAAGCACCAATGGTCAGAACCATTTTCACCCCTGGTGCCAGCCACTGCCTTTCTCATTCTGGCCTACTGAGTTAGCAGACTGCAGAACACCCCTCCAAATACCACCTTGCTGTCCACAAGATTTTTAGAAACCTTGTTTCTTTGCAGAGAAAATAATATGTAATGACTACGTGATCTTATCAGTTGGAAGCATTTTTGTTACAGTAGTAGTTTTATTACCTAAGCAGTAATAATTACTAGATCCAGCACTGTAGAACCAATCAAAAGTATGCTTTCCATCTGATAAAAATCTCAGTCCCTGTAATTCTAAAGGGTAAGTGACAGTTAAATGTAACACCTTCTTTCCATTCTTATATCTTCCTTCCTGTTTCTGCTCCCCACCTTTCCACCAGGCTGCATTGCTGACTGTCTGTAATGACATGATGATCTGTCCAGCTTGCACATTTAATGGTCATAATGAGAGATTTGAGTCTTGAGACTAACAACTCTGAGAAATTTTGAGCAGCCTCACAAGCTACACATGTAACACAGATTCAGAATTTTGTTTCCTTATAATACTTCATACAAGGCACTGCACCCTAATTCTTACCTAACACACTTTTCAAGGCAAGAAATTTCTGTAATGTCTTTTGTATCATAACTCTTTTTTGTGTGTCTTTCATCTTGCTCTCACATTGGCTTTACCTGCCTTCCTTTACCTGTTTAAATTGCAGTCTTTTTGGACAAAGGGATAAACTATACCCAGCTGAAGTGCAGAGCACATGCAGATGTTGAGGAAGGATCACACTTCTCAATAGGTTTTTCCAGACTCTGTTGCTGGCATGGACCAAACAGTTGGATTCAAACTCTTCTTATATCTTGCAATAACAGTGGACTAATTTCTGATGTCTAATATTTTCTAGCAGGACTCAAAATGTTACAACAGACCAGGAAAAAATGTTACTTCAACAACTCAGAGAAATTACTAGAGTTATGAAAGAAGGAAAATTCATAGATGACATCTCTCCTGAGAAGGAAGCTGAGGAAGCTCCTTATATGGCAGATTGGGAAGGTAAGCGAGAACCTTTCTTACCACTACCCTTACAAAAAAAATTGGATAAAAATTACTCACAGTTCCAGATCCTTTCCAAGTTTTGGTTAACTTTATCCTTCCTTTTCCAGAAGCCAGTGTTCAAAACTTTGCAAGAGGTTGATTGGCTTTTTTGTTCCCAACCATAACAGAAAAAAAATAGATTTTGAGGTATCCAACATTTCTTTTAGTGTAAACACTGCACTATCTATCTGCTGCCCAAAGTGGCATGTGAATATTCACATGTGCTCCATCTGCTGCTAGGGCTTGGCTGCTCTAGGTTTGTATCTTTCCCTTTCTGTGCTGGGCTGGATCTCATGACAATCATAAAGCCCTTGGAAATCAGATCTGTATGTTTTAGATAACTTACAGTTTTTACTTTTGATTAGTCGCTCTTTGTTAGCTCCAGGGTTGTATAAGTCAACTCCAGGAAGTCTTTTACAAACTATTTATTTTAATGTCCTTTCTATTCCTTTGTGTTTACCTGCTACATAAATGTGTTTTCAAGAAATCTTAGTTGAGCTGCTCTGCATCATAATTTTTAAATGCAGACTTAAATTTTTTGCTTTTTAAAAAGCTCCAAAAATTATCCAAAAAGCATAAACAGTGGCCTTGAGCTCTGCTCATAAAGTCAAGTTTATGATGTTATTTCTAAAATGAAATGCACAAAGTCATTGATATATCTGTTTTTTCAACTTTCTCAGTAATGCTGTTTATAGCAAGTGTTCAAACAATACATCAGTCAATCTGTAGGCAGAAAAAAAAAGAAGGATCCATTCAAAGATCTAAGACACACCATTTTTACCTGTTAGCCCCACAGCTCCCAGCAAAGCTCAGGTTTCACTCCTGAAAGTCAGGGTTGATATCCTGGGTTCCTAAAAGTAAGTGAATTTTTTTTCATCATCTCCCAAGAAGACATGCTTTGCATGCTCTTGCCATGGATTTCATACTGTGATGTGTACATGGCATTAAAGAGTTGACACTTGCACTGGCAGTAGGAAAAACAACTGTCCTGGCCAGCCTTGCATCCACCACTGAGGTCAGGACTCCTTTTAAATGCTGCATATCCCTTTATTTCTAAGGTTATCCAGAAGAGACCTATCCTATGTACGATAATTCCGATTGCTTCAAGCGCAAGCAGGACACAATCCTTGTAGATTACCCTGACCTGAGCCAGCCCTCTCCAGAAGAGCTGGCAGAAAGAATGGAAGGCATGGAAGATGAGGAATATCCTTATGATGAAACCCTGCTAAGTGATCTCACCACAGGAATGGGTGGTCAGGATTTAATGCAGAAAAAGGATGATGTAACTCCCACTGAGGAGGAGAAGAGTGACCTTCCTCCCAGCCAGAGCACTGGGGAGTGCTGCTGCTGCTGTGATGATGATCCTGCTGTCATAGCAGAGAATGCTGGATTCCACTCTGAGAGCTGCAGTGAAGTAGAAGAGACAAGCCAAGAGGATCTGTCCGTGGAGTCAGAAAATGAAAATGCTGCACTGGAAAAGCAAAAGCCCAGTGATTCAGAGCAGACAGGCACACTGAGAAAGCGCAACACCAAAGTACTCGATTGATAGGGACAACCATCTGGATGGTAAAGGTAGAGGTCATAAACTGTCATCCACGTGGGTTTTGTTTTCACTGAGGACTTCTCTGTGTTCATCTCCTTGTACTGTTGCATTCTCATGGTAGCAGTCACATCATCTGCCTGAACTGGAAGCCAATGCCCTCTTTCATGCACTTGTCATGGGTTACCATGGTTACCATGATGCTGCCAACAGTGCTTTGCCCTTGATTTTTGAAGCCTTGTATTTTGGAGCAGATATTTGTGACTCATTCCTTTTCAATTCTGAAGGAGTTGTCCTTGGTTTTGCCCTTTGTCATCCCAGAGTTAACCAAATGACTCTTTTAACTTTTTCAAAACCATCTGTGGGCTACCAGTTAGAAAAGTTAATCAGATCCTTATATATACATGAGTTTACTCAGATGCTGAAGGACAGAATATGCCTTCTTTCTCTTAGCTCAGTGTTAACTGGTCAGCAGAGCAGATCATAGTCACACCCATGACTCTCTCTACTCTGTCATTGCTCTCTACTCTTGACAAACTGCTGTCCACCAAGCTTCTCTGCTACTCTACAGCACCTTTCCCATTTATTCCATGTTGTTGGAACGGTAGCTTAATCCATGTTGTTGGAACGGTAGCCTAATCTATGTTGTGTTACTTGTGTGAGCAAGACTGAAGCTCTGTGAGTTGTGCTTTAACTTTGCCTTAGCCGTGATGAAATTCCCAGATGATTGCAGGACGTGGACCACAATGTGTGAGAGCACTAAAAACATCCCTAGAGATTAAAACCAAAAAAGCAGTGTTACGGTTTGTCTGTAAAGGAGAGAACAGCACGAGGGGGACCCTCAGACTGAAGGTAGCAGGTAGGCTTTTCCTTCTTCCTAGAAACCTGTGTGGTTTTTATGCTCTTGGAATGCTGTTGCCAGGGTCATGTTGAGGCTGCTCCAAGTATGGGGTGAGGAGGGTGCTGGAGCCAAGGGCTCCTGAGGAAAGGTGGGGGACAGCTTTTCTTGTACAAGCAGCATGGCAGGTGGGATGGGCTCCAGGAAAGGTTCCCTCAGTTCTCATGACCCTCCTGCTTCTCCCATACCTGGGCACTTTTCAGGCCCACCATAACCTGACGTCCTGGGCCACACCACACTCATGGCCCAGTCACAGTGGCACTTTGTGATGTCACCAGTCCCCTGAGTGCTCTGGCACTACAGAAGCAGGGCCCTCTGCAGCTGCCCCCGTCCACCCAGCTCTGAGTGGCCCTTGATGAATGTCTGGAAGAATGAAAAGCCAGAGGAGCAAGGTGGGTGGCAGACCACCTTTGTAAGGGACAGCAGCAGGGCCCCTTCCAATGATGGCTGAAGAGGAAGGCATGTGCCAGGAGGAGGCCGTGGAGGAGGAGGAGGAAGAGGAGGAACAAAATCCCCCCTCTGCCATGAGTGCCCGGGCCCTCAGTTCCCTGGTGATGGCCATGCAGAGCTTGGCCCTGTGCCCAGGAGGGGACGGGGTGCAGCCCAGGGACACTGGTGGCGCCGGCCGGAGCAGTGAGCTGGGCCCACCTCTGCGAGGGACAGCACAGAGACACGGCCGGCAGCACCCAAAGGGGGACTCACTTTCCCTGGGCCTGAAAAATGGCAACAATCGACGGTGCAGGAGGAGGAGGGGAAGGAGGAGAAGGAGGAGCATCAGCCCTTGCACCATGAGAGCCATTGCCAACGCGCGAAGAACGTCACGCAGCGCCTGCCTCCAGGAATTCTGGCGGCTCAAAATCCGCACCTGTCTGACTGAAAAATAAGCAACAAGACAAGGATGAAAATCCTGTCCTTCCTCCTTATTTGGTACTTTGGTGACAGCACCTGTGCACCCATGACCCCTTAAGAAGGAGATGTTTTTTAGAAACTTTCCAGTTCCATGCCCACATCCTGCTTTGCTGGTGCCACCTTACATCCTGGGGTTTTTGAGGCTACGACATCAACAGTTTGAGACTAGTTTTTTTAAACAGAGTAAAGTTATCATAATGAAAGCATGGAGCCTTAGGAATTTCTTCTTTGCAAACGTGCTAGGGAATATTACAGAGTCCCAGCCTCCACACAGGGCCTGTCCTACTAGCTCACCTATTCCATGTCCTGGCCTCAACAATCATTTGTTGATTGCCATGCATTATATGAGCCCTTCCTTCTCATCCCCTACCCCACCCTTCCTGGAGCTCCTCAGGGAAAGACATGAATTGACTTGGCTTTCACCAGGCTACTGTGCTGAGGTGACAGCAGTTATCCCCAGGAGGGCCACTGAGGTTCCTGGGGTCTGGAGGTGGGGTTGCTTCAGTCTGAGGGCCACAACAATCCCTGATGGATGAGTGAAGTCAGCCTTGCATAAACAATATTAGCAGACCAAGCCAAGAACGTAGACAGCTGTTTCTTTGGAGAAGCAACAGATGGCAGGAAAAGTGCTGGCCTTCACATGGAGGTCCCTTCTAGCTGCTTCATAGGAAGTTCTTTTCAATGTCAGGAAATAAATTTTAAAAAACCAAACCAATAAACCAAAAAAATAACAGCAAAATTTCTTTCTTCCTCTCTTTTTTGGGATTTGGTGAGTGTGTGGGGTGGGGCCCAGCCCAGGCCTTGGGGATGGTGAGGAGTCCCACAGCACACAAGGGCAGGCTGAGGGAGCAGCTGCCTCTAGTCACGAGGGTGGGGCGGTGGGGGAGCAGGTGCCCAGTGAAAGTGTGGATGCCCCATCCTTGTCAACATTCTAGGTCAGGTTGGCTGGGCTTTCAGCAATCTGGTCTAGTGTCAGCCTCACCCCAGTGTTCAGCCAAGCCCTCACATCATTCCCCAGTACTTCCAAGGAAAAGGTAGGAGATGTGCTGGAGCTCTGCTGTGCATACAGGCACAGCCCAGCGTGAGGCTGACACCCTTTCCCTGGATTGTCACAGACTGGCAAGTGCTCCCTGGATGTCACCAGAACTGTGGCATTTTGAGGCAGACAGGAGCACAGGGCAGGCATCCCACTGCATCTACACACCCACCATGGGCCTCTGGGACATTCTGCTTTAATGAAATAAATTGGATTCCCCTGCTCTGCCCCAGCTCCAAGCCAGATGCTGGGTGCCAGTCAAGGTGGGGTGCCAGCCTGGGGCTGCCCCCACAGAGCTGCTCACATCGGTGCTGGGATGGGGTGTGAGGGAGTGCCCATGCCATGCCACCCACCACAGCTGGGACAACCCATGGGAAGGGCCTGTGCCCCGCAGAGTCACCACCCAGCCCTGTTTCATGCCACCCGCACCAGCCCAGCCCCCAGAGTGTCTGTATCTCTGAATTATGAGTCTGGCCCACCAACTGCCCCCACCACCACAGCTACCAGGTGCCATTGTTCCAAACTTACCTGTAATCCACATCATCTGGGAGTCCACCAGGTAGACACCACAGGGAAGTGGATTTGTGCTGATCAGGAGCTCCTTGTGATGGCCGTCATTCTCCAGATGGGAGCTCCCCATTCCTCTTGGCACAGCGTTATTGTGTGCTCCTAGAACAATTATGCTCCACCAGACATCTTCTCCCAGGTTTGCAAAACCTCAGCGAAGGGATTCCCCTTTTCAATGCCAGGTCTATTTCCCATCGTTTCAAGCACTAAGAAAGACGTGAACGCCCCTTTTACATGGAAAAAAAAGGAGCTGAACTCCCCTTTGACACGTGCCTCACAAGGGCTCTAATCCCTTACAGTTTAGGAGCTGTTAGGGCTACTTTTAACACCTGTGACAGCGCTAAAGGCTTCCTGTTTCTTTGCAACAAGGTGTCTGAGAGCTTCAAGAGCTCATCCCTGAGTTGTCAGTGGCCTTGGCAGCCCCTCCCCAGGGACCAGTGAGTGCTCTCTGAACGTAGCCAGCCTTGCCTCCTGTAGCAGCTCACCAGCAGCCTTCAAACTGGGATTCCTCCTGTTTGAATAATATTTCCTGTTCACCCTTTGCCTCAGCTTTCCCCCCTCTGAAACAGAAATGTCTGTTTAGAGGAGCATTTTAGAAAAGGACCATCAAATGTGTCTCCAGCCTTCTCAACTATTAACTGCTCACTTCTACTAGAGAACACTCAGAATTTGAAGGAGAGCTGAGCTGATCAAAATCAGGATTCTCAGAGAACTTCGATGAAGTAAGTAAATCAAAATCATAGGTCAGAACATCAGCAAAGCTGGGAATTTGAGAAAAAGTCACAGAAGCCCAGGTGGGTGCCCACTGGAAGCAGTCAGGCTCTTTAAAAGCACACGTTCCTGTACTTTTTGTTAAAGCCAAAAGAAATAGCACATGTGTTGTTAAAACAAAGTATTATGATAAAACTAGATTTTAAAACCCACAAATGGGTTTAGTTCTCCCTGCATATCTGAAAATGGTTACAGATTGTTTCAGGCAATCCATGGGATCAGGATAAAGCAAAAAGTAAGATCCCTGCTGGCCCCAAAAATACTCTGAAGAGGATTAGTTATCAAATAGTGTTTGGAAAACAGATAATGTCTTAGAAGTTTATGACCTAACTCTTTTCATTAGCAATTAGTGTCCATATCTTGGATTTTTAATTTTCCAGCTAAGAATAAGAAAACCATGCTTACCTTTGAGAACACAGAACAATCTAGTGCAATAATCTTCTATTTAAATAATATTTACTTGCAAATTCCAATAAAAAATAATAAAATCCTATGTTTCTAACCTCATGTATCACAAACACTGGGGAAGAAAAACCAGGGAAGAGTTAGAAAATCATCTATATATCAATGGTTTTATACTGACCATGTATTTCAAAGCAAATGAATGCAACACCAGATCAGACAGACTGAGCATCCCAAACACAGCTGGAAAGGTTGATCTGGTCAAGTGATTTTTCTCAGGTTTGGAACTTCATCAGTTTTATTGGGGGGCACAAATTCCTAAAGAACAAATAAACACCTCTCCTTTTTCTCAGTGATCTTCCTGGGATGGCTTAGCTAGTACTCTCAGACCACTCCTCCTGTCTGCTGGGATCAAACACCTGCAAGATTACCCAAACAAGTGGAAGATTACCCAAACTATATTGTTCCTGACAGAGGAAATTGTAAAAATGCAGTTTAAATGGCACTGGAAACTCCTTATATTAAATAACTCCATATCCAGTGGAAGTAATTTATTGAAGCGTTTCCAACCTTGGGTAGGTAAAGACGTTGTTTCAAACAAAGTAAATTTAATATTTCTGCACAGTGTTCTGTATTCACAAACACTAAAATCAGTCATTTACATACTGGTAAATAAATACATTTACTCCAAAATACCAAAGAGTTTCTTTAAAAAAAATTTAATTCGCAAAAGCACATTCTGGCAGGTTTATCTAAAACTCTCTAAAGTCTGAACAAAAAGGGAGATGCCTGGCTACTCAAAACAGGCCAAGACAGTCATGTGTGCAAACAAGCCTGACATGTTACAGCTATGGTGAAAAAACATGTCTGGTTAAATGTTAGTTGTCATGATTAGGTCATTTTTTGTCAAATTTGATATATTCCATTCTTTAAAACCCCACATAATGTAAAGAAAATATAGACCATAACATATTCAAATTCTGCTGTATAACATTGGTTTATTTAAGAAAGGCAAAGAGATGAATCAGAAAATGTTTACTGTGGGAATTAAAAAAAATTAAAATAAAAATAATTAATCTGCTTCTTCATTCTCTAGGGACAGAAACATTAATGTAGCACATTTTCTACTTCTTGAAGTTTAAGTAAACAAGTCAGAAACAGGTTATTTTTCTTTACAGGCAGATATAGTCTCAGCATATTCTAAAATGAGTATTTCTACAGCTGCTCCCAAACACTGGATCTTTCAGACTGTCATTAGTTGGATGAAGACAGTGTTGGAAAGTACCAAATCAGCTCAGTGGCTACTAGGAACTCTCAGAAATGAACCATCTCTAGAGTATGTACTGTCTGAGATACTTCTAGAGGTGCAACAAATTACAAAGCATCCTCCCACAGATATTTTTTGTTTTGTTTCCCTGCTCTTGAGTGTAAGAATTTGTTCAAAAAGGAGAAACAAAAGCCCCAGTCTTGTGATCGTGGGGTAGAGATTGGCTCACTGTGTGGATAGATCCTGCTGAGAAGTCTGCTCAAAGGAAAAGCAGATGGTTCTCTGTAATAGATACTCACATGGAAAGCATGAGAGAGAACAACTTTTTGTAATCTCTTCAGCAGAAAAAAAATCACTTGCTCACAATGATTGTAGAAGAGGTTTCAAATAAGTGACTCTTTTAGAGATGTTTTGTAATTATTAACCCCAAGGGAAATTAATAACATGGTTTATGCTGTCACTGTGAACAGAGGGGAAGGAACATACCACCAAAGGAGTTTTCTTAAGACTGTATCCATATTTATGTGTGTGTGCACAAATGTTTGCACATCTAAACCTAGAAAATGTTGGGAAAGTCATAAACTAAACCCATCCCACACTTGAAATTGACAATCCTGCTGGGCATCTATGTACATCCCCTTTATACTTTGCATACAACTGCCAGAGGACCTGATTTTCCTGTCAGCGAGCACAGGATTTTAATTTGAAGTAAACTTAGTTTCAATCATCAAAAAAGATGTTTAGACTCTTAAGATAATAAAAATTTATTAAAGCTCCAATATTTGTCTTTTTCACACATGTTTTTCAGTAAGCCACTGTAAGAGGTTTGTTTCTTGCAGACCTTGTTTCTTAGGGGAACTCCCTGTGATTTGCTAGCTCTTGTGCAGGTTCAGTTCTGCCCTATTTTATCCTTAAATCATGGGCAAGGTTTTGTTTTTCTAAATGCTCTGTGCAGCATTTGACATCACTGAATTTTGCAGCACATTTAATGGAAAAGGTGAACATTTTTCACCAACAGATATTCTAGATCCCCCCCTTTGAGTGTCAACAAGTCTTCATGGGATGTGTGTAAGAGCAAAGTTTGGCCTTCCTTCCAAATCAGATTTCCTGAAGTGTTCATGCCAGTAATGCCCAATTTTTGTGATCCAGTTAAGCCCACATTTAAACAAAGACAAGAAGACGTGAGGACTCTGGCAGGGACACACAAGTGTGGCATTATGGAGACACAACAGAAGTTAGAAAGAAACACTGGTTACACCAGCAAGCTTGGGATTAGGACATGGAAATAAATGGGTGAAAATGACACCATGAAGAAATCTGTACAGAAATCGAGTAGTTTAGATGAGAAACAAACAGTATGGACAGAGTTTTTACCAATACAACACAACATAAGCAGTGACCATCAGTCTATCACTGAACACTGAAACCCATGACTCCCTCCAAGCAGTGCCAAGCAGCGTGCCCATCCATCCTCTGGCAGGGAATTGCCCTCCTGCCATTCCCAGCACATCCCCCTGCCCAGCCTGCATGCTGGACTCCCTCCACGTCTGCACATGGAGCTTGTTTGCACTTTGCTTTGCTTCTCTGCAACTGCACTCCTTGGATTCTGTGCTGCCTTTTTCTGGGCTTAGGGCTCAAAATAGTGCAAGTATAACAAAAATTTCTCTTCTGAAATGCAATGTGAACACAAGGAAAGTTCAAGTGACTGAAAGAGCCTCAGGTCCCAGGTTTTGCCTTCAGGAGGAGCTCTTTCTTCAGGATTGGGAGAGCTGTGATTTAATGGCTTCGGTTCAGCATTTTCTCTGCTAAGCTTCCATGCACGTCTCTGCAGCCGTGTCCTCAGGCTGGTGACAGACACACAAGGTAGGGGACAGCACACGGGGACAGACATGCACTGTGACAGGGCAGGGTGACAGCGAGCTGTGAGAGCTGCATGGCTCCGTGAGAAACCCGCTCTGTGTGCTTTTCTGACAGGGCTTGCATGAATGCTAAGAGGGGCTCTCATCCTCCAGATCCAGGCAGACAGAAATGAAGAAGAAAAATAGAAAGGAAGATTATTTTCTGAGAAACAAGCATACCCTCTGATGGGCACTGTAAATAAACCTAGTTCTACAGGCATCATTTACATCACGCTCCCAGAGTCAAGCTCTGCTACACTAGTAAAGCATCCTGGCAGCCACAAAATCCCAGGTAGAAAGCGCACTGTTGTCAGGAAGCTTAAATTCATCATACAGGTGGCAATAAATCAGAGAGTGCTAAAAACCACTGCAGTAGGAAAACAGGACTTGGGAAATGTGGCCTCTACTGTGCAGGTGCTGAGCTTTGAGGTACAGTTCAAGAAGCCAAAAGATGTGGTACAGTAAGTTCTAAGTGCCACCCTGAGAGTGCAGGGGGTGAATCCCTTTACATGTTCACCAGGGCTTGGTCTGAAACCTGTTCAGCACTTTAAAATTCCCCAATGACCTTGAACTGCCCAACTTGATGAATACCCAGGTGGAAGATTATGCAACCAGAATTGAAGGCCACCCTACTTCAAAATGAGAACATATACACAGGGATTTAACACACTTTAATTCACAGATATTGACTTTATAGAGCTTGCACTGACTTAGTGCTCTGGGGTGTCCCCATATGGAAAAACCTGCACATGTTTGAAAGAAGAGAAGGTTATAGATGGGATGGAAAAAAAAAAATCAGGGAACTTAAAGCAAAAGAAGGAATTCCAGTAACACAGATTACCAAGAAGCTGAAAAGCATCTACCACCTGCAAGAAAGTGTTTAAAGTGACACCAAATAGGAATTCAACCCCATGGACTTGTGCAATGTAGTCCAAAAGACAGAATAAATGGTGCTTTTGAAAACAGGTTAGGGGTGTTTTTGGAAAGAAAACAAAACTAACAAAAACCTTGTCATAGTATCACTGGACTCCGTAACTCTTGAGAATTCCTTAGTTAGAGCTATATTCCCCAATCAGCTTTTTGAGGTGACACCGTTAGAAATCTTGTAAGAGTACACATCACTATTGCAGCCCCACTTTAAAGCAGAAGTTAGAATTAACTGTACACAGAATTTCTTTTCAGCCTACATTATAAAACATTGAATCCCCAACTAAATACAATTAGGAATTAAATAGAGCTTCATTTGTTTTGGGTTGGTTTTTTTTTTTTTTTACTTAGGAAAACTCAATGGCCTTGATTTAAATGTTTTGCTGAGCAACTTTTCAGTTCCTGACATTTGCTCAGTGTTCCCATGTTTGTTTGAGGTCATTCTCATAAATTAATTAGCATAAAACTCGATTTCAGTGCAACTTAATTGCCTGATGAAAACTCTGTAGTTAACATGGTTTGGTTTTCCAGTATTCTAAAGTGAAACAGTTTAGTCTTCAGGATGATGTTCAAAATGGAGACCCTCTGTCTCCTAGTGCTCACCCATGGCTACAGCTGGAACAGTAAGGAATAACAACATTCCTGGTTGACAAAAAAAGCCTCCTGCCAATCCAGGCACACAGCACTAAGTGTCAGTGATTTTGTCTAGAAATCCTGTTTTTTTCTTGGATGAAAAGTTTATATTTTTAGTAACAAATACCAAACCACATGTAAGGCAGCAGGAAATGAGGCAGAGCCTTTGTTAGAAAACACAGCTCTATTTGTATTTAGTACTGGAAATTCTGCCCTTCAGAAAGGAATGTCGTGGTGCACAAACATCACCAGCAGCATCATTGGGCAAAACCCAAGGAAAGCATATTATTATATAATATGCTGAGATAGATAGACAGATAGATATAATATAATAGCTGTTTTATGTTTTTTCCAGCAGGACTATCAGGCTCTGCTCGTACAAAAGCTGAGGAAATTGCTGGAAAAAGCAGCTGCCTCTTAATCATACCCACTTGGTAAACCTCTAAATACTTGAAAGACTATTTTATTTGAGCTTAAACCACATCTTTGAAAACGTTTTTAAAATAGCTAAAAAATGCTGTAATATTTAAAGACACATCAGGATCCACAAAGTTCTACTTCTAGAAGGCTGGGAGATTCTCCCTAGGGAAGAGAACAGGATGGTAATACTGGGTTATCTTCTGCTGACCCAGACTGGAATGAAGACCTCCTGCTACGAGCTGCCAGGGCTCATAAACTTGTTTGAACACTAAACATCAAAGGCTGGACTTGATGATCTTGGAGATCTTTACCACCTTTCCAACCATGAGCAGTGGCCAAAGCCCACCCAACACACTCTGGTTTTGTGTACCAGTGAGATTTTCTGCACTGGCAAAATAAGTGATCTCATGATGTAATTTTCCAGCACATCAAGACTAAATGTTAAGATTACACTTACCTAGATAGTAAGCCTTAAAAAAAATCAAAATTTAAAGGGAGTGAAAATATTCCTGCTGTTATTCGGTAAGTAAGTCAATATAGGAAAGGTACATGATTTCCTACGTGATGTCCAAGAGTGCCTAAGAGAATTGAGAAGTGCACTCTTGCCAGGACTTTGGAATTCTCATCACTTAGTGTGTCCTCATCACAGTGACAGCTTGCTGCAGTCACAGTCTGGCAACCTGCATGGAGCTGCAGGATCAGAAGCTTCCTAAAGCTTCCTACATCTCCTAAATGCAAGCTCAAGCTGCAAACCAAGCCTAAGGAAAGAAAATTTTGAACAAATAATCTCCTTGCAATTTCATCCAAACTGTAAGCATTAAACATAGCTAGATTTTAATGTTAAAATTTATAAAAATGTTTATAAATTACATTATGTTATTTTGAGAATTACTCTTGCACTTAATAAATTACTGCCAGTTCTAATGGCATTGTGCCAACTGGGACAGCCTCAGCAAGAAGCCACAGATGCAGGGTGAAATGTGAGAAACACTGTAAACATCCCAGCTGAGTACAAAGGTAGTCAGAAATCATGAGGCTCATTGTTTTTAAATCAAATGTGCATGACAGAGTCAAAGTGGGCAGTAACAATAGTTCTGAGCAACTGAGTCACATCCAAGGGAAAGGAAAAAAGCAAACAAAAATACAAAAAGGCAATTTGCAGCACAACTGCCAAGTGTCTCAGTTTGCTACATAAAAGCATAAATAGGTGATTACATTAAGTGAACCTCTGTAATGTGTTCAGGAATAATAGTTTTAAACCAACAGATGCTGGGAAGTAAAAACAACCAACAACACACACTGTCAGAAGGAACAGTGTATCAGATGGTTTGTCCTTATGGTTTTTTCCTGCACTTTTAGGGACCAAAAATAACACAAGGTAAAAAAAATGAAGCCTCACTTAAATCATTGACAAGAATTCAACAGCATCAAGATTTGATCCTAGGAGATTGGTTAGTTACGTGGTTTCTACACAGGCAGCAGAAAACTTCCTATTTTGGTTGGTTTAGGGAGCATTAAATTGAGTTCTGAGCGCAGCAACACCACCTGTCACCCACCAGCCTCAAAGCACTCCTGGAAATCCTCTCAGCAGAACAGGGATGGACACAGCCAGGCCAAAACCCAGGAGTTCCATTCAACTCATTGGAACTGAGGCACAAAGAGGTTCCAAGATTTGCACAAAGTCAGACACTCTGTTGGGGTTAAAGCCCAGGTGACCCGATCCCCAGGCCTGTGTTGAATCAGCCTAGAAGACTGTGTTGACTTAAGCACAAATTTTGATCTTCAGGACTTTTTTTGCCTCCACACAAGCACAGAACAGATCATGAGTATTCCAGGTACTTGTGATGTTCTGACTCTCAAGCAGGACTTTGCTACAGGCCTTGTGCTTAACAAGCTTTTGTCAGAGTAATTTTCAAACTGCCACTGCAGACTTAAATAAAACCATTATAAGCTTCCAGTGTTATTTTATAATCCAATTATGATGTGAATAGGGAAGGTTTCTTCTCAAAAATGTACATATAATTTTTCTGAACAGTGTCCTCTTCCTAGAGCCTTTCAGCAACCCAGAGTACTGGTTCCATCAAAGAGTTTCAGGAAAGCCACTCAATTCAAATCTTCTCAGTAAAGGTACAGATAAACATACCCTTACTGAAAAAGGGGAATTGAAAATGTATAGGCAGTTAAATAAAATACAACATACAAAATAAGTTTTAATGCATTTTCATCCAATATACAGGCATTTGTGAGTATCAGCTACTGAGCTATAGTTCATAGCAAAACACCAAAGCATTGAGATAGTTGTGCAAATTCTTTTCTTAGTTCCTTGGCGAGCAACAAAAAGAACTGAAGAATAACTACATAATTAATTTCAAACACTTACAGAGCAGAACCCTGGAAGGTACTTTTTGTACATGAGGAACAACAGGAACCTGATTTCATTAAGTAGCACATACAAGAGAAGCCTGCACCTACAGTTAGATTAACTCTACTGCAAGATTTATATGTATAAAACTACTTTATTCTAGTAATCAAAAGGAGGCCTTTTGAGAAATCTGAGTCATCAGCCCATAATTCTAATAAAAAGTGACTGCTGTGCTGTCCTTAATTGCCAAGCAAAGATATCTGATTGGTGAGCACAGCCTTCTGTAAAAGCAAGAAAAAAATCTCACAAATGGTGTTTTAGGAGAGCAATGGGATAGTATGGGGCAAATAGTTAGAATGTCACAGGATCAAACCCAAAATCTTCTCTCCGACCTGACACCTGCAATACATTACATGGAGACACCTGCAATACATTACATTTCTCCAATACATTAGGAGAAACCTTCTCTGCCCAGAACGCCAGGCAACCCCATGTCTTGTCCTACTACAATAAACAAAGACAAAATAATCTGATATTGGTGTAGACTCCTCATCCCTTCAGGGCAAAAACTCTTCTTTCCCCATCCTTGCTTTATCCTTATGTGAAATCACAAATTAATTAATAATAAAAATATGTAAAAAGCTATGACACAAGAACTGAGAATGATTTTACATAGTAAGGACTGGAATGATTTTTTTAAAGGGCATCACCCAGGTAGGGGTAAGATTTTAACAGCAGAAAAGTAGGTCTAATGCCCAATACTTTTAGAGAGCTCATGGTGTCTCTGCTTGTTTAAAGCCCCTCCTTTGTTCACCACAAGGGAGCAAAACCTCAGAAAGTTTGAATTGATGGCATTGGGGCCTTGGCTCCCCATGACTGATAGAACTCTGTGGTGTCATTTGACTCCACAAGGATATTTTTCAATTGTGCAGCCACCAGATTTTATTACAGAGCCCTTTTCACTCCAGCTCCTTCAGTGCTAGACCTCGTGAGGACAGCCAGCTGGGAACTCCAGCACTATTGTAAGGCAACTTGAATAGCAACAGATTTGCCCAGCAATTATTACAAAACCATTCTCACTGATTTCTTAACTGCAGAATTTATAACAAGAGCCTATGACATTACTGATTTATGTGCCATATATTATCCTACAAAAGGTACAGAGCGATGCCTAGCTTCTAAAAAATAAACTATTTTAGGCCGCCAACACAATTCAGCTCACAAAATCACTTCCAACCTTTTGGAAAAAAAAAATAAATAAGGCAGCACTACAAAGGGAATCTAACAGCCTGCCTCCAGGCTTGTGGACGGCTCTGCTCATTGATTTGCAACCAATGCTTTGGAAACTGAATGTTTACTGAGAAAAATTCTGATTATATTTTAGGCAAGCTTTATTATCTGCTACCTTTTAATGTGTTAATTTACTCTACTGAAAAGCCAAAGGGCCAAATTCACCCTTCTGATAAGGCTACTATTGTAGGAGCATCACTGAATGTGTACCAAAGGCATTATTCATCTCTGGAGAGATCACTGAGCAATATTGTCAAACACTTTTGAGCTGCACATCCTTGAAGAGCAGATAAAGGAAGTGTAAAGAGAATGAGAAGGAACAGAACATCAGAGATGAAGAAAATTAGATAAAGGGCCAGGAAGAAACTGTTTGATGTAAACAGAGTGACAAGTTAGATTAAGAACTCTCATTAAAGCATGCAGCATTTGCCCATAAGCAATTCAGGCAAGGAATTTGTTTACAACTCTGCCAAAATCAACAGCAGATGCAAAAAATCATCAATACTGGGATTTTAAATAACATTAAATCTACCATATCCAAACATTCACTAAGACTGTGTGAAGGAAATACACAGCTCGGGGCCATTCTATTCTTTGTCACACTGAATAAACAAGGTTGTGCCCTGCTGCACACTGAATGCAGGCCCAGCAGAAGTTACTAACAGGAGTGCACCACTAATTACTCACTCGTTGGTTACTTCAGTGTGCATGTGTCTCTGAAAATACTCACTAGTGCCAAGATTTTATTACTGATGGGGAAGAAAATGTAACTTTGTGTGGAAAACGTAATTTCAGGAATGACAGAACTTGGTTTGATTTTTCCAAGTTAAGAGGACAAAATTTAGAGATGTGCTGGAAAGCTTGTGGCATCACCTTGCATGTGACCTTCACCAGAAGATATCCAGCAAAAATTATCCATCAGAAATTATATAGATTCAAAATTAATCATTGAAACTGCTTCCAGAGCAGATGGTGAAGGCCAAGTGAATCAAACCCAGCACCATGCTCAACAATAGTGAGGAATTAGGGTTTGGGCAAAGGGCATCAGGAGCAAATCCTATTCTAACTGAACCAGATTTAATGAGAGTTCCTCATTCCTAGTCCCAGGGTTACATCCCCCTCTAGTGACCTCCAGTTATTGTGGGGAGTTTTTCCCTCAGCAGCTCGTTGGCCGATGGCCCTGTCAGACTCTGTTAAGATGATGGGAATTTGAGTCACCACTTTCCTCCTGGCATGGTTACAGGTTAAAAAAAAAATACCTGGCTGGGAAGAACATGCAGTGAGAGTGAAGTTACACAATGTGCTGGCAGCAGGATTGTCCCAAGAATCTGAACTTGCAGCCTTTCCCCAGCCCCTCATTCTCACCCTTGTGCAGGAGTTCACTGCACATGAGTTTCCTTTCGTGCCAATTCCCTGGGGGGTCATGATGTGAGTCAGACCATTGTTATGATCTGGGTTAAAAATAACCCTTCCCAAAGCAGCTCCCCCACTAAAGCCAGCAGATTGTGAGACACTCAGCTCCTTTGACACAGTCTTGTGCAGGGACAGAGGCAGAAAACTGTGTCAGGTGCCACTTTCTCAGGCTCTAAAGTGTGACTGGCAAGGCACAGAATTCCAGCCATGCAGATTCAGCCATTCCCATGGTGCAGAGTTCTTCAGATCCACATCACACCTCAATAACAGCACTGGGAATTCCTGACTGGTTTTGCAGTAGCCCAAACAAAAAATTCTGGTGGTCACTGGAGCTGGTTTTTAAAGGCAGAGATGAGGTAAGCAAAGGCCTAAAGGCCTTCTCTGTTAAATCCAAAGTGAGATGACAGATGGGGATGTGAAACTGTGGGAAACCACCAGCTCAGAGAAAAACAAAGCACCCATGTGCAAAGCCAAAGCATCACCCTGCAGCTCATGACTCAGCACTTGGATCATTCATGGAGGGAACTGATGCTCCTTTCTCTCAAACAAAAAATGCCTTTCCATTTTATACCATTGCATGGAAAGGCTCCTTGCAAAAAGATGAGGGGGGGAAAAAAAGACAGAGCTTCCTGTTAATTAAACAGAATATTTGACATGGTGAGTCTATCAACGAAACACTGTTTAAAGCCAGCAGACTTTCTTCCCATAGATTGTTTAAAGGATTAGAAAAAATGCTGGTAATTATTTATTTTCATCTCTTATCTGAAATTCCTTTGTCTGTGTACTGGGAAGGAGAGCTGAAGGCAAAGGTGAAGAGAGCATATTTCTTTTGTTAGTTGAAATTATACAGTCCAAATGGCACGACGTTAAGGAGAGCTTTATGGACTGTTCCCTGCAGTCAAAAAGGGCCTGTCAACTATGAGACAATCAGATTTGATCTCATTTTTACATTACATAATCTCTGGTTGTGCAGTGCCAGAGTTTATAAGGAAGAAAAAGGAGGGCCTGAATACAAGCAGTATAAAACACAGCTACTGCCTCATTCATATTTCCACCCCTTCTGGTGAACATATAAATTCTATTACTCTGAGTGCCATTCTGGACAACATTGCACAGAAAATGGCAGCAAGACCATTATTTTTAAAGATGTGTGACCATTATTTTTACAATGTGCTTTTGAGAGTTGCAGCTCCTGGCTTTTGAAATGTTCAGGAGAGAAGATAACCATGGCTTGTTCTTTGCTTGTGTTTCGTTTTGAAATGGTATTTGTTTGTTTATTCCAGATAGATCAGAAAAATGGAGATGCAAAATCTGCACTATTTTAAGCTATTCTGTGTCCTGCCAGTGTCTCATTTGTATGCAGCATACACTAGATTTGCCTAGAAGGATTTAGCTCAGTAGCTGGCACGTTTACATCAGAGAACAACATACACAGTTTCAATCGATTTCAAGCATTCTTACAAGGGGAAATAAATATGAAAAGTGGTTGTTGCTCAAAGTTCAAAAAATGCGATCAACAAATTGTAAAAGCTCAAAAGGCCAGACAAATTTAATAAAATATTTCCATTTACCTTCCTCAGCTTTACACAGCCTGTTCAAAATAATAAGACTCTCTTCAGAGTGCCTTTATCCAATTGTTTATATCACTTCATACAAAATATGTGTTTGAATTACCACAGCAATACAAGGATATAAATTCCCAGCCCATGAAATGCCAAATTCAACATAAGTTATGCTTTCTTGGCATTGAGATGTTTTCCTTTTCCCTTTCTGTACTGCAAATACATTTCCATTTGAAACAAATTAAAAAGCATGTAGATGTTAAAACATAATGACAGCTTAGAATTCAAGTGACTTGTGCAACATTATTTTGTGCTTTCCACTTCTCCATTTCCTCCTACTGCAATTAAAATTCATCATGCCCTACTACATGTACAATAGCAATGCATCAAGTTCAGTCCAGTAGAGGTTTTCAACCTTCAGACTCGGCTTTATACTACATGAGATCCTTGCAACAAAAAAAAAAAAAAAAGTGCATCTTTTATCCTCATCTTTCTCTTATGCTGGATGATGTGAAGCTCTGATTAGTTGATGCAGAAATGCAACCTTGAGGTACGATTGCAGCCTTGGAATGATTCTTAAATGTAAAAAGAAACTTTTGGAGTGCTCACTCCCTTTCTGGATTTTTAAAAAACACACCACTGTCATGGTGCTACTGGAGCCACGGTACAGTACATCATGGCACACATCCGTAACACAACCGGGGACATGAGAGACTCCTATTTACAAAAACTTGATGTCACTTCCAGAAAAATATGACAGGAGAAAAAAAAAAGGAAAATATAATTTCCTGAATGTCCTGAATTTTTAGAAGATTCCTTTTACTTTCTCTTCAGCAACAGAGTGGTCCTCCACAACTGTATTTTTCCCTGACCTTTTTAGTATGGACCATAAGGGACACCAGCAGGAATTGGGAATCATATGGCAAACTGCTTCCTTTGAGAGGATGCTCACCCACGCCCCTTTACTCACAAGCCAGCTTGCTGTCAAAACTGGAAAGGGCAATGGAAAAGGCTTGTAGTGCACACATTGGGTAGTTGTAGTCCATGGTGAACACGTCCTCAGCCACGCGGCCAAACTGCATCACGATGTAGTCAGCTGCCAGAAAGGTCAGGAAAGGCAAAAAGCTTTACTGTTGTTTGCAGCCCTCACTAAATAAGTAGGCATCCAACCCTACCCTCTGTCCCAGAGCAATGAAATACCACCCAAACATGCTCACTCATCAAACTTCACAGCACTTATTCATGCAAGTGGGTGTGCTGATAGCAGAGCGAGAAGCAGGGACAGCTTGAGTGATAAAGGGTTGCAAGACTTGTTAGTGTCAAAAAAAAAGACACATATAAAAAGTGCTTTTTGCAAGAACAGGGAGACGATGGCTTCTGTATAGACTGTTAAAGCCTCTTATACAGATCTCAATTAAACCTGCTCAGATGACAAGTGTGAGGGCAGAATCCCTCCCAGACTGTGCACACAGTGCCGTTCCTACACTGACAGGCAGAGAGCTCTACTTACGATCGTTATCATGGATAATCTGGAAGTTCTTCACCGAGGCCTGGGTGACTCGACCGTGGAAATTCAGAACATAGGACTGGGTGTCATCATTCCAGACTGGGGTTTTGTTGTGCAGCTCAATGACACTCTCTGTGTTTTTGTTCTGCCACCTTGCAAGAAGTGTCTCATGTTCCTGCACACACCACAGACACACATTTCAGCTTAACAGGCTCATGTGACAAAAAATACATTAACAGAGAAGAAAAAATTCATCAATCCTGGCCCAAAGACTAAACCCTCAACCCTCAAAACAACTTTAATGAATGAAACTGAGAACTATGAGGATCTAAATGAAAATGAGCATTTGAGTTCTTTCCACAGTTTGATAAATGTTAGTTGTACCTTTTGTTATCAAAATACTTTATTTGTAGAGCTTTTGTGAGTCACAGAAGTAGTCACACATCCCATTGTTCTGCAATTGTTTGAATACCATTTTATTAACTTCTAGACCTTCAGAAATGCAAATAAAAAACCCCAACTCTACCTGAAAAAGAATTCAAGTAATTTTTAGTGCTGGCTGCTGGTAAGACTTACATTTCGTGGTCTGATGGAAACTCTTTCATGATCCATATTCATTCCTGGTATGATCACGCTCATTTTACGAGGTCCTTTAAACCCCAGGACATTTGTTTCCTAAAAATGTTTAGAAGAGATTTCATTATGTTCTTTATTTTTAAAGTTTTTTTTTTCAGCAGAGAGACGTTGTGGCAGCCCAGGGAGCTTATTTGTTAGTCAACTCAAAAAACATCTTGAAACTCCCACCTTCACTGGCACTGCCAAACATTCTAGCTTTGTCTTAGAAGCTCTGACAACAGGAAAAATGGAAATAGAGAGGTTTCCAAAAACACTCCTAACACTGGCTGCCAGCAACCTTAATATATATTTTTTTTAAATCCCTTTGTTAAGAAAGGATATGAATTAACCAGATTGCTTGGCTACTGCTAGATCCCAAAATAAAGTAGTTTCAATTTAAAAATCATAAAAGTGCAGTCACACATTTTGATGTGAGACAAAATTAAATATATGGAATCAGCTCCATTTATTCCAGAGCCAGCACAAAAGCAAACAAAATGCTAGTCAGAACATCAATAGCAGTGCTGTGGTTTTCAAAGTTTGCTTAGAGATGACCACGGTAAAAAAACCAAACACATTAGCATGAAGGCAAATTTTCTGGCTATGAAGACAGGGAAAGTAAAGAAACCACATGGGCAGCAAAAGTAAACCCACAGAAAATACAAATTCTTCCATTAAAAGTGATCTGATGCTTTCCTGACCAGCTTTTCTCAAGAGAACCAGAAAAAGAGCAGTATTTTCCAGTAAAACCTGATTTTAGCATTAACCCAGTGAATGAAACAGTGACATTTTGAAGTCCATCTCCTCATGTTTTGTGATTGCCTTTTTTCAGTCATATATATTTTCTTCTCCATCTGCCAAACTGAAATGAGGGGCTTTGGAGATGCACTAAGGAATCTCAGGAAGAACATTCCCATTGTTCCCAGCAACATACCACAGGATGCCAAGAACCAGACACCCCAAGGCTGCAGCTGCTGTGGCTTTACCCCTGGGACATTTTAAAGTGACAAATTCAGCTGTCTCTGCTTTTACATTTTCAATTAAAATGTCCTGATTTCATGGAACACTAAACTTATCAAAACACCTCTGCTTTTTCAAGCAAAAATCCATGCATCTCAACCCACTGGAAACATCTGAAAATACCCACCTAAAATACCTGCAGCTTTGCCATCATCAGACCTTTGAAATAACTCTGCCTGTTCCAGCAAATCATCTGCAGATTTTCCACAATTCATTAAAGATTTGCATGCATGCAAGAGAAATTCTACTGGATTATTTTACTGCATGCTCCTGAAGCAATCCAGGCATATTCATGTATCTTCCTAACTCTACACATTAATGGGAAGATTCTGCCTCTTTTCTGAATCATTTATGTCCCCTCCTTTGGCAGAGTAAAACGTGTTATCAGTTCAGTTGCTTCTGCATCATGGCAAGATGAAAACTGATATGACTGCCAGCAGATTTTATAAGTAGGAGAGACTCAGCTCAGCAGAGGACAAGTTCTAAGAAAAGATTCATGCTTATGCTTATTTTCCACTAAGTACTGACAATTTTGGGCTTCTCTGCTATGCCTTACAAGCTTTTCTTCTCCTCAAGCTGCAGTTCTGCTATACATAATTAATTTAGATGCTGACTGGTTGAAGATATAGTTGAAGGTAAAATTAAATAATAGTGCTGAATCACTTCCCTCCCAACAAGCAGAGGAAAAAAACAGGACTATATTCTTTGGGTTTACTCAGAAACACGAAACTGGTACCTCTGGCACATGATAAGAGAATGGTTACTAGATGCACATTACCACCATCACCAATTATCACACACTGTGCTGGCAAATGCTACCCTTTTGCTAAACTCACAGTGCCAAACTGAAATTATATAAACATGGAATATGTGAGGAAAATTATTAAAATTACCTCACCTCCTGCCTCACTCCCTGCTTCTCTTTTATTTCCCTCCTCCACTCTTTTGTGTGTGGAAATTTCAGATTACAAAGGGTATTATTAGAGGAACACAAACCAAATTCTGATTTCACACCATTTTAATGACACTGACAGTCTTGGCTTACACAGGAACACAAATATTGGTCACTGGCAGAGCCCTATTGACTCAGCTAGGACACCAATGATTTTTATCAGCTCAGGACAGGACTTAGCCCAGGATTGCTGCACTCTCTGCCTTAGCCCATCCAGTCAGCCTCACAATAAACTGGGCTGCAAGAGCCTCTCCCCAGGGCTGCCTTTAGAATATTGCATACTTTCAAATAATTATGTAAGCACGTTGCTTTAGTGGCAATACCTGCCATGATAAAAGCAGCAAGGTGAATATATCCCAGCAGCTCCCAGGAGATTCACAATTTTATCACCCCCATTTCCTTGCAGCCACTTCCCTTCCTGGGCTTGTTTCACACAGCTGTGCCTTGTCCTTAATATTTTCTGTAGAAATTACCATTCCAAGGAAGGCCCAACTCACAGAACCCCCCACTGGAGGAGCACAATGCAAGTGATTGAGGCCTGAGTAAGAACATGGAGTCTTGCTACTGTACTGAAGCCTGAGCAACACCTCAGAGCATCTATCAGCTGAGCTCACTGCCTGGAATCTGACACAAACTGACCTGAGAGATCCAATGGATCAGAAAATCCTGAAAATCCTCACAGAAAATCCTGCTACCAGTGGCACAGTTGCTCCTCACTGCTCCTGGATAAATTTTGCCAACGATTCTGCAATCAGCCATTAGGTGCTGCTGCAGGTTTATTAATAGGCTGGGCTGCCAACACAAGGGGAGAAGAAGTGGTCAACAGCACCTGAGGAAACTCTGACCCTGCCTAGCTCTGTTCCTGTGGCTTCAAACACATCTTAAGGTGAGCTCCACAAAGAGAGCCCTCAGCACATTTATCCCACAGTCAGCCACAGATGCAGCACAACTTTCTGCCTAGATAAATTACACCTGCTGAGATGATTAAGAAGGTCATGCTCAGTAAGTTGGGTACAGCTTGATCTCCACATGGGTACCTGCTCAGATGAGCTGAGGGACAGTGAGAGGCAAGTGGTGCTTTCAAAGTATTGTTTTTATAGCTTTTGCTGCAGGGGAAATCTCAGGGCAGGAATTAAAAGACTGCCTTAGGACAAGGGTGTTTCAGCTCTGCTCTTCCTGGCACTCTCTGCTCTGGTTCTGCTGCAGCCAAGAACAATAATCTCACTTCAGCAAACCTGGCTAGTTTGAAATGAAATACAATTCCAATTTCCTTTTGTCCTCTGGCCACAGCACACCTGCAAGCCTGCTGCCTTTCTCCATTAGTACCAAAACATCAATGGAACAAGTAATTTGCTGATCACAGACATATAAAAGCAGCTTATCTCAGGCCCATTGTCCAAACAGTGGCTATAGTTTGGTTCTTTCCAACACCCACACTTCTAATTACCTCTGCTGACCACAACAGCTTTTGATTTGGTATTGTTCATCATTCAAGTATCGTTTGTTGTTGACTTAAGCAATGCCTACATTTCTCAATATGTAACTTTATTTTATTTTGCTTTGGTTTTCTTTTTGCATTTCCAGTTTGTACTAGATTAGTTGCCTGGCTCCAGGGAATGCCATCCTATATAAACCAGTAAAACTACCTTTATTAAACATGTATGTTCTGCTAGGCTTCTACTGAGACTTCAAAGTGACCTTAAACCCTGGAATCTCATTTTAAACCCTGCAAGCTGAATTTTTGGAAATTCTCAGAATTTCAAATCCAGCAGGAAGGGAGGGATATGTATTTGCTCATCTGCCACATTAAAACTGCATCCTAAGCAGCAGGAAGAGAATGTGCTGGAAGCTAATACTGCCCTCCTTCAGAGCTCCCAGCACTTTGCAAGGATGGCTCTCAGCTTCCTTGCTCATGGAAATCTTCCAGATGCATTGCTCCCCACAGCCCAAAGCTCACCCTTCCTCACCCTTCTTCAGAATGGTAACACATTCTGTGCATACATGGGGTATGTGGTGGACCTCAGCCTTACAGATTTCCAGGCATCCTTGATTAGATCTGGGCAGGAACTCTTCAGAAAAGTCATTCTTGGATATTTTTATCAAAGCTGTTGATTTGTGAAACCAGACAACTTTCTGTGGCAGTGTACATACCAGTTTTCACTGGAAGGGTTTCTTGGGCCCAAATATTTCTGAACGGAAAGAACACTCTCACCAAAAAGGTTATTCATCCAGCAATCATGAAACAACAGCAACTGTGTTCCAAGTCGTGATTGTCTGCATTGCTCCTGACAAATGCTACTTACTCTCCTGTAAGAGCCTGGTTTCTCTCATTCAATCAAATTTTGGATTTTACTTGGGTTTTTTCCTGGTAAAAAGGAGTTTTAGAGTTTTTATCCCAATCTCAGCTGCTGCAGACCTAGCTGTCAGCTACCAATAGTTTGGATCAGAGAGGCCTCTTCCAAAACACCATAACAAACAATCACACTTTAGGGCAGTAATGCCATGTGCACAACTCTTCCCAGTTCAGGAGGTTCCCTCAGGTGGTGCCTGCAGGCTGTGATCCTACCCTTTCCAGAGGGTTATGTAAGAGCTCCAACTCCCCCTTCTCACCAAAGGTGAGAACTGGGCAACCCAGTTCAGTGCACAATGCTTTTCACCTCTACTTTGCACGGAGCCTCCTGGTTTCTCTGGTGGAGATCAGCTGCCTGGTTACATCAAACTCTGAATGCTGATTTACATAATCATAAGTGAGAAGGAAATTCAGTGTGCTGCTTCAGAAAGTGAGCTGCCCCTCCTGCACGCTGTGCCTGTGAGCAGTACTTACATAACAAATAGCAGCTAGCTCCTGACGCAGGGTACTCGCCTCCAGGCTGGATGTTGTTTTCATTGGATTTACTCCATTGTCATAAACTGTAAACTTAGTTCCCATAAGATTTGATCTACCAAAAAAAAAAAAAAAAAGGAAAATCCAATCACCATTTGTCAGCAATGCTGCCCAAGACATCTATCCTTTACTGCATTGTGGCCCCAGAGGAAAGGCACATATTGGGTACAGAGAGTTGTTCATTTCTAATCCCAGTTACATGGCAATTCTTGGATCAAAGGCCAAAATGACAAAAATGTGAAGGTACAGTACAGAAGCATATACTAAAGGTCCCTTATCATCATGCTGGAGATCTCTGATAACATCTTGCAACCTAGGAAATACAAGAAAGCTGTAAGGAAACACTCGGGTGGGGTTATTTTGTGGGTCAGCTTGGTTTTAAAATACTCTTACTTGCTAAAAAACCATCTGCTTTCTTACCTGACTACTAAACTCTGTTAGAATATAGGGAGTGGCTTTTATAAAGCCATTAGTGAGATCAAATCTTTCCTATTGCATGGAAAGGAGTGCAAAATACAGTGCAGGCACAGGTGATCTGAACACACACCCAGGGGCTCCACGGAGCAGCAGACTGGCTGTACAACATGGGGACAGACAGAAAAGGAACACGTGGTTCTGAAATAATTCCACTACCTGTAAATAACTAATTTGGATCTTGAGGAACAGGCAAAACCAAAGGGATTTTCAGACTGTGTAACAGTGCATTCCAAAGTATTTATATCAATAGAGGCTAGACACAATGTACTCATGCACTTCTGAAAATCCCATTAAGATAAGTTGTGCCGGTACACCCTTGAGAATTTGGTCTTTGAGCACTTCAGAGCTTCAGTCCTGCTGACTTTTAATAAAATATGATCCTGTAAGTACTTGAGACATTTTTGAAAACATGCCTTGGATACTGGTGATCTTTAAGACCATGATCACATGATGTAGTCAAGCCTCTAACTAAGAAGACAGTGAATTACAGGCTTCTTAATATCAAATGAACTTTGCATTATATAAAGAAAATTATTTTTATATCCTAGACTTATCACTGTTTACCTCAGCTTTCCAATAAAACTCTCTCCACCCCGAGACAGGTCAGTTGGGTCTATAGAGATGAGGTAATTAGAGGTTTTACTCTTCTTTCGTTTCCTTCCAGCCAACAGAAACACCTAAGCAATGCAAAAAAACACATTCTAGAATGCTAAAGGGGTTAGCACACACCACTTCCTGCTTTGATATAAGCAAACCATAAGCAATTTTTCTGTCTTCAAGCAGCACTAGCAAAGTAGCAGAAGATCTCCTGGGATTTAGCAAAACCAGGAAAAAAAATATCTGGTAAGGGAAAATGACTTCTCAACCACTCATTCCATTATTTATGGTTTAAATAATTAAATCTGATCTATTTTATTAAATGTTTCATTCTAGCTTGCTCTGGCTCTTCCAGCTGAATTGAAAATAGATGCTTTTCAGGCCACAGAATGCAGAGAGCCCCAACTGCTGGCAGTCACATAAAGGTGCCATGCATGGATTATTTAAGGCCAATAATTAGACATATGAAGAAAGGCAGTGGAAGAAAGTTTGGCTTTTGGAAGCCTGTAGGGTCAATCTAGCGAAAGCAAAAATGTATTCAAAATATAAGATTACATTTTCTTTGTGAGACTCCTTCAGATTTTTATTAATTTTGTTTTTTAATATTCAGATGCAACTGTTATGCCATTCAAGTTATGTTATGACCTTTTTACCATGCTCCCTTTCCAAGTGGAGGTAATAAGTAGGGTACATCCCTCGGTCCATTCCCTTCTTGTCTCTTGTGATCCTGCACTTGATAGTGACCCCCTGTGGGGCAGGTCTGACAGCAAACTCCTCCAGGTCATCCACATCTATGAGAGGCTCATTTGTGGAAGGACTGGGGGCTGAGGCCGCTTCCTAAAACAACAAGCAAAATTCAGGGCTTTTTAATTTCCATTTACAACAGGGTTATAAGCACAAAGGAACGGCATTTCATAGAAGTTGCACTTTTTTAAAAAGTCAAACCAAGGGTCATATTGTCTTGCTGGTGCTCTGTGAACAGACCAACCTGGTGGAGCAGAACAGGGTGGCTGCACAGACAAACTGCTGAACAGGGCTTACAGAGCAAACCCTGGCTCACACCTTCCCATCCCACCACACTCCTTCTGTCAGAAAGGCCACGCTCAAGGACAGGGGTGGCCTTTGATGGAAGGAAGGAATGTGATAGGGAGCAAGAGTTTAAGCTCCAGAGAGATCTAAGAAAGATGGGAAGTCAGTGCAGTATATAAAAGAGCAGCAACATCATCACCTGGTTTAGCAAGAGCTTGTGATTTAGAATATTTGAACCAGCTAAAGTCTTATTTTGTGTAGCAGAGAGAACAGGGTGGGAAAATGCCCAGAAAAAGTCACTGGAAACAAAAGATCCTTCTGAGCACCTGCAGGAGGTAGAAAGGTAAATATTTACTGTTTCCCTCTCTCTTCATTCAAGTTCAGGCAATATTTGCCATTCTTTTCTGCAAGTCATTATTTTCATTGCTTGCTCTTGGGAAGCTTGAGAGGTATCACAGTAAATCACCTTGGAGAGACTCTAGTGCATATTAAACACAGAACCAGAGGGCCAGGCCTGCCCTGAGTGCAGCCTGAAATTGTGCAGTTCATAGCAGCTTGCACACCCCTTCTTCAGCACTCTCCCCTTACCTTATTGGATTTCTTGCTCGTGGCAGAACCAGGCCGGGTGTTACTGTTTAGCTGTGAAGAACTAGAGCTGTCTTCATCCTCCTCATCTTCTTCCTCATCAAAATTCATGCTACTTGAAATGCCTGAGGAGAAAACAGCACACTTATATGAAACAGTGATAGATTAAAGCTGCCCATAGCTGCTGTAAAACACCGCTTATCAGACTGCTGCACCCTGAGCTCACAGGTGAGTGAGGGGGGGTGTGAGAGTGGTTCACTGTGTGAGGCAGAGCATGAACACATGGGTCAGACAGCAGCTCTCCTGAGAAGCCTAAACATTCAAGTAAAAGAGACAGGAAACATCATGGTTTCCATTCCACAGACAGGATCAAGTTACTCAGTGATACAGGAGCAAATATCTGGTCAAGAACTAAATTCAGATCATCTTCATCCAATCAAGTACTTTAAACACAACACAAAATCATAAAGCTGAAATTGGAGCTGAGAGGACAACCTGGCACAGCCACTTGGAAAGCCTCACAATTAAAATACAAGCCCTTGCACAGCACACTTCTAGCTGTGTGATCTGCTGAAGAGCACATCCTAGACCGAGAAGAAACATTCACATCAAGGAAATATTTTCCTGCATCTTATTTCATGTAAAGAATAGTATCAGCCCAGGCCAAAGGAACTGCCTTACAGCACTTGTATATTTGACTTTACAGGAATTCAAAACCTCAGACATTTCAAAGGGAAACACAACTTTGAACATCAAATAGGACTTAGCAGCAAAAACCATCAATGGTGGGACATTTGCCAGGCCTAGTTTTTCAAAGAGTATCATGCAGATGAAGCCATCCCATATCCAAGTTCAAGCTCTCTAATTTCCACATACTACAGGCTATATTCTATCCTTTAAAAAAACCCAAAAAACATCACTTGGTCCAGAACTCCCATAATGGGTAAGTCCAATGTAGAAGGATAAATGAAATGCAGATTTCCAGAGCCAAGCAGCATGGATATAATTAACTTTTTCCTTCTGTACTCACCAGGAACATGATCCAGGGCGACAAGACTGGATTGGGAGGTGGAAGAGGACCAGGATGTATTTGCATGGGGATCTGGGAAAGGAAAAAATCCAAGGGTTTGATTCTGCAAACCCTGCATTGAAGTGAACAAGCGTAACCTGGCAAGAGGACTCCACACAGGGCTAAAGGTTTCTGGGATGGGGCCACAAAGCTGCTGCTTGGATTCACAATTTCTGCACTGCACCATCAAATTCACCTTCTGCCTGCTTATACCTGCTGTGATCTTCACTTTCAGTACCTTGAATGAAGTGAAAAGGCCCTGGATCACAGAGCTGAGCTTCAGCAAACACCATTCATGCTGAGCAGTTGTGCCATCAATGCTTCTGTGTGTGATGTGCACTGCATGGTGGGGCTTGGGCCTACTTTGGAAATCTAACAAAATAAAAACCCTCAAACCTGACTGACATAAGTGATACACACAGATTCTACACAATATTGAGTCAGTAACATTGAAAGAAGTATTCAGATTCATATTTAGATGGCCTAAATTTTACTTCAGTCCCTGTGCCTTCTGTGTCCTCATCATCAAAAGATGAAATCAGGCTCTCTGAACTGTTTTTCTGGGAGCTCCAGGGATATGCATAAAGATTTTATTTTACTGTAGTTTAGTTTGTAAAATATTAACTTGGTCTGTAACAAGCAGACAGGAAGCCAAACTGATGTACAGAAATATAAACAGCAGACATAGACTCAGTAATGGTTTTCTTCAGTTCAAATTTTGGAACAGATGAAGAAAAAAGACAGCAAATAAGGCATTAAAATACTTTTTGCTTTTATTGCTGCTTCCAGTAACTTCAGTGCATGTCCCTTTAGAATATCCAGATGCACACTGGAGACTGAAACACCACCAGAGTAGTAAGAGTGAGGGTATAAAAGTAAACCAGGAGGATAAGCCATGCTTGTATTGCATTCAGCTGCCCTGTGAAGGTCTCATTATCCATTTCTTCAGCTCCCCCAGTGCTGACATACACCACAGAGCACGACAGCAAAACCTTTCAATAGGACCTGGTTGTGCAAGGGAGGCCTGAGTTCACAGGTCAACAGGTATTTTCAAAGCCTGTAGAATTCATACATTATTAATCACACTCTCATTAATCACAAGCATTATTTCTTTAATAAGGACAATCATGTTCTAGGGTCTATGCATGGGTAATGGACACAGTCCATCTCCTCAGCTGGCAGCTGCACAATAAAGCCATAATTCATATCCACAGACAGAACTGGTTTATTTCCACACCTGTGCTCATTATTTCACCACCAATACTTCAGTGAGGAAAATTCTGTGCCAGCCTTAGAAACATCTGTGCTCACAACCTGCAGGGAAAAATGCTTCAGGGAGCTCCTGTTTTGGAATTCAGAAATGAAATTGATCCCCTCCCTAAATCTCAAAACTTCAGGTGGCAAAGAAGAACTAAGACCCAATTGCTCATTCCATGCCCTTTACAGAGACATATTGGAAACTGATAAGTGTGAGGACTACAAGTTAGTTATTCAGTGTTAAAACTTATGGAAGTCAGACTCTGTCCTAGTGACTCATTTGCCAGGGAGGAACACTACAGATTAACACTTTGGAAATTAAAAGGATGAATATTTCCTACAGGAGGAAAATTATTCTAGGATGGCAATTTCCAACAGATGGAGAAATCAAATAAAACATTTGGCATTTTCTTGCAAGTGGCATATTCTTTTCACACTTGGTAGCCTATAACCTCTTGTCTTGTTACAGAGCTTGACTCATTGGGGAAGGAGAGACACGTGCTAAGAGAAGTTTCTCTCCACCAGGTTAGTGCCAAAGAGCAGAACAGGCACGAACTAGGGCTATGCAAATCCAATGGGATTCAGCTTTTGCCATGAGACCAGTTAGCATTTCACAGAATCACAGAATAAGCTGAGTTGGAAGAGAACCTTCGGGATCATGGAGTCCAGCTCCTGGCCCTGCACAGGGCACTCCAAGAGTGTGTCCCAGAGAATTGTCCAAATGTTTCTGGAATTCTGTTGGGCTTGGTGCTGTGAGAACTGTCCTGGGGAGCTGCTCCAGTGCCCAAGCACCCTCTGGGTGAAGAACCTTTTCCTAAACATCCAACTCAAACCTCCTCTGACACAACTTCAGGCCATTCCCTTGGGTCCTGTCACTGTCACCACAGAGAAGAGATTGGTGCCTGCCCCTCCTCTTCCCCTCATGAGGATGTTGAAGCCCACAGTGAGGTCTCTCCTCAGTGTCCTCTTCTCTCAGCTGAACAGACCATGTGCCCTCAGCCACTCCTCATACGGTTTCCCCTCCAGACATTCACCATCCTCATGGCCTCCTTTGCACACTCTCTGACAGTTCAATGTTTTTTCTATGCTGTGGCACCCAGAACTGCCCCCAGCACTCGAGGTGAGGCTGCCCCAGCTCAGAGCAGAGTGGGACAATCCCCTCCCTTGCCTGGCTGTGATGCTGTGCCTGATGCCCCCAGGACAGGGTTGTCCCTCCTGGCTGCCAGGGCACTGCTGGCTCCTGTTCAACTTGCCATGGACAAGGGCCCCCAGGTCCCTTTCTGCAGTGCCTTATCTTTGGGCACTTCTCCTTCTGCTCCTATTCCATGCAAGAGAAGCCCTGATGGGAGACAGCAACTCTGAAGGCCTGATGGGAGACAGCAACTCTAAAACTTTTCAGGTGGCATGCCAGTAAGGACATGCCACAAGCAGTGAAGTGGCAGTGGGAATACACATGAAGAGCTTTATCTCTGCATATAGTATCACATGAATGGTGGGATACTCAAAACTTTCTCAAAACAAGCATCCTCTACTGGTATTAAGCAGCAAACAATCCACAAATAATAAAAATAATTTACAGAGGTTCTGCTGGCATTATTTAAATACCTGTCTTTGTGTCTCACCCAGCATAGCTCTGCTGTTAATAAAAACTAATAAACCTCAGTATTCCCATTTAATAAAAGTGCCCCCCTCGCCTCAACTTGAAACACACTAGTGGTTCACTCTTAGCAGTGTGTGTTCTGAGCAGGAGTATACTCAGACCTAGTAAAAAAGATTGTATCATATATTTGAGAATATACAGAAACAAACAAAAAAATTTCCACTCTCTGTTTCTATTAAAAATAAACACAATTTTTGGGTGAATAAAAATATATGATAACCTGTCAAAAAGCCATCAAAACAAGAAGTGTCCCCCAGAATAAAAATCTGAGTGCTGTGACCTAATTTGCAAAGTCTGTGGGTACTTTTTAAGTCAATCAGCTTTAGTTTAGTAGTGTGCCTGATGATTAAACATTCTGAGCCATGGTCTAAGGCAACACAATCACCACACAGATCAGAACTTGTTAGTCATGCCCAACACCCCTGCAACTCAAATGCCCAGGAAATAGCATACTTGGAGAAAATCTGCCCATTTCAGTTGGAGCTGCTCACATCTGCAGGGTAACGTCCCAGAAAAAATGAATCCTAGTGAGAACTGCTCTGCAGACAAGAGGCAGCATTTAGGTATGAATAGTCCATTCTACACGAGTCAAGTTTGCACTTGCATTTTGCTCTTTATACACAAAGAGGTTATTCTTAAAGCATCAGAGCACTCTTGGCTTGAGCCATCTTTGCTTCAAAAGCTGTACACTGAAGAAGAACAACTCCAAAGCAAATGTCTTCAGAAAAGGCTTTGTGAGGGTTTGGGATTTTTATTTTTTCCTTCCTACGGTTCGTGTCTAAGGGGAGATAACAGTGCAGGAAGGAAGAGGCAGATGCATGAATGTGTACATACACAGTCTATCTCCCAAAGCATGCATGCCTCTGGAAAAAGAAATTCCAGAACATTTGAGGACTTTGCGTGGGAAATGTGGCAGAATGTGGTGTACTTTTCACCTCTGCAACCCTGAACTGCCACTACGAAAACATGAACAGTGTGTAACTGACTGCACCACTAAAATGAATATTCTAGTTTAAATGTTGCTATTTCATGCTGGTTTTTAACCATCAAGTAAATGATTTCCAGAGTTGTACATTATAAAAATGTGAACAGACGGATGTGAGCATTGGCATCTGCCTGGTACCTTAATAATGGCACTGCACCTCAGATGGGGAAGTCATCCCTGAGAGCCTGCAGAGCTCTTGTTCCTTGGGACAAGAGAGAACATCATTGTTTTATATATTTTTAGGAAACAGAGCAGAGCATAACAGGCTCTGAGGGGAGCACACCCAGAACTAACAAACTGTGCTTAGGCTAGGGCTGACAGTGAGAATAGGAAATTGAGTCAATGTCCATCCAGCAAGCAGTGAGAACATGAAGGAAGCTTCAGCTACTTACCTTTCTTCTGCATTGCTGTTCTAAGATCTTGCTTGCTTTGCTGCTGTTGGCCAGTAGCAACTTTGTCACCATCATCTTCATCATGGCTAGACTGTCCAACAGTGAGAATCTGCACTTGACTTCCTATCTTCTGAACATCATCTTGAAAAGCAGCTGGGCCATCAATCCCTGTGAGACAGCAGCAAAAGCCTTAGTTGTCTTTGTGTCCAGAAGTTACTGGAAAGCGAATTACTCACTCACAAAACCAGCAGCTTTTCTAAGAGTCACAGATTGGATGTTCACATTCAATATTATTTCTATATTTAAACAAGACTAAGCTAGCCTCCAAGGCAAACATTTTACTTCCCACATACTGCTTCCCACTAGAGAATCTCCAGGAGAGGATCAGGATTTCACTGGTGCCCTCCTCACCCCAAAGCACACCTGCCCCATGCACCAGAAACACTGAAAACTAAGCAGAAAAGAAACACACTGGAGAAAACTGACAAAGAAAAGAGATAAAATTTTAATAAGGGCACACAAGTGATCCAGAAACAGATGAACCTGAGTCCTGGGTTATGCCATATCCTCATATAAACACCACTGCGGTCATGAAATACTTTAAAGCTTCAAAACCCTGGAAAATTCACAAGTAGATGTGGCAGTGTATCCAACAGAGGGGCAGCATGTTAACAAGCTTAAATACACCTTTTGAGTTAGCAAAATTGCCATACAGTTAATGCATCAGAGCAAAACTATAAAGAAGATATTACATATTCCCTGGAACCTCCATCCTCTTGAGACGCTTAAATCCCAACCAGGCACCAGGTCCTGAGCAACCTGCTGTGAGCAGGGATGAGGGACCAGACAGTGCCCAGAGGCACCTCCAGCCTCCCATGCTGTGATCCTGTGGCTCCTGACCACAGCCAGAAAGAAACTATTTACCTCCTTATGGCTGTAAATCACCTCCAAAGAGAGAAAAGAAAATAACAGGGGGGGGTGTTCTTACCACAATCCAACTTCATTTTGTTTCTTCAGGACAGTGAGGTAAAACATCAGACTGCAAATGTACTTCAGCTCTCAGTGAAGACACAGAGCTGAAATATGTTACTAAATCAGCTATATAAAAATGCACTTCTGTATCTATAAAAATTGTGATATTTTCATGATATAGATATTTTCATTTCATAGATATAATAAATAGCATGAGCTGTATACTGCTGCTGTTGTGAAATTTTTGTTAATAAGCAAGCAACATTGTGGAGTCAGCAAGCACTACAAAAAGCTAATTCAGTGAAGGAATATGGTGCTTCTCACACCAAACAGAGCTGAATAAACCCTGTGAGAAGGAGCTGCAGGGATTGGGATTTTTTTTGGACTGTGATCTGTAGCAGAAGTCTCCAAGAATACCATTTCATCCTGGTTTGCCAGCAGCTGTCAACTTGCATTAAAAGACAGCTGGATTATACATTTAGCATGCTTAACTGTACTTTGCAATATCTGCTGTCACTGCCACTGCAATACAAAGCATAAGTGGGAAGAAGAGTGGTTCATATCCCCAGGAACAGCACTGGCTGTGCAGCCACCCAATAGTCTGACAGAGATGCAGTCTGACACTGCAGAGGTGTTAATCCCACAGAGTTCAAGACCACAAGGAGTTATTGCTTCATCTGCATTACACAGACCCTGGCAATTTCTGCACCAAGCCTGCAAATTCTGATTTACTTGCAGCAAAGCTAACAACAACGACTAACAACAAATAAATAATCTGTCCATCCAACCTTGAAGGGCTAGATAAAGTCCATGGAAATGTCTCTGTGACCTTGCTAGGATGACAATTTCTGAAGTAGCTCTGCATGATACAGAATGAACAGTATCATCTTCTGTGCTGCAGGTATAATATGGCAGTGAAAGAACTGCATTTTT
The DNA here is from genome assembly GCA_024865655.1 of Emberiza elegans. NCBI lineage: Eukaryota > Metazoa > Chordata > Aves > Passeriformes > Fringillidae > Emberiza > Emberiza elegans. Next base: position 3,347,426 of record JALJVW010000139.1, read on the forward strand.
CTGAAAATTTACCCTAGGAGAAGCACCACTGCAAAGGTGCTCTAGAACAGACAGGTAGCTGCTCAGATCCTCTGTGGTATTTTTAACAGCTTTACAATATTAACCATTACCATTACAGCTGCTGCCTAAAGATAGGTTCTTACCTCAATACTCTGAATTTCAAAAGCGTTAAGCATGCATGAGTTTAACAAGATGCCTCATGCATATCATACCTAGCCCCTTATTAAGCACTGGATGATACAAACCTAATTTTGAGAGTGCTTTTGAGAAGGAACAAAATACCTTAATTATTCCTCTTCAAAGCAGACATTGATCTGCAGCAAATGAAATGCCTTCAGCAGCACTGGAGATTGCACTGAGGCTGCTTTTTCCCCAGTGCCTGCAGAACATCTGCACTCACATCCCATGCTGTCAGGAACATCGTGTATTATTAGGAGTCAGGACAAAGGCTGCACTGGCAGGTTACAGTTTTAGAGAAGAAAAATCAATTTCAGTGTTCTGAAGAGTGCATCACTGGTAGAGTGTGTTATTAAGCATTAGGAATGGTTCCACTGGTGAGCACATTTAAGGGAATGAAATATGTAGCAAGACAGAGAGGATTAAAAAAAAAAGAGGAAAAAAAAAGAGCTTCTGCTGCATTAGAACACTGTAGGTGCAAATGCAGCTTTAGCTGGTTAATACTTGTGTGTGTGCATAATCTTTGTAGCTACACATGCATGAGTAAAATGGGATTAAATGCAGGCATACATACACATTTTTCTATACCACAAGGTATAAATGCATCTTTGTAAGCCATAGCTCAAAAGGCAGCTTTGCCACCACCTACCAAATGTCTGAAAACATCTGAAAACACCTCCAAGCTTGTGTAACCATGATATTCAAGGGGCATCTCTCCCCCTCTTTGTCTCCTTTTCATCCACTCCCTAGAAGATTAGTTCTCTGTGGAATAAAACAAACCACTCATCTCTAGTTTCTGTGCTTAAGGATATGGCCAAAAGAGGCAAAGAAGCTGAGTGGGTTGTGCCAAAAGAGTTTTTATTGCTATGGTCAGCACTTTTTTACAGTGCTTCCCAAAAATCTGGTAGAAAAAAAGTCTGACAGAGATGGCCTTGAATACCTACTAAGAAAAAAGGGGAATTTTTAGAGGCAAATGTGAAAGGAGGGCAGAGAGGGAAGAAGATTGGAACTATCCTTTGAATACCAGCCCCTTCAGAAAATGGCCTTTTAGCACACTTTAGCATGATCATGTCTCAGATGAAAACCAGAGGTACCAAAAATGAAAACAAAGCAATACTAGGGGAAAAAGAAAAACATCAGTAAAAGAGCATTGCTGGCATTTATAGCCTGTAAACTACTATTCATCAATGCCTGTATTCTCTTAGACCTAAATCTTCTGGACAATATTTAGAAACAAGCAGCACCAATCTGTTAAAAGCAGGTAATCTAAACTCCTGGATGGCAAAAAAGGATTATGTATCAGGGAAGGAACACAGCAGAGAAAACAAGTAATTCTGTCCCTGCTTTACAAATGAGGAGCTGCAGGACAGGGAAGTTCTTGTTCTTGTTCATTTCATAGAGCGTTTAAGGCACAAGTTTGATGGATGAAGCTGGGCACACTGCTCACAGATTATTAATATGATTAATAAAATGATCTGCCCTTTGCAGATCAGACCTGGAGAATTGACCAAGGTCAGGCAGGAGGCCTCTGGAAGAGAACACACATTTCCTGAGCTCAGTTACTGCTCTGACAAAGGAGTCACATCCACATGGTTAACACCCAATGGTGTGGGTGCAAATGCTATCCAAGACCTCTGCAGAGCAGCTCTCCCCCCTACTGGGGGATGGCAGCACAGCCCTTCAAAGGATGGCCTGCTCTGAGGCCAAGGACAGGGAATCCCAGGGAGATCTGACACCAGAACAAATAGTTTTCATCCTTTAGAGAACCTGGCTTAAAGCAAACCCTGCTGTCAATATTTTCTAAGCCACTTCCCATTATATTCCTGTTCTCCTAGGGGCTGTGCATCCACTGATAGGGGTTCAAGCAACTGCAAAATTACAAAGGGATTTGTTCAGAGGGAAAGGGAGCAAATAGAAATTCCTTTTTGAAAGGATGTCTAGAGGTGATTTAGTCCAAACCTCCACTGGACTACTGCTAGCACCAAATCAGGACAATAAAAGCAAATACTTGAGCACTAAGCTCTATACTTACTTTGATGAAATCTAAAACAGTAAACAGGAACTGTACATTCATAAATCTTTACCCTTAGGAGGTCAAAATTACTTGTTCACAATCAAATTCACGTGTTGCCAAAGCACAGCCTGAAAGGTTTGTCAGATCTAGAAATTACAGGAATTTTCTTGGTAGAAATTCACTTGTTGTTCCTCTTACCCTTTTTGTTTAGTGCCCAGGGAAGCTGAGATAAATCTACTTTACATGAACTTCCCTCCCCCCATCAGAAAGGAAGTGCTACAGTGAGAAATGATGCTCCTTCCCAACAACTGCTGCTGCTTTCTGAGCCAGCCAGTGTTAATGTAGCTGCTTGTTACATAGGAAAAGGGGACAGGATGCACAAATCAAAACACTCAGACAGGCGTGAAAAGAGAGAGGAAACATGGGAGAAGCCAACCAAATCAAAACATGGAATAGCCACCCTGGCAGGAAAAGCTCCGTGTGCCAGAGCTGCTCCTCGGCTTCCTGGCTCCCAGAAAGTCAGCAGGAAATACACAATGCACCACTTACATTTAAGGTGAAATTGCTGTGAAATTATTGTTTATTTTGATATTTTAAACACATCCAGGTTCCTGATTTCACTGATGAGAAAGAAATCTTCATTATGTTGTGTATGGCAGTTCAGAGCAGAATCTCCTAGAGTTTTCCTAGAATGTACTTACATAGTCTAAGTGGAAGAGTTTTGGGAAGAAAAACCAAACCCAAGCAACCGCCAATAACTTTTCACAGAATGATTCCTGAATTTTCATATCAGATTTCACTTTGTATTAACTCCTGTTTCTCATGCTTTTCTGGGGTTTTTTAAAGTTCTATTTTTTTCTTCTTGATTTGCCCCATTCACTGCACACAACCAAAAAATTCACTTTATCCTGTATATTTATTAACTTCTTTGTAAACCTTTCCAAACAAAGCAAAGACACCACTATGTACCTGTAATACTTCCATGAATCTCCTTTTTTAAACACTTATCAAGACCTTTGATAGCTAAACATGCTCTGGTTTTGTAATATTATGTAGGGTGCGTACCTTTCATAGGTTCCTGCTGCAAATATTTTTACCAATTTGCATGATTTTTCTGTTGAACAACCCAGTGATGCTGTACACGGGGTTCACGGTTATCCTGAATCACCCCAATCTGCCACAAAGCAAATGAAAATTTGACCCACCATCTCCATTTGAAAAACAACCATTTTACATATGCATTTGTTACATCTGGGGTTTTTTTTTCCAATACTGAATATTTTGCCAAGCAATAAACTGTGAGACTGAAGCTTTCAGAAATACCAGTTTAATGATCTAAGCTACTACAAAATGTCATCAATTTTCTGCAGTTCCAGGCTCTGTCCCACAAAAATTATGGTTCTTTTTAAAAATAGGCACAGTGCACACTGCATACTGCCATTAAGAAATACCAGTAATAATCACAGATTTAGAAAAAATTGCTGAATACCATGTTACCCATCAGAGAATTACAAAGTGCACTGACATGAGCAGTTAGCTACATTCCTTTTCCTCTGCCAGTGTAACCTCATTAAACCTGATATTTCTCTCACGTTTGTCTTCAGCACATTGTTCTGATCACAGCTTCATCACTCTTCAAGCCACTTAAAAAAGCATTACACATCTAAAAGCAGAGTGCACTCATTACACTACAGCTTCAACAGCTACTCATGTATAATTCAACAATTTTTGCTCTGAATTAGCTTCTTATTCATAGGATCTGGTCTAAGTGTTCTTTTTTCTTAAAACACAAAGAGCTGGCCTATGCTTAGAAAGAGAAGATCCACTATAGCTAAATACTAACAAAAACCTTTAAAATGCTATTTTAGCATGTTAAGTGCACTTACCCCTCAGCATTCATCCTGCTCATTTACAGGACACACAAAGGTTACGCTCAGAGTGGAGACAAACCTGAAGCGATTGCAAAGCTAAAAGCAGAACCGAAAATTTCCCAAGATTTGCTCTAATTACCAATGAACTCCCCCCAACAAAATCCCTTGTGCTAAAACATGGCATAAAACCACTTCCCCTTCATCCATTTTTATAGTTAGATCTGAAGTTATTAACAAATCCATTCAATACTGTTATAAAAAAATCTTTCCTTAATACTCACATCTATTTTTAAAAGTAACTGAAAATTAATACAAGTTCCACTACAGGGTTCTGTCACCACTTGCATTTTCTTCATTCCTAAATTCAAAATTTGCTATGTCTGTAGTGGATTTATCAGCAAAATCCTTCTGGAATTTTAAGGACGCATTTGGTTTTACTTTTACATCCAATAAAAAAAATATTTTGCAGCTTTGGTAAGGATGGAAGACTGGAAATCCAGTCCTAATCCTCCCAAGTTTACAACACTGTCAAAGGTAAACCAGATATTATTCCAAGGGTGAAATTATACATGAATGAACAGCTAAATCCCAGTGTACAGAAAAAGTAGATGGGGTGGATGAGGGGCTGTGTGTATGCTCTGAATGTACTTTGATTGGCTTTTATTTCCTTCTGATCATCAACATGAATTTCAGGAGAGAAAATACTCAGCATTTTCTTTGCTATAATTGATATATAATTGATGAATAACACCTCCACTTTCTGAAAACTTAGAACTGATGGGCAAATGCTGAAGGCCAGGGAAAAGCTCTCATAGCAGAGCACGATGAACAGTAAGAATTGCAGCAGAGGCTGAGGTTTCTTGGGCTGAAAATATTAGTTCCCAACACATGGAGCAGTGTCAGCATGCCGAAGTTCTCAGTCTCCACAAAGTGACTTCACTTTCACTGACACAACTTGCTTTTATTAACATAGGCTAACGTCTGCCTGCTTGGGGGACTTTTCAGAAGATGAGTAAAATTATAACTGGCATGTGAGAAAAATATTAGGGGTTACCTGCTGTGGGATAATAAAAAAACTGTGCAGCACAATATCTTCAGTTCTGAACACAGTACAGACACAGACATGTCAAAAGAGGTATTGTATGAGATAAAACAGAGCCTCAAGGCTATGCCATAACCATGATTTAAATATTGGCTCACATAATGCTCCCTTTCAGGTTTTCTTTTAAACTAGCAAAAGAATTTTTACTCTTCAGCAAGACATACCTCAAAATAAAACTTGCCATTTGTGTTACCATGCTGGAATGTCACTACTTTTTGCATTAAACTGCAAAATGTTCAGTTTCTGTTCATTTATTTTGCCAATAATTTTTACATTGAGTGAATTTTACCTTTGACACACAGCATCTTTTCTCAAATATAGGAACAGCCTTTAGCTCAGGGCCAGGCTCTAAAGCCTGTATAACCTAGAGCTTCCCTTGCAGCCAGAAGAACTACAGAGAGAGAGATGTTGTAGATTCAGATCTCAAGAATTAAGCTGCAATACGCAAAGGATTTGACTCAGGTAGGCTCAAGTCCTGCAAAATCCCTACAGATAAGCCCCAATACATTGACCTCAATAATTAACCTTATTAGCCATTGCTATCTTTAAAGAGACTTGTCAAGGATATACACTACTTTCTCACTGAAGCAACAGTGGAGAAACTGTTGGACATGCACAAGACAGGAATACAGTACAGCCCAGGCAGGACAGTGTTACAATGGCCTTATTCAAGAACTGCAATTTATTGGAAAATTATTTCATTTCATTAGTCATTCAGCACAACATAAAAAGTAACTGTATGTGGTACAACAGCCTCTCTTTTTCTGAGAGTGTGCACACACACACACACATATATATATAAATTTAAATACCAGTAAAGTAGCTCGATATTTCTTGCACCTAGCTCAAATTGTAAATCTAAGAGTGGCAATGTCATTTCTACCTACCCTTTTGCCATTACCAATAGCGTATTCTTTTCATCTACCTCATCACACACAAAGTCATTGAAGAAAATTTTTCACACCAACACCTCCCATTTGTCAGCCAGGTGGGACAAAGCAACACTGAAGTAATAACTTGAAAAATCCCTTTGAGGATGTTATCTCAGTTTTGTTGAATTGATTTTCAAAATGTCCCCTTAACTTCTAATTTGTATAGTTTAAACCTCACTCAGAGTCTGGACAGAAGCAGCTGCAATTTAAGGCTGCTTCTCCAAACAAGATTAGTTTCAGTTAATCTAAAAAAGCACACTCTTATAAGATGATTCTCTTCTTTTTACCACTGCAAAAAACACCATCATCTTTCCTTCAGAACTTTCTTCCTCCTCTGCAATTTCAACACTCTCCTCTGGAAAAGACTCCATTTACAAATTTTTTGACTCCAAGGCTGTACGTGCCCAGACACGACCAAATCACATACACTTTTCAACCTCAGAAAAATTTCAGGAGATTACTTTTAGACAATTTTCAGATTTTCAAATAAATTATACAAAAAACAAGAGAGAGAATGGACAGCAAAATAATGAATTTAACATCTGACATGCAGCTGCATGCAGCTAACCTTTGTGCTTCCCTTTTTTCTCCTTTCTGGTGCTGCTACTCTGACAGCTTGCAGCTGCTGCCTTGGTTTTTTTAGTTGGTTTCGGAGCTTGGGCGTCCACTACCACCTTTACATCTTCCTGTTCAGCCTCCTGCACTGCTTCAGAGATTCAGGGTACCCCACCAAAAAAGAAAATAAACAGAGAGAGAAGAGAGAAACAGAGAGAGAGAGAGACGAGAGAATTAACTGAGAACTTTGCAAAGGCATAAAAGAGAAAGCAAACACAGCAGAGTTTGGTATTTCAGACAATTCATGCAGTGAGGACAGCCAAGTAAATCAGAATTTGCAAAGCTACAGTAAAAATCTGGAAGTGTTAGGTTAGCTGAGATATATTTCCTTACATTTTTCTTCCTCACAATAATATATCAACTCCTAACTTCCAGTCCAAAAGTGACATCACAATATTATTGTGTTACTGAGCTATTGTAGGAAGCATTTTTCCTTACAGTAAAGCTCTGCCAGAATGATCATCAACAGTGGCAGCATGAAGGCAGAAAAATTTTATTTTGACTTTGTAGCATCCATGCTTAAAGCTACATCCTAACTCTCTAAACAGGGAATCATCTGAAGGCTACTTTCAAAGCACATCTTGCACAGTCCTGTAACACAGCATGATGAGTGGTTTGGCCATGCATTTTATGGTGAAACTATACCCAAGCTGAATTTAAAAACTCTTCCTACTTTGTAGCATACACAAATTAATTAATTCCTTGGAATAACTCTGTACAAAATATGCATGGCATAAATTCTGTCACCATAATTCACACGGTGTTCTGTGTTTTCAAAGTAAACTTTATCATTTTCCTAAAAGCACGAAACACTTTGAGGGTAATATTTGAGCCTCTGAAAGCAACGCACACCATTGCTCTTTTCTCTGGCTAGACCGAAGCTCCAAGTTAGATAAATATCTCAATCGCCTTCCTGAAATGCATAAAGAAACTGTCAAACTTCACACCCCAAACTATAGGGGGGCACCAAGAGTTTTTGGGGTGGCTGCTGGTCACTGGTAAGTGCTAGGCCCATTGGCATTATGTGGTGGCCATGGTTTCTCTCACTGGCACATGGGCCTCCCACCCTTTCCTCTTCCCAAAACCAAAGTATTTTCTTTAAAAGGATTAAAAAAAGTCCATTAAGGACCATTATGGGAAAGAACTGGTTCCCCTAAAAATACTTTTAAAATATCCAGACAAACTTCTTAAACTCCCAAAAGACTAAATGAGTCTCAATGACGTGTGGACTGACACTTTTCTCTCTCTGAAGGGGAAAATTCTCCCTAAGCTTCTGGTCTGTGAAGCAACTTTCCTCTTCAGCAAATCCTTCAAGCGCACGAATAGAAATAGAAACGCCAGGGAGATTCTCAGAGGAGAAAGATGAAACAGATTTAGTCATGTCTGTGTAGACTGCAGCTCCCAAACCCACTGCTACCCTCCCCAGCACAGCAATCTGTTATGAGTAGCATTGCATTCACAACACAGCAGGCACCTGAGGCACTCAAACACACACTCCTTCTCTCATTGTGCAGAGGAAGGGTTCCCTTCCACAGAGCAAATACATTAAATTATTACAGGAGAGACTTGAAGTCCAAGGAAACAGCCTGTCACCACCCAATTTTTTATGTCTGCCTTTGTCAAACAGTAATCAGAGGACTGCAATCCCTTTGCTGAGTGGAAAGGAGCAGTGGAAATGAGTAGGACAAAATCAAAGGAGCGAGTGCACAGGGAAAATGGCACATAGAAGACACAGTACACTGGGTCCTACCTCCACAGGCATGGCAGCCTCAGACTATACAGGGAACCAGAGTCAGCTCCCCACAGTCTTTAAACAGGGGTGATTTGTCAACACAGCTCCTATGCTATATTTGTACCTCAGTCTCTCTCTAAAAACAAGGCTGTGTTCTTTTAATTGTTTTGAAGATGGCAATCCATGTTATAATTAAATTCAGTACTTTACAAATGACCTATATTAAATGGCCAGGCAGTTCTCTATACATTTTAAATCTGGCTGTATTCATTCACTCAAAAGAAGCACCATTTACTTGGTCCAAAGCAATTATCTATCAGCAAAGGATGAAACTTTCTGACATTAATTGCAAAGTTAAGACTTATCTTCTCTATCTTGCCAGCCATTCTTTCATTTTACCAGTAAAGCCATAATGTTTTTTGAGTTACTTTTGCCTCAAAACTTCAAGCAAGCGGCATCTGATTATAAGTTCAGTGAGGGAGCTCCAAAGGACTGAGAAGAGAATATTTCCATTGCTTTACTCCGTGAGGCAGAGAGCAGGATTTCAGCCCAGGAGCCATTCTGAGACCTTGGCTGCTGCCTGTGGTAAATGGGCCCTTTCAGCCACAAGTGATGGAGGCTGCAAAATAAGATTCAAATCATAAAGGTAATGATACTGTGCCTGGGTTCATGACAGGAATTGGCACAGAATGTCCTGTTTCCAAAGGATACATTTCTGAGAATTACTATTACATTTAAAGTACTACCTCTATAATAAATCCAAATTTAATCCTAACATGCCATCTCTACCACAAAACCATCTCATTCCTAGCTTTTAGCTATTTGGCAAATAGCAGATCCCAGCTAAGGCTCACCCACTCACTCATGTTTTCTCTGGTGTAGTCTGCAGATAGCAAAGTTTGCTTTCTGTACAAATTCAGTTTGGGGCATAGCCTTGCATTTAGGCAAGCTCCTGTCAACAGGCCAGCCAGGATTTGGATCCTTGCAGCCTGCAAACCCAAAGGGACAGGTCTGTGAGCCTCCCCTGCTCAGCTGGTCCAGCAGGCTTGGATGGGGAGCAAAGTGAAAAACCCTGTTTTCTGTTTCCAGTGCTTTCTCCTGCCCTGGAGAGTTGGAAGAAGGACCATTTCTAAGGGCTGTGTACTCACTCTGCAGCTGGTCATTAGCATGTGCAGCTTTGAACTTCTCCAACCAGCATTCCTTCCAGGCTGCCTTTGTGGAGATGAAGCAAGTCAGAGAGGCCGTGTTTATCCCCAGCCACGTTGTCAGGGGATCAAACGTCTTCCCCTCTGCCCTCTGCTGCATCTTTGGATCATTATCTAACAGACTGACAAGAACTTCCCTTCTCAGCAGGATGGAAACCTTGAGGTTAACTCTAGCCTACGTTCTCCACAGGCTCTAGATAGCCCATAAAACAATTTGCAGTTCCCTGCAAGAAAGCCTGAATAAGGAAAATGAGATAAACTGGCTCCCTAAATAATATTCATTGATACAACCATATGATTACATCCTTTGCTGGACATCAAAAAGTTAAAAACAGTGATAGGCAGCACCAGAGGATAAATAAATTAAGAACCTTAAATGCAGCTACATGGAGATGAAATTTCAGAGACTGTCACTCAAAAATGCATTAATTTCAGTACAGCTACTGAAATTAGGCATCTTTAAAAATCCCTACTGATGTTATCTTCAAGAGTAGGAGAAACTAGATTTGAAAATCTATCCTGATACTTCATATGCCCACCCCAGATTATTAACGTCTTCACTTAAAAAACACAGAGATTTTCCTTTTCCATAAGAATTATTTGTTTGTAATAGAATTTGCATTCAGACAAGAAAAAAATGGAGGAGCGAGTACAGTAGTGAGTCATCACTCCAAACAGAAAAATGCACTGGACTCTCAGACCTGGTATTTAACTCTAGCTTGAACTTAGTAAATTGTAAAAGAAATGGTTTTGAGATAAATGCCAAGCTTACAAATAAAACAACTATGTGACTTTAATTTCAGTATTATTCATCCGTGTTCATTAAATCAAGTACTGACTACTAACCCCAACAGAGTATTAAGAAAGTATTTTTTGGGAGACAGAAGGGAGCACAGATTGCAATATTAATTCAGGATCTGAGATGAAAAGAAAGAGGAACAAACAGCAAACAGTCTGTTAACATAATACAGGTGAGTATGGAAGGGCTTTGTCAAGGCAGACAAGGGCAGTGTGCCAGCTTTGCCTTGCACCTCCAATGTCCTAATTCAGAAAAGGGGAAAAAAAGAAACCTCTCCATGAACCAGTTCTGTGATAGACAACACTCCAGGTTACAGGGATAAAGCTACAATGCACAGTCAGACAAAAGGATGCAGTTTGTAAGCATGTGAGTAAACTATGATGCAGACAACACAAGTTCTTTTTCAACTCTGTAAATTACCCACATATATTTATATGAGTGGATGAAAATGTAAAACATTTCTTTCCATCTGGCCTTCATGATGAGAAGTTCACACAGGAAATAAGTTTCAAAGCAGCATGAATGAAAATGCAGATTTCTTTTTGCCATTTGTATGGCCATATTTCTTGATATGAGTGCTTGTACACTCTTATGATCTTAGAGAAGGAAAAAAAACTATGAATCATAACGTACCAATCTCTATCACATAAAAATGCCATGTGCTAAAAAAAAGGGTGCTTTTAATCAGTACATTATGCAAAGAATGAAGTAAATGAAAAATCACAAAAAGAAAAAACAATTCTAAAATTGTGCAGTCTGTCTGGAAAACACTTTAAGTAGAAAGAGGCTAAATGAGACAATGAGGTGTGTGAGGCAAGTATAAGGCAAATATTCATTCTATTTACCATCCTCTCAACAATAAAAGTGAAACCCAGAACAAGTACCATGCAAAGAAAGATGAACTACAGTTCAGTCAGGGTGTACCTTAACAACTTAATGGGAATTGGATGTCTTTTTCTTACTGTTGCCTGAGAAGCTCTTGTGTTTCACTGTAAGAGTGGCTTGTTGCTTTTCTTTATGAAGTTCTAGCCTTAGTGATTCTAGCTGCTTATTTGGGCTGTTGCTCATTCTTAGTTTATTTAATCAACTTAGATTCTGTACTGGTCAAGAATTTCTACAATCATTTAAAAGACACTGGAGTCTATCAGAAATATTCTGAAGATGGGCAAACCCACGATATTTTACAGTGCAATTAAATGTTTCTATTAGTTTTACATAGACCACACAAATAGTTAAATACAAGGATCTGAATAGGGACAAGGACTTTGGTGTGTTAGCTACTGGTTAATCACATGCAAAGATTTGATTCCTGCCTTACAATTACTCCTTCAGCTACTAACTTACAGTCAGATTCCAGATTCCCAAAACCTTATGGCCAATAAATTCCATAAGGCTCCTTGCAGTTTATGCCTCCAACAGTGATGTGATGACCAGGCTGATGCCGCAAAACTGAAAATACTGAGAAGTGAAACGGGATGGGTTTTCTAGTGCACCAAAAAAAGGAACCAATGTACTTGGGAACTTGGTGTTGCTTAAGGACATTATTAAAAGTTCATTGGTCTAAGAGTTCCTCAGAGAGAACAAGGGAAGGAATTAAATAAAAGATTCTTCTAAACCTCCACATACCTGCTGACTAATCCTGGGGAAGGGGAGGGCAAAGGCAGCATGTGAAGAGGAGAGCTGATACCAATGAACTAGACTTTGGGAAAGCAGACAACTAATAAGGAAAGCTAAAATGATCTATGAAAAACCTACGCCAGGAAGATGAAAGACAGTGATAAATTACATAATTACTTTGTGATACTGGAGCCTTGAGGGCAGGACTAGGCTTTAATTGCCCTGACCAGCCTCCCTGGGGTGTTCCCCCCACACCCTGCCCATGGGCTTCGCTCCAGCTGAGCCCAGGGCTGTGCTGGAGGTGCTGCTTCCCAGCCTGTCTCCTGGGAGCATCCTGGCACTGCAGGCAGCTCATCAGCCCAACGGAGATGTGTGCACTGCAGCATCTCTTTTCCACCCTGACTGGAGCCCTGCAGGGCCCTGGCCCTGGTTCATCCCTAGCCATGTCTGGGGCTGCAGGGAATGCTGCTGGCAGCTCTGCCTGCCCTGCCTGCAGCCTTTGGGATGGGACTCTGCCTGCCAGGGCATTTCCTGTGCTGGGGACATCCTCCCTCCTGGCTCCTGAGATACTGCCCAGGACAGAAAACAGCTAAATATCGAGTAGGAACTGAAAGTAAATACACTACAAGTGGAACATTAAAGGAAAGAGAAGGGAGTTTCTCAGGCCACTTCCTCTAAACTTTCCTCTCAAATAGTTCAATACCAAAAACCACAAAAAGACCTGTGGAACACTTGCTACCCACTGACCTCTGCTCCTTGCTGCTGGGTTAGTTTGTTTATTTTAGAAGTGCACTGGTGCAGGAAGGACTGCTGACAAATCAAACAGATGCTTTAAAGATTAAGGTGAAGAGACTGCAGCTGAAAATAAAGATTTCAGAATATCTGCTTATTGGAAGTTAAGTATTTTGCCCACATGATGTTTGGAGTGCTGCCAGATCTCTCAATATTAACAGCCCTTTGCAAAGAACATTCCTTGCTATCTTCAAAAAATAAACTAATACTTGCTCATTCAAGGACAGTGGAAAACAGGGATGGAGAGACACTCTTCTGATGAACAGGAAAATATATGATTTTTTAAATTAATAGTTAACTGATGTCATCTTTTAAAGCTGACAGCTAAGGATACCCATCAGAAAACTCTCTCTCATCATTCATGGTAAATAGCAGAATGACACGTCAAATTTAACAATCAAAAGCTATGAATTGTCATCAGAGGTCTGCTTAACGCACCACACAGCCATTACACCTAGATGTGCTGCCAAATGCCAGAGGAGAAAAGGAAAAAAGTCATTCTGCCTTTTTACACATGGTTAATTTAAACCGCTAAATTGGAAGTTGCAATGGAAATTATTCTGAGAGTATCTAATTGAAAACATTTTTAATTTCAAGTCTTATATAAAAACACCACGGCTGCAACAAAGTATGGCAATATTAATGAAAGCATATCTGGCACTCATTCAAATCTCTGCCTTCCTCAGTGCTGTGAAAAGAAAAATCACTCCCCAGTGGAAATTCACCATTTTCACAGAAGTAAAATCTCTGTAAAAATGGGCTTTCAGCATTTGCATTAAATGTAATTAAATAATGTAATTAAATTGTTGCAGTAATTAGTGTATCTCTGCATGCTATTTGGCTCCAGGAATGCTCAGTATTTGCAATCCAGATTGAAAAGAACTGTATTTGTAGCAGAATTTTGCAATGTCAAATCAGGCTAAAATGTTTGTTCAGGTTTTCAACAAACTTCACAAAATGAGTAGAAATACATGAAATAAGCAAGCAGATGTAATGGTGACATATTACAAAACAGCAAGTAAAATTCTAAAGGAACTTTAAACAAACATGTAGCAATATGTCCTTATGAAGGACACTGAATTGAAAATAAACCAGAACACATGAGGAGAAGACAATGTAAGTGATCTCTCCTAAAAGGATTAAATTTCTTCTGGTAAATGAATGCATTTGTTGTCTTTTATTTAGAATTTAAATTTAACAGCAATACAAAAAGTTATTATTGGTTCTTACGTGGCTTTTTATAATGATGAAATAGCAACTGAGCAGCATTTGGTACTGAGAGAGAGAAGGTTTATTGTAAATAGAGCCATGGAACAACATCATGGAAGTCAGTGGAAAGATACCCATTCCTTGAAATGGCAGGCAGATAATGTGGGGCCTAACTCTGCTTACCTGATCTGCAGGTGCTGATGACTGTGTTAGCACTGGCTGGGACTCCAGCTCAAACTATCCCCTTATAGACCTGAGTGCCAAGGAGATTTTATCTCATGTTGGTCTTTTCAGCCTAATTCATCTCAGTTCCTGCAGGTAACTTTTGTTGTTATTAGTTAATTAGGCATTATGCCAACAACAAAAGGGTTTAAAAAAGAAACACTACCTGCAAGTCATTCACAAGGTACAGTAGCTGAAGACTTTTATCTGTAGGTGAAATATGGGACAAATGAGGAGAAATGTTCTGTGTGGAGACTCGTGCATGGTGGATTCTGCAGAGCCACTTCCTCACTGGAAGAGCACACATTGTCACAGGCATCTTTGATGAAAAATCTTTTCCTTAGGATTTTTCCTCCTGAGAAGCTGAGAGGCCTCAGGAACAAAATGTAAACAATGGTTTTCTGCTGCTGTGGAATGCAAGAGGTGCATCTGTGATTGGTCTCATGTGGTTGTTTCTAATTAATGGCCAATCACACTGAGCTGGCTCAGACTCTCTGTCTGAGCCACCAGCCTTTGTTATCATTCCATTCCTTTTCTATTCTTAGCTAGCCTTCTGATGAAATCCTTTCTTCTATTTTTTTGGTATAGTTTTAATATATCATAAAATAATAAATCAAGCCTTCTAAAACATGGAGTCAGATCCTCATCTCTTCCCTCATCCTCAGACCCCTGCAAACATGATTACACACACATCTCTTTAAAAGTCTCATGGTATCCAGAGAAATTGCTAGCAATCCTTGGCAGGGAACATAAATACCATTTTGTCGTACCAATGTGTCATTTCTCTGCCTTGAAGTCATCTAAGAAAAAAATTATGGCATTTCTGGCAATCCACAATTAGCTTAACTAGCAAAATACGGTGTTCTACTCTATCTACCCACAAATAGCTCACCAGGCTGATGCTCTATTCCAGAACAAGAATGACTGACTTTCTACTCCAAGCTCTGATAATTATTCTGGAATTAAATGAGTTTTTACTGCAGAGCAGAGTTGCCCATGAGGGAACCATTGCAGCACAGTTAATGGCATCAGAATAAGCAATGGAAGTGCATGAAGGAGAATTTCCCAGCAAAGTTAATGGCATCAGAATAAGCAGTGGCAGTGTATGAAGGAGAATTTCCCAGCAAAGTTAATGGCATCAGAATAAGCAGTGGCAGTGTATGAAGGAGAATTTCCCAGCAAAGTTAATGGCATCAGAATAAGCAGTGGCAGTGTATGAAGGAGAATTTCCCAGCATCTGAGAATTGCTGAGATGCTATCTCTGACCTACTTTGCTCAAAGTACCATAGAGATATCTCCACACAGGCACCCAATTATTTGTTGAAATCAACAAGTAGTACTTTTGTGCTACACAGAAGCAGTGCAAGCTAAGAGAGCAGAGCAGGATGATAGGTGGAAAGAAGCGTTCTTTTTGTAGCATTTGCTAGCACAGGAATTGATTTCACAAACATGCTCATCCAAGCAGTGTAGTTCATTCAGTAGAGCATCAAGTCCCATCAAAGAGCCATTCTCAATTTGGAATCAGCATGCCCATAACAGCCTCAAATGAACGGAAAAGAGCAGAATAGTTCTTTAGAAACAGCCCAGCTGTCTCATGCATCCGACATTGCCACATACAAATGTTTTCATTGAAGGGGAAAAAAAACCTGCCAGCCCTGAAGCTCAATGCCACAGTTAAAAATGGTCATCAAACCCCAAAATGTTCCCTGCAAACTGGGGAATTGAAGACATTAAACACATTCCCAGAGAAGGCCACACCAAAAAAGGACACTTTGAGAGTTCTTGTAATATTCTCAAAAGCAACGTGCCTAACAAAGGATTTTACAAGGCCATAAAACACCCTGCTAGGTAATTAAATTCTTCTAAGCTGGCTCTTGCAAACTGCATGGTTTATTGCAAGGAGAGCTGTCCCAAGGGATTAACAAATGTCATGTTGAATATGAGAAACACTATATTTCTTTGCTTCTCTGAAACCTTGTGAAACATTAAAAGGGTTTGAGACACAAATTTAGAACAAACTGATTTAGGGAGAATAAAACCTAAGTATTCCAGTGAATGGTGTGGTATAATATGACAGGAAGGGTCACTTTTACCATAAGAGCACAGTTAATCTCACTTACACTGAGAAAATCCACTCTGGTGCAAATTGGTGTACAATTTAGCTCAGTTAGTATATATATGAAATTTGTTACCAATTATGTGATGATAATGTCTTTTTCTCAGATTTGTGAAAATTAAAACCTTGATCAAGTGGCAATATAAGGGGTTTAGTAAACAGTACTATCTCCCTACTATATTATTTCTCAGAATAGCTCTTTGATAAACTCTTGAGTGTAAGAGGAAAAAGAGAAAATTTCTATTTTGTCTGATTAAAAAATAAACACACTAAATGTGCTAAATCAAATATTTTGGTTTAGACTGGAAAGCAATTCAGTTTAAACTTTGAAAATTACATCCCAGACCCTGAGAAAGAGTCAGTAAAGAGAAATATTACTAATATTTTAATACTTACTAGAAAAAAAATTAGAATAATACTAAGTTGAAAAAGGAATTCTCCATCTGAAACCGCTTATGGTATCCTATTTGCTTACAGAAAGAAGATTAAAAAGGCCCATTATTATCAAAACCTCAATATTTAAACAATGTAATTTCCAGATTCTAACAGTAAATTCTGTAGCTGTAATCGGCTAAAAATTTCCACCAATTGCTAACCAGGAGGAAAGACTCTGAAACCTGCACCTCTCAGAGCAGAATTTGTTATTGTATACTAAATACCCACCTTGTTCTTATGGAAAAATAAGACCACCAAGTGAAAACAAAACAACAGGGAGACAAAACGTCCAGCATACGGAGTAAAACTGACAGAAATTTGAACTGAATGCTGGGTTAAGTTTTTGTTTGTATAAGAGTAGGATACTGGTTGTTTTGGAGGTTTTTTAACAGAGTTAGATTCACAAAGGCATCTTAAGATTTAATGTGTAAACCCCAAAACCTAAGTACCCTGTCACCTAACACCGTTCCCAACCAGAAAGCTGCCAGCTGCATTCCCAATCAATATCAGTAGATATTGATTCAGCTCCTGTCCCACAAACTCATCAATAGTCAGGGAAGGAAGCCTTTTGCTATTGAAGCTTATGAATCCCTTATGAGTTACATTCAACTTAATGATCTGCAAAACAAGAAAACTGGAAAATTACTGCTCTCTATAGATCTTGGAGGTGTTACCAGCCTGGAATGATATCTACAAGAGTCAAATTTTGGACAAGGATTACTCAAGCTGCCCCTTACGAAATCCTGAGGAAAAGCACACAAATACCATTTTAGAGGGCCAAAAAGCATGGACGATATGAGGACAGAACTAAATAATGCCTGGTTTCCTTAGGATTTATTTCTGATTATTAAGGTCTGAAAAGAAATGTCATTATCATTTTTTCCCCTGTGGGTGTGATGCCTTAAGTGACTCCATCCCTACTGGATCCTCTAATCTTTAATGAGACAATGGAGACATTGTACAAGTTTGAAATGTTCTTCTCTACCTGTCTTAATGGACTTTGCAGAAACACAGAATATTTGAAATTACTACATTCAGTCCTAGCTGAACTTAGTTAATAGGTTTCCAATTTGTCATTACCTCTGTAAGGCTTAAGCAAAATTACATGCAGAGGAACATTCAGAATGGAACCCATCAGCTCTACTTAGTAGGAACCAAGGCTGAAGACACTTAAATAGCCATGGCAGAAGGGACAAGCTGTCTCTTTCCAAGTTCAGCACTGAAATGGCAGCTAGGTACCTTGCTCCCTCCTGTTGGGCTACAATTGCAAATTCTGATGGTTTTATCCCCAAACACAAATGAAGGACGTCAATGATTTATTAAAACATGCAAAACAAGAGCTTTTGTTCTCCTGAGCATAAAATGAGCACCACACCAGGACTCTGAGCAAATACAGCTGCAGGAGGTGGCATTCTATACCATGATATATGGTGCTGCTGTTGCTGTTGAGATAGGATTCAACCAGCGGGGCTTGCTCCTCCGAATGTTTCGTCCTGCGCGTCCTTGCCCGGCTGTCCACGTTGGACTGAACCATCAGTGGCTCCTGGCGCTTCTTTTTCTGCTTCTGTTCCAGCAGTGCTCTCTGGAGAAAAGACAGAGAAAAGCATCTGTTACTGCACTCCAAACAGCAGCAACCTACCCTGGAAAACAATGGTCAGCTTTACCCCTTCCCTGGTTCTACAGCGGCGGCAGTTGGCAGGCAGGAGATTGGGACGTTGGGTTACAGGAAACCTTTCCAAAAAACCACCACAACCAGCCCACTGCTGAAACACCTTCTGCTGAAAACAGCAAATAATTAAAATACATCTTTCTGAGCAGCCCACCAGCTGTCAGAGCTTGCTTGGAAATAACCCTTGGGAAAACAACAGTGTGAGAATACTGGCTGTGAAGCAATGGGAGGGTAAGCAAGGGCACGAGGCAGAGACGCCAATTTCAGTTTCTGTAAATTAAATGCAGGTAATTGCAAACTAGAATCGAGTGATAATACTGGACACAAGCCTAATTTAACAGCTATAATAGATAAACTTTAATTAAACGCTTAAATTTCTCAGCTAGACCTGGTGAAAACCAAAACCTTTGGCATCCAGTGGCACCAGAGGGACCTTATTTGAGCCCTCTTCCACAACCCCAGAAAACTGAACT
Organism: Emberiza elegans; assembly: GCA_024865655.1. Lineage (NCBI taxonomy): Eukaryota > Metazoa > Chordata > Aves > Passeriformes > Fringillidae > Emberiza > Emberiza elegans. Next base: position 3,366,406 of record JALJVW010000139.1, read on the forward strand.
GTTAATTTTACTTATCTATTAACCTTACCTTTTCCTTGCTTCTGTACAGTGATATTTTGGCTTCTAGGAAGGAAATGCAATAAAACTGAAGAATAAAAATGGAGAGTGAACTCTTTCAGCTCCCTAAGTTGTGTTAACACCTCAACATGACTCCACCATAATCAGAATTAAGCACAGGATTATGGCATAAATAGTACTTGAATTTGAAACTGAGATGCTGTTAGACATGCAAGCTGATGAAATGGTGGCAATAGAAAAGGATAAAATTAAACTCACAAGGTTTAACTATTAAAATGACAACATTTTTTGAGAAGGGGACCACAGAAAAAGTAAAAGCAGAAACCTCAACTCCCCTTAAAGCTTGATGACACAATTCCCTCAGATTTCATGTTCTGACTCCCTTGCACAAGGCATGTAGGAATGCAGTCAGAAAATAGGCAACACAGCACACAGTGCCACTAGGTTACAGCCACAAGAGCTAAAGCCACTGAATAAAAACTTTGTGGTTAACCTCTCTTGGCTGGTGTGACTGCTCCATCAGGGGGGTAACAAATACATTGTACAACAGCTTAAAACAAGTCCAAGGCAGTGGGAATCACTCAAACCACAGTCAGAAGACAAATTTTAATGGAATTTAGACTTGTGAGTTAACGTCAACCTCCACAGATCTCTCTTCTGCATCCCCTAATCAGAGAATGCAATTTTCTATCACTTATCAGTGTTTTCATTACTCCAGGATTCAGACTTTAGGGAGCAAGAAGGTTCTCCTCCAAAATCTTACCTGTCTGTCAAGCTTCTGCTGACGCAGGCTGCTCCCCTCATCATCCAGAACACTGCAAAGACAAAGAGTACATAACTGGAACAAATTTATCCCTCAAAACAACACCTAACAGCACCCAGTGGAGGAAACTCTCACAGGAGTTATCCATACAAAAAAGTGTGCCTGCCCTAACTGAAAAAATTTGGCTTCAGAGGATTTAAATGTAGTCCAGAAAAAATTGCAAAACTCTGGCTCACACAAATTTCAACAAAAATATATAATCAGGAAGCTCACAAAGAAATGCAAAATCCACTGTCTACAGCTTGGTTTCTTTTCCACTCTCTTCTAATGCAAAACATCAATGCACAGAGCACAGAAATTGAAAAGCTGCATATAAAGCCTAGAAGAAGGGAGGGGTGTAAGTGAACTGCTTAGCAACTCAGCAGTATTTAAAATTATGGTAGAAAAATTAACCACCTAATCTTTTGCACACTGAAAACCATAATGTATTCCTGAATATTCCTGGATATTTATTCCTGAGAAGTCACATTTAGTGCCACACACTTCAACATTTAGAGGTAGGCAAGATGAACAGCATTGCTCAGTGCCATATTTCTCTCAGCTAATTGTTTCTTGTTGGGACCACTGAATGCTCCTGTGCATTCAATCATTTCCATTAATTAGATATTAAAGATTGGCATTGAAATCAAAAAGCTATTTTTGCAAAGTACTTTAGCAAACTACTGACTAGGCTTTATTTTTCTGGAGAACAAAGGTCTCTATTGTAAGAACACTATAGTTAAACATTGAACATAGATAATTGAATCTTTTAAACAGTAATAGGTCATCTACAGGGAAAATAGTGTTAAAGAACAAAAACAATATCCTCTTACAAAGAAAATTAATTTTCTCCTACAATACACTTTTATAAAATGTTAGCCCCTTCTCTTATATAACTCTTAACAATCAAAAAGAAAAAAAAAAGATCCAGGACAAAAAAACCTGGATTCTGACCTACATACAAACTAACAATATTGCAATGGAAATTGTATAAAAATGTGAATCTCATGTATTAATTCACAGTCTTTAGGAGACAGCGACACTAGTAGAGTTAGAACAGCTAATAAAGGCATGCAGAATGCCCCCTTTCCTATGCCAGCATTATCAAAGACCTATAATTAAGCATTTCTGGTGGAATCAGGCTTTTACAATTTTTATTAGGTTATATGCTACAAAAGGCTGATGTTCCACAGATTGAAACTGTGCTGTTCAAGTACCTCAGGTATGAAATTACCATCTCCTGTAGAGGTAATGCATTGCCCATACTCCACAAAAAAGATTAAAAAAAAAAAAAAAACCAGAGTCATAAAAATGTTCTGCTTTACACTAAGCATACTTCATTTTAGAAATTACAGAAGTTATAAAAGGAAGACACACATGCCTCCATGGTATACAATATCAGGTTTGCAGAAGAGTGTTTCACTATGGCTGCAGCAGTATTAGCTGCACTGCCAGAAAGTACAACTACCCTAATGGAGATTTTTGGCCAAACAATTGAGTAAAAGATGCCTAAGTGTAAAGTTTCAGGCTCAGTGGCCTGAACAAATCCTCCTCATTTCAGACAATGCCTGAAAAAAAGCCAAAACCATGCAAAAATGCTAACAGAGACCCCAAGAACTGCAGAGGCGGCAAGGCATACACCATCCCAGCATCCATGTCCTGGCATGATACACTGCAGGGAATATGGGGACAGGAAAATGTCCTGTGCCTGCATGGGGAGCCACAACAAGGCAAATTCAGGTTCAGGCACAGCTCTTGTATCTCTCTTAATGGCCAGCTGTAGCATGGTAAACATGGCAGTTTAAATAACACCGAACAGATTTGCATTCAGCATTCCAGGAATGCAAAGCAGCTATCTGATACACCAGAGGACTGCCAAAAAATTATAAAACTCCACCCAAAAACTATGGATGTTGCAATGCTAAAACACCTCTCCACATTGTCCTTCTTACTGCAAGACTTTTTTTTAAAGCTTCTGAATACATGCAATTAAAGCTGAGATTGAGAGCAGCATACCTTGAAAACCAGATGACAATGTCATCTGGAGCTTCCAGCTCCTTCCTTATCCACTTCATATTTAATAAAGTTCTGAGTAGTTTTCCACAACCATTTTTAGGCATGCATAAATGACAACCCTTGCATTTAACATTCAACAAACAAAACTAAATTCCAGCTTTCATCATTGACACCAAGATTCAGTAGAATATGGTTGCTTCAACAATCCTCTCTCCTTCCAGAATGCTGGACTGGAATGAGAATGCCTTTCCCCCACCACTCTTCTGAATCCTTTACAGGATAATGTTTAAAAAGGCATTATTGCCACCAACTCTATCTATTTTAACAGTTACTTGGTTCCAGTATCACTGGAAAGCTGCAGTTCTGTCCTTTCTTCATGTCCAATAACACGAATGCAACTCCAAGTACAAAAGGGGTTCAGTTTAGCCTATATATTCTGCTACAAGAACAGAGCACTCCACTTTCAGACTGCACTTTGTCAGTGTTCTCTGCAGAACTGCTGGACCTTGGAGTTGCTGACCAGCAGCCAACATTTCCCATTCCCCAATTTCCAACGAACAAAGTCTCCTGAAACTGGGTGACTTCCAAGATATGCCATTAAGGGAAGTCAGGGTTTAAATATATGCATGCATAAATAAGTAAGTAAATAAATAAATAATAGAAGCTCTGTTTCCATAGCAATTCCATCAGGCCCTGGCTCTTGCTCCCTTGAAAAACATCTGCAGAGGACTCTGAGATGAAGTGTGTAAGTGCCACTGACCCTTTTTCTCACACTTCAGTGAGTCCTTGCAGAAAGATTTAGCAGATCATCTCACCACAGCACCTGGCATTCTCTCAGATGCTCCAGGGTACAAGAGCTGAAATCCAGCTCTGGATTTCTGCCTTTTATTTCTTTGGAAAACACAAAAGTGTGTGAGCAGAAGCACAGCCTTTGCCCTTCCTCAAAAGAGCAGGAATCAATTGCTCATCCCTCTGGAAAGGTGGTACACATGGTGAGGACCCAGCCTGTCCTGCCCAGTTTTTTTGTTGCACTCTGGTCCAAATAACTGGGATGGTCAGATACTAAAGGCCCAGTACAGCAGAAAAACTGTGACTGAAAGATGGCAGGAAATAATCTCAGAGAAAAGAGAGAGAGAGAGAGAGAGAGAGGCTGTTAGAACAAGTCTGCCTACATGTTTGATGTGATGCTAGAAAATCCCAGGAGCAGCATGAAACTCACGTCAGATTTAATAGAGAAATATAACTTTATAATTCATGAAAATTGAATTATTGAAGAGCATGCATACATATTAGCAATCTGCTCAGCACACTGAAGTATCCTGAAGATCCAGTAAGATTAATTTTTACTCCTGTTAGATCAAGGATCATGCATCTGCCTGGCATCTTGGCTATGGCTCTGACCCACTTAAAACAAAAAGCAATTTTACACTATACATAATATTGTAAACAGCCTTTCAGCTCTGCAGTAATAGTCTAGTCCAAATTCAGCTGACAATTCAGAGCTTGGATATATTTCCTAGCAGATTCAGGAAAAAAACATCCTTCTATACAGAATTTTAACAGACCACCCATTTAGAAGTTACTAATGCTGGGTTTAAGAAGTCAAGCCTATAGCTACCTATTGTAAAGATTCCTATCAGTTGCCTGGACCAAGGCCCACAGAGATTTAAGTATTACTTTAGATAGCATTATTTTCAAATTTCAATAAAGGCATTTGAGTCAAACATCTCAACTCCTGTTTTTTAAAAGGAAAAACATTAAAAGTAAAATCACATTTTAGTTAAAGTATTATTTTTTCATACCACCCTTTTAAGACACAAAATCTATTTTGCAGAAACAGTTTCAACATTGAAATCAATTTATAGTAAGCCAGGCTTACTAAAGTACTGCATGTCATAATAAAGATGAAAACATGTGAAAGAATTTTAGTATTCTAAGCTTTTAATAATCCCTGTTCCTTAAAAAACATTTCGTGAGAAACCCAAGACCAATCAGGTTTTAAGGATGGAACTTCATGATTACAGAAAGCTCCACACTTTACTGCTGAGATGAAGGCAGAAGATTCTGTAAGTCAACATCTTGCTAAATTTTTCCTGCAATTCCACATGGGGTGGTTTTAGTTAAAGTAAAATCTGAGAAGACTTAATTCAAACAAAACTTTTCACAGCAAGTACTTTGCCTTTGCTCTTTGAAAGTGCAAACTGCTTGTATTTCAAGAAGCCATTGCAAGAAAGAACAATTAAGAAGAAATGTTTCTAATTAGAATGTCCAAAATGCATGTAGTCACTGATTTTATTCAAGGGGTTTTTTTGAAGAAAAATCTGTCACAGTAAAGCAGTTCTATTGCTTCTGCCTGATGAACGAGGCAATGTTTTTGTTCCTTCCTGACACTGCTTCATTAAGGAACACTCTCCATTAAAATAACTTTTTTACCAGGACAAAGGTCCAAAATCTCACCTAGCACATCTCTGCAGCCCAGCACCAAAATGTACAGCTGGTCCAACAAGCAGACTCATATTACCACTAAACTTTAACACACTGTTTAAGAACTGTCACCCTTGTATTTTCTATTTTGTTGCTTTATAATATATTACTAACAGCAGCACCCAAAAACTCTGTGTGAAATCAGGGACCTTTGCACAAGCAAAATGAATATACATAGGCAGAGAAAATTCCTGAAACAAACAGTTCACATTATAAAAGATGAAGAATTGGATAAGAAATTGTTCCTCCTATTTATAACACTGAACCAGAAGCAAATGGAAAATTAGAGGGGGTATTTTCATCTGGGGTTTCTTCTGCCATATTGTGCACTTCAATTCAAAAAACAATGGATGATCAAACCAGATAGAAAGAAAAAAATACACCATATCAGACTAATCTTCAAGATCACTCAGATCTTTTCCATGCATTCCTGCTGTGAAGAAAGCTGCTATGTTGCTGTGTCAAGACAAACAGGTTATGGGATCCTTAAGAGCACAAAAGACTCAAAAGAACAAGAATGGGTGTAATGTGCCATTTGAATATTACAATCTCCAAAAACACAGGAAATAAAATTCCTGTAAAGAGATAGCACTTGGCTGACTGGATACCATCTGTCATATTCACCCAATTACACTTCTCTTAATCTCTGTAAAGTCTCTGCAGTTCCATAAAGCCCAACTGCTCTCAATAATGTTACTGTTAAGTCCTTAAGAATGAGCTTTCCCGCAGCACTGATGAAATGCTGCTGTAAAAGCCCATTAATGGGGTTAGGGACCTGCAGGCTGAAGTCATGCTCTGGGGGGAATGGCACACATTTAGGTTCTTCAAACAAGGGAAATTCAACCAACTCCTAAGCAGCGAAGTCAGCAGAAATGCCAACACCTACAAATCCCCACACCTGCAAGTCCCCATACAAAACAAGGTCTGCTGCCCCACAAACTGAGCACACCAGAAGCCACTTGGGAGAACCTTATTGTATCAGGCACATAGGCTAATCAAGGACTTATATGAGATAAAGCACTCTGAAAGGGCTCTCCTCATGCTAGGAATCATCAAGGCTTTCTGACCCTAAAGCAGCTGCTCAGTCATCTGATTTAGAGGCAAACCTGCAGTCCTCTCTTTACAGTAAAACGTGTGACTGCTTTGTTCGCCAACTAAACCAGCAGAAGTCTGGATATTGAGGAACAACCCAAGGACATTGAGTATTATTTTGCCCTTCTACTGCAAAGATCAGCAACAGCAGTGCTTGGATTTCTCCCATGCCATGTTCAGAGGGCAGAGAGGGCAACCACCTACCCTTACAGGCCACCTCTCAGTCACCACTGAACTGACCAGGAAAGTACGGACACCAATGGAATTTGCATTTTTTTAGGCAAAGCTTCAAAGGAATAAAGTATTTCACTGTGACTCTCACGTAATAAATAAAAGCATGCCGGTCTGTAGGATCGGCAGGAGACAAGCAGCCCTCCAATGTGGGTGATCAGCAGATCTCATTTATTGATTGGTAGTCACATACATTTATATTAAACTTAATGAAGTTCATACATAGTGCAAAGCTGAGCTCAGGATTGGTTAGTTTACTTATCATCCATCTACACCTACTTCTACATTTTTTGGGGTTTTCCATTGCAACTATTGAAAGTATTTTTCCCAATATTAGTCCAGGAGTACAGTATCACTTCTTCTGCCTGTGCAGAAGACCCCTAAAAAGACTGAAAATAATAAAGGAAAAGGAGAAGGGAAAAAGGCAGAAAAATGAAACAGATATTTGTAAGAGAAGTATCAGCACCAAGCCAGCCACATGACAGAAGATGCAGAGGATCATACACTGTGCTGATGATCCAAATGGCACTGAAAGTAATGCCTGCAGGGCAGATGGTTGATAGCAGACTGCATTTGCAGTTACACAAATAATTACAGAACCAAACCAGCATTATTTTCTTCTCAAATCCTGGATGGCAAACTAGTTTAAAAATCAGCAAATTAATGAGACCTTCCTGAAAGATTGTTGGTACTATTTGCTCCAGTAAGGTTTATCTAAATGTCCTTTGTACATTAAGATTTATGACACTCATTATGTCTGGCAACAGTTCTGCAGATTAACTGAGAGCAAATGTAACAACAGGAACACATTCATATTTTTTTCCTTAATTCCATGTAGATAATTGTTAAGATTAACTCCAGCCAAATCCTCAGCACGGCCACACAATTGCCAGAGATCAGGTTGGGAAAGCTAAAGCCCTGATAGAATTAAATCTGGCCAGAGATGTCAAGGACAGCAACACAAGCTTCTCTAAGTACACTGCTGAGTAAAGGAAGATGAGGGAAAACATGTGCCCTCTCCAGAAGGAAACAGGAGACCTGGTTACCTGGGACATGGAGAGGGCTGAGGTACTCAGAGACTTCTTTGACTCAGACTTCACCAGCAAGTGCTCCAGCCACACAGCCTGAGTGCAGAAGGGAAATGCAGGGACCAGGAGAATGAAGAACTGCTCTCCATAGGAGAAAGCCAGGTTTGAGACCATCTCAGGCACCTGATGAGATACATCCATGGGTCCTGAGGGAACTGTCAGAAGGAGTAGCTAAACCCCCACCCACCATACTTGAGGAGATGTGGCAGTCCAGGAAAGTTCCTATTGAACTCGGGCACATGGAAAATGAGGAGATGGCTGGTGACAGCAAACATGGCAACAGTAAGGGCAGGTCATGCCTGAAATATCTGGTGGCCTGCTGTGACAGGGCTACAGCACTGGTGGATGAGGGAAGAGACACAGACGTCATCTTCCTGAACTTTTGCAAAGCATTTGACACAGTCTGGCACAGCATCCTTGTCTCTAAACTGCAGTGGCATGGATTTAACAGATGGAGCCCTCATGGGTGAGGAACTGGCTCAATGGTCACACTCAAAGAGTCATGGTCAATGGTTTGGTGTGCAAGTGGAGACCAGCCTGCAGTGGCATTCCCAGGCTCAGTACTGGGACTAGTGCAGCTGTTCCTGACACGGACAGTGGGATCAAGGACACTCTCAGTAAATCTGCCAACAACACCAAGCTGTGTAGTTGTGACACACTGGAGGGAAGAGATGCCATCCTGAGGGACTCTGACAGGCTGGAGAGGGGGCTGTGTGAACCTCATGAAGTTAAATAAGGCCAAGTGCAAGGTCCTGCAGCTGGGTCAGGGCACAAACACACACTGGGAGGAAAAGGGATTGAGCAGCCCTGAGGGAAGGACTTGGGGGTGATGGTTGATGGGAAGCTCAACAGGACCCAGCCATGTGAGCTCTCATCCCAGAAAGCCAAACGTGTCCTGGGATGCATCAAAAGCAGTGTGGGCAGCAGGGTGAGGGAAGGGATTCTCCCACTTTATTCATCACTCCTGAGACCCCACCCGTGTCCAGGTCTGGGACCCACAACACAAGAAGCATATGGGCCTGTGGGAGCAAGTCCAGATGAAGGTCAAAAAGAGGATCAGAGAAATGAAGCATCCTCCTATAAGGAAAGACTGAGAGAGTTGGAGTTCAGCCCATAGAAGAGAAGGTTCAGGGGAGACCCTGTTGTGGCATTCCAGTGCCTGAAGGGAGCTACAAGAACAATGGAGAGGGATGTTTTACAAGGGCATGTAGTACAGGACAAGGGGGAATGGCTTCAAACTGAGAGAGAGTCAGTTTAGATTGGATATTAGGAAAAACATTTTTACTGTTTGGGTGGTGGGGCACTGGCACAGGTTGCCCAGAGAAACTGTACATGCCCCATCCCTAGCAGTGCTCAAGGCCAGGCTAGATTGGAGCTTTGAGCAACCTGGTCTAGTGGAAAGTGTCCCTACCCATGGCAGGAGACTTGGAACGAGATGATCTTTAAGGTCCCTTCTGACCCAAACCATTTTATGACTCCATAACGGCATTTTGGTCTGTTTTAATTAGAACAGTTCATCAAAACAGATCTCCATTTGTTACAACCTTAGGGGTATATGAAACCAACAGCAATTGTAGAAATCAAATCTTCTAAATGTTCTACTCAGACTGAGTTTTTGAAAAACCCATCAGAGTCAGGTAAAATACATTGTTAGATGCATTGTATTACAATTGTTAGATGCAGATGTATTACAGGATATATTAAAACAAACACTGACCATTCTTGAGCAAATAACTCAAGAGACTTTCAGTGCTGAAGGGAAAAACAGGAGCTCTGCAGATACTTCAGATATGCTTTGAAGTAATAAGATTCAGCTTTGAGTAAAATCAGAACAAAACTCTAGTCACAGAAAAAAAAAGAAACCACAGTTTAGGACCTGAAATGCCTAGGCTGACAGCTTTCAGTGAGGACGACAAGCAGCCAGGAAAAGATCTAGTGAGATGAAAAGCAAAACTATTCCCTACAGCACGTTGCATGTTTTAAATAACTGAACTACGGGGCTGCCACTACTGCCCTGGAAAGATCAGTTGAACTAATATTTGTACAGATTCATTCTCTGCAATTACACAGAACTGAACAAGATAGCATATGGCAGTAAACTGCAGGTAATGAAAATATCACATACTGGAAGAGCTGGGTTATTTCTCACCCTCCCTCAACACACACAAACTCTGAACAAAACATAAGAGAAGGAATCTATGTCCTGAAAGAGACAGGTGAATTTAATAAACATGAATGATGGAGCAGTAAAGCACAATAGCCTTTGGGTGATCTATGCTAAAATTGTATTTAAAGTAGTTTGACGAGAAGTCCCTGAACAGGAGCAAATTGTGAAGGAAAAAAAAAACCCCGCTGTGACCTGGAGATACAGTACCTGCAATGCAGATGGATCCAGATGACAAATGACATGACTTTCAGGAAGTGCCTTTATCGAAAACACATCGCTGCCAGCACTGGAAAGATCCAGCCCGAGCAGCCAGGTTTCTCTCTCAGTACCCAAACCCAGCCAATCTCAACTGTTAAAACAGTAAAATATATGCACAAACAAACCAAACCCCTTAATGTACAAAGGGCCCAACCACAACAAATAGTAAATTAAACGAGCAGAAACTTGGGAAAAGTATTGCCTAGATAAGGAGACTGCACTTACACATACATACACTGCAGAACAAAAGTTCCCTGCCTGGACCTCAAGGATTCTCCCATTCCATTACTGCAGACCAGGTAAAAGGTGTCACCTGGAACAGACCTCTGCTTTTTTGATGTGGAAAACACTGTGAGCCACTGTGATGAAGAGAAAACCTGCACAAGATCATTTCTGGCTCCTTTCCCTCCCTGTCCTCTACCTGTTCTGTGAAACATGGCTCTGTCCAGTTGGCAGCTACTGAGCCTATTGTACATCAAACAGTCCAACCTTCCAAGACACCTGTAAAATGAGAGTAACAAACAAGAATTAACTCCTCTTGGAAACACCTTTGTGAAGCAAGAATGAAGCCTCACAGGTACAGTAATTAACCTAGAAACAATGCTGGCCTTTAAAATAATAGCCTAATGGTGAAGTGTTTAACAAACAAAACACTGATGCCAACGATGGGGTCACTGCTGCAGGTGTTCAGTGAGGTTTCTCCCTGCAGCAAGCGTGCAAACATAGGCATGAATATGTAGATCAAACATGCTGCTGCTGAAATGGATTATATTTGAGGTAATTCACTAATGCAGCAAAGTATTAACGGATCCCACTGCCTGTGCATGTGTTTAGGAAAAAGATGGAGTTGTATTTACTGGGTTTTTAAAGCAACAGTAAAAGTAAGCTATCCATTTATTGAAAACATGAAGGTGAAAGAGATTACCTAGTTTACCTTTGCTGCTCTAACAATCAAAACTGAACAAAAATACAGTAAGAACTGTAACTCTGATAGATGCTAGTGAATTGAAACAGCTAAGCTCCCTTTTCCTTTTTACAGGTGGTTTTACAGTTTCTATGGAATACAGTTTCTAAGGGAAGACATGTCATTTCATGATAAATACTAACCGTGAAACAAAATATTTTGTCACTTTTCCCCCCCACACATACTATCTTTATAATCCAACCTAGTACTCTTTTGCTGGAACTGAGGAAAGCAGATAATTCATTTTGGTTTGAGTTCTTTCTCTGTATTAGCTTCTACACTAGCAGCAAATATTAACAGTTCTGGACAGCATTTTCAGAAGAAAATGAGTTTGTCAGATCCTGGTGCCTAAGAACATGGATATGGATTTCAAGACTAGCAAGATGCTGATGGCTGTCAAAAGTAGCAAACACCATTTGGCCTCTATTTTGTTCCCTACAATGAAAACTAAGTCATTGCTTCTAGCAGCACTCTATGCAGATGAGGTATTCCATACAGGTTGATCTTCATTTCTGGGCCCTGAATCCCCAAAACCATGAACTCAATCTCATAAGAATGTTGCCACTAACTTCACATGCATAAAAATATGCATATGTATAAATCCCTCCAGGCTGGGACTTTTAATTATAAACTCCTGAAGACAGAGGATTATTTTCACAGTGTGCATACACAGTGCCAGCACGGAAAGAAACTCTTTTTCAGATTTTAATAAATCTTAGAAAACCATAGTAATAAGAAGGCTGGGATGGTGATTTTCCTCCCCTTTAGTGAGACATAAGTATTCAATCCTGGTGATGTCTATGGCACTCAAAGATAATTTCAAAACAAGTTATATATTTAATCTTCAAATTTATCAGTTCCTTGTGTGAAGATGATCCTGTGAGTAAACAACCTGAAGAGCATTTTTCTCCATTTCAAAACTAAGCTAATCCGTTTCCTTTGCTTCTGTGTGCAAGCAAGTGTGGTAAATGGAATCTATTCTCAAGACCTAAGAAGCAGCAGAAAAACTTTACAACACAGTCAGAGTTTGCTGCAGCTGTGAACCCACCTTGTTTGTGTACAGTGAAAGCAAATTTTCTAGCTCTGTTTTCCAATGTGTCCCTTTAAAGGCCCCTTCCAACATTACTGAACACATTTCAGCTTTTCTTTCCTTTTGTTACATTAAATGTTTTTCTCCACACCTGTGTGTAACTCCCGGCCAAGGGAGCTTGCTTTCTCTAGTAAAAATAACTAGAGAGAGAAAATAAACAGGAGGGAAAAAACATAACATGGGATGATACTATACAGAATCACATGTCATAGGTTGTAACAGGAAAAGAAACTTCTTACTTTTTGACACATTTGGGGAAAAAAAGCCTAACTTGTCCCATTCAACCCATATTTACATACTCTGGCTATACTTTATTTAACCCCAAATATGCTGGCATGCTTTTTCTGTTTCAAATTGAAGAAAATAGCCCCTTTAATAGCAAAATGAACTCACTACATTTACAAGTACTTGGAAGTGTCACATCAAGTAACAGTCTCAGTATTCTCATGCAACACACCTCTTTTGGTAGCAAGATATACATTGCACAAAATTTTGTGCATCTTTGTTTTTCATAAACATTAACTATGCTCACTGATTTGAATTTATATACCTAGCTTAGCACATCAGCTTTAAGTATTTCAAATAAATTAGTCAAATTTAAAACACGTCAGGTATATGCTGTTGCAGTATTTTTAGTTCCGTTTTCATTATGAATTATCAAAATCCCAATTATACTTCTTTTTGACTACTCAGTGACAATTTTGGTTACATCTGACAATCATCTTTATCTGGTTCTCTTTAACTGCCTCCAATGAAATTATCACTTAGTCTAATTATTACTCTGGATTATTCTCTCAACACTTCATAGTACATTGTGTGGTGCTACAAAAAGCTAAGTGAAAACACTCCATAGTACATTGTGTGGTGCTAAAAAAGCTAAGTGAAATGCCTTGCTACAGTGATGTATAAATGGAAAAATATTTTAAAACCATTTCATTATTAAGAAGTGAGATAACTTGAGAGAAGTGATACATTATCTGCTCTATCCAGCTTGATGTCTCAACAGGAAGCAGACGAGACATTATTTCCTCATATTTAAGTATATATGCATAGATATATATGTGTGTATATATATATATAAATATAAGAAAAACTGGAAAAATACTACCTTTTTTTTAATACAGTCTGGAAAATTATGATCATTAACTGGTATGACTCAAATGCTGGATTCTTTTAGTGTTGGGCAGTTAATTGATACAGCAATTCCTTTCAGGACACACAATTTTGCTCTATGAGATGTATACAACATGCAAAAATATGTGCTGCCAGCATGAATTGAGAATTATGAGAAAGGCTGAAGCAGAGGAGTCAAGCCAGCACCCAAACTCACAGCTTCAGAGAACATGGAACCCGTGTCCCCAAAAATCTTGGATCTCCAGCTGAAAATCTCCTCTGCAGTAATGCAGCTTTTAGCTGACACAGTTACCAAATTACTGAAAAATTAAGAGCTAATGATCATGACCCAACTAATTCATATTTCTAACTGCAACTTTTTTTTTTTTCAAATTATTGTTCTGGGCTTTAAAAGGCTGTCACATGAATAGTCTGTGTGGTACAGCTTGAGAGCAAAGTCAGTCCCCCAGGCAAGGCATTTCAGACTCTGGAAAATCATTTTCACTTCATTTGAATCAGACTGAAAATAGGGTCTGATATATGCACACCACCTAATTTTTAGGGTTCTGATCCTGAACTAACATAACTTATAATGCAGGCCATCTAGACCTGCTCAAATGGCTAAGTATTTGCACAATAAAAGCTTATAGCCCACAGAATGTTAAACACCAGAATAAATGGCCTATAAAACAATCATTCATTTTTATCTTTGCTTTCTAAACTGCTTGTCAAATATTCACAGTGCCATCAAACAGTAACCAAGGAGGAATAAAAAACAACAAAGAAGACACTAAGATGCTTTTTATTGTTGTTTTGAAAACTCTAAGATTTGCACAAATATATTACATGCAAAAAGAGTAACCTTGTCTTTGAAATAAAGCACACATAAGATAATTAGATTTAAAAAGCTGTGTCAGTTCTAAGTATTTGTTTTTCTTAAACTGGCAAGCAGCTGTCATTTGTGACTGTAACAAAATATCCAAAAGAACTAGATCAAAAAGATTTCAGCATCTATTCAATCTACTATTTTTAAACTGTTTTTACTTAAGTTAAGCATCCATTTTTCCCTTCACCACGTTCCAGTGGCTAAGCAAATGGGGTACCATGTTCTATAAACTGATGGACAGCTTTCACAAAGCCACAAGCATCCTTTGCTGTTCATGTACTGCTACAGATTTTCAGTATAATATGACCTCTCAAAATAGATAAAGGACACAATACCAGCATCATATCCAAGGAATTAAGCTGTGTAATTCTCATTAAGGTTGTGCCACTAATCCCTGCACATTCTCTACTGAAAATTTATGCTCAAATTATATACTTCTAGATACTGGTAGAAATTACAGTACTCTAGAATCAGATCATAATTATATAGGATTGCAAATTGTACATTTGTCAGCTCCTAGAAACAAAATGGAAAGCCAAATCTGCAATTCCAATGGCTGCTTTCATGCTAGATACAGATACTGCAGTTCACTTACCAATTAACACAAAATCTGTTTTCCTTGTCTTTTTCTTCTTCTTTCTCTAAGATTCAGGCATGCTATCAACCCACACAAAGGGATAAGAAATAACATAGGAAAAACCTACTGACTCTCACACTGCATAGAACAGACAAATTCTCCTCTTTAAAATGTAATTCAGATGTTTGAGCATAATTGGGTATCACTGGGTTTGGGTACTTTTGGGGGTGGTTTTGTGTTATTCCCTTCTTTGTTTTTTAAAGGAAGATGAACTATAGTATCACTTTGAACTTCAACTTGTGGATTCAAGGTATGGAACTTACTCAAATCTCCAATATGCAATTATTTTGTGACAAGTATTGCCTCCTATGTGGTTACAACTTAATAAAAAGCTTCAAGATAGAAAGAATAACCAGAATGCAGAATTTAGCAAATGTCGCTCTTCATGTATTCAGAAAAAGTACAAATTGGTTCCAAGCCCAAATGTTTTGATCATAAAATAAAAAAACAATCTGTTTAAATGCACTTCAATTTCTGATTTCTAAACCAGCACAGCTTTGGAGAGCTACCACTGATGCAGCCATGCCCTTGCAGCAGATTTGTTTAAGCGTGACAGAAACAGGTCCTGAGGTAATTCAAGATATTACAGGTCTTGGATTTTGTGCTTTCCATTTTTCAACAAAGAAAACAAGCCTAATCTAATTTGCTCCCGTGTGCCATTTAAAAACGTAACTAAGCAGATCACAGCTGAAGTAGATCAGATTAACTGCTAAAGAAAGGTTGTGTTGACAAACTGCACTGGAAAGTTTACCAACACCTTTTGTGGATATGAAAGGCACAGCAAACACATACAAACCTACTTGCCAGGAGGCTGTCTTGTGTTTAACTTGCAAAGCAAAGGCTGGCAGAATAAGATGCAACACATTTTTATTGAACAAAGAGCTGTTCAGGTGCTGTGGCATCCATAGCAAACCATTAAAGGAAAGGGCTTCCACCACCTTTTTCATATCTTTTTAATACGTGGCTGAAGTTGCCATTTTAATTATTCCACTTCACCTGGTAGAATGCCTGTTAGCAACAACTACAGCAAAAGGAATCTCCACTGGGGACTGATGTGCCATGCACAGCCTTGTCTCTGGACACACCTGTAAGCCTGGTACTTCTCTCCTATGAAATATTTTCAGTTTAAAAGGGTAACATGTGAACAGAAATATGTGATTATCAGCTTGGTTGCTGATTTCCTAGAATAGGAAGCAGATCATACCATACAATTAAATTAAATTCAAAATATTTGGGTCTTTGTCAGAGAAGGATTAAAGTTATCTATCTCTCTTGAAACACCTATATTAATGTCACATTTTGTAGAAGGCAAGGAACCTCTGGAAGTTTCAGGAAGAATTCTCATTTATGTGGGACCTGTATAATAAAATTAGACCTGAGTACTCAAACTTCAGATTCTTTTACTGACAATTGGTATCATGAGGGGGTTCTGCCTGGTTTTGTAATGAAGAAAGATCTATGCATTCGTAACACCTATAATAATTTCTTCATCTGATTAATTTCAACTAAAATGAAAGAGGGTTAATATTTCTAAATGCAACATATTTCATAATGAAGCTGGTGGCTGGATAGAGGCAGAGGCTTTAAACAGTCTCTCTGTAAGAGAATGTTTTGGGGCTCAGCTCCATAATATGACTTGAGCAATGAGAATCCACATAGGGAACATTATAAAGGACAGCTATAGGAATTCTGCTGTCTAAAATGCAGGGATCCTAGTCTTCATATGGATCCTAGGACCATTTCTTACAGACATATACAAGAAGATTACTTCCAATATCAATATGTTGTGAAGAAAATTGACTGGGCTCCTTTTTTTTAATGCATAGTTCTCACTATCCCACTTTGGATGTGACAAAGAGCAATAGAAGTGAAATAAAAAAGAGAATCATATTTGGGGGAAGGAAGGGTGGAAGATAAAGCAAATATAATTCCTTCCCCAACCTTGCTGCTGAGTTTTCATCCTGGAAAACTAACATTTCTGTACGTGCAGGGTCCCTATCAGTAACACAGGGGTAATACATTTCTATCTTTGCAACCTCTCCCGGAGTTCCACACCAAGCAGGACACAAGGCAGTGAGACACAAGCCTGGCAGTGCACTCCAGCACAATGCCAAGGTGCATCCAGCACACCAAGGGACCTGTCCCACTGAGCTCTTGAGCCACAGCCACGCTGTAAATCACCAGGAGCATGCCAGGCAAAGGAGACGACCGAAGGTGTAATCAGCGAGCACGCTTCCTCTCAGCTAGAGGAAGCTCTGTCACACAAAGCTGGAGACCTCTTCTAACCATATCAGATGTAATTAAACCACTTCAGGCACTCTGGGAAGCTATTTTCAAATGCAGAAAGAATGATTTTAGCTATTGGACCATTAAAAAGGAGTGAAGCTGAGATTCCCCTTTGGGTCTAATCAAAACATACACCAGCAGATGTTTTCTTCTCCTCTCTGATAAATAGATATGACTGCGTATCTTCTGGTTTCTTTATGAAACACTAATTGCCCACTGCACAGAAGGTCTAATTGATGCAGCATGTGATCACTGTTATTGCACATTTTTCATAGCTCTAATCCTTCAGTGCACAACCCATGAGTTTGTGTTTATTTGCAGGATACGAGGTGAGCCATTTCAGCCTGAAGGAGCATCCACGGAATGTCACTCAGCTTCATTCTGTCAGGCTCAGAGGGCTCCGTTTTCTTCCTCACTCAGGACCTACCAAAACTGGAACAGGGTGAGGAGGCTCAGCAGAATTATGGAAAGAAAGCCGGCTGGCACAAGCAAGCTAGAAATTTATAAGACAGAAACAGCTTCTTGTATGAGAGCCTCCAAATGAGCGTGCCATTGTGGGATGGCGTTGCACACTACCAGTGCACATGCTCTTATCTTCACTAGTGTCAAATGGGGAGTGCACAGGGGGTCTGTCCAGACTGCCAGCCCACAGCAGTGGCCAGAGACTGCTCACCCACCCTTCTGAAGCTCTGTGTGCTGGCAAACCAGGCGGCTGTCCAGGAAACACTTCTGCTCTCCCCGCTCCCACCTGGTGACAGAAGGACCTCCTCCTGAGTTTGGAATATACTTTAGAAAGACTGCTGCTGACAGTTCTTGGATGGCAGCAGAGACTTGGAATCCTGCTCAAATATTTATCTGCTTTATGATTATTAAAAGATTTAATTTAAGAAGAGCTGGAAGATTATACATAATACTGCCAGGGACTAACAAATTTAGCACAAGCCACACTATGTCCAGGCACTCTCCCAGCAGCACATCAACTGCTCTCCCAAAACCAACATCAGCCAGGTACAGAGGACACACAAAAAAGGAAAGAACCACAGAAACAAGGAAAACAAGTGTCCTTGAGTATCATTAGGAAACAGAGGCAGGCATTTAATGATGTAAAAAGAATACAGATGCCTTCACTTCCCAAAGTAAATAACTCAGAGATTTATTAAAAATGACTCAATCATTGTTAGTTATAGACATATTCTAATGGCATGAAAACAAAAAATAGAAACAGTATCATAGCCGTGTCATGAAAAATTAGCAACAAGACAGATGTCATCAAGTGCAAAGTGAAAAGAAAACCATACAGAACAATAACCTTCTGTTCACTCTTTATTGCAATACGCACTCATGTTTGGCATTGTTCATCCAAGACCACAGCAAATGCAATATTGCAGAGCTGGCTGTAAACTAAAACCCTTTGGGCTGAATTTTCACCCCAACACACAGAGACTTACTTTGAGGATGCTTCACAATGTCAACTGGGCATATTTACAGTCCATCACACAATGCAGTGAAAATCTCTGTGCCTCTAATGTATCTTATATTTTTCCTCAGAATAAGCTTTTTCAGAAGAAAATGAGTTGTTTTTGCCAAAGAACACATAAAAACTACCCTGTGTTACATGCTGTTTGTCATTTTGAATAGGCAGCACAATAGTCCTCCTCCTCCCTTCTCATTCCACCACATTAAGTATTTTCAACAGAATCTGAGCATTCCTGAAAATCCAGCAATAGACAGGTTCACATTATTCCATCCTTTGAAAGGCCTATACCAGCCTAAAGATAAAATACAGCTATTCTGCATGATTTTAAACCTTCTGTTTCATAAGCTTTCTATTTTAACAGAATACAACAAGCAATAAACATGATAGTAAGGCAACTGGGAGCTCACTGGGAATGACTATCTCCTTCAATTGGGTTATAGCTTACACTATTTGATACCATATGAATGAAAGGACAGCACTCAGAAACTACAGCTCTTGTAAGGAAATTTAATTTCCTAAGCTTTAAAATATTTTCTTCCAAGTCTAAAGTTCACTGGATTCTTTTACCAGAAGTCTTTGTAAAAGAATGATAATTTATCAAATCCAAAGTTTATAAACTTAATGACCTCCACAGTTTCAGAACAAAATTTTGGGGAGACAGGCCCGGGACACATCAACAAATAACCTAAATTCCAGACACTCACCTGAGGTATTTCTAAAACCTTTCTAAAGAATGAAACAAGGAGCAGAGACACGAACACCTGAACTTGCTTATCTCACTTTCCATCTTCTGCAAAGATAACTTCACATTTTTTCCAACAGAATAATCAGGAAATCCCTCTGACTCAAGGTGCACAGGATAGGAGAACGTTTTCCTTCCAACACTACTCAGAAAAACCTACATCTTGCAAATCCTAAGGCAAATAGCATTAAATTAATAAAAACCAGAGGGTGCACAGAAACAATAACAGGAAGGAAAAAGGGAGGAAAGGAAGGACAGAGGAAAGGAAGGAAGGAAGTTAGGAAGGACTTTTAATTTCAATTAAATTTCTCCTGTGCTGGTTTTTCTTGATCTTCAAAATCTGAGAATGATATTCAAGCCCCAAGGAGGCAATTAAGAATTTTTCAAGCTGCATCAATACTGCCAGAATACTACAGTATATCATTATTTGAAACAAGCAACATTTAAAAGGCATCTTCCAGGATGCCTCAAACTTCTAGCAATGTCATGATCTTTTTGTTCTGATACCATGGCCCAGTTTCTCTGGGTATTAAAAAAGTATTTCTTAATTAATATATCTGGCAGATCCAAGAATTATGCTAGTGTTCTGAAAAGCCAGAGCCTAGATTATTAGGTGGCTCATAGGTGGCTAGTGCTCTCTTAATAGCCAAAAATGCATATTCTTTTCAGACCAGATAATGAATTCTGCATTAAAAGTTATATGCCCATTGTGAACTGTGCTGTGGCAGATTCCCAGCTGTAAACAATTCCTAGCTGTAAACAATCTAACACATGTACTGGAAGCAATTTAAACGTGGCAGTCCCCAGCTCCCCCAGACTGAACTGCATCATTGCTGGAAGGAGTGAATCACTTGTGCATTTCTGATGTGGCCCATTACCAGTGATTTGGAAAAGGGGATTGAGGGTTCACAGGTGACACCAAGCTGGGTGGGAGGGATGATCTGTTGGAGAGCAGAAGAGATCTGGGCAGCCTGGATCAATAGGCTGAGGACACAGCTGCAGGAGATTCAACAAGGCCAAGTGCCAGATCCTTTTCCTGGGCCACAACAACCCCAGGCAGTGCCACAGGTGGGGGAGGAGTTGCTGGAAAACTGCCCAGTGGAAAAGGACCTGGGGGTGCTGCAACACAGGCTGAACATGAGCCAGGTGGCCAAGGTGGCCAATGGCATCCTGGCCTGGATCAGCAACAGGGAGTCTGGCAGGAGCAGGGCAGGGGTTGTCCCCTGTGCTGGGCCCTGGTGAGGCCACACCTCGAGTGCTGTGTCCAGTTCTGGGCCCCTCACTGCAAGACAGGCATTGAGGGGCTGGAGAGAGTCCAGAGAAGGACAACAGAGCTGGGGAAGGGTCTGGAGAGTCCTGTGAGGAGCACCTGAGAGAAATGGGGGTGTTCAGCCTGGAAGAGGCTCAGGGGGACCTTATTGATGTCCACAATTACCTGAAAGGAGGCTGTAGCCAGGTGGGGGTCGGCACCTTCTCCCAAGTAATTAGCAACAGGATGAGAGAAAACAGCCTCAAGTTATGCCAGGTTAGGTTTAGATGGGATATGAGGAAAAATTTCTTCACTGAAACATTTGTCAAGCTTTGGAACATGCTGTCCAGGGAAGTGGTGGTGTCACCATCCCTGGAGGTATTTAAAAGCTGTGTGGGTGTGGCCCTTGGGGACATGGGTTAGTGGTGGACTTGACAATGTGAGGTAAATGGTTTGACTTGATTATCTTGGAGATCTTTTCTGACCAAATGATTCTATGATTGCAGAGATGTAACAGTATGCCACACGCAGAGACACATGAGCTCTGCCTTAAGGACAGACAATAAAACAATGTCAATGTTATTCTAGGGCAAGCACTAAAAGTTTCTCTAAAACCTTACACTTTACTTTTTAAATCTGCAGCAATAGCCAGTGGAGTGATTTAAGATTCAGTAACCTGGAAGAATCAATTATCAAGGTCTGACTCAATGGTGTGTAGAGACACCTTTAAAGTTATTTAACATTGCTCTACAGATGCAGTGTCCCAAAAGAGGCATTATTCACCCGTACAACTGAGCTTAAGTTCCAGCACAGAAAACTTGAAGCAATCCCTAGGTTTGCAAAACACTGTTTAATGGAAATTCACACTCCTGGCTTGAGTATTGGGATTTATATCTGCCAAAAATAGTGGGATGAATTCCAGGGTACAGTATGTGTCTTAGTCTTTCAGTTTCCACTCAACCTGATCCGAGCAGTCATTGTCTGGACAAGTTACCTACTCTTTAATTTCCACAGCATATTCAATAATTTCCTCAAATTTTCAGAAGTGAGAATTGCTACATGATGCAATGTAATTTGTTTTTGCTGCTGTTACTGCAGCCAAGTGAATATGCTGCTGTAGCAATATGGGCTAGCAACAACCTGCTCTGAGAAAAAAACAGACCTGTTTTCCTTATGTTTCTTGCTGTGGCACAGGAATAACTAATGCAAATACCTAGCCTTTAACTTCATTTTGCTTTCCAACTGATACCAAATTTGAAAGACAGAACTGTTCAGATCCCTTTCCTAACTGCAGATCAAATACCAGTGTACTTGTATTTCACTTGCAAATACAATTTCCATCTTAGTCATCATTTGCAGCTAATCAAGGAATTTCTTCATCTTGTAATATCTCATCTGCCGGTAGTTAGAACTGTGATTGGAATTGAAATTACCATTAAAAACTTCATGCTGTGGTTTCATTACCTGTGTCAAATGAGTTACAATAATCATGAATTATGATATTCACAGGCTTGTGTTAACATGCATCACAACAGGGATCACGAGGTTTCCACTGAAATTTGCAATTCAAGACTTAATTCTCATAAACATCTGAGAATCCAAGCTAGAACTCAACTTCATGAAAGAATGACTGGGGCACTTGCTTTGTCAGAGACAAAGATAAGCATGTCACTCACAAGCACATTGACATATTCATGCATTACACGCCGCTTGCCCTTATTTGCTCAGCTAAAACACGAGCTCAGAGAAGGGGATGGCACCAATCCAACCTCCTTTAAAGTCAGTAGAAAGGCTCTGGTGCCACCTCTTTGTGACAGCTCCCTGCAAGCAACCACACAACCTGCACGGATGGCAGAGGGCAGCCTCGGTCTCTACAGCATCCCTGCTTTCAGGGGGAAGGATGCTGGTCTCAGTGCACGAAATCAGCACCCAAAGCTGCAAAGCTCTTGTCCTGGTAGAAGCAGTTACTCTCCCCTGCTCTCTAGGGCCTACTGCATTTCCCTGAAGGAGGAAGTGTTTTCAATTGGGTCACCATTTCTCTTTAAGGATAAAAAAATAGATAAATATGTAATCCCTCAAGTTATTAGCAATACAAAAGTATGAAACCTACTTCTGCTGTAATCACTGAAAGGGAAGGGAAAGATATCTTTTCATTTCTTATTAACATAAAAGAATAAAATACAAAACCAGCTAGAAAGTAATTTAATTATGGAGCAAACTGAGCTTTTAAAGTGTCACGAAGCTACAAAAGCTACATAAACTACAAAAATTACATTGCCATCAAGTGGTAGATGAAACAATCTGGAGTAAAATAACTATGTCAGGAAAAAAAGTTTCATCTTTTATGACGTGTACTCATCCAAAATAATTATTCCAGTCTTTCCACCTTCTCCCACTGTTGCCTTTGTACACTCTATACACCCTTCCCTGAGAGCACATTTCCTTCTCTAAGTCAATATCCCCTAACTTCCCATTTTCTTAAGAACAAATAGTCCAAAGAAGCTAATGATCATATGCTTGCTACAAAAATGAAAGCAAAAAAAACCCATGCCAGCAATCACCCTGAGCTTTCCATTTGCATTTTGTGTCCCTCTCTTGTGCCTGCCTCCTAAACTGAAAATTTTCCAGCCTGAAGGCTGCCTTGCTGTATACCTGCATATTATTAGCATTATGTAAATGACAGCAGGGCCCAAAGAGGTGCTACATTCTCAGCTGAGAATGTTCAGAACTTGCTGGTATGATCATCACCCTGACATTACATCAAGATAAAAGAGATTGCAAAACTGTGGGAAAACAGTTCTTCCATCCCTGCCACCCCCTGTGTGTGACACAGACCTGTCACCAAGAAGGGCATCTCCTGGTCCCAGTGACTGGCCTTCACATACTACAGGAACAAAATGTTCACCAGTAAGTGAGATACAAAATAAACACCAATTTTAATATCCATGCTTAAGGCATTATTCTTTGAATACACCACTGCAAACACTGAAATTAATTCTCAATAATCTGCAAAATAAATAATTTCAGCTTTTAAAAATCACAGATGTCCTAACTACTTAAGTAACACAATGAGAAGTCGTGATGGATTTCTTTAAAAGCTACAAACAATAAAATACAAATTAAATAGCAAATGTTTATAGAGAAGGGTATCTTCTGCAGGCACCATACAGCTGACAAGACAGAATTCTATTTTTGTGAATAATCTTGAAGTAGGAAAGGGAAAAGAACAGAAAAAGAGACAAGAAGAGCAAGATGTAGGGAAAAATGGCAAAAAGAAATCTGTTCATCAGTAGAAAGAAGAGAAAAACATGAATTAGAAAATAAGTCATTAGTGTGAGAGGAAGAAAAATGAGGAGGAAGTGTGAAAATAATCCAGCTCTCTAGAATGGCAATTTTTGGTTACTAAATAAAAAGTACCACCTTCCAGAAAAACTGCTGCTTGCATGTCTAAATAGATGCCACTCCAGGGAATGTCCAAACACCCCCAGGAGGCATGAGAATCAAAATTGTCCAACTCAGGGAAGTGCAAGAGGAGAGACATTACATTTCATATCCACTTCCCGGCTGTGATCCAAATCTGGCACAGATGGCTTGTAAATGATTGTCACTGCCAGGAACCTGCAAATGATTGTTGCCACCAGAAACCCACTGGCCTGTGAAAAAATCAGTTTTCATCTCAATCTGGCTGCTGAGACCACAAAGGTGGTGGGGGGTGGCAGAGCTCAGGGACAACTGGTGCATCACTCACTGTCATAATGCCCATGCAAGGGGTGGCAAGGCCCCTTCAGCCCCTTTCCTAAATCCACCTCTGGCACACTGCAGAGCACAACACAATGAGGTTTCACGCCCGGCTCCGCAGCTCATCTCCCTTGAGCCTTGTCCCATTTCCATTTAAGCCAACACCCCCCAACTTCCACTGTTGGGATACTTATTTTCCTCACCTCTCTTTTCTGCCTGGTTGATTTAGGCTACCAGCTTCGGGGTAGCAATTGGCTCTGACATCTCCCTCACCCTGATGCTGGGCAAACCACCTTTGATCTCTGCACCACAGCAGGAGCACTCCATGCAAGAGCACAGAGTTCCATTAAGGGAGAGCTCCAGCTTAAATGTTTTAAAAGCACATGACCAGGCTAATTTTATACACTGAATAGCCTGAGACAAGACAGCCTGTTTCAGAGAAGAGGACAGACACAGTCTTTGAACTCTTTTCCTTAAAAAAGCAGCTCTTGTAAATTATCCATGCCATTCCCCACGGCAGGAGGCTGGGAGCGAGCCTGCCTGCAGTGGGATGCTCTCCGTCACAGACTGCACCTTGCAGCAAGGTGAGCCCTCCACTGCACTGCTGCCTTCACAATGCCAAAACTTGAGGGTTTGCAACATCCCACTGCCTCAACAACGCGCTCAGAAACAAGTGTGGGATACCTTGGTGTTCAAGGCCGTTCTTGTTCCAGGACTTGTTTACACATCACACTTTCAGAAATCTTATCTGCCCTAATTGCGATGATTCATGAATTTACAACCCAGCTGTGCTCCACAATTTTCTTCCAACTGTAATCCTCCCCTTTGCAAGTAAATAACTTGTGACTGTTTATAGCTGCAATATCTAAGCACAGCCTTAAAACTTCAGAGCAAATTCATGAAAGCTACAAAAATTGAGCATAATAAAACCTGTCACAAACAAAAATAATGTGCATCATTACCACCATCATGTTCATATCAAGACATATTACGCCACTGCAAATGCAGGCTGTGTGATCTGCTCTCTTCAGTGCCTCCAGTGCCCTCAGTGCCAAGTGCCAGCCCCCCGCAGGGCACAGTTCATGGGGTCCCCTCTGGCCATGGTTGGTTTATCCACACAAACCAAGGCTCAGCACCATCACACAGACACTCTACAGAGAACTCTGGGGACTTGTATTAAATTCATTCCTGTGTGGATTGGGCTTTTCAGCTGGTGGTGTTTAGATATTTCTCATGGAACAGGTCAGCTCGTTGTGTAAATGCTGTTTTTAAAGTTACAGGATCAAGATTTATTGTTAAAGAAGAAGCTGAAAACATAAGAACAAATAATAATAATAGAGACAGGGGCCTTATTGTAACTGAGTTTACTGATACTTTCATCCTACCTAGCAGCAGTTTTATTTGACTGCAGTTTTATAGTATGAGGAATGTGTTCACTTATTCAAGACACACCAGCATAAAATAAAAATTAGTATGTGATATTTAAGAAATGCTATAAATTAAAAATGAGTTCAAGAAAAAAATATGAAACAAAAACATGCTTTTGAATAAAAAAACCTGAACTCCTGTAAAATTCTAATGATTCCCAGACACTTTTGCATTGTATTTTCTACTGGAAACTGCTGAAGGATACAAAAGAAAACACTACTATGCTTGAGCTTCCATTGCAAACCACTTTTGGGCTGAGGGCAGCTACATGGACTGCAAATTATTATTTTTTAAATTACATCTAAACTATTTTGACTCTTTATAATAAAGCGCAGAGACATTGTTGAAAATGGGTACAATTTAAAGAATTCCTAGCTTATTGTACCTGATGTGTAGCTTCAGTAAGTGCTTAATCATGTGCTTAAATTTCTATGATATGTTTCATGAAAATAAATGCAATATATTTACTTTTAAAAAACAGCTTCCCAACTATTTTTCATAATGTTAGCGAACTGAAATCGCATCCTGTGTCTATCAGTGTTTCAAAAGCAGAATACTTAAGAGAGGATGAAAAGAGATAAGGGCAAAACACTGAAATCACAAACTAACAAATAGTACAAACCTTTTATCGACTTCAGCATGAGCTAGCACTGACACTGAAAAAATTGCCTACTATTTTTTGTTAACTCACTCAAAATATTCTCAGCATCTTAAAAGGGGAAGTATAGGTTTGTGAGTTGTGGACATGCAGGTGGGACTGCTTAATGAATTGTACATGACACACGTGGAACTGACTCCCTCTGGCTCATTTCACTTGAAAGGAAAAATATGACATTTTAGTAGTGGAAATACAATCCTTCTCTGCTTGAGTTAATTCAGGTATATAGCTGCACATGTTCCACCGCTAGAAGGATACACCTTTCCAGACTTCAGCACGCCCAGCAGCCTATACGCTCTGTGCCCCCCAGGAGCAGCAATGACACTCTTGGCTGTCACATGCCACCCAGACCATAAAGAAGGTGCTGAACCTTCCTCGGGGCTCTGAGAGTCAGCAACCCCTGAACTCACCACAATAAACAAGAATGTGAAGCAAGAGGGCAGATAAGCATGGGGCATTTTGCTCTCAGAGAGAAGATGATCTGTTCCAAGGGGTGCACATCAGGTCTCTCCTCCTCCTTACATATTTCACTCCCTCGAAATGGTACTTTGACCTAATTTACTCATACAGTGCTTTCATGTGTAAACTCAGTCACATATGCATTCACAAACCACTGCTTCCCAGGCAAGTATGTTTAGGGGATCCTGGAGGATGCTTTACACACACAAGTCCAGTAAGATTTGCAACAATACACCTCTAGCTCAAGAATTACCTCTGAAAACTGAAAAATAAGTCAGCTTCTTGAGAGAACACTGCTAAAAGCCTAAATAAAGACACTTCAGAGCAGAACAGTGGTTTGGTTGCCATTTGGTTTTAAGCAGTCTTCAGCAGTTTCTGACCATTAACATTCAAGAATAACATTATATGAGAAAAGATGAGAGTATCATTAAATCTGTGTTTCTCTGAGATTTGCTGTTTTGCCTCCCTTTGTTTATGCTGCACTGAGCAGAAATAGTGATGTTTTATTTCCTTCTTTGGGGCCACTGCTATAAAACCCCTCAGCAAAGCTTTGGCATTGCTCTCTGCAGAGCCTTGTGTACAGTGAGAGAACAGAAAAACTCTTCCACTGCTGCTGGGATGAGCCACGAACAGCTGTTCCTCTGGTATTTCTGTCCTCGTTACAAGGCTTCAAATTGCATCAGAATGCATCCACTAGTCATTTTTGAAGCCTTATTGCCAATTCCTTACATCTTTTCAAAATGCATGGGCTAAAAGTGCTATTGCTGAGAGAGTGGCAATATTCTCAGATTCATTGTAATCGTGTTTCTTTTTTTCTAATTCTTCTACTGATTTGAACTATGATGTGCACATATCAAAATAGCAGATTTCCACTTGTCTTATCTTGGTTTTTTTTCCCCTCTGTATTAAGGAGTGATGCATTTGTGCTCACGTTGCATTTGTTGTGGCAGGCATACATCTGCTACAAACACTGTCATTGAGAATGTGGCAAACTACAACTAACCTGGCTAAGCAGCTGCCTTTCTTTTAAAATGCACTCTGTACATATTTTAAATTCCATTATTCTCTAGCAACAACAAAAATAAAAGGTTTATCACAGAATCAACTAGGTTGGAAAAGACCACTGAAATCATCGGGTCCAAGCTGTGACTGAATACTATCGTGTTAACCAGACCATGGCACTGAGTGCACATCCAGTCGTTCCTTAAACACCTCCAGGGACGGTGACTCCACCACCCCCGCCCCAGGCAGCTCATTCCAATACCCAATCATCCTTTTAGTGAAGAACTTTTTCCTCGTGTCCAACCTAAACCTTCCCTGGCGCACCGTAAGCCCTCGTTTCCTACGTTACTGTATCTACCTTGTTTCACTTACAACCAAACAAATGAAACAAACATGCTTTCTGTCGTTTTCAGAGCGCCTTGTTAAATCCCTCGTGATTTCCTTCTGTAAAAATTCAGCTTGAAAAAAACATTTCAACGAAAACTAAAAAAAAAAAAAACAAACAAACCCATAATGTTAATGTACTCTGAACAGCAGGTTCGGAAAGGGGTCTATTACTAGAAGAGCCCATCCCGCTTGCAGCGAAATATTTGGCTCGGTTTCCCCTCGGTCCGGCAAGTCTGACACCAACTATTCCCTCGTTCCAGCCGCGGATGCCCCCGCTCCCCGCCCGGGGCAGGGCACGGCTGCGGGGCTGGGTGTGCAGGGGGCTCCGCGGGGCTCCGCGCACCGGGGCCGGCTCCGCTGACGCACGGGGCTCCCGGGCCGCCGCCGCGCCGCGGCTCCCGTAGCTTATGGCAACGGCGGAGCCAATGGCAGCGGCGGGCCGGGCGCTGCCATGGCGATCCCGCTCCCCGCCATGGCGGCACCGCCGGCCCCGCGCATCGCCCGCCCGCGGCCGCGCTCCCGGAGCCGCCCCGGCGGGGGCAGCGCGGCCCGAGCCCGAGGGCGGCAGCCGCCACCGACGGCGCAGCGCTCCGCCCGCCCGCCGGGGCCGCAGGGCAGGACAGCTCCGCGCTCTGCCCGCTCCCCGCGGCGCTGACAGCTCGCCCCGAGAGCAGCCCCCGAACTTCGCGCAGCGGCACCGGCCCGAAGTTGGGAGGCGGGACCGGGTGCCCCTCCGGGGAGCGCCCGCCCGGGCCGGCCCGCGATCCGCTCCCCGCAGCGGGACCCGCCGCCGCCCCGCCGCGCCCGAAGAGGGTCCGGCCGCGCCGGCCCCGCGACCGAGCCGCGGGCTCCGGCGGGGACCCCCCGAGAGGCAGCGGCTCCTGCCCAGGGGCAGCCCCGGTGCCTCCGCCCCACCCGCCGCCTCCCGCGGGGTCTCCCCCTACCTGTAAGGGATCCAGTCCGCCTGGTGCCGCGAACTCATCTCTCCCCGGCGACGCTGCCCGGAGCCGAGGAGGCGGACGCGGCCGCTGCTGCCCGAGTCGGAACCCGCCACGGCGCGGGCAGCATCCTCCGTCCGGGGCGGGGGCGGGCGGCGCGCCGGTTATCCCGGCAGCGGCCGCAGAAACATCCCCCCGGGGAGGGCTCCCAGCGGCGGGCCGGGCTGCATGGGGAGGGGGCGGCCGGGGGCAGCGGGAGGCGGCTCCCAGCCCTTCCTCCCTGCCCGGAGCGGCGGCTGAGTCGCGCACCGGAGCGGGGAGGGGCGGGGAAAGGGCCAGCGGCGGGCAGGGAAAGGCAGGGCAGCAGCGCCGCGTCCCCGCTGCCGCTACCCGCCCGCCCCCCCGCTGCCGCCGCCGCGCTCAGGCATCGCCCGGGCGAGGCGGGTCCCGCCGCCCCGAGCCGAGCCGAGCCGAGCCGCCCTCCGCGCCGGGCCCGCCCCTGCCCCGTCAGCCGCGCCGCCGCCGGGCATATGCGGGCGGCGCGGCCGCGGGGAACGGGCACGGGCTGCGCTCGGCTCGGCACGGCCCGCCCTGGCATCGGCAGAGACTCAGCTATGAGTCGGGCACCGGCCGGGCAGCTCTCGGCTGACCCGGGTGTGGAGAGGTGCGAGGAGAGCGCAGCCGGCGCGCAGGCTCCTCTCAGCCCAGCCCACCGCCAAAATGTATGAATTGCAGCAACTCAGCCCAAAATGGTCGAGGAAGCACGGCCTGGGGGCTGTTAGTAAGAGCTTAGCGCGGCCCTTAAGGCTGAATCCGTGGTTTCGGTTTGCCAACAGCGGGCTGATGCCTTGCCGTGATGAGAGCTTTTGGGATCTGGTGGTCGCAGCCGCCCCTGCTGGCCCTGGCACGGCCGCGAGCGCCAGCAGCTCTCCTGGGAAAACCATGGTGGGAAGCTGAGGCTGGCTGGGAGCAGAGCACAGTCACAGCGCCCTGAGGAACCCACCTTTTGCTACACGCATGGGTGTAGTACAGGCCACCCATCCTTTAAGCACAACGAGACCAGCTCTGCTCCAGCTCTACAGCCACATCAGAAGTAAAGCCCTTTTAAACCATGTAAATCCCGTGTCAGATTATAAGCTTATAGAAACAGCTACTGACTTCATGGAAGAAACATGACCTGAACAAAAAAATTAGTGAAAGATAAGGATTAATGAAAAATATTATCTCTATTTGCTTTGAATAATACCAGTCTGGCCCCTAGTATCTCACAAGTTTTGTACATAATGTTTGTACTGCATATGGGGAAGATATTTAAAGACAACTTACAAGTTAACTGGAGTCACCTTTTCTCCCAAAAACAGGTATTGGGAAATAAACAACCAAAGAGTTAAATGTGGCACTCACTGTACCTTGGAAAGGCTTAGATAGTGACGGGTACTTTAGTGACAAAGATGTGAAGCTCTGACCTGCTAAACCATACCCCAAATTGCAACACTGGTCTTCTGCCTGATGTGTGAACTCATCTGGAAGAGGGTCACAGTACAGGTTATCCCATCACAAGGACTGCAGAATTAAAAGGAAAGAGGAATGATTAAGGCTCTGGAAACATGTTCATCTGAGCAGAGAGAAAAAAAAAAAAGAGAAAAGCTTCATCTAAGAAAATAGAGATGGGGAGTTTAAGGTATGTGAAATGGTAGAGTAGACCAGAAAAAGAACCCTCATTTTGGGTTTATAGCATAAAAAGCAAGGAGACTATTATAACTTAGAAAATTAGAAACAGATCGAAGGACATACTTTTTCACTCAACTTAACTCTAGGGTTGGATTCACTACCAAAGATCATGGCCAGGCCCAGGAAGTCAGCAGAGCCAACAGAAGATGGCATGCTTAGCTGGCAACACAAACGTTATCATGTTCCTCACTCTCATGAGCTGTCAGAGGCTATTTTCAATCCAGAAACCAGAATTTAAACCTGTTCCAAACAGGAAGTTGAAGTCCAAACAAGATCTGCTTTTAAGGAAAAATTCTCTCCTATCCATACAAATAAAATGTTGTGCTGCTTTCTTGACCAGTGTCAGGCATTGGATTGGACAGACCTCCCTCCCTCCATTGCAGTCAGGCACATCCTGGAGCCGTGAGACAACAGCAGGCTTCACCACCACCTGGCAGTGCTATTAGCATGAGGAGGCGGCTGAGGAGAGATTCCCAGCTCCTGGTGCTAAGCTGCCTGCTTTTTAAGCACCGAGGCTTCTTAGGAAGAGATGAAAGACAAAAGAAGAGCTTCCTGTGTTCAGAGACAAAAGTTCTCAGGACTGATGATTAGAATATCTATTTTCAAAAAGCCCTAAGTGTAAAGGTTGGTAGATGAGCAAATGCACGCACATCAAAAAGATGCCTCTGAACTTTGGAGTGATACAAAACATGAAAGTGCCTTACTGCCCATTTAACAGCCCAAGATCACGTTTGGATTCACAGATACAAAGCATACAGAGTTACCAGGTGTTCAAAATGGGACACTGCCAGGGTGCTCTGGTAGACATGCACTGAGCATAATGTCCATCCAGGGAAAGCTGACAGAGGAGAAGAAAGATAAGGAATATTTTATGGGAAGAAAGGGAAAACAATTTTCTGGCATTTTATCTGCTTTTGAATGGTTTACTTATGCCCCCAGCCCTTTTCCTCATCCTTCCCCACCTGATTCTCCTTCATCCTTTTAGCATCTCTGGTAACTATGTTTTATATGGTTTCACTGTCCAGCTTTAGTTCTTTCTCACCAGCAATGAGTGAGAAATTCTGCCTCCATTTCTGAAGCAGCTGAGTGGAGTGAAAGGTGAATATACCACTCCTCTGCAGCTGGCAGCTTTAAGAACAGGGTTATTGCACCTCTCTAACTCTGAGCAGGGTCACGACTCACCAGCCTTCTCTGGATGTCCCTCTGCTTTGTCAGAGCTATCTCTGAATGACAGGGCAAGTGTTACAGAGAAATCCTTGTCAGGAGCAGGACTGAGGTGTTCATTTTACTGTGTAACAAGCCTCGAGATTGCCCTTGACATGCAGATCCATTCACTGGCATCTCTGGTAATTCCCAGCAGCTCAGGGAAGACCTGGCCTCACACACAGTCTTTACCAAGCACTAAACCAACAAAAAACAGGAAAAAACACCAGCATGTAATAAATAACCCTGACATACCATGATGATTTCTAGGTGCTCTCTGTGAATAGAGCTGTACTTCTCAAAAGCCATGTTTAATTAGTTTCAGATGCCAGCCTGATGGGGAAGGCAGCCTGTTAGAAAAACTGTGCTTCAAAGGTTCAAGGACTGATACATGAAATAGCAGCAAGGCAGATGCAAGCCTGTCTGCTCCACTGCCAAACATGTCTCACTAAGCAACATCTTCCTCTATATACAGTCTGCCGTCTTTCCAATTATCCCTGTTTTGTCCTCTGTGTAAAATAAGTGTCCCACTAATACATTTTTGTATCGAGGTGATGAATAATACAACACAACTGTATCTAACAGTTGAAAACACCTGCATTTGCAACAGAAAGCCTTCTGGCAATCTGGGTAGAGAGCAAGACATCAAAGCAGAAACACTGTTGAAAGGAAGCCTGGAGAACCTAAAAAAGCAGTAAAATAAGAAACTGATGTAAGCTCTTTCCTAATGCACAGATTCATTTCTTTTAAGTCTAATTTTCCCATGATGGGGAAATTATTTTTTTAATTGTTTAGCCCATTTAAAAAAAATGGCAAATGTATATATTGATTTGAAAAAAGAGCATGGAGTATCTTTTATGGAGTGGTTTTTATCTAGCTATAGTCTAGGCCCACTGTTACATCTGCACTGCTGAGCACGGCACTGTTCAGAGCTTGTGTGCTACAGAGAGAAAGGTCTGCATGTCCCGTGCCTTAGGTTTGCTACCCCTCAGAGCTGCTACAATAGACTCAGGTTATGTATTGAATTAAATTCCTGCCTTGTTTGCCTTTTTAGCTGGCCTGGACAAAGGCTGATTTTAGCAAAGGGAAAGTGTAGCAATGAAGTCAGTAACCTGTCCTCGGTTTATGCTGGGGTGTAACACACATCCTAACTCACAGATCCCAACCCTTTCAAGAGACACATAAGAGAATAAAACAATCTTTACTTTTGAGGTCTCTCAAAAGGGCATGAGCTGCCAGTTTGCTGCCTCTGGGTCAGCTCAAGCACAATGGTGAAACACTTCTATCTAGCCTTTTTAATCTTGTAGTAGCAAAACCAGAACAGATTTGGCATAAATGTGTAAAGATTCTGAGATTTCATTTATTGGCTGGAAATTTTCTAATTTTAAGCTCCAACTGACAAGGAATAATGAAGGATGTGTTTGTGCTGGCATGCCTACAGAAGTGGTTGTGTTTAGATTTTTCCATTCCAATGTATCAAGTGATCATATTTGAAGTTAAACCACACCAGATAAAATTTATCCGTACTCCTTACAAACTGGGAGTTCCTAAAAATGTTCATGGATTTTTCTGTATAAAGCTCAGATCAGTTGTGAGAATATCTAGGATATTTTGTTTGCTTATTTGAAAACCAATCTGTAGAACTAACCAGGACCAGATGCAAAAGCTGAAGGTTTTGTGAAGCTGATATTCATCAGGGTCAGTATAATTCTTCCCAACCAATGAGTTCTGAAATGCACTGAATCAAATTCAGAATAAACTCTTGGGATGATAGTAAGGGTGTTAACATTTTCCCAAATAAAAACATAAGAAAATCCTCTCAAAAAATGAAAAAAAAAAAAAAAAAAAAGCATAGCCCTGAGTAGTAATTTTGGCCTTAAACACTTCAGTAATACCAAAGACCTGACAGAGGTTATTCTGCCTGTTGTTGGTGTCTTTGGATGAGGCTTATACCAATTTCCTTGTCATTTGTGCCTTAAACAGAAAGAAGCCTGGGTTAGATCTTGTTTTCCTAGTAAGAAAAAATAAAAAGGCATTATTTTTGATACCTTAATTTCAAATATAATAATAATAAAAATAATAATAACAAGAAATTTTTTTGGTAAAGGTGAACAATTTGGAGATGAAACTCTGGGGAGGAAGCAGATTGGTACACGAAAGACTAATTGCAGCGTTTACATGGTTGATCCTCTCCATCTCTCCATAAAAGTTCACCTTTCCTTATTGCATTTCATCTATTCTCATTCCAGTAAGTTCATTCCTGCTTCTTTATTGCGAGGCTGTGAAGTATAAATACTTATCAGTAACACCCTGAAATAAAATCTATTCTGCAATAACAGAATAGAGTTCCCTTTCCACCTAGGGTAATTTTTCACTTTAGTCAAGTTTGAACTTGCCTAGCTCCAGGAGATCCTGTCTAATACCAGTTTCTTTAACAGTTACCATCAAGCTGACACCTACATCTACACATTCCTATAGAATAGGAAAGTATGAGAAAATGCTAACTTTTGAGGAGGGAAAGCTGTTAAGCTCCCTTTGCCAGCACTAGAAATCAAACCTCATATGTCACTGTCCTTGTGTGGGTGGTCTGATTTCAACAATGGTGGCCTGTTTTCAACACCTTCTAAAGAAGTTTTAATTCAGTCTGATACCTCATCCTGTAACACACTCAACATCTCTCTCAAAGTCTCGCACTGGGTACATCCAGTGTTCTTATTTTCCAGTGTTAGTAAGAAATCCTGTTACTGAGAGGAAACCAAACTATGTCAGTGGTGTACATGAAGTCACTGAAACTTGAGTGAGAATCTGGTATCATCATAATTGAAGCTCCTGTCATCTTTGGAATTGTTGTCCCATTGAACAATTACCTAAATCCAGTGGGGCCACTAGAAGTGGATTCTGTTTCATATTCCCTTCAGACTCCCTGCTTGACTGCCCTCTAACACGATTCTTACATCCTGATACCTAAAGTGATTGTTCATGAAGGATGAATTTTCCTATGACAGTGCTTAAATACAAAATTGGATAATTCTATCCCATTTCAGCACACTATTTCATGTAAGTTTTGCTTTAAAAGGTTTATTTTTCCTTTATTTATGATTACACTAAATTTTGCACTGTAATTTTGCTCTCATTTCTGGCACTCATGCGCTTTGGACTTTTCTGAACCATTTAGATAATTTACATATCAATCAAGGCAGTTATAATACTAAATAAAAAAACATAGTTAAAAAAAATACCCTTTGCCCAAAGTACATGTCTCTTCCCTATAAGACAGGTCTATATTCATAGGAAACCAAATGCAGGTTTACTGCCCATGAAAATTATGTCATTTGGGGTGGAGTTTTTTGCCTTCTAAAAGTCACAAATCATTTTCAGTTGTGACTCCTTTTCTGTTTTGTTTTCATGGAATCAAGGATAGATGGTAATGGAAGAATCTCATTTCTGGAGATCATTTTACACTCAGCCAGCAAGAGGGAAAATATTGCAACCCTTTGTCCCAACTGTAAAGGACCCTGAGGTGTCCTTCCAGGACAAAAGTAGGATCTTCCAACTCAGACTGGCAGAGCCAGGCTGAAATTCTTGCAAGCTGTTAGCAAATGGTAGTATGGTTTATCCTGCTAAAGGGATAAATCTCAGACTGTTTCTTCATATTAAACAGTCCTCCCTTTGCAGCATGGTGAGGAAGCATCTGTACTTAGTACTGCAAAACCACAAGATTAACCGAAAGCTAAGCACATCCTTCATAACTAGTCTGTGAAAATACACATAGGAATTACTTCTAGTTATTATTAAAAAAAAAAAAAAAAACCCAAAACAACAAAACACCCAAACATTAAAATTATACATCTAAAACTGTCTACCCAGCTGAGAGTTTAGTTTCAGATGTTCATATTTAGCTGTGGAGGGGTGAAACAAAAAAGCAAACAAAATCCTGCCTAATTTTTGGGATGTTTCCATTTCCAGATAGTTCAAACTCAGATATGACTTATCTGCCCTTAAAAGCTGTTAACTTCACCTGACAATGAGCCAGAAAATTGAAATGCTCCCAGCAGAACTTGTAAGTAGAACCAGAAGTGCTTTGCCATAGGTGTTCAGATGGAACATCATGATAACGACCTTCTCATTTTACACCCTCTAGATTTCTTCCATCAAACATGATTACTCAAAGAAGTCAGTTTCTTAAAAAAAAAAAAAAAAAGCCTCAGATTTTAAGAGAATTAACGTTCCGTTACACTTTAGCACAGAGCTGCAATCAAATTAAAATGAGGTTGAATTCACTGTACAAAGAAAAAAGATTTGAATGGTTTTGTTTGGAATCAAAGCAGCTGGAAAATTGGAAACCAGCTTTAGAATAGCTAAGTGTTTTTATAGCGAGAAAACATTCTACAGTCTTCAAAGTCTTCAGATTATATTTAAGATTAAACACTATCAAGTTATTATTTTTATTTTCTGTCTTTAAAATGATCTAGCTGGTAAAACTTCTCAAAAGGAGCAGAAATAAGTATTTAAATTGTTGTTCTTCTGCAGTCTTCCTAGTAGAATGGGCTAAATATATTTGATCTTGCCATGGAAACACCTGATTTTCCTTCAGAATTTATGCAACTTATTAAGTTGGCTTACTGCAATCATCTGCACTTCTGGGCAGTCTGTGACACTATTTGTAATATGACTGCTTTACATCATCTTTGCAACGCCATAAAATGCCACATTCACGTTAGAGGTGACACACTGAGGCAGGAGCTAGATGATTTGGTTTGGCTGCAGCTGTACAGAAAGCCTGTGGATGAGCTGGGGGAAGATCAGTTGATCTCTCCAGAATGCCCATCCCCAGCGCATACAAATCAGTTTCTGGGGAGCGCATGCCAGGCGCTTCCCAGCCCTCCATGGTCCCCAGAACAAGGACAAGATGAGAGTTCGCTGCTTACTCAGTGTTTCCCTAAATTACAAATCTAATGGAACTGGTAATAATTTCAAATGCACAGATACACTAAATTAACTTAAACTGCTGGCTGAGAATTTCTGTTTGCAAACGCTATTAATGTTATTGATTTCAGCACACAGTTTTTCACTTTACCTCGACAGATGACTGAAGCCGTGGCCAAATAGCTCAGCAGAAGCTAAATGTGAGACACTGTATTCAATAATGTGGTCCAGCCTAAAGAGCCCTTTTCTTTCTGTGTTTCAGCATGTTCTTATAAAATGCTTTATTTCAGTGTTTACTAGGTGATCTGGCTGTCAAAGCTTAACTGCTCTTTTTGGTCAGCCTCCCATTTCCACTGGAGAATGCCAGGGCAGGATTTTTTTTTTTTTTTTTTTTTTTGGCTGGAAATGCATTAAAATAAGACTTCCCCTTAAAAAAATTAAATTCTTCAAAGAGACTTCTCCTCCATGGCAGAAGGTAGCCTAAAGCAACATCTCTTATATAATTTTGGGATAAGAATCAAAACCAAAGGTCAATCAAATAGCTTACATCTTTCTAGTAAATTCTATAAAAAATTACATTGGATACAATTTTGGATACAAAATTATCTGAACCTGTGCAGATTATTATACAAGGAGGTGACTCTGTGACATATATTTCTTCATTTTGATTTCATAAATGAATCTTTTTTTTTACCTTTTCAGACAACATCCACTTTATCTGAAATTATTGTAGATAGATATTTACAGATATTCTATTCAATATCCAACTCAGGAATTGCGACTTTGACTCTTCAGGATTTCTTTGCACCTCCTTATCAGTCACAGCTCCCTGTTCTTCCAAGCCAAATCCTGCTACACTTTCCTTGCATGGATACTGCATTTTTCCTTCTATCCTTCCCACTGTGTTCATGTGCCTGTTTCATTAATGCACCAAACACTGTTATTCCAGCCTGGATCATAACATTGGTAACATGAGGGCAGCCATGCCCTTCAACCCCCTTCAGGTGCAGCAAGTTACAAATTATCCCTGCCTGAAAGCAAGGATGATTCCAGCTTCACACAAAATGTATTATTTATGACTAAATCAAAAGGAGACTCTGAGAACAATGCAACTCCCCTTCAGTGAATGCAGAGACACATGCTATGGAGAATAAGAAACCAGGGAGATGATCTGAATTGGGAAAAGATATGATGTATTCATGTAAAATAATAATTATTATTATCTAAAATTAGCCACAAGGCTGGATGTAGTGAGAGAGCTGAGGAGAGGAAAAAGGTAAAGGGCATGAGAGCTCAGGACATCAGAACCTGTGACTGCCCTCCTGCTGATACCACCCATCATTTCCATTCCTGTATGACTGGTGTAGCAGTGTCTCAGTTCACACTTCTTCCTTTCACAGCTCTGTCCCATTTTCTTGTATCTAAAGAATTAAGATTCTTCAGGAAAGACAGAGGTTCAGGTATTTAGGAAGGGATTTCTCTGTCTCTGCACAGCACAGTTAACCTCTGAAGGTCAGCATGCTTTGACTGGAAGAGGAACAAGAAGGAATAGCAAAGAGCTGGGGGGAAGAAGGCATTACAGCAGCCACCAGATTTTTTGCATTTACTAAGAAACTGTTCAAAAAACACTGATGGTCCCTTTCCCAGAAAACAATAGTATATTTAGCTGTGTTCTATATACATACAATGTATGTACATGTTGTACCTCTAGTAGCCATAATGAAGCAGTTGTATGTAGTGGATGGCACAGGCTATACCCGATATATTCATATATATATATATATATTTTTATATATATATATATATACACACACACACACATATATATATATATATATATATCCTGCTATACCTGCTGTGTGATTCTGCTCCCCCTCATGGAGTCCAAATTTAACAGTGTCCTTGAGAACCCACTGTGCCCAAAGTGCAGCCTCTTCCTCAGGAAATGCTGAGCAGTTTCCTCATTCTGACATTTGCTATTTATTGATCCTTGTCCACGCTGTCTTCCTTTACATGAGGAGAGTGGTAATGGAACGGCCTGTTTGCAGCCAGTGCTGCACTGTACTCGAGTATGAGAGATGTATTGAGACACACAGACCTGGAGAAACTCCCTTATGTGCCTCTTGGCTTGTTTTCTTATTTAACTCTCTACCAGACCCAGCTCAACAAGAAGAGCCTTCCTGTATACAGAAATGTCAAAGCAAAAGCAACACTCAGTGGAGGAAGTTAAATCAAGGAGAAACAGGAAAAAAACTCAGCCAATCCAGAAAACATTGAAAAAGTTCATGAAGGTGTAATAGGCAAATTGTTGTGGAAAAGGAGAGAACAAGACAGAGAGAGAAATTGTATAAAAATAAACATGGAGAACAGGAGACTCAGATCTACAAGACAGAGTGAAAATTAATGGACTAAATACAATCAGAAACAACACACAAAAGGTCCATATATCAGCAGGCTGGGAGGAAAAAACCCACAACAACCCTACAAAATGAAAAGTCTCCAAGAATACCACATACAGGATCTTGGAGTAAGTCATTCAATTAGAAAAGTGTCACAGATTACTTTTGCAAAGGGATGTGGCACCTGAAGTAGACAGAAGCAGCTGGTGGGTATTGATACTTTATTTTCTCATTTTCTGATTTCTTACTGCTTCATGGCAATGAATTTTGCTGCACGGCACGTGCCAGTCATACAGTAAATGAGCAGCCCTTGAAAGGAAACATACTGCATATTTTTTTGAACAGCAGATTTCACTTCAGATTGTCGTCTAAAAACAAACCAGTTGGTAAAAAAAATATATTTTGGTGCTAACTTCTGCTGAAAGTTCCTAGCCCCACAGAGTGCCACGTGTTTCCCTGCTGCTTGCCCCAGCTGTCAAAAAACACTTGAAGAGTTCCTGGCTTTCCCTTTGCTACTCACTTTCTGTGCAGGCGTTTCAACTGACCTAAATGCATTATAACATTGAAATAAGACACTGTAGGGCAGACTCAGATGACAATTATGTTTTGTAAGGAAATAATTGCCAATAAACAGACATTTCCAGAATTTCCACTGGAATCGGTGGAATTATTTATGGAAATATATCCTGTGGTCAGCCTGACATGACCAGGGTAGGGGTTCTGAGAAGAGGAAAACCCCAACTCAAAATATATTATACCATGTTCTCCTAATATCAGTAAGTGCCATCTTTCCCTTATACAATTTTTAAGTTTTTGCAATTAACTTTGGACATTTAGAGAAAATTGTTAATGAATTCAAATATTCGGAAGATTCAGCAAATGCAATTTTCCTCTAAATGAAACCTTCAGCTTATAAAAATAAGAAAAAGAATACTGGAAAATTTTTAGGTTTTCATATTGGCATCCTGTTTAACAAAACTTCTCTGTCCACCTGTGAGATTTTAGGGTGCCAGTAAAACAGAGGGTGCCTCTGTGCATATCTCCCCTACCCTGAGATCAGTGTACTTTACTCGTGCAGAATAGCAGCTGTAAAAAATATTGAGTGGTATGAGTACTCCTGCCTGCTTACATGACACAGGCACATTCTGACCAAACTTAAAATGGAAAGCCTGGGCTCTTTTAACACCTACCAATCAATGGTTTGAGTCCCTGCATATAAGTTATTTTCATTCCCCACTGACATGAAGTGAATTCTAAGCAGGTACAGAGGGAGATGTGCCTCTGTCTCAGTTGCAATCTCAAGAGCAGAATTGATTCAGTATACTTATCTTGAAAAATGCCACGTTTTCAACATCATATATTTCTTTCTAAAGGTTCTCGAGTTACATTTCATATCTTGTGATCAGCCGCATCTCTGAAGCAATCTATCTCCCCTTTATTTAAAGGAAAATATTAATGAACAAAGGTAGTGTTATGAACACCTGTAGTCCCTGAAGAGTAAGAGAACTCCAGGCATCAAAGCAAAGCATCAAAGGAGGCAGCAAACTGCAATTTAATTGCAGAAGCATATGAGATTGAATTTCAGCTGAATGAGTCCAGGACCTGATTATGTGATTTTAAACAACTCACCT
The DNA here is from genome assembly GCA_024865655.1 of Emberiza elegans. NCBI lineage: Eukaryota > Metazoa > Chordata > Aves > Passeriformes > Fringillidae > Emberiza > Emberiza elegans. Next base: position 3,407,506 of record JALJVW010000139.1, read on the forward strand.
CACCCTTAGGTCTCTCTTCGTTTGTGCAATGTTTACAGCATAAACACACAAGGCAGCCAAAGTGTGATGCAGGACAGCCCCCAAATGTGTTTGTCTACCCTTGCAGTGCTTTATCTGGAGGAGGAGCTGTGCAAAACAAATAAACAAACAAAAAGTAAACATGGAAAATAAATTGGATCACTTATGCTAAGATGAACTTGTAAGCCATTGTAATTTAAGTAAAATCTGTGAGGTTTTTAGAAAGACCCAAATCACTGATGTGCCTATTGAACGCTCACTCGAGGGACTGAAGATACTGAAAACACCAGAATCCAGAGGTTATTCTGAACACATCCAGATGGAAGTGGCAACTTCCAGTAAGAAGCACTGCAAAACCCCAGCAGCAGCCAATGGGCACAATGGACTGAAAGCAAGCTAGGGATTAGACTCCTTCCATGCTTCATTTCAGTGAGATACACACTGAAAATTCCTCCAGGCAAAAGATTAGCACATGCAATCCTCCTTAACAGTGCCTGTAAATTACAGGTTATGTGCATCAAAATAATGCAGAAAACAAAGATGGAGATACAACTTCTATTCAGCTGAAGATCTCTTTTATTAACAACACTTCTGATAATCTGTAACTCACCTTGAAATAAGAACGATCCCCACTGTGCCATTCTATAACGGCTCATGGAAGCTATATGGCTCCCAAATCCCTCACATTTCTCCAGAAGAAAGATTGGTGCTTTAGCCCAATCTCTGCCAAGAGTAAAAGATGTCCTTAAGGGCAGCAAAAAAATGGAAGGTGCAGAGGGAACAAAACATTTTCTTAGCAAAATGCTTTCTAGCCCAAATGTCCTAGGGCGCCTGCAGGGAGAGAGAGACCTGCCAGCCTTAATGTGTGAGCAGCTGTCTTGCCTGGACATCTGACTGTGTCAGAGGTTTCACCTGCTGCCCTCCCCTCTGTCAGTGCCCAAGACACTGTCAAAGATGTATCTGGAGGTACAGAGGGGCAAGGATCAGATGAAATTGTGAACTGAGTTTGCACCTTCATATGACATTTTCACATGGCTACCCCCAGTTTCCATCACCTTGTCATCCACAGCTAATGCCAAGTACTTTCATTCTGTTCATTCTCAGCTTGCATTTAAAACTGATCTTTTTCTACAGAGCATTTCCCCATTATACATGAAGAGGGAAAGGGGAAGAGTGGACTGACATTTGCACAAGAAAAAACATTGCAGGGCAAGATCATTATTTATTTATTCGTTTGAGTCTGAATAGCTTCATCTGAACTAATAACTCTCATAAGTTCATTCTGTGTGTGATTTACTCTGACAGACAAATTAGTAAGTGTAAAGAGATGGAGAGAGGAGCCAAAACCCTTTTCATTTCAGTTTCAAGAAAATATAGCTTCTGCATAATAGGAAAACATTGAATAAGAGAATAAAATTCAAAGCTAAGCAATTGAAAACTTGGGTTAAATCATCTCTTTTGCTAACCAACTCTGCATAAGTGTTTTATGAAAAGTACAGAGCCAAGCTCAGCTCCTGGATAAAACCTATAATTATTTTATAAAGACATATAGTAATTGAGGATGATTCAGAGATAGCTGAAGAAATAGCAGCTGTATCAATCTTCAGGGAAACAGTTCACAGAACTACATTTTTAAAGACTCCTCAAGGGCAACTGCTAGCTATAGTCCATCTGTTCGTAAAAATCAAAATGAGAAACAAAAATCAATTATGGTTTAAATTTAAATCAGATTTAAAGCCTAAAGCTTTTCAATTTCTTTGTCTAAGATTGCTGGCACACAGGATTTGGATTTAAGACCGGTGTGATCTATCTGAAGACAGGCTACCAGGGCACACCATTACATGTTCAGGTCTCTCCTTTAGGCCAAATTTGTGAATGTTGCTGAGTTTTTCCTCCTTTTACTCTCAGCTAGGGGTGACTGACAATGCCTCTGTCCCCTCTCATCTCAGAAGCAGAGTGCCCTGAAAATCAAGCTCTACGTTCCTGGCTCAGATCAACGAACTGTAGGAAGAAGTGGGATGAAAATATAATGACAGAAGTGAAACAGAGGTCACATCAAATGTCATTTTGCAAATGAACAGATCAGTTCAACTTCTCAGATCTAAGACACTGCACGTAGATATTAGTAGGAAGCAGAAATCAAATTGATGATCAAAGACAAATTGATGGGCATTCTCACATGGAAAGGATGCAACTTGGGAATGAATAGAACTGAATTTTCTGTAGCAGCAAAAACATCATGTTACATTTTTGATGGAAGAACTGCAGTGCTAACAGCTACTACTGTACCAAGATCTCTTCAGTATTTTTAATTGCATTAGCAATGCAAGGTGAGGTACTCCTTTGGTGAGACTAAATTAATGTTATTAATGTGCAGAGAAGATTCTGCATTCAGATGAATTTATAAACATTGTCTATATTAGTTGAAATATATATTGCAAAGCCTCTGCAAGCAGGGAAAATACTGTGTCTAACAATAAAACTGCAAATAAAACTCCAGATTTCCAAAAGGAACAGCAGAACTTCACTGAGTTGGAGTGAGCAGTGAAGATTTACATCAGCTGAGAGCTTGGTCCCTTATTTCTGTAATACTAAGTCATCATAAAACATGACATATGCAGTACTAATGATGAGCTGCTAAAACTCAACCAGGGTCTCCCTCAAACCTTGTTGCTTCAATCAGGGCTACATATGACACTTCTGGAATAAACTGCTTTCATTTCAAATCCATCAAATTTTATATTTTGCTTCTCCTTGAGATGATTGCTTTTTGGCTGGGACAAATTATGTACTCAGGTCTAGTCCTAGATTAGGGTTTACTTTGAGTACAGCCTTCCTCCACTTCTGAGGGTGCATGAAATTCCTGTGAGTCGGGTTATCTGATGGGCAAGTAAGTTCCCTCTCACTGAGCCCAGAGGGTGAACAAGCTGACTCTGGGCGAGGATGGAGGGGAAATCCAGAATAATGAAGAAGGTAACTCCCAGAACCAGCTTTCCTTTCCCTTCCTCTGCCCTCCAGGCAGAGAGGAGAAAGGTATGAAAAGAGCATGGGAATGGCACTTTCACACGCCTTTGGAGAGACTGTATCCCTGCCAAAAAAAGGATGGACACCTATCCGTGCAGGAGGAACCACTGTTTAAGCAGGCTCAAATCATCCTTAGAAGTTAAAAGAAATAAAATCCCATTTATTGCTTCTTAATGCTTGGAAGTAGCACTGTGAAAGTGGCAGGTGCACCGAGCAGCCCGTGCATCCCTAAGCTGTGCCATGCTTCTCCAATGCTGCAGCACTGGCGTTGGAAACTTAATTGTTCCCCAATAAACTGAGGCTGTTTTGATCTGCCACTCAGATTTTATCTTTAGGATTCTGCTTTTCACATTTTATGTACAACGTGGAGTGCTGGAAGTATTTTCCCTGTAAATGGACAGGCTTAAGAGAGCACAAGTGCACCCAAATGCAGAGTGACCATGTTATAGCCACATGGATGCAGCATTGGCACATGCATTCCACAGCAGACACCAGTCATTAACTGACTGAGTTATTGATTAACTAATTGAGTCATTAACTGATCTCAAAGTAATTAATATTCACCTCCAATATACTTCTGATCAAATCTTTTTTTCCACAGCAATGGAAAGTGGCGTAGAACACAAACCACCAATACAGCAACTTTCTCCAGTAGTTTGCATTTTCTTGTGAAGTGGACTAGAAAAATTAACTAGTCTTTTCTCAGCTACATTCATCGTTCAGATGAACATGTCATTTAGGTCAGCAATTTTCTCCATAGTAATATTTCATATCAAAAAAGAAAATTGAAATGAAAACTTTTTTTTTCAGCTACTTTTTGTGGAGTGCTAGCACTCATGAGCTGAAAGGTGCTGTCTCAATGACACTTTCATAGATGAGAATTTCCTGAAAGAAATGGAGAAAAATCAGAGAGAGAGAAGATAAAATCCATCAAAAAAAGGGCCAAATTCTGATCCACCACAAAGCCATTCTAGGAATATGTTGATGATGAGGAGCTGATATAGGAGCACATCACAATGATCAGAATGACATTACCTCAGATCTACATGTGAGGGTGGTTGGGCATGCTGCCTCCAGCCTGGAGCCTAAGCCACCCATTCAATCCTAGCCAAGGCCCTTTTGGTAAAAGGCTGCATTTGCTGCCAGCTCCAGGGTCTTCCAATTGGACAAAGCTACACCAAAGGCAGAATAGGCCCAGAAATCTTCCTGCTGCTTGTTGCAAGGTGACAGACTTGCTGTAACAGACAAGCAGATCCTGCAGCAGCTATCCCTGTGCCCTCCCAAATGTACATTTTGTGCTGCCTCTCTCCTGCAGCACAAAATGAAAGTTGCACCAGCAACTCGGGGAAATGAAGTTCCTCCTAAGAACTGTTTCCTTGGAGGAAAGCACTGCTAGCAGTTGTGGCTGGTGAGATTTGACCCACAAAGAACACAAATGGTTGCAGACAGAGCAGACTTTGCATTTTCACTCGATTTCTTGTACGATTTTGTAAGAGAAATATTAATAGCACACTAATGGCAGCAATTACTATAATGAATGTGACAGCTGGTACCAGCAGCTGAGCATACGTTGTGGGTTTTGTATTTTCTGTGGCTGGTGTGAGGCGGCTCCAGGCAGTTGCAGTCACTGTCTTCTGCTTTTCCTGAGCATTCTATTTTCAGCAAGACAGTGCTTGTGGCAAAAAAGATGGAGAGCTACTTTTGTAAGTGTGTCACCCCTCAGGAGGTTACTCACAGCTCAAAGAAATAGGTAACATGTGCAAATTATGGTCAGCTTCTCAGCCTGCTCTGGTCCTCTCAGTGGGTACAGTTGCACTGACAAAGGAAGCATCCTTCTGCTGTTCACCAAGCAGTTTGTTCTTCCCTTCCTAAAGAGAAAACTGAGTGGAGGCACTCCTGCAATAGAACTATGAAGCAATAAACAAAACTTTGGTGACTTGGAAATAATTTACAAATAAAATGCACATCTGGGATCCCACAATTGCCACCCACCTGCTTCACCTCTGAACAGATCCCATGAGAGTAAATGAAACAGAAATGCAGTAAAGTAAGGGTGGAAAGGGAGTAAGAAGACTGTTCCGGCTCATCTTCACTCTGATTAAATCCTGATTTTTAATTAGAAGTGAGCTGGACTCCTGCTCTGTAGAACACAGGCACTAGCAGGTGTTGGACTGGTAGGGTTTAGTTAAACCACTGCGATGGTGCCAGCCTCCCCAAAGGCAATGCAGGTCAGAGGTTCCCCTCCAAATTCCCAAGGGTTGCCAGTCTTGGCATTCAGCACTCCTGTTTTAAACTTAGAAGTCATGGCTGTTCAAATGCTGTCCTACTCTCATTCCCTTTTCAGGATAACACAGTCTCAGTACTGGAAGCCTGAGGCACTTCCAAGGTTCAGGAGAAGCCCGCAGGAGCTGAGCCGAACTGCAGGAGATGAAGGAAGCCTGAAAGGCAGTGGGCACTTCTGGTACTCACTTGACATGCTTACATGGTGAGAAAGCTTTAAAGGTGGTAATGACTGTGCCTGTCATCTGCTCAGCTACTGAACAATCAAGGATAATTGAATCAGAATTCTTGCCTGCCCTAAGATAAGAAATTTCAGAGTCCCCTTTAAACCAGGCCCTGAGACTGTTACCAAATCAGTCAACCAAAATACCACAGAAGAATTTTGTTTCTCCTAAAGAGCTACATGTTCTAAAATTACAGTAAATTGTTCTAAGATTAGAATGCTTCCAGAAGTTCCAGGTTCTGAGGCGCACATCCACATCTAGTAACACATTTGCACTCTGCCTCTTGTAAACTTGGGTCAAAGTTGACTCTCATGGCCCATTTTCTAAACTAACAGTTCTGGTTACACCATGCTCTTGGCCTGAAGGACTATTCCAGCCTACTCTACCGTTACAAAATGTAATGACTGTTTTTAAAACACCTCTCTGTTGAAGAGAAGTGTGAATACATTTACACATTTACATTTACATTTAAACTTGATGTACGTTCAGCAGTTATCAGTGTGGAAAGATGTAGAAGAGTGTAAGGCAGAGAGCAGAGAGAATACAGCAACATTTGTGTCGAAGGGAAATTAATTTCCTAGAATCTACAGAAGACAAAATACAGCTTTAGGTTCTGAACTCTTCTGACATCGCTAGAAGGCAAACCTCAAAGCACAAGGCTCAAAGAAAAACAAACAAAACCAAGTGGCATATCCATTAAGGTCTTCAAGAAACAAAGGGGCAGCTTAAAGGCAATCTGTCCGTGTAACAGCACAACAGGCACAGTTGCTGATTTCAGCAAGGAATCAGACAGCTGAATTTTGGACAAATGAGAAACACTGAAGAAGAATTGCTGGCAGCTCTGTTAGAAGGACATTAAAATAATAAAATCCTCTGGTCACAAGGGCAAGCATTGCAGATACAGGTGAGTGAGTCATAGACCATTTCAGGACACAAGCTTTTGAAACTCAAAACTATAAGGGGCACTACAACGTGGCCTCGCATGTCTCTTTATGACAAACACATGGCCAGAGACATCCTCAGATGCCCCAGCTGCCACAGTGTCATTTTCAAATACCTTGGTCTGTCTTAGTTAACCTCAAACAATCCCCTTAATGAAAAGCAATTTCTGCTCAAATTGAGGCATGCCAAGTTGATGAGGACATGGGCCTAGAAAGTGTTGGCTAAATGTCATCACTGCTATAAAGTTTCTCTTGTTGAATTTTCTTCTCTTTAAAAAAAGTGAAAGGAAGACCATGTTCTTATTGAGATCCCAGAATATCACCCAGGAGTACTGTGGTAGTGTGATCCCACTGCAACACTGTGGTAAAAGATATTCTCATCAGTCTTTGAGAAGAGATGAAGGACGAGATGAGTGGACATTGAATTGTAACAGATCAAAACATGCACTTGACATTAAAATAAAATAACATTCACGGAAGCTTCAAGAAAAGTCTGCAAGGCCCTTTCTCTTGTGTATTTTAAAAACACCAGCAGTAGCACAAACACCTAAAGCATGGGTAACTGCCTCACTGCCTTGTTGCAGTACCTTGCTATTCATCTAATGCTGAAAGAGGTGATTCACAGTCCAGGTGATGTATCACCCCCCCTTTTCCCTTTCATTTCCTTACTGCATTATCTGCACAACAATGATGTTGCATCCTAGTGGAAAAGCACTGTACTGTGCATCAGGACACTTGAATTCTCCTCTTGGCTCAGCCACAGGCTGACACTGACCTTGAGCAAGTTTTTACTCCTTGTGTGTCCATTTTGTACACGCAGGACCAGGTTGGCTCCTGCTGCATTTAACGAGGTGCCCAGTGCTTTATGTAACCCAGATTTAAGGGAAACTGTGCATATGCAGGAGAAACAACAATACTGAACGCATTACAGAAAGAAATGTCCATACAAGCTCAGGGGCAAGAATTTGTGCCTCCTTTAGCAGCTGCTGCAGTTCAGGGATTCAAGGGCCCACTGTGATGCTGTGCCTTGGATCCACAGCTAGGACTGGGAATCAATTCACCAGCTGTGTTCTGTCCAAATTACAGTTTTATCACTTCAAACCAAGTGGAAAAGGAGTTTGGTGGCAAAGATACAATGTGGAATATCATGTTCAATACCAGAATATTTCATCTTTATTCAGGGCTTTTGGAATTTACGTGTCATAATCCCAAAAGAGTTGATGCCACTTTCAGGCAGGTTTATAAGTGTAGGTAGCACAATTTTCCACAGGCTATAGAAGAAAGAATGACCACGAACCTTAATAATTTAAAGAACAGTATTTTGTTTAAAGGAATAATTCAAATAAAGCCTTTAAAACTTGGTCAAGTTTTTGATTCTTTTTTAAAGAACTCCCTGACCTAAAGTGAAGCCATAAGAACAAAAAACATAAAAAAGAGAGAGACAGACTGAGGGAAGCTAACAGTGCCACAGACATCAGCATTGATCTTGTTTTCCCATCTACACCCTGAATATTTCAGATTCTCCCCATTTGCTTATGTTCTGCTCTGGGTTCATTCCTGCCCTGATTAACGTTCCAGCTGCTGAAAGCCTCTGATGAAGTTAGACCTAAGGGGATTGTCTGTGGACTAAATACAAAGGCATGTTCTTCTTAAAGACATGAGGTTTATTATATTCTTTCCCCTGAGACAGATAAAGCAATGCATTAAATACATAAATCTACCACTGAGTGAACAGTTGGTGGGAGGATACACTTTTTGTCCCTACATACAATCGCAGACTACACCTGTGAGATTGCCCATTTCAATCTCCGTTTAAAAAATAAATAAAATGGTGGAGTCTCACATACTTTCCAGAACCAGAAACACTTGCCACACTGTTTTCCCCACAGAACTCTTAGAAAGTTTCAAACTATGTATCTTCTTTGCTTTTATAGAGTTGAATATTCCCAATGCCCTGCCACACCTGGTGTTTTGTGTAACACAGTCAAATTTTACCATGTGGAAAGATACTGTTCCAGTGAAGTAAAGAAAAAATTTGATTAATCAAAACACATTCACCCAAGATAAAAGCACTAACCTACACTTAGGTTTCAATATTCCTCACAAGGACTTGTCTTCATGCCATTGTCAAACAAATCCCTCAAAGGGCACTTTTCTGACCTTCCTGATAAGCTGACCCTGCTTTGTTCTTTAATGAATAATTTTCTTGCTTCCACAGCCACTTTTTCTATTTCTTTTGGTCATTGAGTGCTCATATCCCTTCCCATCAGTCCCAACATTCCTGCAGAGACCCAAAAAGCACACACTTAAACTAAGCCCTAGTTTAAATCATTAAAGCTGAATATCAGGGAATTTTATGAAAATTATCATGAAGTGTGATGTGGCTTTCTAATTAACAGCATAAAAAGCATGAGTGCAAACCTCAAACTGCATGATTTTTCATTCATCTATTCATTGAATAGGAGAGATCCTCGAGCTTTTTATGTGAAAAAATAGGTTAGTAATATCATGACTAGTATTTTAAACATAGTGCCTTGCTTCAGACTCTTAATTAACAGCCTGAGTGTCAGGTAATTTGCTGTAGGCTCTCTAGTGTGAAGACATTCTTCGGTTTTTCAACGTGTTTTCACAAAGAATCTCCTCATTCCTGCAGTCAACATTTATTGGGGGGTGTGTGTGCTGTAAGAAATAACATTTAACACCTGCATGAAAAACCTATCTGTGCTACCCACAGATTACTCTGTCCTCCAAAAAGTACTCTCACATCTGGGCACAAATACAGACCAGTAACTTTGTGCTACCATTCAAGATAAAAACAACACTGTACTAAATATAATAACTACCCCATTCTCAGGGTACATTCCCTCTGGATATGGAGCTGGTTTAACTTTTGATGACAGCAATGCCTTGACAGTCTGCTGAAAGGTTTCTGGATGTCTGAACTGCACATTTTCCTTTTTCACTGGGAAAAAGACCGCATGTGATGTCATGTAGCTGAGAACAGGGTGGGTTTGGCAAGGGTTCATCCACAGGTAGTGGGATTTGGCAAACATCCTCTAAGAGCCCAGAGTCCCGAGCATCTTTCACAAAAAAGGAGCACAGCAGCTTTACTTACATCCCCAGACTCAGGAGGGTCTGGCTGAAAGCCAAACTGATACTCTACCAAAACAGCTCTGGGGTTTTCTCATGCAATTCTATCCATTCACCTAAAATCCCCACCAAAAAAGTCCATGTATTGTTTCTAAATGAAGTGACTTATGGATGTGTTAGTAACCGGTCTATTTTTATAATACAGCATCCTGATGAATGCAGTCAGCCTGCAGAAACCGGAGAGCAGAAAGACAGCAAAACCCCCATGAGCTGGAGCTCAAATGTCAAGGAGCACTTCTGCCTTTGGGATGCACTATCTGAGCTGTGCAGTGCCTTTTTTACAGCCAGCATGGAGCAGCACAGAAGCCTGCAGGAAATGAGAACATAACCCAAATTCTGCCCTGTTGTACAAGAGAAAATCTCACCAGGAAGTCCACTGAATTCAATAAACTTTGGCTGGATTTACACAGACATAATGGGGATTAAAAATCTGTCCTCCTGTACTATGTGCCCTCAGCAACAATCGGGGGATAACATCACACAGAAATACCTGACTTGTGAAAATGAGGGCCTGCAGTGATTTTGGTATTTAAGCATTTTAGAATTTAATAGCACAATGCATTCAACATGGCTCAGTATCCTGGGGCTTCCCAGTGTTGGCTCAGTGTGGTGCAGGGATCCATCACAGGTGGCAAACTGCAAACAGAGAACCCCCAAACCACTGGAACAAAATACAGCTTTTCCTGCACATTGTGGACATTCCTACAACGGATGCATTGGCATAAGAGTTTTCTTTTCTATTTTACCTACTTTTTAAAATAGGTTACTGTCAAGTACTAGTATGGACAGTACAATATTATAGCAGGACTGGGGGGGTGATTGGCATGGGATTTTTTTTAACAGCCATTTAAAAAATAAATCTGTCTTAAACAGAATATTATTTTAGTGCTTTTCTAGAAACACATAGATTTTCTGCCATGGATTTTGTGGTCAAAACCCAAATACAAGAATCCTTCCCTGAATATGATTGTTTTAATTGTCTTCCAGTGACTTAATATTTATGCAATTAGAAAGTAACTACTGTGGCATTTTAAGAGGTTCCTCTGAATGGCAAGCTGACAAGTGCTTGCATATCATTCTGAGTAAAATGACTTCACATTGTTCTGCCGACTCTAACAACTATAATTACTCTTTTATTCAAAATGTTCAACATGTTTCAAGGAAGAACACAAAGTCTTCCCCATAGTGTTCTAATGAGCTGCTTTCTACTGAAGAGCAAATCCTTAAGTAGGAGAACACGTAAATTGATAGGGTGCCAAGAGCTGCCCTAAATAAATATCACCCCATCACTGCAGTTTGACTCAGTCTGACAATGCTCAGCTATTGGGTTTTTGGGAGCTGAGTTTACAGAGAGGGGGGAGCAGTGTGACCACTTCACCTGGGCTTTGTCAGTGCCCTCACCACAGGCCCGTGGGGGAGACAGACAAATCTGGGCATTTTGTCTTGTTCAAAAGGTACATTTGAAGACAACCACAATGTTCAGAAACCCATTCAGTATTTTGAAATTACTCAGAAGCTCACAGGAAACACATCCCTGAGACCAATGGAAACATCACTGTTTCCTTCACCAAGCCAGGAATTTCATTCCTGGTCATTTACCTTCCTGTGAAAAACTCATTACGAGTTTCTGCTGCTTGCATTAGCATTACAAAAAAACTTAATTGTTTTTGCTTAAAAACAGTCACTTTATGTAACTCAAGTAAAGTAATGCAAATTTTATGGATTAACTAACACTTTCAGGAATAAATAAATTCATAGCCATGCTTTTAAATCAATTTGACACAGAATAAAAATCTCAGGTAAGCACAAGACAAGATGTAGCAGTCTCTTAGGTTTCAGAACAGCCTACTAAAGCCAGGAATGACAGCCCTAGAATGGGAATTCAACTTGGAAAAATAATCCATTGCTTACACCAACAAGTAGTCTTGGATGATTATAAATTAGTGAAGTCTCAAAGAAACTTTGTGAAAGAGGGAGTCAGTAGATGGTTTGAATTTAAAAGAAAATAAATAGAATAGAAAGTATGAACACCCACCTCAATAACCTCATGTATGTTGCACACATATTTCAAATACCATGCTCAGTCTTAGCCCTCCCGTTTCCAAAAGCACGTAGCAAACTGGAAAATATATTGGAAGGGAAGCCCTCATGGCAAAATAAAAATGTTTGATTTGAAAACCACTAGAATCTGTTTCTGATCTCTGTCTCTAAAAAATTGATTAAGAAAAAATAATTTAATATTTATCATGATGATGTGCCTCCAAAAATAGTGAAAGACAGCTAAAAAAATATAAATTTGTGGCAAATCTGTGCCACAATGGATTTGGATTTCTTAGAAAAGACATAATGAAGCAAAGTGGAGAATTTGTCCTCTGTCAGTGTAATTTGGAAAACAAAACCAAGCAAGGACAAATGGGAAAAAACCCCAAACAAAACAAACAAACCCAAAGCAATGAACCCAAAACACACAAATCCAAATATTTTCACATCTTCTGCCAAGCCAAAAAGTTATTTATTTCATATTTTAAAGATGGGTCAACTAGTCATGAGAATTAATCACTACAAATGTATGTATACAGTCTTCAACAGTGTTGCTAGTGGGTTGATTTTTTGCATTTTATAAATGTGTCAGCAAATATTTCTCCTTTCCATTGCACTCTAATTTTTTTCATTGACCTCTACAAAGATTCCACTTTTAAAACCTGTCTAGTTTAAGCTCAGTATTTTTTATTTTTGCCACACTAAGCAATCCAGATGGGTGGTATAGAGAGTAACAAGCTTTCAAAAATACCCAGTTTCATTAATTTCTCTGGTCCCCATTTATCACAGCCAGCACTGCAGAGAGGAATAGGAACAGGAGAAAAAGCAGAGTGCACAGAAGATTTTACAGATTGCTTGAGGGTTTTGTTTCTTCCTCTCAAACTCTACTGTGGCTATAAAAAGTGAATAATCAAGCAGCCTGATGATTACCTTCTAGAGCTACAGTAATCTAATTAGTAAATCAAAATTATACATGCATGATAAAAATAATATATTCCACAAGATCAATGTTATGGAGGAGTGCCATGCAAAAACTGTCCCTCCAGGACAAAAATTGAAATAAAAATACTTTCTCTGTTCCCAGCAACTCTTAGTCTAATTTCTTTGCAGGTCAAGGTAGCCTAATTAGCTCTAAATAAGGAACACCCAGTAGAGTTTGTTCTATCACACATTTTTAAAGCCTCTAACCACGTGATTTGCTCAGCTGAACTCTGGAGTTTGAAATTCAAACTATTTTGGCAACCATGATGCTGTGCATTCCCTATATAAAGATATACCAGCTCTTGCAACACCCCAGCTCCCAGGTGATATTTTATTTTGAAATCTCTGTCTTGGTTTCAGCCCAATGAACATACTCTTTTGTGGCACAGTTTAATTGCACCTCCTTCACATCCTTTCAGCTTAGCCCTTCTCCTGATGAAGCACCATCAGGTGGCACAGCAGAGAAAAAACAGGCTGGATGCCAAAGAGATGAAAGCATTTCTAGTGCTTGAATGAAATCAGCAGAGTACTTAAATCTGCAGGCTTCTGAAAAAGCAGCAAACAGGAGCTCCCTTGCCTTACACGCCCAACCTTGAGCCGCACAACTGCTGCAAAGCACCTCCTTGTGGAGTAGTCAGAGTTCTAAAGGGAGCAACAGAGCAAGAAAACCTCACTCTGCGCTTCTGAGTAACCCATGACAAGGTGTCCCCACAGCTGGACTAGGGACCTTCCCAGTCATGACTGTGAACAGCAGGACTGCTGGTTAAATTTAGACACAAAGATGAGGCAAGGACAGCTGCGAAATTCAGGTGTGTGGTGTTTCAGGCAATGCTCGTGCACACAGTGATACTGTGCTGAAGAGAACAATCATACCAGTTTCCATATGGTGAATAAAAAAAGGAGCAGACTGATAAAACAGTTTCACTTTTATAAAATGTATTGAGAAGCTTGACCCAGCAGCCAATAAAGCAGTGGCAGTTAAATTGATATCTTCCAGCTCGGGCATCAGCATGCAAATCAGCAAATGCTGTATTTTAGTACTTGTGAAGTGCTGACATGCATACATAAATCAGGAATCACTTTGCCAAGCTGTTCTCATGCTTTTTCAGTTTAAAAGTGGCAAGAGCCTCATCTAGATCGCCTTATGGTAAAGTGCCAATGGCCACATAATATTGATACTTTTCAGAAACATGCATCACTTTGAAAAACCTGGCTATCAGCCAAAGTATGGCTTTTCATTCCAAAGGCTTAGAAGATTTTGGAAATAGCATACTAAAGGAAAGAAAAAGCATCAGGCATCTTGAAAAAGCCAGACACAGGCTTTTGTAAGTAAATTTTGCTTTTATTCCTGCACAGTGCTACTGCCTATTAGTGGTTTCTAATGATAACTAGTTCTGATTTATGTCTCAGCAGAAACCTTCTGGGATTTTCCTCACATACTTTATTTTAAATGTTTCTCAATAGATAAGGTAATTAAACTTTTTTTTTAAAGGATGCTAATTTTCTCAATTTACAATACTGAAAATAAGTGTCTACAACCTTTGGTTATAATTCGGCTGATACTGATCTGTAATTTTGGATATTCTTTGAGATAAAACAGTGTTATAATTCTCTGCACAGTTACAATTTTCAGGAGGAGGATTATAGTTTGTCTGTTCAAACAATTACATGCGAGAACAAAACTCAAAAATAAAAGCTAAGAATAGCAAATTAGTATGCATTTCACATTTTCTTTTCTATAATCTATAGAAAAAGAAGTAGAATCAGAAAGAATAATGTCCAATCTAAATTCCTATTTTTGTCCTACTCTCCATCTACAGTCTACATTTTCAGATGTTGCTTCAAGTTCTATAAATGAAGCAAAAAAGATGGGTTTAGGGTTTTTTCTGACCTGCCATGCACCATTTTATGTTTTATTCTTAGATGAAGAAAATGGTGGAAACTACACAGCTTGGTTTTTTCAAAGTGGACTGTATCAGAATGTCCCAGAAAAGGATTTCCCATCCCAGTATTTCAGTGCCAACAGTCTACAGAGTTTGTGGTCTGGCATACAAAAATTCAGTTATTTCACTGCTTTAACTATACTGCACATCTAAATCCGCCCCATCAGACCTCTCCAAGTTTTCTTAATTGTTAGAATAAACGGAAGGAATTCTTAACATGGCCCTACTAAAACTGACCAAAGTGTTTAAAGCCAAGTCACAGTGTTCAAAAACAGAATCACAGAAACATTTGGGTTGGAAAACACCTCCAAGGTGATAAAGTCCTACCTCTGAACAATCACCAGCTGTCAACAAAACCACAGCACCAAATGCCGCTTCCAGTAGTTTCTTAAACATCTCCAGGGACAGTGACTCCACCACCTCCCTGAGCAGCCCATTCCAGTGCTTAACAACTCTTTCCATGAAGAAATTCTTCCTGGTGTCCAACCAGAATCTCCCCAGGTGCATCTTGAGGCCATTCATTCTTGACCACCCCCTGCCTGGCTACAATCCCCTTTTCAGGGAGCTGTGGTGAGCGAGGAGCTCACCCCTGAGCCTCCTTTTCTCCAGGCCAAACACCCCCAGCTCCCTCAGCTGCTCCTCACAGGACTTGTGCTCCAGACACTTCACCACCCTTGCTGCCCCTCTTTGGACTTGCTCCAGCCCCTCAATGTCCCTTCTGAACTGTGGGACCCAGAGCTGGACACAGCACTCGAGGTGTGGCCTCACCATGCCCAGCACAGGGGACAATCCCTGCCCTGGTCCTGCTGGTCACACAGGAGGAACAGGGCAGGGACTTCTGACACAAGCCAAACAAGATGTTTAGATTTTAATCACCTCTCCATCACTGTAGCATCTACACCTAGACTAGTGTTAACAGCTGTTTTCTACTCACACATGCAATAACTTGTCTTATTTAGGGTTGCTTTGGGATTCCTTTGTTAAGGTTGTGTGCGAGAAAATGCTAACAGCTGCCACCAGAAACAATGAAAAATATTTATAGAAAACAATTTTTAGTGCACTTGAAAAGATAGAGACAACTTTGAACAGATGCACAGAAATTGAATGAAAATAGATCTTTTGAATTCAGCCAAGACTTTTATCCACATTTTCTGACTTTATAAATAAAATATGCAAGAGAATAATAAACTTCTGCTGTTTTCCAGTTTATGCAAAATGGGTAACAGAACAGAAATAGGGCACTATAAACTTTTTCTCATTTTTCCTCTTTCTTTTTCCTAGTAATTTTAGAATTTTCATTAGCTTTGGTCACCAAATTTGAACTGACATTAGCAAAATCAGCTTCTTTACTAATACTTCTTAACAACCACATTTGATCCTTGAACTTGTTCTGTCTTCCTTCTCATGTTCTGCTCTCTGAACTAATATGTAAAGTTCTTTATTCCCACAATACACTTTCCTTTCTCCTAGCTTGGTGGAATCCCACTTCTCTTCTGTTGATAGAGAGATCTTTGTCTGTGACAACCTTCCTGTCTCACATATCCCCATCTGAAGTCCAGATGAAGTTATTGTAACCCTCGAACATAGATTGTTCATTGTTAAATTAGAAAAGCACATTAAGACTTTTAAAATATAACATGCCTTCAGCAATCATCTGAGAGAAGTCATTATTGAATTAAGTTGTACATTCAGCATTTGAATTAGCCAGCAAGCTGCTTAGGCAGGAGTAAATTAAAGTTCTCAAATTAAGTCTGTCCACCCTCCGAAACCAAAATTAAAAAACATTCTGTAAGTGTTTTTAAATTAACATGAGGGAACTAAATCACACAGCTTTTTCAAAAGCAGCATTTTACTTCCAGACCAACTGGAAAGGGAAATTGAAGGAAGTGTGAGTGATCATCCTTCAGAAAAATTTAAATCTGGGAATGGTATTTAATCAAACAGGATCAAGCATCAGGTTTATTTACAACAAGAATTTAGCCATAGCCATGCATTAATTGTCTGGGTCATGAGCAGAAGGTCATTTCCTCCTATATCACATTTCAGAACACCAGAATGGCTCTGTACAATGAGGAAAATGAGATGTGAGACCTAATTCAGAAATTTCTACATATTTGCACTCCAGACCCCTGACAAATAACCACCCCCTCCCAAACCATCAGCTTTCCACCTGTACTCCCTTACATAACATCAAGCCCCACAATCAATATTTCTATTTCTCCCTCAGACAGTTCATTAAAAGGTGCAGTAAATAACCTGGCATAAAGCATTTTCTGTATCTTTAAAGATATTCTGAGATGGTGAGAGTGCTGCATCCTATTCTCTAAGTTAAAAACAATTATGTTTTCCTGGCAGTGACGACCAGAATTTTTCCATAATGACTTAGTCAAAAGTAAAATATACCTATAGAAGGATTCAGGACATCTGAAGGATGCTGCATTGTTTGGGTAGCATATTCAGGTGATGGATAATGGAGCCTCAATTGCAGAAAAGCTGTCTCCACACTTTTCTTTGGAGCTAACAGGATTTGACTGGCAGTTTGGCAACAGATCTATTACTACAAAAGTAGCAAATTCTGAGTATGCTATTTTCACATTCTGGCCATAACTCAGATATGCCAATTAAAATAGTGGAGATAAAATGATCGAGGGGTTTTGGAGTGGTCCTTTGGGTTTTTTTCTTTTTTCTAAGAAGACAGCCTGCCCATCTCCTTAGTCCAGCTGGACCATTGTCCCAGTAATAAACCTCAGTGCAATCTGGTCTGAACTCTCTGGCCAGTTTCCACGTCCTCTGCTGCTCTGGCAGGAAAATATTTTCAGAGATATAAACAATACTTTTTTTTCAGGCAACAGACACTACAATAAGCAAGAAATATCTGCCTTCTGTTAGTGCATCTCCCTCCTGTCTCTGGGGCATGGAAAATGCCTTATTCTTATCAGAGAAATAGGGCTGAATCCCTTTTTTATCCCTCTTCCAACATCAAGAGCCAAAAGTTTTCATTACTTAGGAGTGACAGAACCACCTCACTGTTTGCCATCAGGTTTGACACTTCTGTCTCAGGCTTGTAAGAGCAGGAATTTGGTCCCTCCATATGAGATGGAGTCCAAAAGCTGATGGAGGGGAGAAATAACTTCCTGAGGCCTTTGGAGCTGCCCTACTGGTCTGCTTAACAAGCTTAATAAGCACACGTTGCCCATGACAGACAGCCAGCAGTACATAGATGAGTGCTCCAATCAGGATGAGTGCTCCAAAGAAAATCAAGTTTGCAAAGGCTTAAGGCATAAAAGTCCCTGGTTTGGTCTCATCCTTCATAGTTCTCTGAAGCTAACATGAATACACTGAGTTATCCGATAAGCCATGAGTGAGCTTCACTAACCCCTGTTTTCACTTTACCTTGTTGACAAAATAGCAGCACTCTCAGAATGACAAATGCAATCCAACTTCTAGAAACCAGCATTCTAGATGACTATGACACAAGGAGAATGAATTTTCTCCAGAATTGATATGGCTGATTTGTATCTCAGCAGTCATACACAGGTAGCCAAAGCACACATATAAATATCCAACAAAGGAAATAACATTTTTCTCAATATTTCTAAAGGTGCCATAAGGGTTGGATGGAAAACATTGGCAGCAACATCCGGGCAAATCAGTAAGTTGATTGTCTTGACAGTGACTGTGTGCACCATGTATTCTTTATCTCTTTTTAACTGAAGTTATTCATAAGTACCATAACAATGGAATTGCTCTGGTAACTAGTGTTTAACTAGGATCAGCAAAATTTCCAGAATGAGCACGATGAAGATTGCTTGGTTTGCTATTGGTGGGACAGCTCACCAGGCAAGTCGCTTTTCTCCTGTGAGGGATCAACATCTCCTAATACAAACCAAACACACCAGGCTGAGTTTCAAAAGAAAAAGACCTGTGGAAGGATATGGAGAGCAATCAGCTACACAGGGCTTTAAGAGTTCTATCTCCAGCTCTGTGATCTGACAGCAGATTTCCTTCAGGACATGGACATTTAGTTTGTCTGCAAGCCAGCTTGATCTTTCAGAGATACTTCACCACTATTTTCCCACTTGTGTTTTCTCCAGCTCTTTTCTCTAGGATAAGCTTAAAATAAAAGCCCCAGCCTGATGGTAAGGGGTGAAAGGAAGGTGGTTCTGGAGCTCCCAAGTAAAACTGGCAGATGAACAATAAAATTAACTTGATAAATTGCTGTGTGTTGAGCTGTACCCTGTGCGTGACTGATGCAGAGATGCTGGAGTGCCGGGAAGGAAGACATGTTTGTGACAGATGTGTGGATGTTTTGCAGTGTTGAAAAAGAAATGACATCTCTCTCAAAATGTCACTTTGCTTCTTGTGCTGGCATCCCCAGGCACGGTGTAGCTGCTGGCAGAGCAGTCTCGGGGCTGAGTGACACCCTGACAGGAGGGAACTGCAGAATGCAAATAAGTGCTGCAGGGGCTGCTTAGGGCAGGGTGGATTGGGGTGATTGCTGCCAATTACAGAGGTGATTTGTTATTGCAGTGCTGATTCCTAACCTGGAAGGCACCCACAGACTTCCCCACTTCCCAAGAGTAGGCAACTTGGCCTCCACTGAGCTTTTGAGACAACCTGCCAGGGCTGAAGACACTGCCTCGCTCTGCTGCACTTCACTGACTGCTGGGGCTGCCCAGACATCAGGAGTTTGGCTAGCTACAAGCCAGGGCTCCCTCTGAAAAGCCACCTCCTCCCTCTGCCACACTGTGCTATCTGAATTCAGCCTTTTGAGAAAGAAACAACATGAAAAATCCCCAACCTTGGTTTGGCACTTGGTTTGATTTGAAGCAAGCAATGCAGCAAGCACCCAGGCCCACAGGAAGGAAGGCTTGCCAGTTAGCCAGTGGTATCCCACCCCACAGCAGCTGCATTTCCTTGGCAAAATTCTATGTTTTTCTCTATGTTTAGTTTGTTGTCGTTAGACTAGTAATTTCAAGGAAAATCTGTGCCTGAATAAATCCAAAATTGATAGAGATGCAAACAATGCTGCAGGAAATCTTGCTGGCTCTGTGCTTGATAAAGCCCAGGAGATGTTCCTCTGTGGATGCAGATGGGCCACCTGCTCCTTCCCTCTCACACAGGCATCCTTCCCAGGACCTCATCAAAGGGGGAACACCTCAGTGGTACATGCCCAAAGTAGTCAACGGGGAAAAAAATAAAGGAAAGTAAGTCACAAGCTTCCCTACATCTTCCCAGGACCATCTGGCTCATTCTTTCAGTTGGATGGATTTTCCAGTCCCACTATACTGCCTCTCTGCCTAGTTGAGAAGGAAATGGGCACTAAAAGCCATTAGAAGAGCAAATCCTGGTCTTTATTGAGATAAAACAGTTAATTTTAGCCTTAAGTGACCATTTTATCACAGGTACCCCTAGGAGCAGCTTTGCTATACAATTTTAAGTGCCTCCTAAATCATATTTAACATCTTTTCCCCACTGTTCAGGAGATGAAGTCGTAGTACACTATTCCTTAACAAAAATATCATCTAATTATTCTATCTTTTGTAGAAGGTCAACAATGCTACAAATAATTATAAGGTTATATAATAAAATAAGCTGATCTGTCTAAATAACATGTGCTTTCATTTCTATCAAAACCATGGCTTGGTTTTGATCTTGCACTGATCAAAAGTACCAAATTATTGTATATTTCATACAATGAGCCAGAGGCAGATTTTGGTGGAAGCCACTTCAGGGAGTGCACCTCCTGCTCACATGAGGTACTATCCAAAAACAAAGCAGCCCCAAAGGCATCTTCTGGGAAGAACACAAAACCCAATATCAATATCCAATTGGCAATTCAGTATCCATGGAAAGATCTGGGAGCTGCCTGCCTAACTGCTTAATAACACATTAGCACAGCTGAGCAGCTGCCCTTTAAAGGAAAAAACAAACAAACAAAAAAAAAAGGAACAGGAGCACAAAAAGAACCACAGGTATCTCAGCTTCACCACAATCAGACAGGTTGGCCCTGGAGAGCTGTTCTGACCTCCTGCCTGGAGAGACTCAGAGCATCTCCTAACAGTTTGTTGTTAAAATCAAATCTGCCTTTCAGAAATACGGCCAAGTCTTGATCTCAGGCTTGTAGTAACACGTGGGCCATTACACAAAAGAGGATGATGTGCTGCTTCTTACAGCCAGGATACTTCACTTTGATAGTGACATTAAAATTGCAACAATTAACTCTAATGAAATTGACAATTATGTCTTAATGCAGTAACGGGCTGTAACATAATTTAGGAGAAGCTATCTGAGTGCTCTCTCCTAACATGCATATTCAGGCCTGTACTTTGATCTATAATTTGGCAAGAAAAGGAGAAAATGCAAAGTGAGTGGCTTGGAATGAGTTCCAATAGCCCTGCACACTCAGCTCCCTCCCTCCCCTCCTGCCTCTGTGCACAGCTGATGCTCTCGGGAGGTCAGGAGGAGCTGGAATTCCAGCTACCTTTGTTCAGTAGGAAAACACCTCTGGGCTGGAAATCTCACCACAACGGCAGAGCTCTGCACCACCTGGCTTGCCAGAAAGCTGGAGCAGGAATCTCAGAACAAGGAACAGCACAGCTTTGCTCAGGGCACCATTAGTGCATCCTCACTGCTCCTCCCTGAGCCTGGAGCAAGCATCCACAGGACACGACCCAGGCACAAGGAGGGCTGGAACAGAGCACAGCCTTAGGCCACTCCCTCTGACCCTCGGTACAGCCCCTTCAGCTCCTGCAGCCTTCAAGCAGGAGAGCCAAGAATGTGGACAAACACATCTAAGAGCAGTTAGCTCTAAGTAGAGCAGAGTTGTTCTGAGGAGTATGTGTCATTTCCTTTAAAGGGAAAAGAGGAAGCTCTTAAAAACTACAAGCTTGGACAACAACATATTCATCCAGATTCTTAGGATGTTTAACCTTTTTCCTTAAAGAAGGGCTTCTGGTTAAGAAGATCCACTTTCCTATAAAGCATTCTGCCACCAGGCTTATGGAGGAAAGCTTGAAAACCAGGACCTCTAAAGTGTTAAAAAAATCTAGGAACAAAATAAAGCAACAAAATCTAGGAATAAAATCAAAATTAATTTTTAAACTCAAGTTTTTTTAAAAAAACTTTGTTACTGTTGATATATGAATTCTCAGACCCACCAGCTTAGCACCAAATCACAGTATTTGCATCTAGAAGGCAACATCTAGAAGAATAGTAGAGGGATCAGTTTTCCTGACAGGACAGAAAGCAAGAACACAGAAACCAAGGGGCCTGATCCTTTTAGTTTAGTTTCTTACAGATTACAACAGATTTGTGTTATTTCATTACCATGAGCCAGTTCTGCTTCACTCTGATTTCCAGGAGCAAACAAGGAGAGGCTGTAGGGGAGAACTGAGTCACATCTTCACAGGCATGGCTCTAATCTTAGCTGTGCATCTCCTGAGACAAATAGCCGCAGAAACTCGGTCATATCTGGGATAGCAAGCTCAAAAGGCAGAGCTTTCACTCAAAACCTGCTCCATTCTCTTTCCAGCCACTCACAAAAAATCAAAGAATCACTGAGGATGGAAAAGGCCTCCAGGATAACTGAGTCCAGCCATTAACCCAACACCACTGTGCTCAGCACTGAACCATATCCCCAAGTGTCACATGCACGAAGCTTTTGAACTCTTCCAGAGTTCTCCTTCACACAATTTGAGATATAGAGAGTTCCAGTATGGACCATCCTGTCCTGGTTTTGTGTGGGCTAATTTTCTTCCCAGTAGCTGGTACAGGCTGCCTTTTGAGTATAGGATGAGAATAATGTTGATTGCCACTGATGTTTCAGTTGTTGCCAAACAGAGCTTACACCAAGCCAAGGACTTTTCAGCTTCTGCCAGCAAGGAAGCTGGGGGCATAAGGAGATGGGAAGGGGCACAGCTGGGACAGCTGGACCAAACTGGCCAAACGGATATTCCACAGCACGTGGCTGAACAATAAATCTGAGGGGAGTTGAACAGGGGGTGTCAGCCTGATGCTCAGGGTCTGGATGGGCATTGGTCAATGGGCAATGTGCAATTTCATCATGCATCACTTGTTGTGCATTCATTTATTATTATTTTCCCTTCCTTTTCTGTCCATCAAACTCTATCTCAACTTGTAAGTTGTACCTGTTTTCCCCAAATTGTCTCCCCCATGCACTGTGAGTGGCTGTTTCATTTAGCTGCTGCTGGGTTAATCCAGAACACACAGGGAGCTCCCAGTGCACCCCAGAATCAGCTGGTGCCACAGCCCAGCCAGCACTGCTTGTTTAAAGATGATATTCACACTTACTGTCACCTGCCATAGAGCACCAGTGTTTTTCTTTAAATTCCTTGCCATGACATTGATTCTTGGCATGGCTGAGCTATTTCTATAACCAGAGTATTGTGTGTGAGAATATAAATACATGAATACGTCTGCTTTGCTCTTTCATCAGCAGACTTGATAGCCTGAGTGGAAAAAAATGGGTGGTGAAATATTCTTGGCTGCTTCTCACACTGTTCTCTTTGCATCTTCTCCTAGAGGCTGTCAGAAAAAATTAGTGGACTAGTCAGACCTCTACTGTGACCTGAAACAGCCCTAAACCTTCAGAAATCAGGACTTCTAAGTCTTCTATTTGGAGTAGTATCTTCCCTCCTCCACCCCCTCCTTTCTTTTTCAAGCAGAAATTATGGCACTAAATATTGAAGAAATCCATTCCCCATATAAAAAAACAATTAAAATCACAGTAGTTATCAGTTGTGAGGAATGCAGAACACAGGGAAGGAGAGAAGCTATTCCACTGCAAAACTGACCAGTTTCTGCATTCAGCACATTCTGTCTCCTCTCATTTCTGCATTTCAGGCAGCAAATCATCTTTTTTATGGGCAAAGAAGGTCGAACACAGGCACTCAGCAACAGGTTCAGAGTTAATCAGAAAGCCAGCAACCAGGTCAAGAACGTAAGACAGAGCTGTAAAATCACTCCCAGGTGATCCTTTAGTTTCATCTGGAAGCAAGCACTGCAAGCTTGCCTTTGAAGTATTGTGAAATCCTGTTGGACTTCAACCCCACAAACATTGTGCTGAAATTACAAGCAATTTAAGTGCTGGAGTGTAACATTTGTTTTCCATTTGCTCACCTAGATCTTGGATCATTTAAATCAATAACTTAAAGAATTGGGAATATATTTCAGACTATGTTGCTCTGTCCTGGCAGCTCAGGCCTTCAGCAAACCACCCCTATGTGTGTGTAATAGATCAGTGTCAGGGTGATAATAAGTAGAATTAGAAATTTTGTGTGTGTGTGTTTGGCTTTAGGAATAGTAGATTTACACACAGTTACAACTCTCAAAAGAGAATCATCTTGTGCAGTCAAAACACACAAAATTACATGATTTTCAGCAATTGCTAAGAACCTGAACCTATTGTGGTGCTTTACCTCTAAAAATGAATGCAGCATTTTTAGAGGAAGGTACAAGTGGTAGTTAGGCTGTCTTAAAATTAAGAAATATGTCTAATATATCACTTGGGCGTTTTTTCCTTTTATTTAACCAAAGAACACTTACTATTTCAATAGGATTCTGACAGCCTGACAAATGCTATTCACCAATGTTTTTTTCTTTATATAAAGAGGGAACAGCAACAGAGAAATCGAGTTTTCTCTATTGCAGCAACTTTATTTTTGTGTTCCATCAGAGCCTTTTAAGCAGAATATAAGGTATTTTATTTTAAATTAGCTGTAGCTGAATAGTTCTCTCCTTTCCATACCGTTCCATACAGAGCAGTAACCTCAAGATGGCGATATTTGTCCCCTTTTAGAGGCTGGGCTGACAGCAGGGATTACTGAAGCATCTTCCTTCATTCTTACAGCTAAGGGAAATTTGTCTTTGAGCACATTAGGGTGTAGCTGCCTCCCAGAAATTTCTGTACAACCCCCCTCTAATAAAGGTTCTAAACTGCCATTGTCTGGTCTTGCATCTTAGAGTGACGAAAAAAAGGCCTAGGGATGGAACTGCAAAAAAATAGATTGGCTTCTGGACTTCACATTATGAGCTGAAAACAAACACCAGAAGGGTCTCAATAATTAGAAATAAAAGTGAATTTTCAATGAGTAATTACTTTAATTTGTAATTAATAAATTACTCATTGAGTAATTTTCAATGAGTAATTACTTTATTCCAGCATTCTGGAAAATCTTTGCCTTTTACATGCCTTAGGAGGACAGCTCACAGAGAAATATACCTGTCAAACTAATGTTGTCCCATTCCTGAATTTTCATTAAATGGCAGAAAGGGAAATAAAATTAATGAATGCTCTAAAATGTAACACAATACATTGTATTAATAAAGCTTTTTTCCCCTGGTTCTATAGGAAAGCAGTTTTTATGGGAGTTCTGAATTTCTACAACACAGAATGCTGCAAAAATTATCAGATACTGGGGGGGAAAAAAAAAGATTATTATTAGACTGTTCCTGTGAACCCCTCTAAGCCACAGTCAAGCTAAAGCTGAAGAGTTCTGTGGGGAAGTTGAGTTCTTTGCAGTGAGGGTTTTTATTTGTGCTTAAAAGGCTTGTCCTGACAAAGGGGGACAACATTGACAGGCTGTGGTGTACAACATCCATGTACAAACCATAGGATTATAAGTCAAATTTATACCAAAGAGATAAGAAAGAATTAATTTCATTTCAAAGCCTTACTTTCAGACAGCTCCTACTGTGAGCAATGAGCATTTAAACAGTTAATTTTGGGCATAGGAGACAGACTGGTTTTCTCCAGGAGCTGATTAAGCAGAAGCAAAGTGTTGAAAATTTATGATTTTGGAGTTACCAAGTCTGTTTGCAAACCTGGAGTCTCTCTGCAGGCTGTTCCTGCTCCCCTGCACGAGGGGTCACCCTATCAAATATTGTCTAAAGGAACTGCCTCCCCTGCTACTCTGGATATGTTCTGCTGCTGCTCTGTTTGCAGTTGTCTTGCTGATTCCCTGTGAACTGCTTGTGTCAACTTTTATAACTGTGACAAGGCCACCTTTTGCCTGAGCAGCAAACAAAATTTACTCAAGCTGCCACCAAACAGTGTGGCTTTATAGCTGTCACTTCCAGCAGCCCTTACAAGGCACCACTCAGGGAAGTCCATTGCAGGACCATCTTTTGTTGCCTGTGACAGTTTCACAGCTTTTCTTAGCTCCAGTCTAGCATTGCCACAAGCCATTTTCCTTGTTTCAAAACAGTGTGCTGGGCTGCACAGCCCTTTGGGTCTTTTCACGTGTGGTGCTATTCAGATATTTTCTGGCAGACGGTGTCAAGCTCTCTGCCCTCACTGGAGTGTTTCTAGTACTAATTAGCAAAATTGCCTTGAGGTCCTGAAGAATTTAGGAGCTTGCCTTAGCTAAAAAGGCCTTTGCTCAAGGCTTCAGCATATTAATTGCTCTTAAGAGTGTGGCTGTGAGCTGCTGGAAGCAAGCAAGCAGTGGGAGTGTGCTTGCAGTGCAGCAAAACCCTGATGGAAAGGGACACCTGGGACTAGGACCTGATAAAAATCAAGGATCAAGGCAAAGAACCCAAAAGACAGAGGCTTTTTTAGTTCAGACATAACCCACTTGTCTCTTCAGAGCCACTCACAACAGCTCACAGGCAAGATGATCTTACAGCCATGCTCTGATGTATGAAGATACTGCTGGAGACCAGTCCAAAAGCTGGTAATAACAGGATCCCCCCCCAAAAAAAATCCCAAACCTGATTAATAACAGGAGATTTTCTGTTAGAACATGGATGAAAACTGTTCCTGCTGATCCACGAGAATATTAGTCTTGAAAAACATGGGCAGAAGGAAGTCCTCTATTTGAGGAGATGTTTTGGAAAAAGTATAATAACAATAAAGAGTTAATTACCCAAGAGTGCAATTTAGACAGACATCACTGGAAGAGTTGCTTTAATTAGTGTGGTTGTTAAATCTGTTGCCTTGCTTATGCTGCAGATGTGCCTCCTGCCACCTCATATCTAGCAGCAAGGACTCCACAGAGGGACTGCAATGGGGAAGGTGGTTTTTTAAATGGAGTTTGGTTTTTTAAACCAAAATGCTGGTGCAACAATTTACACCAGCTGAGCTTGAGCCCTCTGGGCCTTGCTGAAAGTCTCTGACCTGAAATGGAGACAGGTGAAGAATGAAGATCAAAAGACAACAGCTAGCCAGAAAACAGAGCCCTTTATGTACCCTGCAAAGCAATTTCGTGCTTCTCCAGCCCACTGTGAGCAGCACTGACCACTGCAAGGCACATAAAACCAGAGAGCCTGCTGCAAGAGGCAGCTACTGAGGAATCACCTCCATCAGAGCTGGATCCAGCACCCTGGGTCCTGCCTGGCCAGGGCCACACAGGTGGAGATCAACACCTCCCCTGGTCTGCCTGGGGACACTCCTTCCAGGGCAGCCCAGAACACTGTTTGCCTTATCTGCAAGGAGAGCACTCTGTCAGCACAGTTTCTTGTGCTCAGAGCCAATATTCAGCTGGCTGAGGCTGGGACAGACCAGTCTTTCCTGAAGAGCAGCCAAGGAGTAGGTGGGCACAGGATATGGCCATCTCTAAATGATTCACCATCTGGACCCCATCCCTGTGAAGCCAAACTACCAGAACCAGCTGGTGTCTGGCCCAAGAGTGTACTGAGAATATTAAAAATCATCATATTATGCAATCCAGTGCATCTCACAGCTAGTTTGTGTGCTGGAGTAAGGAAGGCACTCAGCTGCTCAGAACACCAGGCCAGAGTGCAACATGGCCATCTCCAATATTCTCTTGAAATCCAGCCCTGAGGTTGGTAGGCTTGTGCCAGCCAACCAGAACCAAATCCTGTTTGCTCCTTATTCTGGGGTTTTCCCACACCTCTTGGCAAAGTGCTCACACTCCCTTCTACCTCCTCTGCTCCAGGCTCCAGCCAACTGTCACCCCCTGGGAGCCAAACATTTACTGCATGAAAACCCCAACACTTGACAACCACCCTCTCTCAGTGCTTCTGTCAAGGCAACTGCTGCCTTTGGAGCTGATTTCCCTGACTAATTAAGCATGGAGACACACCAGACTGCCAGCTGAATGGTGGCTGCAGCATCCATCACTCCAGCAGAATTCAACCTAATGGGCTAAAAGCTGCAGCTTGAGAGCCCAGAACAGCTTGTTCACTGGAATGGAAAACCCATTGTTTACTGTGCCCTGAAATTCCCCAAGTTCAAAAGAGAGGAAAAAAACCCAAACAAAACCCCCTACATTCTCCAGCCTTGTAAACATTAATTATGAATTACCAAGAGAGAAAAAACACCTGCTCCCCTTCTATCATTAACATTTTATGTATTAAACCTTACAGTCTTTCCAACATTAAAGCTCCCAATGTCCTTCAGAGATAGTCAAAAGTGCCTGGCCACACTAAATCCCATTCACCTACAAAACCATGTTGTTTCCACAAGGAATGAAGTTTGTTTCCCTCCCATATGTATGCTTTGGCTTCCTTTGTGTGTGTCCACGTGGAACTTGGATAAAGTGGCCTCCCCATGTGTTTGGGAGAGCATTCTCCTTCATGTTGACTCAGTTCACTCAGAAAATTACTGTGAACTGTAAGGTGTCGTTTGTGGAGTTTTTTTACCCTCTGCAATGGCTTAGATCCTTGTAAAGATCCTGAGAAACAGGGCAGAATTTAAATTTAGCTACAACAAGTGTAAGGCAGCTAGACTAAAAAGAGAAGAGCATCAAGCCAGGCTCAAGGATGCTGTGTATGAAAGCAATCTGGAGTGTCCCACACAGCTCTAGGCTCACATTCACACTCTACCTATATCTCAGTTTGAGAAAAAACCCAACTTTAGGTTACCCTATTAGCACAAAAGGACTAGGAGGCAAATTGCTGCAAGTACATTGAAACTGCAGCTCTATTCAAAGAAAAACACCACTGGTGTTTACAGAAAGTAAAAATAGTTTTACTACGTACTGAAATCTGACCTCAATGTATAATTTTAAATCCTTTGGGACAGAAAACATTACAATTGTGTATTTTTGATTCATCAGAACTAAAGATTTTATAATCTGGAAAAAACCCCTGACAACCTAGTTTACATTTATATCCCAAATCAAAGAGACAAGATAAAAGGAATAACTTCTTTCTTGACCTAGTAATATTGAAAGAGACAATATTATTTCAGATGCTAAAAATTGACTCTGATAGCTGAAGAAATAATTAGAGAATTTGATTTTGTAAGAAAAGAGATCAGCAAACATCAGCAAAAGTATCACGTTTACAGGGTCTGGTTCTAAGAATAGAAACAAAGAATGGATACCTGGATTGGAAAGATTTTCACTTTAAACTGACTATTAAAAAAATTATAGCCAAACTGCAGAAGATATACAGAGTTGAAGACTGATTTGACCATTTCCTGCAATGGATTCCTCTGTTATGAGGATTTTAAGTAACATTTTAATGTTTTAAAGTCAAACTCCCACACAGCTTTTCTCTTTTTTGAATGTGAGACTAATTCCCAGTTGCAGTTCAGCAGCCAGGGGTGCCCCTCCAGGAGTTAAACAAGGGGCAGGACAGGGTCTGTGCCTGGGGATGTGCGGGAGCATGAGACACCTCTGATCAGACAGGGAGCCAAGCCAACTCAGCTTCTGCAGGGGAGAAACAAAGCAAAACAAAAAGCTCATCACAGAACCAGGAAGATACCAGGGGATAGCTGCAAAGAAATAGTTGTAATTTTATCTCACCCTCTTTGTCTCAACATCTGTTTTTCTTTCCTGTCTTCAGCTATTTATCATCCTCTCCCTGTTGCCTTTACTCCCACTCTTGCCTTGCCCTTCTATGCAACCCACTGTAATTCTATTGCCAGAAAAACACAGAGATACAAAACACTCATTCTCATTTCCCCATCAGCTGGTGACACCTTCTCCTGCATCTTTCCTCTCCATCCAGCTAGCAACCCCCAGTTCCCCTTCCTGCAGCACCAGGTACAGGAGGATAAATTCTTCTTGATGCTCCCACAGCCTCACTGCTGGGCAGGTAACAGAAGGTTGAAACCTTCAAAAGGAAATTTTCTGAGTCACCATCATGGTCTGCAAAGTGCCACTTGATCATGATCACAGTCTAGAACATAAGAATGCCTTAAAGGACAGATGTTTCTCAGATGAGCAGCTATAAAAACATCCTGAAATGTTACATATATTTATAATTTGAGTTTCAAAGTCACAGAAATCAATAAAATACATTTTTTTTTTTTTAAATCAAGACGTGCCAGCTTTTCCTGAAACTCCTTTCCTGCCTCAGGGATGAAAAGCACCACACCATAGCATGCACTCCCAGCCTTCCACCCTCCTGCTAAGGGCTGCTTTTCCAGAAAAGTAGATGATCTTACAAATAGCCATGCTTTTCCAGTGCTTCCAACACTGGATGAGAAAATGCTGTTTGTTCTGCTGGTTGCCAGCACACTACAGGACCTGCATGCAGCATTACCATGCTGTTGTAATGTCATCCACAGCCCTGCTCAAGCTGCAAGAGCCATTAATCACAAGTTCAGCTCTTGCAGACCTCACTACAGGCTTTTTGCCACATGAGTGCACAGCACGAAAACCCACTGCTGATTCATAAGCATCAGCATTGCAACATTTAACAGCTAGAGGAATTTTCTGTGCTTCATACAGCTCAAGAGATAGAAAGCACTGAAATACACAGAGCAGAAATTACCAAATCTCTAATATAGGCTGCAAACACTGTTTACATCTGAAGTACTGCCCTCTCAGCAGTGCTTTTCTACCTCAGTTAAGTAATACCTGTTAGATAACCAGAAACAGAAATTTCTTGATGTTGCCTGTGCTTATTTACCAACATCAATCTTTGATAAAAATACACATCTGAACAAGTTTATTTCACAGTGAAATAAAAATAGCTTCACTGAGCAAAGAGAAATCAAGACAAGAGAGAGGGAGAGATCTTCTTTAGATAAATCAGTTTCTAAAAGATGAAAGCAATAAGTTCATGAAAACCTGGAACATCTAAGTACAGCAATATCTTGTCTGGCAAAATCATATGTTTTTTCAACATCTTTTGCTGCTTAAGTATTTTTCCAATCAATAGTATTGTATAAGACAATATTTCTTAAGTTTGTGTTCCCTAAGAGATTGCACACAATTTCTGAAAGAGGATATAACCCAACATCACAGCCATTCCAAAAATATGAATTGTTCTATAAAACTGTTCATCCCCCCAGCCAATCCCCCTCTCATTTTTGAGGGATACATTTAGGGCAGGTAGCTCAATTTACAACTTGCACTGCAGCTTCCACACCAACCTGAGCATTAAATATCTTCCTTGACATCATATCACCCTCAGAGATACAGGTAAAAGAGGTACTTGGATACATTTTATTATAAAAGTCTCCTTTCCCAGTTTCTCCATAAACATTTCTCAGCTATAGAAGTTACACTTGTTAAGTACTCATGCCCATCTGATCAGTGATACAGGTCAGGCCTGAGGTCAGGCCAGAACTCAAACAAAACATTAATATCCCAAGGTTCAAGCTGAAATAAATGTTTACTTGCAGAGCAGATGCGTATTTTCTTCTTCCTCTTCAGCTAAAGAAAAACTCACCCACTCAGCTGCTTCCAAGAAATAGTATTGGCCTTGACCAGTTCAGCTGGGATTAATTTAAGGAGCATGACAAAGCATGGTCAGCCCTAAGAGCATTTGGCTGCAGAGCAGCCCTATAATAAACATCTGTGTTATTTCAGAAGGACGTGAAGAGACAGGTACTCAGCTGCTACACATTGTCTTTTGTCTAGAAAACATTGGAATCAGGGAAGAAATACACCAGAAACCTAATTGCTGTTTGCTTTATCAATATCACTAATATTTGGGCATTTTATCTCCTTTGACCCTGCTTTAGGAATATCCTAAATCCTGTACTTTAAGGCCTACCAGGCAAAACCCCATTTGTTTGCTGTGGTGAGCTGGTCCTGCATCTTTGCATTGCAGCCTCCTTCCATCAAATGCCTGGTGACACCAGCTGTATTTCAGAAGTTTTAGTCCCTGATTTGCTGCCCTGAACATGAACAGCTATGTTCCAGCTAATCCTGCTTCTCTCTACTAGCAAGTGCCCAAATGCATGTGTTTTGTTACCAAGGGAAAAGCACTTTAGTGGAGAACTTTAGTGTTGAATTTGTAAAATTCTCATTGCTATCAAGCTAGAGCAGGTGTTTTGCCAGCTTAGGTTTACTGAAGCTGACTGGCAAATTAAAAAAGGTCATTTCCATGGTTCTGTGCAATGCTTAATGCAAATGAAGTGGCACATATATGAATTTCTGTGCGGACAAAATGAGTTAAATTTCCCCAATGACAAACAGTAACCACCAATCCACCTGCAAACACAAGCACCACCCTGTCCCTAACAGAGCACAGCGGAGTGTTGCTCGGCCCCTGAACATATTAAAATGTTTATTTAGCTTGCAGAGCTGAGAGGAGAGCTCAAGCATCTGAATGCTCCCACCTGTGTGGGCAGTTAGCTATTAGAGCTGAACCTGAGAGGCACAAAGCAGGGATGGCTGGTCAGGAGCAGCTCACAGCTGTGGCCATGCCAACAGCTCTTCTGGGACACTGGGTGCATCCCCACCTTTGCCATCATGGAAACATTGCATTTTATTACATCTTTTTGCCAGAACGCCCATTCTTCAGCGGTTCCCCATCAGAGAAGAGCCTCCCCAGTCTCCCCCACCTGCTCAGAGCTCTCTCAGCCAGGCCTAGGCAGGATTTTAGACACATGAAGCTCAGAGCTTTGCTCTCAGGTGACTGAGAACTGAGCCTAAATTTTACATTAAGATTCATTGGATGGCATCAAGACAGCAGCAGGTTACTTCTGTGAGAACATACACACATACCTACATCCTTCCATTTAAAAAGCCAATTTTTTTTGTGTATTCTTCAAAATAACTCTCAGCTGCCTCTGCTGACATAATGAGATCTGTCCAATATTTTAATTTCAAAAGCAGTGAAATTTTAAGAAACAAATCCCCCTTCTCCACTCTCAAGATGAAAATAATCCAGGCTCTAGGAACTAAATCAATAACAGCATTAAAGGGTGGTAAAGACAGTTTGGGAATTAGATTTGTTTTCAATGCCAAGAGAGTAGGCTCTTACACTAATAACATAGGAGGTATTCAATTTCTTTCCAGCCATACCTGAATGCACCCAATTTCAGCACTAATATATCATTAATTTGATCAATGACACGGTATTTTTCCAGTAATTTACTCAAATTTTTGGTGCATTTGAGGTATAGGTAGTGTATGAAAACATCAAATAAACACTTACCAAGGAAAAATTAGTGTTGAAATATAAAAGCAAAAGCAGGCAACATTTCAAGACTGGGTGGCCTTCCAAAAATTAGCCTTTTGCCTTTAGCAGCACAAGGAAAATGTCCTCACATGCTAAAAGATCAGATTTTTTGACCCACAACCCTACTGGTGTCACAGCTTTTAATTCCTTATTATTCCTGAGAGAGGCACATGAGCTAAATGCTGGCAGAGATTCTGCAGCAGCACAACACATCACCGTGCACCTGTGGGACACAACCTGTCCCATGACAGCTGCAGTGAGCACCAAGGAGCAGATTTAGGTTATTGGGTTCAGCTTTCTCCCCTCCTGCAGCAGGGACAAGAAGGGAAGGACCCACAGGCTGTGATTCAGAAGTTCATTAATTTGCTGGCCTCTGATCCAAGGGCTGTGCCATGACCCTGACAAAAGACGTAAATGCAGATATTTTTTTTGTGTTCTCACAGAGGCAGAAGGACATGCAAGTATGCAGACTATGCTCACATGACTTTGCAATTCCTATTTTTTGTTCCTCTCTCCCCAGAGCACCCATCTGTTACAGAAACCTTTGTCTGTGGCTGTTCTTAAAGCATGGAGGGCAACAGACTCCACACTTGAGATTTCTTGTCCCTACAAAAGTTATCATATCAAATAACAAAAGCATAGATAAAACTAATGCATCTCTATCCAGCCTAGGAACAGCTTGGTATAGAAGTCCTGTTATTATTAGGCATTTCCTGGTATTTTCCTGCCCACCAAGCAAGAGAAGCATTTTGAAGAACTCCAATCACTTTGTAACAGAAGGGGAAATATGATACTGATTTCCTCTTGGGTTTTGAACACAGAAGGCAATTCACGTTCTTGCATTTTCAGGGCTTGGTTGCCACCCCTGTCTCTGTTGTTGGAGCTCTACTGTGATGGATAAAGTGAGATGTTCCCCATGTATCAGCCTCCAGAAGAGTTACCAAATATTCTTACCTTTTTGAGCTGCTTCTCTTCCACCTCTCATACTCCTTCTGTGCACTGTATTCATTTATTCTGCTTTATATTTAAATATTCAATACCTTAACTAACAATTAATATGGGATAGCCCAAAATCTCCTCAGGATGCATCTTTCTACTCCAGAGAAGCAGGAATAACATGCCATAAATCCCACCTACCCCTGTAAAAACAGCAGAATTTGGTCCTCCTCCACAATCAGTCCTTTAAGAGAAACACCTGGCATAAACCAGCAGCCCTCCTGCCTACCCAGTCAGGCTGTGATTTATTCCCTAATTTTTTTTTTTAAAGAAATTTGTGTATCATTTGCTCATATTTTGTCAGGCAAACACACCTGTTGATTAAATATCACTAATAACTCAAACTAAAAGCAGATCAAAGAGGTGCCTGGGTATTTTTCAGCCACAATGTGAGCTCAGGATGAGGAAACAGCTCCTGTTTATGGCCTGCTTGCACTCATCCCTATTTTTATGGAAGAGAAAGGAAAGCAAAGCCAGGCTCCATGTAATCATAAACTCATTTTGTCTATATATGGCACGTGTAGTTAATCACAGAGGTTGAAGATGACAAGTATTTGGATGAGTGGGAAATAACCATGAATGGGAGCAGAGCCTTGCAGATTTCACCCTGCTGGACTCTGAGCAGTATTTTTGAGCTTTCTCTCCAAATACAGGGCTATCAAATTCCACTGGAATTGCCCTGAACAACAAAGTGAGTGAGCACTCTTCTGGTCTGAGGCCAGACTGCAAACTAAGGGGGCAGAGAGGCAAAAGTTGTCTCTGGGACAAGTGCTATTTCCGGCTCATGATCATTTCTTGCTGACACTGGAATAGTCAGGTGGAAGTGAAGGAGGACACAGAGCCATGTAAAAAGCCCACAAGGCTATAGAAAGGACATGGCTTATCCAGCACTACAGAATCCCTCTCTGTCCACGCTGTTTGTGTTTATTCCCCAACTTGACAGGTTGAATAGCTACTCTTTCTTTATGTCTGGAAAATAAGCAGCTTTTGTTGTCCACACAGAGATTTCCAGGTAAGAGCCTTACCATTTTCAGTTATTATTTCAGTGAGAATTTATGAGCTACAGAGAACAATGCTGGTTTGCTTGAAGTGTGGATATCTGCAGGAGAACTGCTAGCTGGGAGTTATTCACATTTATTGGCCTGTAAATCATTTCACTGTCTCACCACAAGCGCTAGGTTAGAGCATGACTTTGTGTTTACTTAAAGAGCTCCTTTCATCTCAGAGGGATTACATCAGCACATGCTGGCATGCTGGTACCTCTGGGGTGTTATTCTGTTTCCATAAAAGCCATGGAAACACTAACAGTGCGAAGTGTGAAATGCTCAGCATCCTCTCTGCAGCACAAGCAAACGTGGACATACAGAGAAAAAAATTAATAAGGCAAATATATGCCTTGAAATAATAATAAAAAAAATTTAAAACATGGAAAAAAAAAAAGGTGACACTTTCCAGCCTTCAAGTATTTTCAGTTCAAGGCATTTCCCAGATCCATATGACAAACTTTCACATCCACAGCTTTCTCTGGCAAGCAGTTCCCCGTCTGCTGCCTGCTGTGTGAAAACCCACTTCCTTTTCCTTGTTTTGATCATGTCTTCCACTAGCTTGGTTTGCTCTGACTCCTAGTTCTTGTACTACAAAACAGCTGGAGGCTTAAGGACACACTAAACTGGGAGGAGAGGAAAAGCACATCATATGTAGGGCTCTCTCTCTCTCTCTTTTTCCCCCTTCCCCAAATAAGAGAAGCAGACAGACCTTGGCAAACCCCACAAATCCTTTGAGAGCAAGTATTTATGCACAAATATTATGATTTCTGAAAATACAAGGGAAAACAATGAGGGGGACAATCCCCTTTCAATTACTTGAGCTGAGGTTTGCACAAAATGCTGTTTTTAACAGCCTTAGACACAAAGATTTTTATTTTTTTTTTTAGTATTCAGAATAACTGCCCAGAATCCCAAATAAAACAAGTAGCCCCTTACACCCCCTTCCAGATGCCAGGGTCTGGATGCACTGCAGCTGACAAGAGTGACAATTTTTGACCCCACAGCATCCCTTCCTTCCTTCCTTTCCCTCGTCCTCCCTCCCCACCAGAATTGTGGGTTTCAATGGGCTTTAGAGCTAGGGGTCTGCAATAAACTGGCAGGCACCAAGCTGCCTGAGTGCTTGCCTCAGCCACTTCTTGACTCTGTCATGAAACCAAACTTTGCTAGGGAAAGTGGCCAATGCTCCAGCTAAAAACTCTCTGGCAGCACAGTCTGCCTGTGATGACAAGAGCTGTTTACTTCAGTTGGAACAATAAGTGAGTTTTTCCGCAGCTGGAGCACTGAGGGTGTGAAGGCATAAGGAGATTCAAAATATGGATATTAAATATTTGATATATTTCAATATGGCATCTCGTTTTCTCCCCTATTAATAGAAATGCTAACATCTTAATTTTGAAGGGAATGCAGATTACATACATAGATTCCATGTAATTACATTAGTTTCTAAAACACTTTTGCATTAGATATGTGCAGAAAACACAAATTAGGGTTGTCCTAAACTGTAGACTGGATTTTAGAATATTTCCTTCTCCCACTCTATGTACAGCAAATTTCCTGCATCCCACCTTGCAACTTGACTTAGTTGACAGACTTACAATATCCAACAAGTTATGCTTCCACACCTAAATTTCCTTTAGAATAATTCACACTGACATTAACCCAGAAAATCACAATTCTCATTATGTCTCTAGAAAACAACACAGAGAAGTAGAAAGTAAATAAAGCTGTCAAGCAATGAAGTGAAACTGGCAAAATCAATTCCAGAATGTAAATAATAATGGCTGCTATGACTGCAATGACAAACATTATCCTAATCCTTAGTACAGCATGCAGAATGCCAGAGTATTTGTTGAAGTGAGCCAAAATAGCTCCCTCACCCATTTAATGGCAGCAGAAAATTAGTTTGGATTAATTTGTCTGCATGCTAAGCATCAGGCAGCATGTTGATAACATACCTGCCCTGCCACAATGCTTGCAGATTTTTTGTATGAGCCACAGTGATATTTAAAATATCTTTGTGCTTGGCCTCTTCAGCTGCCCTTCATGGGAAGTCTGGAAATGCTGTGTGAGCTTTATCGGGTCACAGAAACAGATTGAGATGTTTACAGATACAAAATGTCTTAAAAAGGCAAATGGCTGTAAAGCTGCTGAATAAATCCTGTTTACAGTTACAATTAAATGCTGCCATAAATTATTCTCATTTCTCATGGAGATTTTTTTTTTCAAGAAAAGTGATACCCAGGTGGTTCTGTCATTTTTGTTCAGAAGACTAAAGCAAATCACACAAAATGCTTCCTCATGCCCAGAGGAATAAACAATCTCCTTCCACAGACCTCAGCTCTGTGGAATGAGCCAAACCATTTCCTTTTACACTTTCTGTTTTGACAAATCCAGTATTTGTTGATGTATAGCGCAAACACTGTTCCAAAATGTTAAATATCTTTTAGTGTGGAACATGGGAGATTCTGACAGACAGACCCCTGTGTTACCCTTCCAGGTCTTTGCTGAAATCTGGCACTGAGCACAGGTACTCCAGTCAGGGAAGTATTTATCACGGGACTGCAACAGGGGAAGAAATTTCTATAATAGCAAGGGGAGCCTGAACCTTCTGAGTTCAACAAAGGAAGCAAACTTTTAAAACTTGCAAGCTTTTACTGCCTGGGTTTGTCTGAAAAGTGGCAGACCCATGTGGGTGCAGGTCCTGAGCTGTTCCTGCACTTTACTCACACATTCCCAGCCACAATTAGATATTACAATTCTCCCTCATCTCTTCCAATATTAATTACATCACTCCTCTGCACCTATTTCTTTACAAAATTAACATTGCACTGTAGAAAAAAGGAGACCCCCTTTGTTTTCCTTTCAGATCCCATGAATCCTCTTGTAGGAAGGAACTACATCAAGGAACTACAGCTGGGACGGGGTCCTGTGCCACAAAAGGCTACATTTTCCCAATAAAGAAATCAGCAACACATTTGAGAAGGTCTGTTGTAGCATCTTTTTCTAGAGAAAAAATGAATCTGCTGTCTTTGAAAAGCAGAATCAAAATCTTTCTCAGCATCTCAGGCATAGCACATTCCTAGGAATGCCCTCCAAAATTTCAGTAGATGTGACCAAAAAAGGATGATTATTTTTCCCCCCTAAAGGTCTGTTAAACATACTATTTTGAACTAGAGCAAAAATAAAATATCCAATATATTTTAAAAAAGCTAAGAATCAAAATCTTTCTCAGCATCTCAGGCATAGCACATTCCTAGGAATGCCCTCCAAAATTTCAGTAGATGTGACCAAAAAAGGATGATTATTTTTCCCCCCTAAATGTGATAAACATACTATTTTGAACCCCAGCATCAATTAAAATATCCAATATATTTTAAAGCTTTAAGTCTGGAGCTAATTGTACATTCATATAAAGGTTTTACACATATCAATAATCACCATTTTAAATTTTCTTTTATATGCCTTGGATGTATTTCCTTAAAATACAAACTGAGAAGGAAAGACAAGTATGAGATGGAATCAAATGGGAAAAATTCGTTATTGCAGAATTTTCAAGTTTGTTTGGCTAAGAACTCATTCTAATGAAGAATTGAGAACACTAAATTTAAAATGCCAAAACGGGCTGTTTCAAGCAGCAGTGATTCATTTTGACTTGCTTTCTATATTCCATAGAAATCAAAACAACATGTTTTGACAGCATTCTGTCAAGATTATCAGCAGTAATTAATCAATTCCACAAAACATTTCAATTTCAGCAGGAAACCCAAACTGCCAAGATTGTTGATGGCTCTGGTAGAAGCACAGCAGCAAAACTTGTTCTGCCTCAGAGGTCTCAGGTAACAATTTCTACAGGTTTATACAGATCATACCTCATCTGTCTACATCAAAATATTTGTTACAGGGGTTAGGTGTGGTCACATTTTATTTGCCACATCCCTGGAAGCATTCAAAGCCAGGCTGGACCGGGCTCTGAGCAACCTGAGGATGTCAACTGAGCAAGTTCAGGATGTCCCTGCTCATTGCAGGAGGCTTGAACAAGATGAGCTAGACTTTAAAGGTCCCTTCCAACCAAAACTGTTCTATAATTTAATTATTCTATTCCCAAAGACTATCTTTTTCTCCATTTTGATGACTCTCTTTTCAGGCTCATACTACAGTGTCTGGCCACACAGATTTTCAACGCAAATACAGAAGACAGACATCTGGCATAAATTTGGAGAGATCACTTCATATTTACTGGGACAAAGCATCATGGAAGCTTAGAAGTTTCACTCAGTAGGCAGTTCAGGTTCTTAAAAAACCACATTTTCTTTATTTCCATTGATGCTTACAAGTGGCAGAAGTAAAGAGCTGAGGCCCTGGAGATGGAGCAACCCCAGCCCAGGAGGAAACTGTGTTTTAACCTCTACAAGAGGATGCTGGATGTTTTTTTGGCTCTTGCTCACCCATCTTCCTGTATTTCGCTCCTTACCCTGCTGGATTCACCTGCATTGTCTGCCCCAGCACCTCTGTTTCATACCATCATCATCCCATGAATTCCCTCACACAGACCCTCTGTAGTTCCCACAGCTGCACCCTCACAGGTAGAGCTCAAGTCTAGAAAAGACACCCTCAGAACAGCCACAGACTCAGGAGAGGGAAGTGATATTTTTCTATCACTTACAGGAATTCCTGAAAATATTATTCATCAGTTCAGCTCATTGGTACATAGTGTAAAGCCAGAATTGCCAAAGGTCAGTATGAACACACCCACATTCACTGTGAGTTTTCCAGTACTCCTGGCTGATGCTATTTAGCAGCTGCCTAGCAGTGCACTCCAAAGCACCTGCAATGAAACCCTCATGTCAGAGCTAATTTCATGTGATTCTGAATGAGCAACTGTGCTAGGAGCAGCTAGGCTATTTGTAACCTTTTTTTGAATATGTGTGTATCAAAGAAGAACAAGGCAATCTCTTTGTGTCCTCTCTCCTCTTCCCTTATACCAGGGTGGCCCCAGGACTGGGAGTGGAACATGCCATCAGCACTGTACAGGAGCAGGACACTGCCTTCATCCACACTGAAAAGCCAGAAACTGTATTTTATCTCTTCTTTTTGAGAACTCTGCTAGCAATCCTAGAAAAGCCTGGGTTGGAAGGGATCTTCAAATCATCTAGTTCCAAGTGCCTGGCATGGGCAGACAAGTTTACTCAGAGCCCCATTCAACCCGTTCTTGAACACTTCCAGGTTTGGGGCAGCCTAAACTTCTCTGGGAAACCTGTGGCAGAGCTTCAGCACCCTCACAGCTAAGAATTTCTTCCTGGTATCTAATCTAAGTCTCTCCTCTTTTAGTTTAAAACCCTTCCCTCTTCTCCTATCACTACCAGCCCGTGTCAAAATCACTGTCCCTCTTTTTTATAATCCTCAAGAGTGTGACAGCACAGTCATGGGTCAGGCCCAGCTGCTGGCAAACTATCTCCCTTGTCAGTGCTGGACCTTATAAAAGGCTGCTCTGCCCAGCACACAAATTTTAACAGATGGGAAAGGGTTTGACATTTTATAGCATTGAGTGAAATGCCAGACATCTGCAGGGCACAAGAGGGCACCCGGTGCTCCCACTCCACCTTCTGCATCCTCCTGTGGGGACCCAGAGTCTCTGCCCAGGAATCAGATCCACCCCCTCCCTGGCTGTGGAGGAGGCAGCAGCTCTCCACTGCAGGAAATCATCTCTCAGCCCTTGTTGATGCCATATTCCCCCTCAGGCTCTCTTACTGCACCCTTACAGAGCACACCTGTAAAAATTAAGGTTTAGGAGAGCCCTGACTGTTGATGAGGCCACCCCTGGAGAGCTCACACTCTTAAGATTCTGGCTTTTAACTCATGGTTTTCCAGCTGAAGGCAGTTGCCAAGACAACAAGTCTGATTCAGCAGCAGTGAATTGTCAGGGCAACAGTCTCTGGCCATACCTGGGACGTGCTGAACAGCACAACAAGCCATCAGACATGGAAGACCACACCCAAAAAAAATTGCCAGTTAAAAGGGTAAAATCATCGAGTAGGGTATGTGGAAAGCCAAAGTTACTTTGCACTAGCCCACCTAAAAAAACTGAGTACAGTTACTCCACACAGAGAAAGAAAAAGATTTTTAAGAATTTGGCAAAAGAAATAATCCTGTCTCAGCCTGATAGGAATCCACAAAACATGACTATGTGCAGCCCTTCCATGGTTTGTACACAACATCCTCTGTTTACACTGTCACCATCTTTTGGGGGATATCACTGATGCAACGTGGGAGGAAGTTCACTGTGTTGCTCATGCAGAATTTGCTCTCCATTTCCTGATGGAGCAAGGCACTTGTGTTTCCTTCCAATTTTAAACACTTCTTCCACTGTGTTTTCTGTTAGAATATTTGCACTTTAAGAAAATACATGCCTAAAATGTACTGAAGGATGAGTGGGGAGAAGGAGAACCACAGTAGTATGTAGTCATGTTTTACTTAAACTAATTTATAGACCCTTGAAAATATTTGAACTTTTTCCCCTCCAAATTTAGCCAGCCTTATGAGATATTAATTATTCATTTCCCCAATGTACTTCAAGCAGTGCAATCATAATTAAATAAAATACCCATTTATTTTGCTTGACCATCTCTCTGCATTTTAAAGT
Source organism: Emberiza elegans (assembly GCA_024865655.1). Lineage (NCBI taxonomy): Eukaryota > Metazoa > Chordata > Aves > Passeriformes > Fringillidae > Emberiza > Emberiza elegans. The sequence goes on from JALJVW010000139.1 coordinate 3,449,140, forward strand.
GTATTTTAACTGTTTTAAGGATGTGGATGATTTGGGGTGGAGCTGGGGTGAAGGCTTTTGGTTTATCTCTGCTCTCTCACAAACTCTGACAAATTTTGCTGCATTCCAGCATGGCCCTGCTTTCATATAGATCTGTCCTGCTCCAATGGAGATTTTAGATTGAAATTTCCTTATTTCTTGAGGGACTGCACAAACTCACTGAAGCTTCTGATGTTAAAGCCTCTGTGTTTTTAATGTGAGCAAGAGGCTGCTTGGTGAAATATTTTCCTATGGAATTAGGAATGCTGCCACATTCTAGTTTAGCTTCACTTGCCACAATTTTTCTTATTGCTCATCATTATTTGAACGTAAGGGTTCAGTTTAAGTCACTTTTAATTGCCCCAAAGTCCATTACAAGTTGATCAGCAGAGCTGTCAGGGCTCAGCCATTCCCTTACAAGGAGTTGGGGTGTCCTTAATGAATAATTTTCCTGTCCATTTTGTTGTCCAGTGGGGCACAAGGGCCAGCTGAACATAGCAAGATATCTCACCGACCAACCTCAGGCTCCACAGGCCACCAAGCCCAGCACCAGCCACATCACTTGCCCTGCTTGTCACAGACCAGAGGGACTGGGATGTTTTCAATTCTCACGAGGACTTGAGCTTATTTTCATATTTCTCCTTTCCAACCTGTATGTGCAAGTTTCAGGCTTACCTTTTCTTTATCAGAAGATCAGGAATGACACAGGAGAATGGCATCAGGAATGACACATGAAGAGCTGCGTGCAGTATTTTCAGGAGACCAAGGGATTTCAGTGCTTCTTCAAAGAGATTGGAATTTTTTCAGCCTTCAGCCAAGGTGTTACCAATTCCCTACACCTTTAAAATGCTAGATCTCTTGTTAACTTAGCTTTTGGAGGGTTTTTTTCAATCCTAAATGTGATTTTTGTATCAAGAACCATGAAAATTGATCAAGTAAGTTCACTCAAAATACGCCACAGTTAGAATTTGAAGAACATACCTGGATTTGTTTAGCAGACTGATGCTCTGCCTAAATCACAGGTCAATCATAACAAGACAGGAAATCTGTCATAAAAAATAGGACCAATACTTGCAAACTTGTTAACTCAACCATGGTTTAAAAAAGTCAACTCAAGTGACCTGGATTTAAAGTCAACTCACCTGAAAAATCAAGCATCTGAAAAATAAGCAGCATATCTCCCAGATGAAGCAATTACCTAATTAGTGACAGTAAAGCAATGAGCATCTCATCAGTTTGCTGTTAAACACCAAAGAAAGCATTATTGTGAATATCTGGCAAACAGCTCCAGGTGACTTGACAGACATATTTATGATAAAAGATTATAAAAATAACAGAAGCCATTTCACATTCCACACAGGAGAGACTAGGAGCTGAAAAAAATGTTTCAGAAGCATCTCAATGATTTTGTGATGATAAAAGTGGCATTTTTGTTAATGCCACCAAGCCTTGAATACAATGCCATGCTCCTTCTGCCTGCTTCAAGTTTTCTGCCTTTTGCATTTGCAAAATCAAAAGGGTTTACAATGTGAGTTGTCCTCCACCTCTTCACAATGACTTAGTAACAAACAACTTTAATGCAGCCAGTGCTGAACTGGAGTTCAAGGGCCATTTCTTGGAAATCTGAAATATACTGAAACCTCAACAAAGAAAATGGTAGTCTATTAAATCTGCACACTGTGGAGGACTAATAAAAAACCTCTATTGGGTCATAGATACCAGAGTGGTAATAAACCCATGAAAAATTGTTGTTTTAGCTATTTTATCTGTCCAGCTCTTTAGTGCATGGTGTAGGAAAGGAATGGCATTTTACCAACATCAGTCAGCCAAATCTGATGCAGTTACACACAGTAACAGGTGTATTAAATTGCTTATCCAAATCCCAACTGGAATCCACTGGACACAAACCCCAAGCTGTGTAACAACATTTTAAAAAACATGTTTAAAAAATCGAAGTTTGTGCTGGGGCCACTACACCACATTAAGATGTAGCATGATCCACCTGCACTGGTGCTACTCTGTCCTTAAAAAAAAAAAAAAAAAAAAAAAAAAAAGGCAAATCTCCATGATCCCTAAGGCTAACAGGCATAGCTCAGACTGAACAGCAACCCAGTGTCCACCATCCCTCCCTTTGCCTTGCAGTTTAAGTGGTGGAGATTCGTCTTGATTTTATAGGAAAACCTACAGCTGGCTGGAAAGGACTGGATAGGGTTACTAAAAATGTCTGTTCTAGCAAGGGGGATGAGCAGGCTCAGAATAAGTTAAATTACGTGCACTTCTGCACCATTCTCACTTTTCAATGTGATAGTCTCAATTACAGGTGACAGTTTCTATTATTGGGAAAAAATGCACTGAGTGAGAGAAAAAAAAAGTTTCTGGATCTGGCAGGTTTCAGGAAGAAATTCCAGCCCCCTGTTAGCATCCTCCTTATTCTTCTTTGTAAAGGCTTGACCTGCAGGGAGGGAGGAAAGCCTGCTCTGTCATTTATCACCATGATTTCCAGCTATCTTGTTTTTTGGAGACAAACAATGCATCTGGAGGCCTCTGAAAAGCAGGAGCAGTGCACCTCTGCGCTTCGGCGTGACTGCATGAGTATGACATAGTTGGACAAAAAAGCCTTTTCATTCCCCCTCCTACAAGAGCCCCAGGGGATTCAGCTTCCTCTCAGTACCTCCTGCAATCTACATAAAGCTATTTTTTGCCACAGGGGCTCAGTGCTGAGTGACTGAGCACTCTGGAGTAACACTTCTTGGTAACACTTATTCTTGGGAACCAAACAGCCACTCGGGGGCTTGCTCATAAAAACCCAAAATGGGGGGAATGTACAGGAAAAATGCCCAAGACTGGATTCCCACAGCTTCACAGCAGCTGGAGGGTGAAAGATAGTCCATTTTTGTACACGTTTCCTAAATCTCCAGGCAGCTCTGCCTCAAAGAGTGCTGAACAGCCCCAGTGATGGCTGTGACATGTCCCAGGAGCTGCCTGCCCTCTCCACCAACGCTATTGTCAGACTTCCAAAATTTGGGATGCTAGGATCTGAAAATTCAGGGTTCAAGAGCTCACATTTGGGATTTGAGTGGGTTTGGACCCCAAAATTGGGGGTTGAGGGGGGCAGGGAAACCAAATTGCGGGGCTCTGGGGGATGGCAGACAATTGGAGGGATCAGAACCCCAAAATCTGGGGTCAGGACTTCAAATTTTGGGGGGTTTGGGAGGTCCAAGGCCCTACAAAACCACCCAGTTTTGGACCCTAAATCTGAGGACACTGAATTTGAGGACATGGGAGGGTGTGGACACCAAATTGAGGGAGCAGAAATTTTGGGGGACTGGAGGGGTCAGAATCACAGAATTTGAGGGTTCCAGAGCTCAAATTTGGGAATCTGGGGCATCCTGGACCTGAAATTTGGGGGTTTCAGGATGCAAACTCCTGGGAAGAGACCTCACTTTGAGATGAAAATATTGTTTCTGATGAGTGTCTTAAGCCAGCAAATGGAAGGATGTGTTTATCCCATTAATTTGAGCTTTGGGATTGATTTAATTAAAGATGGGAAGGAATTATGTCTTGCAACACTGAGCAAGGCAGGTGAATATGATATATTTAGGCAGGTAGGGGGAACAAGTGCAGGATTTGAGGCAGGGGAGCTACGTGAGCTTAGCAGAGCTGAACTCATGAGTAGAATTGGATGCATGTTTGGGAGGAAGATTCCCCACTCCCTCTGCCCCTTTGGTAACAGGTATTTTGAGAGTGAGGGAGAGGAAAGGCAGAACATCAGCACCTCTGCCCACATCATTTCCTATATGGGGAATCACAGAAGAAATGGAATGGGTTGGGTTGGAAGGGACCTTAAAGATCATCTTGTTCTGACCCCTGCTATGGGCAGGAACACCTTCCTCTAGACCAGGTTGGTCAGAGTCCCATCCAATCTGACCTTTAGCTCTTCCACAGTAAAAACGTTCCTGCAAATATCCAATAGAAAAGAACTCTTTCATTTTTAAGCCATCCCCTGTGTCCTGTCACTACATGGCCTTGTGAGAAGTCCCTCTCTATCTCTGTTACAGACTCCCTTCAGGCACTGGAAGGCTACAGTGAGGTCACCCAAAGCCTTCTCTTTTCTAGACTGAACAATCCAAATTTTCTCAGCCTTTTCTGATTGAAGAGGTGCTCCATGCCTCTGATCATCTTGGTGGCCTCCTCTGGACTCACCCCAACAGCTCCATGTCCTTCCTGTGCTGGGACCTGAGTTGGAGGCAGCTCTGCAGGTGGGGTCTCACCAGAGCAGGGCAGAAGGACAGAACCCCCTCCCTCACTCTGCTGCCCACGGGGCTCTGGATGCAGCCCAGGATCTGGGGAGTTTCTTGGGTGCAAGTGCACATTTACACATGGCAGGATCATGTCCAGCCTCTCACCCATTGTTATACCCACATCCTTCTCGGCAGGGCTCCTCTCCATCTGCTCACCTGGGCTTTCCTGTGCTGCAGGGGTGCCTGGCTGCTCACCTACCACTGCACATGCAAGGCTCCCAGCTCTGCAAAGCTGTGCTCTCACTGCACAACAACCACACAGTAATAATGTTTCAGAATGTGATTAAATACCTCAAAATAGCAGCTCCTGTTTCTCTGGCCAATGCTCAGATAATGCACTATCAAGACAGCACAGATTTAATACAGCAGGCAGTTGCATCCTTCATGAAACAGCTAAGGGAAGTGAAAAGCTGTGAAGATCGTCCCTCATTTTCTCTAGCCTTGTCCACTGCTAAGGTGAATAAAAAATAATACCCATTTGGGTTTTTATTATGGTCCATCACCAGGGATGTAACTGCAGTAAAACTGGAAAGAAAAGACATGACAGTAAAGTAGCAGAAAAAAAGAATGTAAAGGAGAGGAGTTAAAAGAGCTGGAAGTAAAAAAAACACCTTTCTAAACTTCCTGTATTTCCTGCACCAACACCTTTCCAGACCAAGGGATGAGAATATGGATTTGGTTAATAAAAAACTCATCTAGTGGCCCTAAAAATCTCCTAGAATGTCCAGAGGGTGTCTGAAAAGTATCAAAGAAAAGGTGAAGTTCCCAGTCACAGAACAAACAAGATGGCAGAGCAAGGAGCACAGTGGCAGCTCTCAGGGAGTGTCATGGAGTGAAGTTCACATCTAATTCTAGAGACTTTCCCTCTTTCAGTAGGGGAAGTGTTCCAATAAGGAACATCCCTCCTACATTTGGGTGACCAGAAGATGGAGGGTGGCTGGTTGATGTCAGCAATCCAATTCCCTAAGACATGCTGGGTAACACTTCTTGCTTCCACAGCCATGTTCCATGTCTTCCATTATAGATTATTTTTCTTTTTTGCATCCATAGACTGGAGTACTCATAAGCCCATCTGGGGCCAGGGCAGAGAGCACGAGGCTGTAGTTAAATGTCAGCCCACAAGGCTGTAACCAGAGCAAAGCTGAACTCAAATTTAAACAATCAGCACCTCTACAGAGACCTTTCCCTGGTACCTGTGCTCTTTTTCTTTCATTTAGCAAACCCTCATGCACAGCATCCAGGCAAAGGTGAATTTTAAGTCAGACTAACAAACATTTAAGAAGAGTCTCCCCATATCACAGACGTCAGGATCTGAGCATATATTTGAATAGTTCATTGCACAGGGATGGGGTTTTCACTTGTCTCCCCTCAAAGAAAAAAAAAAGTTATAACTTCTAAATCTGCTGTACTTTATGCACAGAAAAACTTGACAGTGCCTAAGTTACAATGGTGCATAAGTTATAATTTATGGATCTCTGGTAACTTTTGCATGAAAAAAGTTGACAGTACCTGTGGACACACTTGAGGTATCATTAGAAAACTTTTTGCATAATTTCTGCACCATATTAAAAGACTCAATCTGAGATATTTCAGAAGACGCTCATTAAAGGGCTCTAGTATTGTTCTCTGCTAAATAATCTGTTTTATTACTCCCTCTCTCCGTACCTATTCTTATCCAAGTCATCTACCCTGACTTGCCAACTACCTACACAAGAGTGGTGAAGAGAAACTTAATTAATAAAAAAAGATTCTATATTTCCAGCATTGACACTGAAACATTCATACTTCATTTACTGTACATAGAATTCAGAATTTTTGTACAGCTGCACTGTGACTGAGATGCCATCAAAAAGGTAAACCTGGACATTGCAACTGTAGGAAAAAAGCAGTTGTTGGTAAAGAAGCCAGAATTTCAAATACACTCAGAGCCTCACACCACTGCTGGAGCATCACACTGCTACTGGAGGTACAAGCACTTTTATGCTGCACAGTACATCAGAAGAACATATGCATAAAAATCCCAGCAGCTCCTCTTTGAGACAAAGTCTGGACCAAATAACCAGCCAGGATGGTAAAGGATAAGATACAAAACAATATTCTTTGCAATGTCATTCTTGGCAGGATTCATAAGAACCACAGGAAAGGGATTTAGGGACATACTTCATAGCATGGAGATGATCCCACAGGTCAATAGGGGCAAGGGAAGCAAAAAGAGATTTTTAGCAGGAAGATAATCATCAATGCCAAAAAAATCAATTTTAGTCAAAGATATATGCATACCTTCCTCTATCAAGAGAATTCAGCATAGTAGGAACATAGCACTCAGCCTCACCCTGCTCCCACAATCCAGGGCTGTTCCCACAGCACAGCTTCCCCAGGCTGGGTGGGAATGCTCCACATGGGATGGCAGAGAAGCACTGCAGAGCACTCACACTTGTTAATTAACAATGAAACTTGCACCTAAACGAGTGCATTTTTGCCTACTGAGATGGGACCAGATCCTTGTCTTCCACCCTTAGAGCAAGGTTTCTTCGGACTCTTAACTCAGCATCTCTTTGCTTTATGTTAACAAATCTACAGCTCATCCAAGACAACAGGAAAACCTCGCTGCAAGGGATAAGCAAAACAAATTCTTCTGCAGGTACTTCACTTGAATTACATTTTAAAACAAGCTATTAGTCCACGCTGATTGCCCAGTGAATGGATCAAATGCATATAATGTATGATAAAGACATGACAGTGAACAAAACACAGTGACATCACCAAATCTGAGCTTCAGTTTCCCTCCAAGGCACCTTTGAGATGCCTGCAGTCCCAGCCTGGCCAGGAGGATGCCTGGTGGACAAATCCTGACTTCACTTCCCCAGGAGCCAAGAGTGGGGCTGCAGGCAGCAGAGCCTTCTGCCTTATTGGCAGCTGAGACCTGATCCCCAGGGGAGACAGTAAATATCAGGAAAATATCACCACCTTCCTTCCCAGTCTCAGAGGCAAAAAGCAATATATTTGCACTTAATGATCCATATTTGAGATGTTATATTTAATAATCCCTGTAGTCAGTCTGAAGCTCAGCCCCAGGAGCTCCAAAAATTACGAACATAAATAGCTGTGGCTTAGCCTCAGCTCTCTTGCAAAGAACAGCTCACCTGCACCCAGAGCTGATGGGAGGAGTGCACCTTCACCTGAGCTATAATTCAGACATCAAAAAAAACCCAGTATAATATTGTGTGGTTGCTCATTATTTTTCTTAAGAGAGAGCAAACAACACCTGTGTAATGCAACTACCACATACAAGTGGAGAGTGGAATCAAAATCTCTGGTTTATAACAAGTCTGGAACATTTAATTCTCACTCTGATTTTAATCTAGTTCATATTTTTTAGTTCAAACCTCCTTTCCCTGCTATTCATACACCTGCATTTCAAGCGCAATTTCCTTGGATCTCAGTACACCCATTGCTTCAAGAATCATTTTACATTTGCAAAAAGATGAATGAAAATAGCCCAGAGTCTGATATGAACATCTTTGGCTGTAGTATCCAGCATGTCATACTCCTGGAGGTAATCCTCTTAGTGTGATTAGCAGAAGAACAGAAGGGTTGTAAGGAGGGACTTAGTGGGCTTTGGCCTCAGACAGGGTTCATAGCCCAGGCTGGCTTCTCTGCTTCTTGCATGAGTGACCCACGCTGAATTTCAAAATCCTTGCTAAGTAAATACATGCAAGGGATTTCTAGGAAGGTGAGAAGAAAAATGAAGCGTGCCAGAGAGAAACAAAAGAGAAGTGAAATTTGAGGTGGTGGTGATGTGGGTAAGGCAGTTACTGGGAAAATGTGGCAGGGTATCTGTGCACACTGAAGAACACAGCTGGGGAGAACCACAGCAAGCTTCCAAGAGAAGGGGACACTCAGCCATCAGTGTCTGAATTTTAGGCCTGCTGAAGCATAGAATGCCATGGAAAGAGCTATTGCCAAGACCTTCAAGTCTTCTGTTCACACAACACGCTGGAGTCCCACTCCAATCCCACTGATTCCCAGCTCCCTCTCAGCATTTACCCTTTGCTCACTTGTTGCTAGTAAGACAAGGCTATAAACTATTCATTATTTAGAAAGCTGCTTTTTTCCCCCCTCCAGAAATCTGCACTGTGCAATTGAGCTCCTCTGAGATTTACTCAGACCCACCTAAATAAACCCAACCAAATCCACTGACCACCTATGTCATTCTTGGTGACAGCACTGCCTCACATGTACATAAAAACCAGCTCACCTGCTCTACAGTGTTTCATAATGAACAGCTCCCAGTTTCCCTACTGGCCTCTCTCTTCATTTCTTGCTTCTGATTCATCTGCACCTTCCTACTAAAAAAATCTTTTCTAGTCTGAGTGCACTGTTTCACAATCCAGATGTTAACTCCATTCTACTAGACCTTGTTACAGAGCCCAAGTTTCATTATTCTTCCTAAAACCAGCCAAATTATATTAAAAAGCAGAGCACTTTTATTTATTAAGATGAAAATAAATATGATGGAGGGATAAACTAAGCAGGAACCAGTTTGGGAAAGCCCATTCAGCTGTACTTCAACAGTACTGTATTACAAAAGAACAAAATTCAAGTGAGGAATGAAGCAAAAACGGAGTTATATTCTTTGAACCCACAGCATCCTGCACACAGGCAAAACAGTCTGTGTGGAGCCAGCCTCTCCTGGACTGACTCTGACTGACAGCTCCTGCCAAATCCCTCCAGACCTCTTCCTTACAGCCTTCCTCAGAAAGCTTTGTGGGAACATCTTTCACCAAGCAGCAAATTCCCTGGCTTCCAGCAGGATTTTAGGTTACAGCTCTGCAAAACAACCTGGGAGAACATATCTAGAAAAGCCACGGAAAGGAACTGGCTTTGATACTCCAGGAGTCCCAGCAGAAGATGTTTGAGCAGGATTTTCAAGTTGGAAAAGTTTCACTTTGAGAAATATGTTTTAAAAGATTGCCAGCAAACTCTGCGAAGACAAGAGTGAATCTAGGTGAGCTTGCACACAATTCCTCAAGAACAGATCAACAGTTCAATGTTAATATCAATTATATCTGTGCCTGGAGGAGCCATGAGGAACCGTTCCACCCTCCAAACAGCCCTTTGTGTTCCCAGGCAGCAGAAATGCACAGTGTGGAGGAGGAGGGTGCTGGGGGTGTGTGAAACATTGAAACTTCCAAACAAACTGGACTGTTTCCAAAACAGAAGAGCACTGCCTCTGGAATTACATCTAGGCATGATCTTGTCTCCCTAAGGACCCACAAATTGGTGGAGGAATTTGAGCCTGCACATTTACCAGACAGGTAAGTAAGTAATTGGATGTTTGACACAGCGTGGCAGTTTGTCACAGTAATAGGACCCTAATACACCACAGCACCAGTAGGATAAAAGGAATCAAACACAAAACACAGCAAGCTCATAAAAATAAAGAAATAATTCTGGTTTCTTTCAAGCAAGGTGACTTACCTGCCTAATCACCTATGTAGTATACTTCTAGAGACAAATTACAACTTAAGAATTACTTTTGAAATTGATTTGGAGCTGATTTGTTGACAATTAGCTCTTCAAAGACCTGTACTCCTCTGGGAGTATCTTTGTTTCCATACAAGCTCCTGGAATCTTCCCCTGCTCTTGACCTTAGCATTCAAGCATTTCAGATACATCCAAGCACTGGCTAACATCCCTCTTCTATAAACACAGGTGGCTGCTGGCTGAACTCAGCCTGGTCATCTCAGTGGACATCCCACGGTGTCAACAGCTGGGATGGCTCTTCTGTCCTGACTCATTTCTGAAGGGGAAAACCATCTCTGTTGGTGCTCAGCCGTGAACATTATTCCTCAGACTTCCATTAGTAGTGGCATTCACACAAATTACATACTGGAGAGAGAAAAGGTTTTCTTTTTATGATCATGCAGATCACGAGCGATGGGGTTGATTTTTCTTTCAGATACAATCTAATGCTGAGAGCTGCAGTGAGAGCACGAAGAGTGTCTGATAGCTCAGAGCTGCAGTGCTCTATCTTCCCTGCACTGTGCATGGATGCAGGCACAGCAGAGAGTGACAATTCCATGCTTCAGCACCAGAGATGAGGCACTTGATGTGTCTTTTAGACATGGTAACAAAAGGCATTCTCACGGCACGTGCGATGAGACCACAGAGCAAAGTGCTAATAAGAGACCGGAGCAGCATTTCTTGTGGTACATCACATGCCATTTCTTGTGGTACATCACTCTTCACAGACAGTTTTGTTGGCTCCCTATTCCTCCTTCTATCCTGAAGAAATGCTCAAGTTATCTTTATGGTTCAAGAGACAACCTGAAGGCAGGATTTAAGCACAAAGCTTTGCAGAGACCTTGGAACTTTACCAGAGGTCTATAACCATACTGACAAAAGATGTATAAATTCTGTGTCAATTTTTATTGCAAGATAAGACTCAAGTTATTTTCTCCTTCTTACTGAAAATTCCTAGCTTATGTTACCTGGATATATAACATTACTACAGATAAATCAAAGACCAGATGTAGCACTGACTTTCCTTTAAAAACTTACCCTTCACTCTCACTACTGAGCTGCTGGCTGTGATCTTTACTGTTCCAAGCACCAACCACAGAATCACTTTTGTTGGAAATGACCATGGAGATCAAAGCCACCCATTAAACCAGCACTGCCAAGTCCACCACTAAACCATGTCCCCAAGTGTCACATCAACATGGCTTTTAAATATCACCAGGGATGAAGACCCAGCCAGCTCCCTGGGAAGCCCGTTCCAGTGCTTGCAACCCTTTCAGTGAAGAAATTTTTACTTTTGTTAGGATTGTCATGCAGTACATGAGCCCAGTAGGTTTAAATTATACTCTCTGGCTACTTTTGTTAAAGAAGCTTTAAAATTTCTACTTCAAGGAAGAAGGAGCTGAAGTTTCCTCTCTCACACCTCTCTGCAAGGCTGTCACAAGTCTCTGGAGGATTCACACACTCCAAGGATGTGCTGCCAACCAACACAAAACATTCACCCTTGAGCATAGGAGGATGCACATGAACTCACCTCAGATCATTCCTAGTGCCTTGGTTTAAGGAAAGAAACATTACTCCCAAACTCTAGCTTCTCCTATGTCATCGAAATTAAGATGCTTTATTATGAAAGAAAAACAAAGAACCTAATTCCAGCAAACTAAATGCACAACACTGATAAACTCTTAAAGATTTCTGTATCTGTTACAGGAATGTTTTATTCTGGCTCCACATGAGGGTTGGCTGATTCTACCTCTCCTTTTGACCCGAGAACAACTTTCTCTTCTTGTCCTCCCAGATTCTTCTGTCCAGTGCTTACAGCTTTAAAGGAACCTCATCCAGGAGGAAACACCTGAAGACACAGGAAGGCAGAGGAGAGAAGGGTGGCTTGGCTGAAAATAGAGAGGAGCTGCTCTTTGGTGTAAAGTGCACTCACGGCAGCAAACCTGTACATGCTTCAGGATTTCAGAGACACTACTTCAAAGGAGAGAAGGAAAAAGAAAGTTAAGTTTCTCTAAGACAACTCTTTTGGATGAAGTTTGGAGGACAGCCCTATTTACTCCTTGATGAAAGCACGTCCCAGAAAAATCAAGACAGAGGAGTCTAAAAACCTTCAAAAACAAAGATCTAAGATCGAAACCCTCCAACTCCATGACCCAGATGCACTGTCACAGCTTTTTAACATAGGCTAAAAAAAGGCAAAACCAGAAATAGCAGCTTCAAAAGAAGTAAAAAACAACACTGATATCCAGAATAGAACAAAGATACAGATCAATGGAAAAAAGTTTCAAGCTGTCTCCAACAGTTGAAACATCCTGAGAGTAGGTTTCCCAAAATATACTTCCAAATGCTGGTGGATAAAACCTCTGTCATTCATAGTGTGGTAATTACTGAGAATGGCTGCACTGAAGCCTTCCAGAAAAGAAGTAAAAAGTAAGTCTGGAGACAGAGAGAGAAAAGGGTGGCAAAACTATGGATGTGTTGGTGTCAGGAAGAGATGCAAGAAAGGAGGGTTGACTTCACATCTGGTATTTTGCTGTGGCTTGTTGGTTTGTTGGTTTTCTGTAAAATAAATCTTTGTTCATGCATAGGTATGATGTGAAGGTTCCTTCTGCAAACTTTTGCTTCTCCTGAAGAAATCCTTCTGGACTAGCCATGAGAGCTAAGCACAGTCCACTGATTCATGAAAAAACCTTGCAAAATCATGGAGAACCACTGATCCCTTGTAGTTTTTCCAAATGTGGACTGCAGATTCCCATTCTGCAGTACTTGCCCATATATTTGATTTCAAACAGGTGTTCTGTGCCCATGGATTGACTGAATTCTGCACACTGTCCTAAATTGTGCCTTCAATTGAATTCAACTACATGAATGGTATCAGAGCTCCCTCAAGCCTTGACAAGCACCATTTCGACCTTCAGTGGTCAAATTTGGGTTGTGCTGTTGAGGTTTAAGCATTTGACAATCTGGTCACCAGCTGCTGTGAGTGCTAGGAAGGACTCAGGTGTTCCAGCTCATGAGAATGGCTCTTCACAGCAGCCAAAGACTGTTCCCCATTTTCACCTTCCTATCTATCATACTAATGACTCTTCTCTCTGAGCTTTCATTTCCACCTGGAAATGATGAGAAGCACTGGATAAAACCTCCACCTACTACCTCTATTTGCAGATAGCACCAACACAATGAGGTTTCAAGCATCTCCATGAGCAAGGTCCTGCAGGGTTCCCAAAGAAAGCTGGGGGGAGGCAGCAAGAGTGTTGATGGGCACCAGCCCAGCTGCCAAAACCTGCATCAGCACTGAACACTGGAAGCTTGGAGGAGAACAAGTTTTACTCTGCCCTGGAAGATGAGCATTTCTGCACACCCAGGGACTGCAGGCACATGAGCAGGTAGCATGATGCTCAAGAGGAAAAGAAGCCAAACAAACTGAATACAAACTGTCCAATAAACAGCTTGTCACCAAGGGCAGAAGGTGAAAAAGATGTTTTTACTCTAGAAGTTAGCCATCTGAACCCAGAGTTCCCAAGTGTTCCTAGGATCATCAAAATATCCCCAGTTTTTGTTTAAATTGCTGCTTCTCCTGTCCTTTCAGCTGGCAGTGTTCAGAGTGACCAGGGAATTACAACAGCAGTAAAATGGCAGGAAGGCAAAGATGTGCAGAAGATAAGGCCAGCTGTTTGGAGCCAGCTGTGGAAATGCCAAATGTGATCGTTAAGAGCTTTTTCCAATTGTACCTGCTTCTTTCTCACACACACACTGGTCTAGGCTGGGGGGGAATGGGAGGAAGCTCCACCTTGGTTAGGAGAGCAGCTGAGGGGAGCCCCAAGTTTCACAGTCGAGTGATTGGATTTACTCTGGGTTGCACAAATTATCTGCAGGAACAACCTGTGGATATCCTGGGCAGCAAGCCTAAGGGAATACCACAATCACAGGGCCAAACGCTGAGACACACAACAAATGTCAAATAAACCCCATTAGAAAAATACCTGCCAGCTGCACACACAAGGGACACAGCAACTCCCCTCATTTCCATGGGGAAAAATCCCTGCAAGCATCCTATGGAGTCCAAAGGCCAAACCCTTTGTTTAATCAGTTTAATTTCATAGATGATACCTGGTTTCTTTTTTAATTATGGATGCAATTGTGTTTATGGGAGGCAGCACCTGCTTCTTTGGCCCTGTCCCTCTATTCCTGCAATGCTGATTCATGGATGCCAACACAAGAGGAGTACCTGGTGTTCTTTTTCGCCAAGAAAAAGACATTGGCCTTCACACAGTGCTTGGCCATTCACAGGGCTGTCCCACATGTCTCTACCACAGAGCTGCCACCCTGAGAGCCACTGGGACTCCTGTGGCCACTGGTGAGCAAGACCAAAGCTGGGACATGATCCAAAAGCAAACATCAGCCACCAGGGTTTGGGGTAAAAGAGAGTTAGCTCCTTCTCCTGCAAGGAACCTGGGCACAAGATGGGTGTGGAAGGGCAGGCTCAGCCTGAGAGAGCAACTCTGCACTGTTTTCAGAAGAAGATTATGAATAAAAGCCATGATTCCTCAGAGGATTCCTTATCCTCACAGCACTGAAATATGTGTATGTATATATATATACATCTATGTATAGTACATAGTTGGATTCATTAGAAAAGATCCCCACATCTGAAAACTGGCCACCAAAAAACCAGCCTGGGCACTGAAATATTGCATTTATGCCCAAAGATGATGTGGGAGAGCCACGCAGGGTGGACATACAAGTGCAGAATGTTCCCAGGTGAAGGCTGATGAACACTCATCAGTGACTTCTCTGTCAGGGTCAGGAAGACTGAAAATTGGAGAAATAGATTGCAAGTAATACATCAGATTAAATTACAATGTGATAGCACCGGGAGAAAACCTCCAAGAGGAGTTTCTGTGAAATGTTTGGGTTGTTTACTGTAGGGTAAGAATATTGAAACTGCTGTAAACTTGAGCTGCATGGGACAGACTGAGCTCTTCAGGGTCTCACTGATGCTCTTTGAGGATGTGCCATCAGATGGAAAAGATCCTCTGCATGGGACAGTGCACACACAAAATCACAGCTTGTTGTATAACTCAGTTTTACACACACAAAAACACATACACCTCCTTTTTAAAGAAAATATTGTTCCATTAGCACCACTGTATCTGTATTTTTACTGCTGAGGCAGTGGGAATGCACCAAAAATGAGTGAAACTCTCTAGAGGCACATATAAAACATACATACCCACGCATCCAGGGAGCGTGGGCAATGCTGAATACCTGGTTAACCCCCCAAAACCACTTCCAAGGGCTATTTCTCCAGAATATCGTGGTGGAGATTCAGTGAGATGCTAACACTGCTTATACTTAGCATTTCAGGTGTAACATTTACACAGAAAAACCCCCCACAAATAAACAAACAAACACAAAAAGAGTATGAAGTTTGTACCTTTCTCTTTTTTCTTTATCTGGGCTTGAAGAACCTGTCAGTCACAGCCATGATTCACATAGAACAAAACTAATGCTGCAATAAATGTCTGTTTCCGGGAAGAGGAAAATCATGCATGCTGGTTTGAAACACAGTGGGAATATTTCAAATTCGAATTTGAAATATTCCCAAATTCAGCTCTCTCAGCTCTGTGGTACCTGGGCTGCACAGAGTGCTTACTCGAAAACATCACTCCTTAGCCACATCCTGGCTCCCTACCACCTCCATTTCCCAGGCTTCCAAAAATGAGTGAAACTCTCTAGATGCACATATAAAACATACATACCCACGCATCCAGGGAGCGTGGGCAATGCTGAATACCTGGTTAACCCCCCAAAACCACTTCCAAGGGCTATTTCTCCAGAATATCGTGGTGGAGATTCAGTGAGATGCTAACACTGCTTATACTTAGCATTTCAGGTGTAACATTTACACAGAAAAAAACCCCACAAATAAACAAACAAACAAACACAAAAAGAGTATGAAGTTTGTACCTTTTTCTTTTTTCTTGATCTGGGCTTGAAGAACCTGTCAGTCACAGCCATGATTCACATAGAACAAAACTAATGCTGCAATAAATGTCTGTTTCCGGGAAGAGGAAAATCATGCATGCTGATTTGAAACAAATTCGAATTTGAAATATTCCCAAATTCAGCTCTCTCAGCTCTGTGGTACCTGGGCTGCACAGAGTGCTTACTCGAAAACATCACTCCTTAGCCACATCCTGGCTCCCTGCCACCTCCATTTCCCAGGCTTTAGTTTATATTTGTTAAAATCTTTGAGCAGCAGCTCCTACAGACCACCTTTCAGAAGTCTGGATGACTGCTGAGGTGATCAGTGCATCTCAGACCCTGCTCAGAGGAGAGAGCCTGGGGAACGTTTGCATTCAGGGCTGGGAGCACCCCCAGCCTGGCCACCCACCCCAGGGTGAAACTCCCGCCCTGCTTTCCAGAAAAACACCTGCTAAATATCATCAAACACCGCTGCTGGAGTTGCTGGGAACACAGGGTGTCCCAAGACTGGAAAAGCAGCATCACTAAAGGGTTTTGCTTCCCTGAAGAGAGCTCCCCACCTCGGTTTATATAAACAGCGTGACGGTTTTACAATGTCAGGAAGGAAAAAAGAAAATAAAGAAAAATAATAATAAAAAAGAAACAACAAGCCAGAACAAGACAGACGATACCTGTTGTAACTCCATCTACTGTAAGACATGTTCCTGTTGCTGCTGACACCGTCCATCTCCGGCTGGGCTACAGCGCTGCCGGCATGGCTGGGCTGCTGCGGGCAGGGCCGGGCAGGGCCGGGCGCTCACACACCTGCCTGCGGCCGGACCCGCCCCGCCGCCGGGGGCAGCCGCCTCCGGCCCTGCGCGGCGCCGCCGGGATTCACCGCCCCGCAGCGGCTTCGCATCGAGCTCTGGTGCTCGGAGCGAACCACTGCCGGTGCCGGGGAGGGAGGAGGAGGAGGGAGGGAGGGATGAAGAGAAGGGGAGGCTCCCGGGGTCCCCGCCGAGGGGCCGGACGCTCGGAGGCAGCGGCAGACTCGGAGACGCGCAGGTAACAAACGGGAGCGCGGCCGGTAAAGCCGCTTAAGGGATATTCGGCGGGGCTGTGCTGAGGAGCGCGGCGGCTTGTGCGCCTCCTGCTCCGGCACACGCGCCTTATTTATTTATTTATCGCGGTTGCCACAGATACGGGCCCATTGAGCTGACATCAGCCGCCTCCCACCCAGCGCCGGGCCCGGGTCTGGCCGGCGTGCCCGGCCAGGCGGCGCACGGCTGCCATGGCTGCCCGCCATGGGGCCGCCCGCGCCCGTTCCCTCAGGGCCGCCCGTCCCCCAGGGCCGCGGCCTCGGCCGCTGCGGCCCCTGCGGCTGGCAGGGGGTGGGCAGGGGGGCACTCGGGGTGCAGAAAAACCCCAAGGTTCAGTCATTGGTTTGGCACAGTGCACGGTCCCAGTTCACCCAGGGCAGGGATGTGAGAGCGCTCCAGTCTCGATGTGGCTCTTCCAGAGCTGGGAGCGAAAGCCAAACCATCCTTCACGGCTCCTGCACACACATCCCTGGTGGGGACGGCAGTGTCCAGTGCCAGGGCCTGTGCCGAGCACTCTGTTTGTCCCCTCCCTCAGCTGAAGGCAGCACAGGGTCTGTGTGCTCCCAGGTGCCCACACCTGCCCAGTGTCGGGAACCAGGTCTGCTTCCCATTGTCCCACGATTGTGAGGCTTGGCCGCATGGCCGTGCAGTGTTAGAGACAGCATCTCCTGCAACACCACAGCACATGGGGCTGCTGACCACCCCTAGGCCAAGGGGATGCTTCCAGAAGCAGTGCCAGGTCAGCACAGTCAGCCCAAGGCAATGCAGGATGTCTACAGACACACAGAGAGCTGGGGGACTGCTCTCAAACCTTTCCCAGACAGTCCCAACTCTTTGGTCTGTGCTAGTATCTTCTGGCTCCTTCTATCACTGCTTGGCCAGCCAGGTGCCCAGCCCTGCTCTTATGTGTAAGGTCTCGCATAAGAAATGTGTAAGAATACCAAGGATACATAAATAAGGACTGGAAGGGACTTGAGTGACTCAGGCCCAGTCATCTTCTCACAAACCACTGTATCTGATGACAGTTTCATGCTGTAGGTCCAGAGGCTGTTAGTGAAGAGCTGCTAGATGCACTTCCTATTCTTAGCTCAAAGGTATTTATGGACATCAGTCAGCCAATTGTTCTTGCACCATTCCGTTTCTTTAGTTCGAATAAATGAATGTCTGCCATCACTCTTTCAATTCCCAGTCTTTATTTTCAAAGGGCAAATAGACAAAACCCTCAATTGCTTTGCATCAGGACAGGCAGAACATCTCCAAGAGCTTTTTCCACATACCAGTTTTAACCCAAATCAAACCCTTCCTGAATATGGGTGGTATTTGGCCATACTTCTTTCAAACGGGGAAAACATCAAACAGGGTTCCTTGGAATGGCAATTAAAGTGCCCAGACCTGAGCCCTGCTCCTTGGAACTGCATATACCCTGTTGTTGATGTGACGTAAAGACAGTCCATTTCCATTTATCACTTTCATAATCCACATGGAGTGACCTGGATGAATTGGACCATCTGGAAAGCAGAGTTACTCACAGCCCATTCCTCCACCTACCTGCTCTGCTCAATCTGAGACATTTGGAAATGGGCAAACTGAAACCATTTGCTTGTCTGTGGGATTACTCAGGCCAGCATTTTCCACAGTGGAGCAGCTGAAAATCATCCTGATGAGCCCCTGCAGGCTCTGTCAGAAACAAACCCCTCAAGGCACATCAGTAAAAGCAAGGAGCACAGGTTGGCTGCTCTCCTCTGCACGTGTCTCATTCAAAGTGTAGCTCACTGGCACCTCAGGCTCCTTCTCACTCATCCTGGACCAAAGCACTGAGCAGGAGAATGTCAGCCACAGTGACAGTCAGGTTCATCCTGACAGTGCAAACACAGCCATACACCCAGAGCTGTCTTGTCCCAGCATGCTGAGGCAGGTGGGTTGCAGAGATTTGGGGCTGACCCTGCTGAACCTCAGGGCAAGCACAGCCTCTAATACATAGGTAACACATCAAAACCAAGCCCCCAATTTTGGCAGAGTAGTGCTTGAAGAATTTGCCTGTGCCTGCCTCCCTTCACACACATCCTCACAGAAGAAATGGTCCAGAGTAGAGCAAAGTGTGGTCACCACTGCTCTGCTGCAGGTAAACAACAGCTTGAGAGTCCTCAGAA
Organism: Emberiza elegans; assembly: GCA_024865655.1. Classification (NCBI taxonomy): domain Eukaryota; kingdom Metazoa; phylum Chordata; class Aves; order Passeriformes; family Fringillidae; genus Emberiza; species Emberiza elegans. The sequence goes on from JALJVW010000139.1 coordinate 3,468,202, forward strand.
AATACTGTGGGCAGCAGCCTTAGCCTCCTGGGACACAGGTATGTCCCTGCTTCCTGCACGTGGGTGACAGCTCCCTGAATGCAAAGTGTCCCACCCCATCTGCTCAAGAGCGTGTTAATTTCTTCTTTCACTAACTCAAAACAAATACTAATGACAGTGAAGCCTTTGCCTGTGATCGACTGTGAGCAGCTCCAGGTCCTCCTGCTGGACAGTGACTTTCCTCTGTGAGTGTCCCAGCTCTGCTCCTGCCCCTGACCCCACAGCCTGCATTGCTGACCATAGCACTTCAAAGCTGAAATTTTCAGAAAGGTTTGGATGGCAAAGCCAGAGCACACATGAGCCCGTGCAAGGGGCAGCGACACAGGTGAGATCCATGCTGGAATTCAGTCACAGAGAAATGGTTTTCTTGTCATTCAGATCCATGCTGGAATTCAGTCAGAGAGAAATGGTTTTCTTGTCATTCTCTCTGCTCCCAGTGCTTCAGGGCATGTCTCACCATGTGTTTGAGCACGGCTGCATCCACACACGTCCAAAATGAGTCATGTCTGCTCCCTGCTTCCAGAGATTCCCTCTGACCACTGCAGATGCAGGGACATCTCAAAGCATGCATGTTTAATCCGGGGGGAGCAAGGGGCTGGGCTTCTGGGCTACAGTATATGAATGCTGGAGCAGAAATAACATTTCAGTTCTTCTTAAAACCATTGAGGAGCTGTCCCACAGAATCCCCATCCCAGTGCCAGCTGGGAGAAAGACTGGATCTGAGCACTGAAAAGATACAAAATCTTCCTTGCTTCAGGTGTTCAGAATACTGAACAAATGACAAATGACTTTATCACCCAAATAAATGTCATCTGGAATATTGGTTTGAGCTGTTGAAATACCACAGAAATTAAACCAGCAGCAGGGCTGCAGCAAACAGGCTGTTGCTGCATTTCCCTGCAGACAAATGGCAAAGTACCTGCTGAGTCACTGCATGGAGCCTAACAGGTTTAACAGTGCAGAGTCAAGAACGCAACCCAAACTGCAGATCAGATATTCTAGAAACACTCTGGGTTTTAAGTGTGCTTTTTGGGCATGCCCGCTTTGTGATTATGCGTATATATTGTATCAACAGGACCGACGCTGCCCCCACCACCCCAAACAGTTGCTCAATGAGATTAGGAGTCCTTCAGCGGCGCTAATTAGTGCTGACGCAAGCAGGGATTTCTCCAAGCCCTCGGGGCTGCTGCCTGGAGGTGAGGATGCTCCCGGGTCTGCAGGCGCTGCCCTGCCACAGGGTCGCGCATTAATGTCCCTGTCCTGCTGCTTCGACAAAAAACTTCCTCCCATTGTCCTCCCAGGGGCTGCCCGGGTTCAAACGGTGAAGAGGAGGAGGTGGGGAGCGAGGACAGGGGAGATTTGGTCTCCTAAGCACCATTGTAACGGGGTTTTTCAGAACGCCACTGTCCCATGATGTGAGACACCCCCTGCCTCCAGCTGGGGGCAGTGCCAGGGTGACATCTGGGGACACCAGTAGACTAGTGCAGCCCAGCCTGCACGGCAGCTCCAGAGGGGTCAGGCTGGCTTGAACAAAACATGCCAGTTCTCATTTGGTAACCAGACAGATTCTAGGACAGCTCCAGGAAAACCAGTTACAAACCCTCTCACACCTGGACAGTGCACTCCCCTGCAGAACAAACACCTGGACCTTGCTTAGGAGGAGATTTGGGCCCATGGACACAGGAACAGCACTGCAGAGTCTGCATCCCCACAGGAGCTCTGCTGCCTTACAAAAAGCATGAGATGCCTGTGAAAAAAACACTACAAAAATTTAAAATTAAAAAAAAAAAAGACCACAGCACAAAAGGGTTGTGGAGCAGCTTGTTCAAATGAGGAGGAACACACAGCAAAGGGACAGGCAGTGGTGACTCCAGGACACCCAGCATCCCTGCTGGGACTCCATAAGCCAGTGCCTTGGATGACATAATGCCTTATGCAGGGAACTCAGGAAGGAGGAACGTGCCTGTCTGCTTTTCCACTTTCACTCACGTTACCCTGCCAAAGTAAAGCTTATGAAAGTTGGGCTTAACGATTTTGCCTGAAAAGTGGGTATTTACATCCTTAAGAGCATCTGGCATAATTCTGTATTTTATCTTCCTTTCAAAGGATAATGCAGCTTCTAAAAATTCCCTCCAAGAGTCATTATGATTTTATGCTGCTCCTGATACAATAAACAACTTCATTCGTCAGGCTCCAGGCATTTTGCAAAGCAGCCAGCATGACAATTTACATCTTGCAGAAAGGAACCTGAAGCAGCACAGCTTTCCTAGCAGCAAACAAGGCAGCCTGGGAGACACCCACACTGGCCCTGCAGCCTGCACACTGCAATGCCCCCATTCCTACACAGCCACAGGATGACCCAGCCCTCTGCCTGGAAGAGTTTAGAAACATGACTGTGCCATCCATGGTGGTTTTAAAGTCCCAGTATTCACAAGTGTAAGAAACTGGCTCTGTATTCATGAGAGCTCAACTTCTTCCTTCTTTTTAAGAGCAAGAAAATACTGTATTTACTATATATATATAAAAATATATATATATATAATGTATATGCTGTACTTGCTCTGTAGAAAATACTATAATTACTAAAGCAGAGGAAGTCCACAGCAGCGTGGGTGCTGATCTCTATTTTTTAGCATGCTCAGACTCCCTCATGGACCATATTGCTGAAAGGACAGCATGGTGGTTTCATCCATCTGTACAATGTGAACTGCTGAGGCAATCTCTTGGTAATTCATTAGCTCCTTTCATCCTCTACTCCTCTCTGAAACATATCCTGATTTCCCACATGTACAGAAATGGTGGGACATAAAACATAAGACTGTGCCAATGGAGGAGTATAGTGGCCTTCTGTCAGGTATTGCTTTGTTAATCAATAAGAATAAAAAGCTGAAATATAAAAATTGCTCTGACAGTTTGGAGTTTCCCTTGTGTTAAAGAAGGCACAAAGCAGCTCTGGACAATGATGCTTCAATCCACCACCTTCTCCTCCTCTGGGACACCAGCAGCCTCCCAGTGTTTCCCTCAAGGCTGCAGCAGCTTGTGTCAGCCCTGAAGCCCCTCAGGAGCCAGCTGGCAGTGCCACTCTTTGGGAAATTCCAGTCCCCATCTGCTGGGGATTTTTATATTGCATTCATCCCTCTGGACTAGCATCCTCCTATCCATGAAAGAAGTCCTGAGCTTCACAAACTGAAATTCAGGCCCAGCAAAATGACAATAGTTGGGGTTTTTTCCAATTTATGCTACAGGAGCAATGGCATCAGCCCCAGTACAGAACCAGGTGTTAGTAAAGGTGTTTTAAATCCCCGCCCTGCACTACCTGTGTTGTTCCCATTCCTGTTCCTCCTTGATTCCTGCTGGCTCCAGCATTCAGAAGGAAACTGTTGATGCCTCGTTTGGTTGTGTCCTCAAACACATAGTGACATTCCCAGATTTCTGCAGCTACCACAGACAGTGGCTAAATAGCCAGCCAGGCAGCCCTGTCCTGAGTAAGGACTGACAGTTACTGGCTTCTAATACAGAGATTTTAAACCATAGGATGGTTTGGGTTGGAAGGGAAATCAAAGAGCATCTCATTCCAACCCACTGCCATGGGCAGTGACACCTCCCACTAGACCAGGCTGCTCAAGGCCAGCCTGGCTTTGAACACTTAAAGGGAAGAGGCATCCACAGCTTCCCTGGGCAACGTGTTCCAGTGCCTCAACACCTTCACAGTAAAGAATTATACCTTCTTCCATAATGCACTTTACTAGAGAAGGAATTCACTACCAAGAGCATTAAAAAAGGCTCCTCAGGCTTTATAAATCAAAATCAGGAAGAAGGGGTGGGGGGGCAGAAATAGTGAAACAAATTAAAAATCCAATCATTTACTCTTTCAAAAATTAATTTTTAAAGCTTACAAAATACATGATTGTTGTTTAAATGTCATGAGAAATTTGGATTACTTTAGGTAAACAGAACATGAAAATATCAAAAAGTGAATTTGAAATCCAGACATATGCTCCACATGCATCAGGCTGTCCCATCTATTGGAAAGTGGGAACTTTGTCACCTCAGTGTGGTGGCACAAGCCAAAAATGAGGTGATGACCACATTTGAAAGGCCAAAAAACACTGTCATTTTCAGTAGAGCAGGCAAAAAAGCATCAACAAATCTCCCTGCAGCCGTCAACCCTTTCACATCTCAGGTTTGTGAAAAACAGTGACAGATTTCACCCTGGAACACAACAGTTACGCCTATTGTTCTGAAGTTAATAATATAATTGCCAGATAAGGAAAAAATGTCACTTGATGTTGCTCAGGCTGAGAGGAGTTTTGAATTACGAAATCATTCACTAGACCATAGAACCACAGTAGAGGTCTGCTCTTGTGCAGGGCATTATTTCAGAGGATCCATGTATGGATATTAAAGTAGCAGAATCTTCTGGCAGGTGATCAGTTGGAAACCAAACTGCAAAAGCCTTGTAATGTATTTATTCGTCATTCATAGGCAGCAGCTCATAATTAAAGACCAAAGCCCCTTGTCCTTCTGCACACAAGATACAATACCTATTTCATGGTTCACTTAAAACATCTGAGCCTGAGCTGCAAGACTTCACCATTTGTCTCCTTGACATCCCACTCAACAATCAACTCCTGAAATGGGAAGCAGCATTTCACACATTCTAAAATATAAAAGAGGTATCTGATTAACCCCCTAAAACACATCACCTGCATAAGCCATTGCTCCTGTTTCTGCATCTCTGATGAGCTGAAGCCAGCAATGCAAGCCTGGCATGCTCTGGGCAGTCACCATGGTCCAGTGCAACCTTCCTGGCATGCACGAGTGCAAACCTGACCTCCAGGTAAGCCACAGAGCTCTGCTGGGGTTCTAAGCTGCTTTAAAGAAAACTTCTGATTTTAAAAAGGTCTTTGCCTTTGTCCTTGTAAAATTCCATGGGCTCCCACTGACCTGTTCCTCCAGCAGCCCCATGCCCAGATTCACCAGCTGGCTCTCCCCAGCATGGTGGCACTTGCAAACATGTTAAGGGTGCACTGAGTTGGGTCCTTCAGGTCACTGGCAAAATGTTCAGGATGCCAGGTGAGACCCTGCAGCGTTTCCCTTGTCACCAGACTCTGCCGGGAGGTCAGCCTGGTACACACTGAGGACCTCCACTCCCTCTGAGCCCAGTCCTTTACCCAGCCCACAACACCCTGAACCCTGACACTAAAATAGGGTGGGAAACGGCACTGAAAGGCTTGCTGAGCTGAGGTAAAAGCATACACTGCTCTCTCCTCATCCACAAATTCAGTCACTTCATCACAGAGGGCAGTCCTGGTGGTCAGGTGGGGCTGACACAGTAAACCCATACATTTATACAGACCAACCCAACCACTTCTCTTTTATGTGCCCAGAAACACATTCCAGGAGGATTCATTGCCGGACTTTCCATGTACAGAAGCACGGATGACTCCCTGCAGTGCCCTACATTGTTTCCCAGGCCTTGATTGAAGAGGGGGGCAACACTTACTTTCCTCCAACCACCAGGAATTTCCCTGGAATTTCCATTAGTTCCCAATGGAATTTCCATTAAAGATGCTCATGGAAGATGTCCCAGCAGCCTTGTGAGGGCATTAGCAGGTTCTCTCTCCATCTTGGATAGGCTCCATCAGGTCCCTGTGCATTTGCATGTGTCAAGTCCTCCAAAATAACCCCTACCTTGATCCTTACCCACTACTCCTGCCTTCCTCCTCCTCACACAGACCTTGGAAATCCAGCTTGGTCAAGAGGCAGTGGAGGCTCTGGGTACTGTGTCTACTGTCACTAAATCACCCAGTAACAGCTCCCCATCTTCCTTGTCCAGGACCTAACTCCTGAAAGACAAACAGAGGGGAATGGTCTGGAATATGTCACATTCAGTCCTAGCAATATGAAGATGTCAAAAAGGAGTTCCAAGGGATTGCTCTGGTGCTACAAGTGAGAAACAGGTATGTATTTTCTATTTTCACTCCCCAGCCCTTCAAGGACATTCATTACAAGTAATACTGCTGCAAAGAAATCATCACAAAGCAGCTCCTGGCAGCAATGGAAGAGCCCAAACCTTAGAGCCAGGCAGTGACAGATGCCTTCTCAGATACCCTACAAATAAAATTTAGTTTCAGTAATCATGGATGCATTATTTAGCTGAACATGAAGTGTTTATACATAACTTCTTGACCGCAAATCGTATGTTCATTGTTATTATTGTTACTAACCATACACAAATGTCACTCATTTTTGCCTTGTCTCTGATATTCCCCACACAGCTGGCAACTATAAAAACTGGCAAACTCTGAAGAAATTAAGAATTTGTTTTAATTTACACACATCTAATGTTTAAGACTTGCAAGCATCCTTCCTGCTTTTCAAATCAATTTCTTCAGAACCACTATTTATAAAACTACTGTTTTTCCCCAGCTACTGACCATCCAGATTTTACAGAATCCATGGAAAATAATTACTCTGAAATAGCCCTGACACACGGCCCCTTTTAATTACAGATCATCAGCTTTGCATTCCTACCCTGCCTGCAAGAGCAGGCACTTGAGCTCTGTGCGGGATCCCGGGCGAGCAGCACTTCCAGCTGCACGCAGGGCTGCCCCTGGTGCCACCTCGTGGTGGGCTGTAGGAGATCCCGGGACGTTCGGAGCAGTCATGGTGCTCCACTGCTCTTCTGTTCAGCTTAACTGGTGTGAAAACTGGCTTTAGCACACCCTAATCCACGCTTTGCACTGAGAGATAGGGAATTGTGAGGTTTAATCAACTGTCTCGACTTCCATTTTTGGTGTTTGCACGTCGCTTGCTAATTTCTGCCTCTACAAGGTCAGAAGCATTTTTTTAAAAATGTAGTAATTTAAGAAGTGCTAAGGTCACTATAAATAAGTAACAGTCTCTCAAACCTTTAATAACTGAAGTCTTAAACTTCAGAATAGCAAGCAAGAAACAGCAAAGTCTAGAACAGAAAGCAAGACCAGCACATATTCACAATGTTGTCCCTGAGTATTAAGTTTTCCTTGTGGTTTAATCCCTTGTCTTTTCCACATCTGTGGTTTCTCATTTAAAACTTTTTATCTTCCCAGCTAAAGGCTACTCTAACTACCCCAATCCTCATTTCTGCACCTGACCTGTTGCATGCAAGTGTTCCCATGGTCAGAGCTCTACAAGGATATTTAAGATCAAGAATTTTCCAAAGTTTTCTGGCCTTCCAACATGCGTACACTACATTGGGATTAAGATTTCTACTTATCTCCGTGTAAAACCCAGAACTTGCTTCAAGCCTGCAATTTTAGTTTGACTTCACAACAGACCCAGGTAAAAGGGCAGAAAAAGCCACACTTACAAAGTGATGAACAGTGCATTTACCATCCAGGATGCCCTGAGCAAGAGCCCATCTTGACAATTTCAAGCCTTCATGTTTTGGCAGGCTGCTGCCCTGCTGTGGTCAGTGCAGTAATGAAGGAAACACTCCCATGCCCCCCTACTTCCAGCTTGGTTGTTTTCTTTAATTCTGTTTGAGTGTTTCTTTTATCATGGTTCTGGTATGTGAGGGTAACCAATGTCAAAATCTATACCTGAATCAAGTGCAAATGCATTCTGTTCAGCCTGACCTTTCCCAGCAATGAACTTCTGAAGAATAAGTGCAGATAATTTTTGGCAGTGTTGGGCTTGTGGTGACTGCCTTCAAAGCCTCCTGTTTGGAGTGAGTTCATCAAGGTCCTGTTACAAGATGTGGCAAGGCCAGTCAGCAACTACACACCACCACGGGTGAAATCGTGTCACATAAATGATGTCAGAGGAACCTTAGCCAGTATTTTTGTTATAATCCAGACTTGAACTTTATCAATGATGACTAACCACAAGGCCATGCATTAAAGTCAGAGTTTTCCTTGGCATTAGTGGGAGTTAACACCTTCCAAATGTGTTTTGTTTTATTAACCCTTTCACAACAGCTCATCTCATGCTCCCATGCATAGAAAGGTTTTTGCCCATGAGCACATCAACCCCACTCCTCATCCAGTGGAGCAGCAGGTTCAGCAGTGTGAGAGGCCAGAAAGAGGTGTTATTTTGTGCTTTGAAACACAGATCCAGACCCTATCCTGGGCTCTAGGAAGGACAGGAGATCATTGCTGGGTACATTTCAAACTCCCTAGATTCCTGAACTGCAAGTTTAATAGATTTATGGATGCATCCTTGAACTGAAGTAAGTGACAAATGTTACAGCATTTCTTCTGCCAGGAAAAGTTGTAAGAATCTCTCTTGCACTGTCAGCTAAACTCTTATCCTACAGCAAGGTGGCAATGCTGTAAATTCACAACCAATCCAAGGCCTATGGATCAGGGCTATTACTTTTTAAAAGACTTACAAGGTCCCTATTCTGTTGTTTCAAGCAGCACACCAGGGCCAGAAGCATAATTTTTCACTATTACTTTTCAGCTACAACAATTAGAAAAGCAAATCACTGAAATACCTTCAGCTGTTTTGAACTCACAACTACCTAGATTGCCATTACAGACCAAAAATCCCTATTACCTTTCTAAATATTTACTTCCTGTCTCAAGAGTAGGATCCAAATGCCTACATTTAACATCTCCTTAAAGTGCCCAGTCTTGAAAAGAGATGATAATACCACACAGATTTCTCTGCACATTCTCTCCAACAGAAGCCTAAAAAAAGCCCATGCACATGTCTTAGTTAATAAACTTTGCACAGCAGCTGCTGGTGGTGCCAGGGTTGTTTATTTTGTTTGTAAGGTTCACCATGTTTACAACGTGGCTTAGCAGGTGTAGGTTCTTTAGCATCAACCTCCTCAAAGTTATCCATCTCTCCAGGTGGAGCTCTACCACCTTCTCTATCAGCTATGAGGAGCTGCATGTTAAAAAAATTTATTTTTGTAACACTCTGCTACTTAAAGCCATTCTACTAAGAGTGAAAGGTTAAAAAATAAAGGAAAAAAGTTATAAAATCTAAAGATATACTCACTGAACAAGTTCAGTCTCAGCACACATGCTGTAATCTGTTGTCTTAACTCATTCTAAAGCCACATATTCAGTGATTTACCTCCAGAGAGCTTTACATAGTTAAGAAAACACGTGGTGTTTGCTACAGGCTGTAATTTCTTACATTTGACTTGAAAAATGCAATGCATCTCCCAAATATGTTTCCACTGTAACTCCTTGTTTGAATCTTCCACACACTCCTCCTAAGTAGCCTTTCATCAACCAATAAATCCAGCAGGGAGGGGAAGCTCCCCACTCTCTCAAAACTGCATTACACAAGCTAATCTAAATTACATTAAAAAAAAAACTTAAATTCCTCTGCAATGCCTGGCAGGAGCTTGAATCCAAGGTTTAATGCCTGGCTGCTGTAAAGGTACCTGGAACTTGTTTCAGCCCTGTTTTCTCAGGAGACACTTCCAGATTTATGGCAGAGCACCTGACAGCACAGCCTCAAAACACAAGGATTGTTGATTGGACCACTGATACACATTTCAAGCCAAAGCAAACATCAGCTTTTGTCATCTGTCATGACTTAAGCTGAAATGTTTCTTGAAAGTGAAGTTTCTTTCCTTCCAAGCTTGGAGGAAAATGCCATGTTGCTATTCCCCAGACAGGTTCCATCATTCCCTTCTCCCCCCTACCCCCCAAAAAATGCAGGTTTTGGAAGAGATTCAGAAAGAGGCAGTTGTGTTTACCCCCCGAAAATGGTTAGATCATCTTTAATTCTAGCACCTGAAGTTATACAAGGGTTTGCTTAATAATCAAGTTTCAAAGAACTGTTGGACACATTCAGTTAAGGTGACAACTGTGCAATACCACTCAGTATTTCAATATCAGGGACCATACTCTTGAATTGTTTAAACACAATCCACAGAACTCAAAATTAAACAACCATCCACAGTTTAACTAAACAATCAGTTAAAAGTCTTACAGTTTAATAATTCACATAATGGTCAGTCTTTAGTAAGGGATACTGAAATTCATTAAAACACAACACTAGATTTTACTCTATGGGTGTGCTGGGCAGGCACATAATTGGCCATTCTTGGGTATAACCGGGAGAGTAAGGAGAAATTTACCACAGTTTGGCAAATCCCACATTTTGTCAGTTAAAAGTGAACTGTGAGAATTAAATACTCATCTTTACATATACACAAGTTATGCTGTGAAAGCATATTTGCTTACAAACATATAAAAATACTTGTTAACTAGTTTGATAAGAAAATAATGTATAAAAGTATATAGCAAAAACATTTAATCATCTCTGACAATGGAAAGATCAAATTCATTTTTATATCACATGAAACAAAAACAGCTACAATTTTAGTTTTCCTTAATCCCTTACCCAGAAATACAAAGGAAGACACAATTTGTTTTCAAACATAATGTGAAATTTCTTAATAAGCTGAAATGCCTCAATCCAGAAGGAGCTCAGGTATTTGGCCATATCCTAATAGTAGTAGTAATCATCCTGTAGCTGTTCTGGATTCAAAAAATAAATACAGTAGAATGTTTTGGCCACCGAAATAAAACTGCAGCATAAATGAGAGATGAAAATTTTTGCTGACAATGAAATTCAGTGTAGGTTTCTTAAGGCTAGCTGAATACTCAAGTCTAATTTAACTGAGGGCAGAAACAAACAAACAAAAAAAAGCCAATCCACCCCTTTTTTAAAAAGTATTCTCTATACCCCAATATAGGTCTCTGTAATAGCTAATGAAATGTCAGAAGTAAAAATAAATTAATTCACAAGAGACAACTTATGCATGACTTCAACACCTCGTCCTACACGGTTTTGTTTCATCTCCTTTGCGAATAAAACTCCACAAGGTGCAAGCTCTGAAGGGACAGAAGGAAGGAACTGTGGTATTAGAGAAGCAGCCTTAGTGTTTTGGTTTGAAGTCTGCCCCAGGATGACCGAGTCTTCTTCAAGAACTATTCTGCCAGCTTCTTGGACTAAGGCTATTCTGGTGACCACTTTTAGGACATGCACATATAAGGCTAGACCAATACCAGAAGTGATGTAAAATGATGGAAAGAAAAAAAAATGATCTGGCAGTTGATAGCTTGGTTCTTGGGATTCTCAGAAAATAACACAATGGCAGCCTTTCTTGTCTTTTTCTTTCCGTGTTGGCTCTGGTGAAGGAGGGCACTCTTGTTCCTGAAATTTCCTGGAAACAGGTATTTCAAATTAAATTCACAGAATAATTTTCAGGTAAATAAACACAACTACTGTATTCCACACTTTCTTTTTATACTTTCATAGGGAATTCACTTCCTTTTTACGTTTGAATTACTGATAAAGTAAGTGACAGTTTTTGAGTTCACCTTTTGGGGTTGTTTATTTTTTTTAAGAAACGAATTCTTTTACAGAAGGCCAGTCTCAGATGCAGTTTATCACATTTACTGACTGAGTGACCAATAAAATCCAAAGGACTAAGACAACAAAATTATCATTCAAATACATATTAAATTAATGTAAGCATTTTTCCTAATGCACCTGAGTGTTTTATAATGGAGATTATTGGCTAAAGCTTAGAGGTAACAGCAGGCAGAATCCTCCCAGCAATTTCCCACTGCATTTCAACACCTTTGCTGCAGCTATCCATTAATACATGGACATGAATTAGCAGGTCTCAATTACCATACCTTATAACTCTGACAAGTTCATGAAAAGCTTGGTCTACATTCAATCTGATTTTTGCTGAGGCTTCCATGTACATTACTTTAAGTTGCCGTGCCAGCTGCTGGCCTTCCTCATGCGTCACCTGCAACAGACAGCAGTCATTTAGCTCAAGGGTTCTGCAAGCAGCTTTGTGCCAGTACACTCTGCATCTGCATGTCAAGGATCCAGCTCCCTCAAAAAAGAATGGTTATTTGGGCACAGCACAGTTTTCACCTTGCCCACATTATACAGCTGGGAAACAGACTTTTTTTAAAGGAAGTTTCTGCAATAGACAAAGCCTGACTTTCCAAGAAATTCCCCTCCCTCCAGGTGCCTCCAGTTCTGCATTAGACCAAGCTTTCCTTCCCAGGCAGACATTAGTCCCTTGCTCCTCCTCAAAGCAAGTGCTTCAGTCAGCATCTGCTGGATTGCTAACAGAATTCTGAATATTATTACTAAATTTACCTTTGCATTGTCCCAGCTAAATCTAGAGAAACAAACAAACAAACACAAAATCAGACTACTCTTAAAACAACTGCTGTTTAGCTTCTAAGTCTTAAAAACACATTAAAAAAAGATCTATTAATGGCATAGCAAAACACAGCCAGTTTTAAACATAGCTTAGATTACCAGAGTTCTAAAAATCCATGAGGCCTTCAGGCAATTCAGAAATAACAAAGAAGCCCTGGTTACATAATGACTCCTTGAGACAACAGTGGAAAAGGAGATGAACAGGAAACAACGAACATCATGAAAAGTTGGTACAAAACTTAAAGTGATGAGGCAGAAGATGGGAATCCAGTGGGCCATTCTAATAAGTCAGGCACAAGGCAAAACCAAAGGAGACCACTGTGTATTTTTGGATGGGGTGGAAAGCAGTGAGGTCAGAGAACAGAGACCACCCTGAGCAGTGCATGGCTCCAAAGGGAAGGTCACCCCCAGGGCCAGGGAGGAAAGGGCAGCTCTCAGTGACAAAAGGAAGTACAACAGATCTTGCCAAGACAATGCCTAATGAAGAAATGTCAAAGATTACACTGCTGTCACAGAAAAACATTAAACCAGCACGTAGCGGACTGATACAAGAACAAAAATAAGGAGGGTTTATTTTTAAATTAGTTCTGAAAAGGAACTTAGAGTATTCATTAGATTAACCAGCTACACAGACATGGAAATAGGTGGGAATAGAAAAGCAGTGGCAGCATGACCACAGTGCATGGTCTAGAAGTACTTTTCAGCTTGCAAAGTAGTTTCTTAACAGCTACAGAGTGTGGTTTAAGAGCCTCCATGCATGGCATCTCCACATGTTTGATTCCTCTGTCCTTGGCATCCCACTGGCACTACATCCATACACCTCCTGCTGAAATCAGGACTGCTCCCACTAAACCCTTGTGAAGCTCTACAAAATGCTCCCAGCAACCTGTGCCATTAGTTGGAGTAATTCAGGATGCATCTGCTGATCTCAAACACTCACAGCAACTCTGCATTCATTTCAGTGTTATCACCAGCTGAAGCCAAAAAAGAAACCCTCAGGACCAACTCAACCCCAAGATCAACCACTGGAGCTGCCTTTTTAACTGCAGAGCACTCAAGGAGAACTGGAAGAACTGGAACTTCAGTCCTCTACTGCTGTTTGAAAACTGAAAAAGAATGAAAACTCCTGTTCCCCAGCAAGAACAATTCCACTTCAACCCTCCACTCTCACCTCAGATGTTGAAATATTCCAATTGCAAAGCTTATGAAGGCTGCACTTGGACAAATATCTGTAGCTCTTTTCTGGCACCTCAGTGACTATGCAATCTCCTGAAGTTTGTACCAGTGCTTCCAGAGCCTTCTGTACATCTCTACCTCAGACTAATAAGTTATAGATATAACAGTTCTAGCTAAACCAACTCCTTTTACTTTTCTTCATCCCTGCATAGTTTATTGCAGGCCCAGATAGTGAGAGACTGAAGTTCAACAAAAATAAATAATTGGCAAGGAATGTATAATTCTGAGGAGAAACTGAACTCAATCTTTAAATACATGTTTAAAGAATTTCTTTGCTATTGTACCTAAAGCACTTTACAGGTTCAAGTCAAACTAACACTGTAATGAAGTTAAGCTACACTTCCACAATATCCTGCATCTTAAACACTATAAACACACTAAAGTTCTTGTTATATTTACTAGAATATCTGTAACTATTAATTCCAAAATAATTTTTTTCAGTCTCACGAGTATATTGTCAAGTTACTTGTGGTAAATTTTGGTGACCTCCAAAGTCAGTTTAAAACAATATTTAGTTTGGAAACACTATGGAAACATGTGCAGTGCCCGAGATGTTAATTAGAGGCCAGAACATACCAGTTCCATCTTCAAAGCTGAGGGAAATGTAAGTACAAACATAAAAATACTTGTAAATAAAACCATGAATTTTTATATTTTTGTGGTCTCTTCTTGAGTATGACAACCTGTAACACAACAAGTTTTCCAGGAAGTGTGATGGGACAGCTTATTAACATCACCACCAAAATAAAAACTAAATCCTTTTTCTTCAAAAAAGACTGGATGTTATTTTGACAGAACTAAAGAGAACCAAAGATTTGATGGTAGTGATTGTGTGTAGATCTGTGTGTGTTGGTTCTGCAGTTTTACTGAGCTTAAGGCTGAATACAAATGAGAACCACCCATAATGCTACAGGATATTTTACTGTTTGTTTCTGGATATCACTCATTCTCCCTGTTCTGACAGTTAGTAAAAGTTTCTCAAATGAAAACTCATTACAGAAAATGTGAGCCAGTCAAACGTGGAAAAGTTTATTTCCCACCTCCCTAAGCTAACATTCTTCTTCTGAAACAGTTTCCATTTGAGTATCTGCACAATAATCCTGTGAACATAGGTCCTTCTCTCTTCACTGTTCTGTCTGGTATCTGTCAGAAATACATTAATTTCTGAAGTTTCCATGCTTTCCTCCACCTAAAGCAACCCTACAAGGCTGCCTAACCTAACACTGCACCTGTATTTTGCCTGGATACTTCTACAAGACTATGGGACACATCACACAGGTAAAGATACATCTAAGGGACACATCACACATGTTTCCTCAAGTTTGAGAGGAATCCAATCATTCAGTGACCGCTTTGTGGTCACCCTACAGTGCTCCCAGCACAGAAACATTGTCCATTTCTGCCAAGAGTTCCATCATTCCGAGGAGTGCATCTGTCATCCCAATTTTCCTACAGGGATAATTCACTGTCCCCGAACTCCAGTTTGCCCACACTCTCCTGTCAAAGGTATAATCTGTCTGTGGGCACAGAGGTGTCCCTGGACACAATCCCAACATCTACCACTGCAAGAAGTTATTGTCACACTTTCATACAAGAAAGAGATGGCTAAGAGTTAAGTCAGATGGACTTCTCTTGCTCTTCTTGCTCTAAAGGTAACAGAGATCAGTGATCTCAGCTCTAGGTCATTGTGTTAGTTCAGTCATGATGCAAAAGCAAGAACCAGCATTTAATGAAACCCAAGCACTTTCCTGTTGCAACTTGGATTTTCCTTGAAACCCTGCCATCTGGGGAATGATCAGACTTGACCCAGTTTAAGCTAGCAGTTATCTACAGAAAGTCAGACATATCCTGCACTGACAAGTCTACTCCTCCACCACTAGTGGTTATTATTAAAACATCTGGTGCTCTAGTGAATTATCTTACAGTAGAAACATCCAGTATTGAGTTCTAAGGAATTAACCCATTTTACAGAAAGACTGCTACACAGTGAAGAGATGGTGCTTCAGTTCTGGTTTCAGAGTCAGCAATTTGTGACTGGGGAATATGGAAACACTGGCAGCCTCATTGCTTATCATACATTCTAAAGATTAATGCTTCCTTGTCCTCTAAAGACTCACTTTTCTTTGTCAGTGTAACCCGTGGAGATTGAGAGATGAAAATCACAAGAAAACTGCTTAACTCTCTTTATCTATACAGTTATTACCATGACAAATTGCTATTTCAAACCTGCTCTTTCACGTCCCTCCCAAAACCACTTGTGAGTTGGTCTCTGGTTTATAAAGCCCCGCTAATTTACACCACACCTTCGGTGAGCCCCAACAATTCATCAAGATCACACCATTGTTTGTGCACTTCTGCTGTACAGCCCAGTTCATGTATTTCCTGAGAAACAGTTGCCACCACACGAGGATGATTAGTTATGCATCATTAGCCTCCAGATTTATGGTGTCACAACGACAGTACTCTGTACTCTGCTCAACCTCAACACATATTTACTTGGATAAAGGTGTGGCCAGACCCTTGAGACAACCAGAACTCTTCCACATGTTTAACTCCTTTGGGTTCTGGGAAGATTTGTTGTTGAGTATCATCTGCTGATCCAAACACACACTAAATTACTTTAACTGGGTTTAAGTCTTTCAGAGATTGCATGTATTTCACTGGTCTGCCTCCTGCCTTTAGGAAAAAGCAGGCACGTGCCCAGTACAAGCAGTTTTGCTCTAAAAGCTGATACCCAGCTTCCTGACTTTCTAAAAATATTACCTTAATTTTGAAGCTGAAAGGTGTACAGTTGGGATTAAATAAGAGAGAAAGAACCAGATAAGCAAAAGATAAGCGTGGCCTAGCAGGTTTTTGGTGGTGCCCAATGGGGCCAGACACATAAGCAGGCAAATTGCAAAAATGCAGAGGCTTTGCCCTTATCACACTTCTGCCCCCAAGTTACAGCCTGGGGCTGCCCCACACTCCCCACTGAGCCAGCACTCGCAGCCAAGGTGAGGGAGCACTCTCTCCTTTGACCCCACTGCTCCCAGCACAGCTGCCTGCCAAGAAACCTGCAGCCAGAGCAGGATGACCTTGCTTGTCAGGCTGAAGTTTCTTCCTCACTTCTGGACTAGTGGGTTTAGCTGGTGGCAGGACTAGTTGACAAGTTTTCAGCCGGATGAACAAGCGGGTGCCCCTCAGAGAGTGCAACACCCAGCTGATAACATCTCCCTGCTGGCTGCTGCCAAAGGGCGAGGTCTGGCTGCCGCCCCCGGCCCAACTCCTGCCTGCTCTGCTCCAAGCCACAGTCCCACCCCTTCCCATGCTACCAGCGCTGGCACTCAAATCTTGCTGCAAGCTGATCTAGCTCACACAGGTCCCAGGAAGCCATTCCTGCTCCTCCCCATCCAGAGAGATGATTCAACACTAAAAGTGCTTCAAGTGAGATCTGGGAAAGAATGGGAATGTGAAGTCAAGTGGGAGGGGAGCCTCTCCCTTGTGGGGTCCAATTATGTCAGCTCAGCATCTCATAATCATTCCTTCACACTGACTGAAGCCCAAGTGAAGCACACCATGTGATGGGGAAGGGGCAGGGAAGAGTTAAGAACATGTAGTAGCTGTTTAAGCAAACCCAGAAAAAGTTTTGTCAGCTATATCTGCCTAAGCCCCAGCTTGTGATGGCAGTGACAAGTCCAGCAATTGGTATATAAATGGTGAATGAGAGCAACAAAAAGTAATGCCTATCAGCATCTAATAATTAAGGTAATTAATATAGCCATAAAAAGCAAAAGGAAATTTAGGAGCCATATATTGATATAAGCAGCAAAACTGCAAAGTTAGGCAATTCAGAAAAAGCTGTTTTGAGCCTGAATGTGTTCCAGCCCATCTCCACCTGAAGAAGCTGCTTGGAACAGGGCAGAGGGACCAGCAGAACAGGAGACAGGCACCTCTCTGCCTTTAAGGGAGAAACAGAGGCAGTGTAATAACATGAGGAGGGTGGAGAGAGAGAGAGCAAAGTTCACAGCTGTTTCTAGAAATGGATGTCCAGGGTTACCAGCTACAACTGCAGGTATCCTGAGAGCTGGGGCTGACTGCCACGATGTTATTTCCCTCCCAAAGCATCTGGGGGCTTGTTCTTCAGCAATTACAATTAGCAGAATAGTCCAGTTTCACCTCCGTAATTTCAATGCCAACATTTGTGCAGGAAATGAAGTACACATGTTCCAAGACCTGCAAGGTTAAATCTAGGGATTTTGATGGGGGCATGATGGTAAGTGAAGAATGACAGGGAATGAAATGTCCCTGTCTCAGGGACAGACTGTTCTGTGAATGTGTGAGTACTCAAAGTTATTTCAGAGGAATTTGTGAGCTACTTCTGTGAAAACTGCTTTCAATGCAGCATCTTTCAGCATAGCTTTTAATTTAGTCATGATCTTTCCACACAGCTTCTGAAGAGGCTGTGACAGTCAAGGGACGGTATTCAACAGGAACTTTTTTTGTACCGTAATAGTAATTCAACATTGCACAAACTAACTCACTGAGCTCTTTAAACCATGGGGTTTTTTCCTTGTGAAACTCTTAGAACAATTACAGCAATTTTTACTTTATTCCCAGAAAATCATGTGTTGCCACCAAGCTTTCAATGTCATCTTACTGTCTCAAGAGAAAATATTCAGCTTCTCAAATTAGTTGCTGAAGAAAACACAAGTTTGACATCTGTTCCTTTCCTGCTGCTATAGTAAGATTATTTTCATTTCAGCCCAAATTAGTTTGATTCATTAAAAATCAACAGCAACTAAGAAAAACATATTTGAAAGTCCTTTAAATCATTCTAAACTAAATATTTTAAGTAGTTGCGACTAGAGGTGAGGTTGAAAACTATTGGTTTCAAAACTTTAAGGTACATAAATATAACAAACTGTGTTGCTGTACTTTTAAAGCTTTAAGTCAGTTATGCAGAAGATGAGTTGACAAAAAGAAAACAGTGACTAACCACTAACAGCAGTGAAAGGTAAAAGCAAGAGTACTGAAGACTAAGGATGGCTGGAATTAGTGTTGGAATGCACTCTGCTGGCACAGTGCAGTGGTGAGTAACAGAACTGAGGAATTAGACACGTTCATGCCTGAGTAATCAAGTCATGACAGAAAGCTCTCAGCTCTGTGAATAGACTTGGTCTCCACATAACCCCACTGAGTCAGACAGAAGATGTGCTGGGTATGGAATGCCATCATGCTCCTAAGGTTCTTCAAGTACAGAAACTGAGTGGAGTTTCTTGCATTGGAATTAGTTTGTATGATAGGACTCTTTTCATTTGTTTGTTCCCATCCTGGAAGAAGTTCAGTTGTGGGTGAAAACTGAATTTTCTGGAAGAAAGTGAGCAGTAACTAAGAGCAAATGAATTACCTGTCTTTGGTGGTCCAGATCTGCTTTATTACCAACAAGAATCATTGGAAACTCATCACGATCTTTCACTCTAAGGATCTGTCGCTGAAACTTATAGATTTCTTCAAAACTGTGAAAGAACACAAGCAGAGCATCAGTGCACTAATTCACAGATTCTCAGGTTCTGAAAAAGTTCAGAAATTATGAGTCACATATTGGGACTTGCCCTGCCATGACACACAAGCACAGACAGCTGCAGGCACTCCAGAGTCACAGCATGACCAGTTAGAGAACCATCCAACACTCAAACCAAAAAAATCCCCAAGTGAGCAGTGTCCTCTGCACTGGGCTGAGGTGGGGCTGCAGGGTGAGCAAAACACTGACTGTGTCTCAATCCATAGGCCACTGTGCTGCAGAGAATCAAGCAACCACAGTCCATTCTACAAATACTGACCCTGGAGTTCTACGCCATCTAGAATATTCAAACTGCAGCATAGAGACCCTGGTGTTCAATATTTCAGCTGGCAACCTCCAGAGCTACTCACACGAATTTTGAGGGAAGCTTTCAAAACTGGAAAGCCTTATTTTGTCAAGGACAGAAAAATGGCAGGGCTAAATGAGCAGAAAGCTTTCCAGTTACCAACTAAGTTAAACCAGGAACTGACGCTTTTCAGGCATAAGGAATATTTCAGCAGTGTTTAAGGAAAGGTGAGCAGAGCAGAAAACTTCTTCCAGGATAGAACACTCAACAAGCTAATTCTGGCCTGAGCAAGGATTTTTGGAGAATGAATAAATAAATCATTGCTTTCAAGTAAACACTGTTAAAGCTACATCACTACATAAGGACCTTCAGCACAGACATTTGCAGACAATCACATACCCTTTGTAGCCTTCCAGACATAGAGCCTGAAGGCTTTTACACCTAATTTGCCAGCTAAAGTTTAAAAGCAAGATGATCATTAATAAAAAAGTCACATTGAAAAGAACTAGGTACCAGAAGGAATGTATGTCACTAAGCACAGCTCTCCATCAGCTTCTAAGAAGAAGTTTCATCTGCAGTCTGCAGCCATTCAGCCAATGCACAGGGGACAGCAGAGGGACCTCTGCCTGCAGAAGAGTGCAGGCACATACCCTAAACCCACTTAGAAACCCAGAGCCAGCTACTTGATGCTGCACATGGCAAAGGGATATTCCTAAGAACTGACTGAATACCAGACACTCCCAGGAATATGGTATTCTGAACTGTAATAAAGTTCTTGAACAGGGCTGTCATTTTTTTGTGTATTCTTTCAAGTCATCTATTGAAACAAACAAGACACTTTCACAAAGTGATTGGTTCAAAATTGGTCTTCTTCAGTGCTGAAAGATCATCATACCTTGAACCTAAGAGTGAACACATACTTAATATTTTGTTTGAGATTATTTCAGTTAAGGATCATGTGCAATTTAAGAATAATTAAAACTTGTTTGTTTTAATAACTTGACCTCAGGCTTACCTTCCTCTATCTGTGACTGAGAAAACAAGCAGAAAACCTTCCCCTGTCCTCATGTACTGCTCACGCATGGCTCCAAATTCTTCTTGTCCTGCTGTATCCAGAACTGAACACAAGCAAAAAATATTAATTATTACATTTAGGAGGCTGAAAGCATTTTCTCTGATAGACTGAAAAAAAAATATTCCTGATAAGATATTGTGAGAGTCTGTCCTGTGCATCACAGCCAAGCAGAAACCACTTTTTGCAGATGCTACTGGATATTTTTCTAACATTCCCAACAAGTTCTTGCACTGATTGAACAATTCAAGACCTCCCAAACAAACTGAACAACAAAACACTTGAGGACTTCTGCTAGTTCCTGATCATCTGAAACATATGGAAAATGCTCAGAAATACACAAGGATGAGGGTGTTGGTTTATTCTTAAAGAAATCACCAACATGCAAGAACTGAAATTTTTAAAGCAAAGCATTTCTATTGCACTTAGGCAGCACAGAGGTGTGTTTTTCATGCCACCATGTCACCCAGGTAACTCCTGGGAATAAAACCAATTCCTAATCCTAGTTTTGTGGGCACTGTGGGCGGGCTACTTACTGTCCAAGCGCGCGGCTCTGTCGTCGATCACGCATTGCTTGGTGTAGGAGTCCTCAATGGTTGGGTCATAATCCGTGACGAAGTAGGACTGCAGAGAAGAAAACAGGTTTGTGTCTTAGACAAGCACAGGGCACTCACCGAGGGAGATGCTAAAACTGGACACTTGGCAGCATAAGGAAGGTGACTGTGTTAAACCATTTTACACTTCATCCGCAGATATCCAGGAATGGTTTGCCTATTTCTAGTAAATGCTCATAAATTGTAAAGATTACTAATAGAGTCACTGAGTTCACTGGATTCCTCCCGCCTTTCCAACATTTTCTAGACATTACTGGTAACTCCTACGATTTCTCAGAAATGCCTAGAAATTTTCAGCTTCTATGGACTTCTAAGGTCTCTTGCAATTTCTCTGGTAGGGTTTATAAGTTCTTTGACATTCTCAAGTTTACAGGACTTCCTCTCCCCATCCCTGAGCCAGAAATTTCTAGCAAGTGTCATGACTTTCTCAGCTGTTTGTACAATGCCCTAGCAGTTCTAGAACAATGTCTAGCAACAGCTCCACATAGCACAAGTAGCACTTAGTTTGCTAGCTGAAAGAAGTTTGGTAGAACATCCTGGTTCCCAGGATTTCTCTCCTGGTTTTAATGACTTGAAGCACTCACATCCCCCAGACAGACAACCCCTGAAAGCAGAATAAGCCATGAAATGCCTGTGCCACCCATGGCCTAAGCACAAGGCCCCACCAGACACTGCCAGGCTGTTGCTTATCACCCACACTGTGGAGCAAAGCACATTCTGGTACATTTCTCTAGAGGCTGGGTGAGCTGGTACTGAATACTGGCTTAACAACACCATCAGAACACAAGCTTAGAATTCAAAGGATGAAGTTCTAGCTTGCATGCAGCCATAGTAAAGTTAACTTCACCTAAAACCAAAGAAGTCACACTGGCATAGCAAATCTGAACCATGACCAAATTCCTTCCCATCTATGTCCCAGCAGGCACTCAGTGCACAAGTCGTGCAGAACTGCAGGTGTACCACGTGTACATTATTCAGTTCTGTAAACCAGGAAGGAATTAGGAATGTTTTGAAACTACATATTGGCTCCTAGGTAACACAAAAAAAAAAAAAAGAAGGGGACTTTGCTGAAGCACCTTTCCCATCACACAGACTTAAAGATACCAACAAGACAACACTCTGCTCTTCTAAGCTTACCAAAATCAAGTTAACAGCTGTCACAGTTGGGAAAACAGAAGGAAAAAAAAGGGGGGGTGGGGAGGAAAAAACAAGGAAGAACTGAAATCACAGCACTAGCCCACTAATCTCCAGACACACCAGTGTCAGGGCAGAACACAGTTAACTCTGTTCCTTGCAGATCACTTACGTGGCTCTATTTTCCAGTGCCCAGTCCAGGTGAGGAGCTGCTCACGAGGACAGGCTGCAGGACACTGTCCTGACTGCGCCCAGCCGAGCCAGCACTGGGACACGGCCATGCCAGGCTCCTGGTTCAGCAGCGTTCAACAGGGGCTCCCCAGCAGAGCTCATGGGCTGAGCTGCAGCTCCATTCCTGGTGGAAGCACATCCCCAGCCGAGGGTGCTGTGTATAACCTGTGCTCATGCACCACAGCCATCATGCAGCTGGCTGCAGGAGGGGTTTATACAGGTTGCTGTTGATCTGTTCATTTAGAGCTGGCGCCACACTAAAAATCTGCTGCCCCCAGAGCAGAGACCCTGAGCAGCTCCTTTGCATTGCAGGCAGACATCAGAGTCCGCTCAGGATACACCTACACAGCAGCCACAGCTGCTCTGCATTGATGCACCCAGGCTAAACAGTCGCCCTGCTTCAACCCCACCCACACCAATCAAAACAAAACACAAAAAAACCCTAACAAACCCTCTACCACTAAAAAATTCCAGTAAACCAACAGGCCTAAATGATCCTAAATGCAACACACAAAGTGCCTATCTATAGGCAGCAGAACACTCACCTCAGAACAAGAAGCTCAACTCATCCCTTGACCTTGCTTCCCTTTAAGATTTAAAGAGGAAAAAAATTCATCTTTCAAAACTGTCCTCTATCTTTTCTTTTGCCTCTATCCATGACTCAAAATGTGCTATCCAGGAGCTTAGGAAGAGACTTTGAGGAATGAATTTACACAAACTGTAAATAAGGTCCCAATTCTTCTGTGGCCTTTAACAAACCTTAAAAGGTGGATGAGAAACTTAGGTGAACATACAAATCTATAAATAAAGTCATTTACAGAATCTGACTTTAAAGGGATGATCACAAGGAAGGGAATTTAAGTACTGCATTTCACTAAGGAAACAAAGTGATATTTATAAAAAGCATGAGGTGACTAAACCATGGAAGATAAAGCCTGCACTCTGAAATTACTCCCTATCCCTCTCCAGTTTCAGCTTTTATTCCTCCATCCCGCAGAATTCAAAGTTACTGTTTGAACCTTAGATCTACAAAATGGTAAAGGATATCAGCTTTTAAATAAAAGGGAGATTTTGGAATCAATTTATTTTGCTCTCATGAATCAGTGTTAGCAGAACACCTAAAGCAGCAAGTTTATATCCAGCAAGGGCAATATTTTTCACCAAGAGAGTTCAGAGAAAGAAAGCCATAATGATCTCAGATGGATTCTTCTTATTTTCCTCATTATCTGTCCAAGGGCCAACAACTACAGCATGTTCTGTAATCTGCAGGGCATTTCCGTGATCCCCTCCACCCTTTTTAGTTTGTTTTTTTATTTAATTAAAAAAAAGCCCAACTATACACAAAGCAAGAGTGCAAGACTAGGTACAGAGACGTGGAACATGGTTCCTCCCTCAAAAAGGGAAACCTTTTAAGATTAAGTCATCCTGATCCAGCATCAGCCGCATGTCAAATCCAGAACGAGCAGATGCCACAGATGCCCCATGTAACAATTGCTCTTACAAGTATTTTCTTCCCTCCCATGGAGCTGGCACAGCCAAATCTGCTGTCACAGCCACTATGGGAGAGCTTTGCAAAGCAATTAGTGCTGTGGTTTAGCTCCAGGCACTGGGCAAGGCTTATGTGCCTGAAACAGCTGCTGGTTTTGAAGGAGTCTTCCTTCCCAAATTGCACTGGGACTATGTGCTGCAGGACACACAACAACCACAGCTCGCAGCCTTTAGTCAGTTCTGGTTGATTTACAAAAAATAGATGTAGCAGACAGTATTTATCAATTTGAGCAGAAATGGACCTTCCTGCTGCTGTTCAGGCAGTGTTTAAAGAATTAAGGCATGGCAGATATGCTGAAACATTCCATGAGGCCATTCCCTCGCTCCTGAATGCTGTCCGGGCATGGTGCCTGCTCACCCAGCAAGCCCAAGACCCTAGCCCAGCATACATAACTTGGTAGAGGTCAAGGAGTTTGTGGCAGAACTGCTTAAAAGCCCAACAGGAGCCCAACTGCAGCAGACACAAACCACTGACAACCTACTGGCTTCAAACTGATGCCAAGGCCAGACAAATCCGAGGAGCCAGCACATCCCAGAGTGCTGGAATAGCCAGGCCTGCCTAGTGCTGGGTGTTTATGAAAGCTGTCAGAGCAAGCCCTGGCACCCCAGGGCAGCCACCCTGCCAGGCTACAGCAGTCCCAGGAAGCACAGCAGGAGCTGGGATGAGAGCTGGCACGGAACACAGGGCATGGCTCTCTAGGGTGGCCCCATACAGCCCAGGGTGTCAGATCTGCTCCTCTAGCAGTCACTGAGTTCCTCTGACAAATCCAAGGAGCCACAACTCATTCAGCTGGCTCCACTGCAGCTGGCCACTGCCTGCAGGAAATAATTAGAAGCAGTTAAATTTCTTCTAAAGAGATAGTAACTTGAACACGCTCTCCTCTTACACCACTCCCTTAATCACCAGCAAAATCAAAGCTCCTTCCACCCATCTCCTAGAAGGGAAACAAGAAGCTGAGCCCAGTAGTCTCATCAACCATTCAATTTACCCAGAATGTTATGCAACAGGTTTTCTAGGTTTTCTCTTTCTATGACTGCTGAGGCAATCAAGCCCAGAGATGGGAAAGCCTGCTGCCAAGGACTTTTGCAAAGGGGGAAAAAACCAAAAGAGCATAAAAATCCCCAATCCCACACTATCTACATCACTTAGAGCTGGGGAACCCACCACTAAAATCCCTTCTTATGTACACACTCGTCATCTTAAAATGCATTTCAAACGACCTCCTGACCTTCACAGGAGTTTCTACTTGCAGTGCATGGAAACAATGACACTATACAGAATACTGCTCCAGCAGTCTTTGTTTTAGGAAATAGCAATCCCTAAATCAGTGTTTCAATCACTCAAGTCGTTTGGTAAGACATGAAAACCTGCTCTTAAGCTTATCCTCTTCCTCCATTTAATTCTTGCCTTTAATACACATAGAGAAATTCCTCCATTAGCTGACAAGCTTGAGTCCCACTCCATAAATTAATAAAAATGACTAAGTAAAGACACCTTTGATGGAAAACCTCAGTGCCAATTCATGGCTCTTATGCCACTTTTCATAAAGTAACGAACAGTGCACAAAATGAGAAGTCAGGAGATAACTTTCTTTTGCACTTTTATGTTTTAGGGTGGGAGAGAAGTAGGATGCTGCTGACGGGAAGCTGCCTCCCTAAGCTGCAGTCCAGAGGCTGGCTGCAGAACATTCCTCCTTTTCTTTTTACACCAGGCTGGAAGGCCATGCAGGCAGCCCAGCACAGTGAGAGCACACCACCACCACGAGTAAGTTAAAAAGAGAGGTACATGCCAAAATATATATTCGTCCTTGCTCTCTCTATAATCTCCATCTGTATTTACTAAACATACACATAATGTTTCAAAGAGCCACTGGTTGCTTATTTAAATTTTTTCCACATGTTTTAAGTTTTTGGTTCAAACCCAGCAAAGACAAGGAAATAGAAGGGTTTCCACCCTCCAGCTACAGTTACAGACCAGCTCTGGATTTAAATAAGCATCTGCAATTTGAGCATTGCAAACAGCCCAAAAATCCTCCCTAGCTATAATTTTTATGCTAGAACTTAAAACAAATATGTGTAGCCTCCACCAACAAAGCTTCAACTCTGAATAAATTCCCAAATACCTGAAATGTAAGATCCCAAGACATTCCTGTGCCATGCTCCTTGACAGAGTATTTCTTCTGGCAGTCTCTCCTTTGCCTGCCTTTTACACTATCCTCTCTTCTCTAGGTTTTACCTCGTTTCCCCTGCACCTCACCAAGAACATGCCTGCTCTTGAGCCATTCAACCAATGCGAAGCCCAGTCCACCCCCTGCACTGCCATGGGCATATAAATACAGTTCTATGTAGCAGTACCAGCTACAGCCCCATCACACACCACACTGCTCACATCAGAAATATTTAACCCAGAAAGACAGACACCTAAGTTCTCTTCATTTAAATGAGTATTTCCAGCACTTGTTCCAAGCCATAGGCAAAGCCAGTGCCACAGGTTAAGACCAGAGGTCCGATGCCACTGCCAGTTAGTAAGGCCAAAAGTGGACACCTTTCTCTTTGAGGTACTTGGCTACACCACAAAAGCCTTCCCAGACCATGAATTAAGATCTAAATGACCGACTGCATAACTCAGTTTGCAACTTCCATTGTCCTTCCACCCATGACATCTTACAGCCTCGGCCACCAACTCTTCTACCCAAGAGTGGCAGAGCAGCCAAGTCTGTACTGAAGTGACCCCAGCGACACACTGTGCCCTCCTCCAGCTTGCAAAGGAAGCGAGAGACCATTTCTAGGAGTTCTAATCTGTGTTCCTGTCTCTGGAGGACGAGGAAGCAGACAGGTTCTATGTCACCACAGGCAAGTTGCTAGAGGATGGGTGACAGTAACCCGTCGCCTTGCCCAAGCACTGTGCTGCCCTGGTCCAGAGCTAACCTGCCCAGCAGCAGGGGCAATCAGGCAAAGCAGCAGCTCAGGGCCCCAGCACCCCAAGGGATTAAAAGAACCTCCTTCCACAGCACAAGGGAGAAGTCATTCCTTTAGACTACATGAGTTGGCTGGCTAGAAAACAAGGAAAACATGCAGTAAAAAAACCCTGACTTCTAGAAGCAAGCATAAACCCAGACTGCATTCCAGAATAAAGGAACAGACAGAGCAAAACACACGAATTTAGCATTTCACTGAGCCCCAAGCACTTGGGTCACAGAAAAACCCAAACAAACTAAGAGCGCACCACTAATCAGAGAGTCTCTGACAAGCTTGTTCCAAGAGCAAACACACACTTCCCCAAGAGCAGGTGCTTCACTAGGACCCACTGCTTCCAGACAGGGTTAATTGGTTGGTGCTGGAAAAGCAGGAGGTGGATGCTGTTGGGATTGATGACAAGTTTGCCACCTCTGCAAAGGTTTTGTGCAGTGCCCAAGCCAGTACTGCAGAAAAGGACTGCAGGAGATACCCACAGCAACCCAGCGCCACTTGAAACACAAGTGCTCAGGACTGCATTCAGCAAGCTTTGCAGAATGACAGCAAATATTTTGGTGTTGAATGTTGGGAGAACAGGAGACCAAAGGTCTAGAATTATCCTGATAAAGACCAGACTAAAGAAACAATGATTAGAGAACTGCCTCATGCTACAGAAGGCTAAGTGTGTCATCATCCAATCATCCCATATTCCTACAAATCTTTAAGAGGTTCTTTCTTTTAATTATACAAACAGTAAGAGCACCCATTCCTTTCTTCCAAGAAATACAAATTAAAAGATAGTCAGTGCTTGCAAGTAATCAATGATGCTTCCCTCAATTTGCACTACTTCCCAGTGCCCTAATGTGTACTGTCAGCATTGTTATGGCTGTCCAGGGAAACAGATGTCATTTGTAACTTCAATTACTGCCATTACCCAGTGATGTGAAACACTTCATGAAGTCACAAAGACAGAAGAGGATTAAGCTGAAGGAAGTTATAGTGAAAGAAAGATGACATGAGACATGTACAAGCTAAGCCCTTTGGAAATTCATACACAAGCTGAAAATTTTTATTTGTTCCTGAAAAAATAGCAACACACATATATATAATACCAAAATATGATTAAGCACATTCAAGAATAATCATTAAACCTGTTTTTCTGAAAAGTTTCATGCCCTTTTGCTAACATACTGCCAAGCTTAAACACACCATCAGAGGCCAGTACAGTCTCAACTTGAGGACCATAAATGCCTTTTCCAATCTAAAGGATTCTATGATTCAAATTATGGATGCTGGCTACATGAACATCATGTGAATACTGATGAGAGTGGGTTTTCTTTTCATATATGTCTTGCAGTGCACGTGAACATCTTTTAAAATACTAACTTCCTTAAAAAACAGCCAATTGATGCTTTTTAAAGACAGCTTCCACCTTTCAAACTCAAACTGAATCTGTACTGTGCTTAGGTCTCCTTTCAGTTCCCAGCTTACAGCTCTCCCCATGGGACAGCAGCTTGGTATTAACAGCTCACCACCCTGTGAGCATTTCCCTCCAATTTATAATTCCGAAAAATCAAACCACACCAAACACACTCACCCAGACACCTGGTTTAGGCAATATGTGCACTAAACTTTGGCCTCTCTGGTATTTCCTAGTGGTGCAGTCTTCATTGCTCAAGATCAGAGAAGGTGCACTTTCACTGTCTGAGAAGACTTCTTTGTAATGCCTTCAGTTAATGCCCTTTAATGCCAGTAAGCACCTACAGAGTTCTTTGAAGGCAGCTCTGCAATTTCTCAAGTTGAAACACGTCTGACTGTAAAGCATATTCTCTACTGCAAGCTTAGTTGAGTCTTGATTTAATTTCACTTCATTTTTGTTTCTCAGTAAATATGTGCAGGAACGATGAACCCACCAGGTACTTCATCTTCCTTGTCTTAACCACTCACAATTCAAAGAATGTTGAAAACATTCAAGACACACCATCTTTTCATCTAGAAAGTTTTATCATGTTTAGATAGCTTTCCAACTAGCAGCTCACACGAGCTCTTCACAATGAACTCAAGGTTTTTCTCAAGAAAACAGTGATTTTTTTTAAAGTACATATCTGATTTTAGGACTGTGTATAACCAGACTACAGCTGTACGAGATAAAGTAAGGTTGCTTCAAAAATCCCCTGGTGAGGCAAGTCATAGATTACTTTTTCCCTGCACACAAGAAATCATTATCAAATCAACCTCAAGATAGACAGTGTAATTAAGAGATTTTGGTTTGTAAACTAAGTAACTGGAGGAGACTTAGTCAATTAAAATCTCTCTTCACTTCTGTAATTTAGATGTAACTGTACTACAGTCAGCAACAGACTTCAGCCTTGTGGCTCCAAGGAGACCCATGTTTAGGGCATTTCCAGTCTATTCACAAAGAAGCCACTTCATAACTCTGATCAACTTGGACTTTTCAGATTGTCTAGCTTAGGTTATGGACATTTGGAGCCAGACAATTACATTAATTAAATTAATTAAAGTAAGAAGTTTTTCTTGCCCAACAAGCCAGTGAAACAAAGCTGCATTCCAGCAACTCTAACCCCTATTTCACATTTTCAGTACCTGAAAATGTTTGATCCTTGGGACTCCACAGCAAGCTAAGATCAAAACTTTCTGAAGTGAACACCTTTCTTATTCCGACTCCATTCATCAGAAAGAGTCAGGTAGAAAGCCTGAGGAAGGTAAATTCTCCACATTCTTCCTCTTAAACCATTTGTTTAACAGGGAGATACAATCAGGTTGACTAACCCACTAATCCCAGAGCCTACAGTTTTCTAGAATGAGTCAAGCTAGGATTAAATATTTATAAGATAGTATTTCATTCTACAATTAAACTACAGCAACTTCCTAATGAAAGAGGGAGGTTTTATCATCCCCAGTCCTGACATTCCACTGTAATTCCCTGCTGCCTTCAGGATGATCCAGAGATCAGAAAGTTCAAATTGCCACATAAAAATTATAAAAATCCCTCATCCAAATAAATACTAGCCATGCAAACCACATTTATATGTCCAGGCACCTTAATAAAGTTCACATAATATCACCAAGGGACATCTTTTGACCCAACTTCAATATATTCAATTACGTTATTAATACACAATTTGCTCTAAAATATGGAAATGCCAAACAGGGACTGAACCCAAAGAATGAAAGCTTCCAGAAGTTCCGATCATACCACTTGTTCTGCTGGGAAACAAAAACCTTGAAATGACTCTTTCAGATCCAGCAACACATTTTATTTACACTGCCAGATCATTGCAGACATTGATAGCAATGCACTAGTTCCTGTCCTGTAAATTTACCAGTAAACTCCATGGAATTTTTGAACACCAGCTTGGACAATATCCAACATAATAACACTCAGTTTCATTAGCAAAGTCTGGAGTGCTTTATTTTTCAAAGATTTGTTGACTGATCATTAAAAGCTAATTATTTAGGAAAAAGCTATAAAATAGCACTTCTGTCTAATAAGAACTATTGCTTCAAGATAAGCACAGCTCTAACAGCTTTATTTGCCCAAATTACATATTTATTCAACTCCAACCTTTTGGCCTTAGATTAGACTGTCTAGACTAATTTTGCAGACTACAGACAATTACTATTATCTTTAAGTTTGGAAAGTGTCATAACCAGAAGTGTCAGGAATGCTGAAATTACAGCTGTGTAAGTGTTATTTAGCCATCTATTTTCATTAGCAAGGCTAATAATTACTAACCTTCCCCCCAGATCCTCACCCAACTCAGTAGAACACATAGCAGTTATCCTGGAGTATGACAATTTTAAATGATAATTAAATAATTGGTTGCCTACCCATGAAATAATGGACTCCTTCAAAATGTGTTACTCATTCAGGAGCGCAAGCATCAGAGGCTGCATGCTGCATATATTATAATAGTAAGATGTATAATAGTAAGATGTGCTGCAAAATTAATTAAAATAGAAACACACTGGGTAACTTTCCTTCAGAAAAGGGTGCCTGAACAGTTTGCAGGTGGCAAGCCATCAACAAGAAATTCACGCTAAAAACTCCAACAGCAAAACCATACTAAACACACACTTCTAACACATCAATTTCTAAAGTTTTCCACACACCACAGTGGCAGGGCATGACAGCCAGGCTGATGAACCCGAGGCCCACTGGTCCCATGCTGCAGCCCAGCAGCTCAGTAGCCATGGTTTTTTTGCACATCCATATCAGTCAATCACACTGTATTTTAAGATGAAAACGTGCTTTCCTCCACCTGAAAGCATTTCTCAGAAGTTTGTGACTAAGCAGCAAAACCTCAGAAAGAAGGAGAACTTGCACTGGTCAATAGGTGTTTTTTTCCATGTGATCTGTACTTGCAGATTTGGCTGCTCTGAGCCAAGCCAGCACACAGGCTCCCACGGGGAGCAGGAGGCAGAACAAAGCACTTCACACCACTCACTCCCAAACCAGCAAAAAGCTCCACAACCTTCATGTCCCCTCTGCCAAGTGAAGTTTTTCAAGAGATTCAAATTTCACCATCTGATTTTCAACCCAGACACATCAAGGAGAAGCGTTCACAACCTGAGTTTGGGATTTAGAGCCAAACAAACAAAAATCTTAAGGGTATTTTTTATCGTGGCTCTAACCTAAGGTGTCAGGTTAATGCACCTGATTGTGAGAGTGGAAAGGAAGGAAGGGGATCTCTTCCAAGGTGGGGCAGGCTGCGTAAGCCTTTTCTCACTAGGGACAGAGTGTTCAGACCTTCCTGGCACTAAAGCCTTTGTTTTGTCCCACTGCTTGGGCACGGTGTTCAACAGGTCTGATTCTGACAGATGGAAGAAAAAAGCCAGATTTAGCCATTGTAAACTGAACTCAGCAAAGCAATGTGGTAAGTCACCCCACCTTTGGAGCAAGATGGAGAAATCCTACCCCATGTGAGCAGGGAGATCCCCAGCACAGATATTTCAGTGACGCAGGCTGACCTGAGATCGGGATGAGGTGTGATGCTTGCCAAAAAGCACAAGTTTGTTAAACAGAGGCTGGTCTCACAGATGTGCACACTACTGCTTCAAAAGTAATTGTTCAAATTAATATCACTATCCTCAAATTTCCAGGTTTCTGGAAGAACAAAAGCTTAGAAATCAAATTCATGGGGGGCAAGAGCATGCAGTGCAGACTGGTGTAACTGAAACGAACTTTCAGCTGGACAAACCACTTTGGAAAACAGCAATGCAGAGTATTTTCCATCACAGATACCAGGGGAGTACAGCGCTTTCCTTCCCAGCCTAATCAGTGCTCGCAGAGAAGTTTAATCTTAATGTCCTTGAAGAATGTCTTCATAGTCTCTCTCAGCACCAGCAGCAGCAGATTTCAAGATCAAAGGTTATTACTCCTTCCCATCTGACAACAGCGTCATTCAGCCTGGTTTTCTCATCAAGTGGCTGAGGCACAGTACAGCACATGGGGATTGTTTACAACAGGCTGTGTAGCACTTCATCTCTGACTCTTCAGAAGCAAAGCCATGTCTACTGGAACTGCTACACTACAGGCAGAAGTTCTTAGAAGAAACACAAGAGGTAAAAGAGAGAGTTTTATCCTAAATATAAATAAAACCAACAAGGAAACCCAAACCACCAGACTCATGGTTGGGAAGACAGAATTTACGGCTCCACTCCATGTTTTGCATCAGCATCCCACAAGTCAATCCAAACATGCTGTCCTGCAGCATCTCCAGACCCTGCACCTCAGTGGCACAAGGTTACTCAGTGAGATCACTTTTAAATCAGCACATTTGCACAGTGACACATGAAGCTTATGTGCAACCCTAACATTGTTTGTGCCCCTCCTTCAGAATCCACACTCGCTTATACTCAGCTGAAGAGTACCAAACAGGGCAGCACCTATTTTTCCTGGGTTATTTTACAGCGTGCATCAAGTCCCATCAACATCAGAACCACAGAAAAGCAGGGGGGAGATGCTGTCTGGGCACAGGATGCTTTCCTGGCAGAAGATGCATGGATGGCCACCCTTTTGTTCCACCAAGCAAGCTCCCCACACAGGCCCACCCCAGCAGCACAGCAGACGCGAAGCCAAATCATTCACAACTGGAATATTCCCTGGGGAGCTCGACAGAGGGAAGTGCTTGAGTAGCATTATCCTCCCAATTAGTCAGGACTTTAAAAGCACAATGTGACCAATATTGTCCCAACTCACACACAGGGAAATGTGCACAGTCAAATTCCCCTAACCAGAAACTACAGAGTGGCTTTACCATTGCTGATCCTGACATGAGTACAATTTCATAGCACAGAACTAGTTATAAGCACTGTCTTGCTAAATTAGCTTGTTAGTGGATCTACAGGGAAAAAGAAGAGATCCTAAAGCCCCAGTAAGTACAATTAAAATGCTTTAAAGCAGTGCTAGAATTCTCAGCCTCAGCAACTTCAGATGTCAAAGGGATACATATTTATGTCCTTAAATTTTATTTAAAATGATTTTGCCCTTAGTAGTCAGTCTACAAATTTCAGCAAGCAACGATTTCCATCTAAAAAAAAACCTTATTTACCAGCAAAACATGTGGTTGTACTAAAACCAACCACAGTGTTTCTTCCCCTTCGCCTATGCACCTGCGGGTGTAGTACCACTCTTAGTCAGCACCACCCCACTCACAGGGCAGGGAAACACGTAGAAATCTCAGAGGGAGTTTATTTTTCACTTCAAATTTTCACAGACACTGCATGGAATAGAAAAAGATGGTGATAACTAACATTAATTAATATCTATGGCATTGATGTTAATGTTAGGAATGTTCAAGAAAAGACTGGATGAGGCACTTTGTGCCATGGTCTAGGTAATATGGTGGTGATCAGTCAAAGGTTGGACCTGATGACCTCAGAGGTCTTTTCCAGCCTAACTATTCTGTGATTGTTAGAATAATATTTCACATGACTCTTTGAGCTGGAGGACCCACCCAGTTGGATGTTAATCCTGGCTTTTGCACTTTTAGAGCATGTGTATCTTAAAAGCAAGGATTGTTCTACCCCAGAGAGAATATAATTAACCCTAAACCACGTGCTTTTACAACTAAAGCAAAAAAGCCAAACATCTGCTGTAAGGGACCTTTCTCATTCCACTAAAACCCAGAGACACAGCACACTCAAGGTGCATGTTGGGAGACCTGCTCTGATGTTAAGATCTACTTCATGCCACAAACTAGTTTTACTTGCAAACACCTACTTTCACATGTCAAAAAGCCACATCTATGATGAACCACATCAAGAAACTGCAAGCAAACATTCAGCTAAGGTGCTACACAATCAAACACCACACACAGTCAACTAATGTTTTCACACTATGGCCATTTATGGTAGCAGTAAAGAAGGCAAATGAAAGATTGGAGCAATTTCACACCGAGCACCATCACTCCCCATGGTGGAGCTGATTCTAAGTAACAGATAAAAAACATGATTTGTATCAAACACCACCTCTACAGGCAATCCAGCCTTATTTCAGAAATTCACAGCTTGAGCTACAAGCATTTTCTAGAGTCGCACAGACCTTAGGATCACTGAAAATCTGGTTAGTATTTTCTTCTCCAACATCCTACTTAGCAGTGCATTAGAGCGGGTTCAAAAATAGTTCTCTACATTTGTGAGTGAAGTTCCTCCAAGGGGAAGAGGAGTTTAAAGATCAAATTAAGAGCAAACACTTCCCATTCAGAAGCACATGAACTGCTAAAGGGAAACAGTTCCCAATTTCCTTCCAGAGTTGGATGCTAAACCCGAGCTCCCCAGAGGAGACCTTTTCTCATGAAACAATGGTATTGTAATTCCTTGTTTGAAGCACAAGTGCTCCATACACCAACCCAGCCACACCTGGACCCTCAGACAGTCATTCTCCACTCTTGGTTCTGGCATCTAAAGCCTGTAAAACAGCTTTCCTTAAGTAATTGGGGAAGCAGATTAGGGCTTTCACATCAAGATGCTCTTCCTACAGTACAGCAGCAAACTCTGAAAACTATTAAATGCATCTACAGAACATGACCATCAAGAGCATGCAAACCTCCACTGCATCTAGAAACTCTCTGCCCCCTTTCCTTGCTCTTCACCTCATATTAAAAATCTCTGGGACACCATCTATGCTGCAGGTACACAAATCCTGACAAGATGGTATCTCTATAGTATGGAATCCCAAGGCTTAGCAGACCAACCATCAACAGAAAGGAAAGACCTTTGGCTGAGGGATCTTGCTCTGTACACAACCTTTGCTTTTTCTGCTCCCTCACACCTAGAAGAGGACAGAAGCACCATCAGACTACACACAATACATCTCAGCTCCATTCAGGTAAACAAACCATTTTTCTCATCCTTCTGCAAAATTGTAACTTTATGTGCTTATTTAAACAGATTTGAACCCAGTTTTCTGTCACTATTTCTTAAGAGCTAAATCTTTGGAGTCATCTTTGGGTAGGTCCACACAAATCTTCAAAAACAACTCTTCAAACAAATTGCACTTGAATAGAATATATTCTTCTGTCCTTCTCCTGCTACTCCTGTTCTGAATAAAATAATCTAGTATTTTAGCAGGCTTTCAAGATTTAAGGGAAAATAAGGAAGGCACAACACTAAAAATGCAATGAACTTATTTTCTCCTACAGCATATTCACACTGACCAGTTTATCATCACCACCTCATGAAGACTGGCAGGCTCTGGGAGTTTTAGAGTGTTGAAGGTGTGAACTTAAAATGTAAGGGCTGAAATTCAGACACTTCAGTTCAGTAACAGCATATAGTCAAGATCTGCTCCGGGGGTTTCCAGCAAGGTGATTTCCCTTCTGCCCCGTGTGCACTCATTCTTACAAAGAATTTACATAAATTCTCAAATAAACTTGTTTTCTAAACTTACAAGCCAGCCTGCACAGGGCAGCCAGACCACATGATTTTTCCTTCATTTGCATTAGAAGACACAGGCTGACTTCTCTATACATCATTGTTTTACAGATATCAGTTGAGGAGAAAAGCATTATTATCTGGAAAACAGAGGTGCACATCAGATGAATACAGCTCATTAAAAGAATTAGTAAACACATTTGTCTAAGCCACCTACAAGGATGATCAAAGGGAAGAAGGACAAGGGCTGATGAAAAATAATTTAATCATGCTAGTTGCATTTCTCCACTTCAGACAAGCCGGTTCCACTAGCAGCTGCTATTTCTCCCTCTGATTTTATGTTACTAACTTGTAACAAATCTTCAGTGAGGCAAGCTACCCTCTTCAGGATAGACACTGTGAACGGCCACTGCCAAAAAGTAACTCCAATTTGTTTATTAGTAAAATATTTTGCCTTTGAAAACCACGTCAGACCAATATTCTTTAGGCATATAGCAAGCTCAGAAAAGAGGATACTTTTACGGATTCCACAAACAGCACAGAAAGGATTAGATTTCTCCACAGTCTAGGACCAACTTCCAAGGAAGATCCTTTTTGTTTATCATCTCAACATGCCAAATGATACTTACATGCCATAATCGGCCACACAATGTTAGTTTGCAGTCTTTCAACTTGACAGGACCTATAAGGCTTTCCAGGAGGGGAGCCAGTACTCCTGAAATGTAACTCTCTGCTGCTCTCACTTGCTCTTTAGTCCTCTCCAAAGCAATCCCTCTGTTCCTCACTTTATTTCTGGAGCCAATAGACCTGCAGAGGCTGATTCCAGAGTGCACAAAAAGGCCTTGCTGCCCCATGCAAAGAAAGAAGGCAACCCAAGAGCTTCTGTAGCATGAAATGCAGCAAATATAAAATCCTCAAACAAAATTCAAGCTGTTCTCTCTGCAAGCAAGTTCATACTGACAGGAAACAAGTAGCTAACAAGAAGTAAATTATCCAAGCCCAGTTCAGAACATGCACAGAAGTAAGGGACTATAGCAAACCAACCAGACCCACCACATATGTACTTTTACTAACTCTAACCTCTGCTAACCTGCTACAAACATGTTAACAGTGCGTGCAAAAGTGACTTTACCATACATCTAGTAGGGAGGACAGCTCAAAGCATCCTCCCCTGAAGGCAAGAACACACTCCATCACTTAAAGCCACTTGTTTTCATTAGGAAATCGATCTACAGAGCAACATCTGAATGCAAATTGCAACGTGCAACATCCTCTCCTGGTCTGACAGGCACACATAATGAAGTATCGTGTCAAGTAAGTAGAGAGCATCATTATTTGATTGCTTTCTTGAGCAAAGAACTCCTGCAAATCTTTCATTTAAAGGTATAAAGAGGCAGCAGTACAGCAAACGCCATCTAAAACTGTGTGAGCAGTATGCAAAGACCTTCAATTTGTTTACTTACAGAAAGCAGCTTTAGAATGCACTGGGTTTGATCAGAGGGGGTTTTTTCTTTTTTTTTTTTTAAACCCTACTGCTATTTCCGCTCCCATATTCTACCAAGTAGAGATCTTGTGGTTAAGGCATTCAGTGAAGAGAAAACAGAGCGTGGAATGCACAGGCAGACAGCCTTCTGCACCAGAAACCACAGGAAAGCACATTAGTTTCTCTCAATTTTTATAGATTAGAAACAGGTTTTTCAACTTCATCACACTCAGAATAATGGGCTATTCAGATTTCCAGTAATCATAGGTGAAGCCTCTGGACAGGCAGTCCAGAAACCCTTCAGGAGACCTTATCTGCTTGGTGCTTAACTTGGATGTAGCAGAGTGTGAACGTCCCTCTGATCACGGCATTAGCACCACACAGCTCTGCCAGCCTTTAACAGGCTGCAAAGCTGATGTTATTTACAAAGACAGGCTGGATGCTACCAATTAAAGGCAAGTAGTTTCTCTTTTGAGCTTTCTTCCAGCATTAGAAAGTATTTTAATTTAAGTCATAAGTCTTAGAAGACTCATTTCCTGTGCATGTGTTAAACTCAACCTTTCATACTGACCAAAACTCAAAGCTGCCTGCAGGGACCGTATGTGCTACAAACACGTGGGACAGAATCAAAGCCCACTAATGCATTGCTGTTTTTCCTATATACATACACATATACATAAAAATATTTGGTTTGTTTTGTTTTTAACCAGGGAAGCAGAGTTATAACAAAGACCTCTTCAAGTAAGTTTTGGCACTGACAGTCTACATGCTCCAGGTTTAGGAAATGACTGTCAGATCCTGAAGACATCAAAACAAATCTGGGGAAATCTTCCTGGGAATGGCAGTGGCAGCCGTTCCTCTGCAGCAGCTCCCACTTCAAAGCACAGCCTGGAAGCTGACACAAGTCAGTGCTCCAACTTGGAGATGTTTCGTCAGCAGGAACAGAACACGGGGTTTTGTCCAGGAGAATCAAGCAGCATGAGTCCTTTCCCTGTATCTATCATGCGTTTTCTGGACTGAGGAGAGACAATCCATTCAAGGAAGAAGTTAAAGAGATAATAAATAACCAGGTGAATAGTGCTGGGCAGTCACAGCAGCAGCTCATAACTCCTGGCACAGGGGAAAAGCTGAGATACTTTTAAATTTCTCACGCTACTCAACTGGCATGGGATTAACTCAAGTACAAAACAGCTACCTGAAGTACATGAGCTGCAGGGAATTTTTAAAGTTTGAACATAAGCTGTTAGAAAACCCAGCCTCAATTATCTAGTCTGAAGCAAGTGGCTGCAGTTTAAATTATTCATCTTCTGAAATCACCCTGAACAAATTCTTCCAGATCACCACCTTCCCTCATGCAGGCAGGCATCCAGTATCTTTTTCAGGAGATCAGCTCAAGAGATGCAGGGCTTTTGTTTATTTTCTTCAGAGTATTTGTAAACTGAAGAAATGCACAGAAGATAGAATTTCAAGGTGCAATTTTAGCTCTTAAACTACAAAAAAAAAACCAACAAAACAACAACAAAACAAAACCCAACAAACACCTCAAATTTTCAGCAAAATCCCCCCCAATTCAATTGGATTTTAAAACCCCAGGTCACAATTTCAGCAAACATCCAGATCAGCACAGACTTGATTATTTTCAAAATCTGCTCTAAGTGAACAATTTTATTATCAATTTCCTTTTTTGGGAGAAAACCTCTAGTGTGTCAGTTGAAATATTCAAGCCCTCCCACAAAACAAGTCAAAGCAGCTAAGGAGGAGGGGAAGCCACTATTAAAAATGTGTGGAATGTAACCTACTGGGCAGAAGGCAGATAATGGGACAAGAAAGTCAACTACTTCAGATCTGAGGCTCTTTTCCCACCAACAGAGGCACTGGGCACTTCTAAATTTACAAATGCTAGAGAATTTTGTCAACTTTTGTAGGATATACATGACTAAAAATAGTTTGACAAAAATAATTTGTCAAATCTGCCAGTTACCGGATAGCCACTATATCCATTCTAATGGGTGCAAAAATTTTAGACAGCTAAAGAAAAACATTTCTTTAGCTACTTCAAAAGCTGATCTTTCAAGTGTATTTTTTAAATTCAAAGGAGTTGAAATGTCTGCAGCAATAGATTTGGGTGTACTGCTCCAGCAAGATAGAAACAAAGCAGAAACTCAGCATGAGACAAAACATTTTCTATAGTTAGTAGATTTAGGTCACAGATACAGGAATTCAGAAATGCCTCAGGTTTTAAACATTCTTGATGAAAGTGAAGCACTCTGTTTAAAACGTCTCCTTGCACCAAGCAATGTTCTCAGGACAGATCAAAGAGCACACCCACTGCCAGGCAGTCTCAGAGATGTGCAGGCTCCCACAGCAGCTGGATCAGCCAGAAGACCACACCTCAAAAGCTGAAGAGCTGCCCTGACATCACAGGCTGAACCTGAAGGAAACCAAACCTCCTGCTCCATATTAGCTGCTCTGACACAGTCTGACCTCTGAGAGGCTTCAGCTGAGCACCCTCTTCTCTGAGAGCAGGACTTGCTCATCAGGGTTACACCCGGGGGCATTTCACAACTCCCCTTGTGCCCTCTGCAAGAGGAAGAGCCACCCCCTAAGTGTCAGCCTGCGCCCCAGAAGGGCTCAGCTTCCCCCCATTGCACAAGGCTGCAGCCACATCATCTCCTGTGGTTCATCTGCTGCAGAAGCAGCTGCCTGTCCCACCCACCCTGCCTGCACCAGGGTCTCACCATGGCTCTGTTGGTCCCCATGAGCTACAGAGAATTCTCCCAGTTCTACCTGGATGTTTGTGAGCCTTTCTACAGCATCACCCCAGGGCTGACATGGTATGACAGAGCAAGTTACAAACCACGTAATTGCCAGAAGCAGGAGCACTTTAAATTACATTACAGCAGAAGGTCTGGTTTTCATGTAAAATTTAATGCTAAAATCATGCCCAAGGAATTACAGTGAGCAGCCTGATTCCCTTCTGATAATTTCTGGATGATTCTGAAGTGCCCCCAGAGAATTAAACCTCCTATATTCCAGGTATGGCATGCAGCTTAAACAGGCAGTTACTGCAGCAATCAAACCAGACAAGGGCTTTAAGGTTTAGCACTCCTTCAGTTGGCAGTATCACTTGTACAACATAAAATAATATTGTCCCAACAGCTAGAGAAGTAGCTAAACCGACTCAAAAGAGCTGGAAGCACAAGACTCCAAACCAAAGCTAAGTAGACAACAGCACTGTGGCTTGGTGACAGCCTGCTAAGAGCCAGCAACAAAAGCAGCAAGGCAGGACATTCAAAGTGGTTGGTCCACTGGGTGCCACAGACAGAACAATTTATTTACAGAAACAAAAAAATCCCCGCCACAAACATCCCTCTTAAGGTCCCTACAGAGACAGAAAGAAGATTATCTCCACAGTTTAAAAGTTCTCCTTTAAATACTCTCAGATGGTAAGACAAGATGCTGATGTGCTAAGAAGGATCTTGGCCTCACAGGTTCATTTTCAAATTGGACGGTCTGGAAAATGCTTATCATGGCATACACCCAGCAGAAAAAAAAGCTTCAGAATTTGCTGCAACATGGCAAGAGGGCTGCTGAGCACAGGAGGATATCACCTCCATCCATGATGTTTTGAGAATTCCCATCAGGATGCAAACCTGCTTCACAAGGAGGGGGAAGAACATCAGTTTAGGGAAAATCAAAGTGATGCAGCACATATGGGTGCACCTTGGAAATCTCCCAGGACATGGCCAAGATTCAGGTAACATAGTTTGGGGTCTGAGAAGAGGGAGGAGAATAGGATGCAAAGACAAAGATGCTGTGTTTCTGGAGGACTTCAGACACAAGCTGCTACGAAAAAAAATCCTAAGCAGCAACCGAAATTGCAAGGCAAAGTTAAAATATACTCATGATTGCATTCTCAGTAATACTGGGTCATGCAAAGCCAGAATGCATTTAAATACATCCCCATTACTTTATTGGGTTTTGCTAATGAAGGCTTGTTAGTGTGAGCTGGTAGAGGAAAACACTGCATGCTTCTTTAAGCAGAGCTGGCAGCACTTATACAAGTATATTATAGACAGGTACCTTTTAACATGATCATAAAGCACCTTCTTAAAAGGAGGGAGAAACACAGAAATATTATGAACACACAGTTAAATAACTCCCTACCTCAAGCAGTGCATATCACTGTAATCCTACTTATTTTCCTTGCATAGAACAAGTCTAATAACAGAAGAAATTTAGTAGATCATTTTTCTACCCAAAGATGCCAGATTTTTCACACAGATTTATCACTGGCATCCTACCATTTCATGGTCTACTTACCAGATATGAAGCAAAACACTCAGATTTGCTTGCAGGTTTATAGATTTATGTCTGCTTAAATGAGGAATACTGAAGATGCTCTGCAATATGAGCTAAACTGTTAGTTTTGTCAGGAAAACTCAAAATGGTAACAATTAAAAATTTCTTTTCCTAGCAAATGTAACTGGTGACTCAACAGTGTATCACTACAGTTACAGAATACCCTGAACAGGACTGGAACAATAATTTGCTGGTAATTGTGTGGAAGCTCAAGTTTGTTTTCTGGTTTAGAAGACTTGAGGAAAGTGACACATTTGATAGTAATTAATGTGTGTACCCACAGCTAATCTGCTGAGAAATAACACTTCTCATAGGTCCCCTGAATAAAGATCTTTGTGGAGCACTTTGCTTGTGAGTGTTACACTAATTTTTTTTCTTCAACTGCACCATTTTTACGTGTCAGTGCTAACATCTAGTTAATTATTAAAGCACGCTGGTCCCACAGCCAGCACGTTATGCTATCTTTAATAGTGCCCTTCTGCATACATTCCTATCTCCTGAACTCATTCCTATCTGGATTCACCGAAAACTACACTTCACTTTCTGCTCACAACTGAGAAGCTGGTGCAGGCCTGCTAAATGAGCTCGACTGCCAGATGAAGCTGTTTGCAGAGCTGCACAGTGAACCAGACAGGGTAACTGAGCCTGGCTAAAAACATTCCCTGGTTATTTTTAACTCCGATGGCTTGCGGAGTTTTGGTGCACCGGAGGGAGTAAATAGCTGTAATGGCAAACTGCTGTGGCAGCAAGGGGACCTCCTCAACGCTTTCCCTTACTTGTAGTACTAGCTTATCAAATTAAACTTCCAGTTACAGCAAAGCCCTGTTTCTTCAGGCTTGAAGAACAAAAACATTTCCCCAGCCTCCCTCTGTCAGTCCCTTCTAAAAGCAAACAACCAACTTGCCCTCGCTCTCAAGGCCCTCCAGTTCCCCATCTGCACCAGCACTGCCCTCGTGGTCACACATGCAGCCCTCACTTGCCAACTGCAGCCCTGAGGAGCTCCACACAAGCCTCTTCCAGAGGCACCTTCTCCTCTTTAGTCCTTTGTGAGATTTAGCCTGAGCACATTTGTGTGTTACCAAGATTCACCATGAACTCCATCATCCAACAGGACCTCCCTCTGTAAGCAGAGTTCATGGCATTTCTCCATGCAGCTAGAGAAGCGCACACTGTCCTCCCCAGCAGCCCTCACTCACTCAGGTTTGAGGCTCTGCATAAGCCCAAGTTCTCCAGCCTTTCCCATTCCAGCAGCAGACCAGAATCCCCGAGCTCGCTGCAACAACAGCCCTTGCACACAATGCTTGATTAGTCTCAAGATCAAGCACTTCAAACGTGAATATGTGACCTTCTTTAGCTTAACCAAGAACAGTCCAGGCACAGCAGCCCAGCCAACCCTCTTAAAAACAGCCCAGTGAAAGCAAGCAATCTACAAAGAAGCAATTTCAACCTCACCAAAGCTCCATGCAGAAGCACCACTTGTATCATGAACATCACACACTGGGATGTGACCAGCTTAAGCATATGCATGGTGGAAAAAAAGTAAGAAAAAACAAAGCAAGCATATTCAGCAAACATCCCTTGTCTGCTATCTACTTTGAGTAATTAAGTTATAAAGAGAGGAAAGAAATATTTTCTTTTGTGTTACCACCTCCCATTACATGCCCTATCCCAAACCCAAGCTGCAACCACACTTGAGCCATAAGAGCAAACAAAATAGCAAAGAAAAGATAAAAAGAGACAAGAAGAAAAGTTGTTCACAGTCAGAGCATGTCTTCATAAAGAAGGATGCAGTTCAAGGTGAACAGAGAGTCTCACTCACTGTCCAGACAGAAATAATTCACTTGAGATGTAACTAGAAATTTGTAGTAGCAGGCTACCACTGCTCTCTCAGAATTTCAAAACAGAACTCCAGCAACTTTGTACGGCTTTATACTTGCAGGCCAACATCCCTTAAGTGCATTATTTGCAATTAAACTTTTCAATCCGGTTCCCTCCTACTCCTCACAGTAAGAGTTTGTCTTGGTTGTTCAAAGTTGCACCCAGAAATCTTTGGACCTGCCCTATGCAGCACAACGGGTTTAAAAAAAATTAAAAGTACCAACTACAGGCATGATTTCTGTTTTAATGTTGGTTTTACATACTTCTTGAACTAGAACAAGAAGTGGTGCATTTCTCTGGTTCCATTTTCCTTTAACAGTGCCTTTTGACCATAATGGAAGACAAGACTGCCAAGGCGGTGCAGTTAAGCCACCTGAATTGTTGGAACAAAGGGAGAAGCTCTCTGCTCATGTCACACCAGTCTAGACCTGCAGACTGACTAATTTGGGAAGGTCTGCACCAAACCCAGCTTCCTACCAGCCAGCCAGAAGTCTGCTACATTCCACTTCATGTAGCTGGTATTTATCTTTGGACACTTCAAGGAGTTCAGTCCCAAATTCTGCAGTGCCGGGAATGCTTTCAGTAAGTGTGAACAGGTTGCACAAGGTATACAAACATCAGCCATTTAGGCCCTTCCAAACTCTTGGAATATAAGGGCCCTACTTATAAGGGCCACCCTCCACCACCACTACTGAGCACTGGAATTCAGAGCTCCAGCCAAAACCAGAGGCAGGAGCCTCTCCCCCTAGTACGGGAAGGAGGCTCAGGGCGAGAGGCCAGCGGCTGCCTATTCATCCCTGGGAGTGCAAAGGGCATGCCAGAGATCTGGGAAACCGTGCCAGGACTCCTTGTGCAAGTGGCAGCAGAAGACGACCTGATAACCAAAAGGTACGTCAATATTTACTCGCTATACAAGCAACTGCTGCTAGGAGCTAGCGCACGGAAAGGTGCTCTCGGACTGCCACGTGGGTTAGGCTATCCCAAAGGAATGTCACTTTGGAAAAAAATCTGTAAATCACTCAAAACCAGAATGGTGAGTATCTCAGAACTTAAGCACTGCTCCAAATTTATGGCAGCTTTTGAACGCAGCTCAGCTCTACCCTGAGTGTGCACTAG
Organism: Emberiza elegans; assembly: GCA_024865655.1. Classification (NCBI taxonomy): domain Eukaryota; kingdom Metazoa; phylum Chordata; class Aves; order Passeriformes; family Fringillidae; genus Emberiza; species Emberiza elegans. Next base: position 3,512,821 of record JALJVW010000139.1, read on the forward strand.
TGCGAGGCACGAGCGCTGGGTAACAGGATTCATTGTGCCACTGCTGGCTATACTGCAACACTCACATGCAGCCTGAGGCTTCCTGCTTGCCTGCAAGGCAAGCCTGAAGTCACCTACTGCATTCCCAGGCCGTAGATCTGTAACCAGAGCGAGCCCAGAGTTTGGCTTGGTAGCAGTGCAGCAGGAAGCAAGGAGCAGAGCGGTTCGAGTTTCACAAGAGGGGCGATGAGCAGCCCTTATTATTCCAGGTGACTGCATCACAAGTCCTTTGTTTTGATTAGGATTTTTATTTCCCACCTTTAACCTCAACAGATGTCGACAATCAGTTGCTCCTGAACTGTATTTTGTCACCTTGAGTGAGTGTAAGGAGGCCCCAGGCTTTATCTCAGTGTGAGCATACCAGTCCCAGCGTAGCCCTGCGTGAATCTGCAGCCTGGAATCCGTGGCATCTTATTCCCTTCATCTGCCTGAGTGCTTACTCCAAGAGCATTTTCTGACGGTCACCAAGGGTTAGTCAGAATACCCAGAAACTGTGGAGGGATTTGCACATCCCAAGTCCAGCCCAGGGAAATGGGGCACCAAGACATCAGGGTCTGTCAAACACCCAGCACGCTGGCTCCAACACCAGCTGCACGTTCAGTTGTTGCTTTTCAATCTACTTTACTGCTCTATTTTGGAGCTTGGAATTCATATGTAGAGCATAAAATTCAGAACAAGCCGTTTAGTTGCCCAACAGCAATTTCAGAGATAAAAGACACTTTGAGATAACCCACCTTTGGGTTTATTGCTAGTTAATGGGAACAGTCCTGTGAAAGTAGCAGCTTGGAAAAGGAAAAAGGGGGAAAAAAGCCTGAACAACTGCTCACCCATCCATCTGCAAGTCATATGCCTACTTTCAGAAAAAGTGTCCGGTATTAAAATTCAAGAGTCAAAAATCTACATCCAACTCACTTTACTCACTAGTCAGTGGAACAGTAAGCTCAGCTCCAATCAGAATTTGTTACAGGCACTTTAAGGGCAGTAGGAAAAGTATTTTCTTTTACAAACTTGGCAGCAAGATTTGAGCTTGGAAATACAGCATGAAATCAGTAAACAAATAAAAAAAGCCCCAAACACTGGAGCCCTGCACAGATTTTGTATTGTGTTAAGAGTTTTAGCAGTTTCAAACATGTTCATGCCTTACCACAGGTAACATTAAGCTGACTGACAAACTAAGCTCAACTCAGCCACACTGAACTACATCCATTCAATATCATCTCAAGGATCTAGTGACATTTATTAACTGATACATTCATACCAGTCACCAAAGCCTACTCAGTATGCAAAACTATACATGTCATTGTCACAAAACAAAAGCCATCGTTGCACAAAGAGGAAAAAAAAACCACCAGGACAAAAATTTGTCAATTCTGATAAAAAATAGACAGTATTTTGCACAGAAGACTTGAAAGAATAAAATATTAGTGGCTTTCTTGCTGCATACTGCTAAAACTAGCTATATATTGTTCAGTTTCACAAAAAAAAATAAAGCATGAAGTAAATGGCAACTGCAGGATAAAAAAAAAATCAGAGGGTGATTAGGTAGTTGCTAGGCTGTATTCCCTTTGAGCAAGGAAACCTGAATATTACAAAGGGCTGAGTTACAAGGGAATGTGGGGTATTTTGTGACAGACCTCTGCATGACAGCTGGAGAAAAGCTATTGTGGCAACAGCTGTGTGCTCTGCACAGCTCCTACTCCCAAATACCTCAGCCTGCTAAGAGGCCAGTTAACTGGCTGCAATGTATTTTAAAAGTTTTCTGCCTCTTGGGATGTGAGCATGATGGATTATTTGTGTATGTTTTCAATAACAGAAGGAATGCTTAGTTCTACCACTTAGCCTTTTACAAAATGCTGTGGTGTAATGCTGAACTATCATTCACTGCTGCTTTCCTAGAGTTTATAGCTGCAACATCCCATTAACTCTCCTCCACAATTAAAACATCTTCACTTCCTGTCTTACCAGTGCACAGGCTCGACAGCAGTAAATTCATCTATCACATCCTGATTTAAAGGAAATGATCTGATATTTCCAGGATGAAATCCTGGCCCACCACCAGCAATATCGAGCTGCACGTACCTCCCTAGAGGAAGAATTTTGAGGAACACACTACTCATTAACCTCTGAAAGCTTTGATCTGCTAATTTGTACTCTAAAGCTACTCCAAGGTGTCAGGTGAATGTCTGAGGGGTGAGCCCAGGCAGCTGTACACAAGTGACCAGTCACACCTCACTCACTGCTGCACTGCCCTAATTAGCACAGCGAGGCTGAACTCAGGACACCAGAGTTTCCCCTGTATGAGATGGGTTTGCTCACTCAGCCTCCTTACCAACACCTTGCTGCTGCAGGCCAGACTGAGGCACAACAATAATCAGCAGGAATTACACTCTCACACACAGGACAGCAAGCACAGGAGCACTGTGCTCTGCCATAACCTCAGCCGCTGCTGCTCCCGCAGGAATGAATGCTCTCTGCTTTCCCACCGTCATCTAAACAAGGCAGGGAAGGATGAGCTGTGCAGACATCCCAGAAAGCTGGCAAGAGAAAGAAGATTAACTGGTTCTTCTTCCATCCTCACTTTCTCATGTTTCCCTTTGTTTTATCTGAAATCAAGGAAGAGTTTTCCCATTTTCAAGTATGAATCCCCTGTTGTCTTTCAAAGACACAAGGTAAATTGCAACACATGCTTCCTCCTCATGATATCCTATCACCACAAAAGTCTGATTTACTGGTAAACAACCAGCACCAAAGTAAAAGCTGCACTTGAGTACTGATTTACTGAAAATTAAAAAAGGAAAGCAACAGCAAGTGTAGAGATACTTGCTAGTATCAGTAAGAAGGAAAAAGCTTTCCTTTTTAAGCTTCAGTTGGTGACAGCCTTATTTTAAACACAAGCAATAAAGAAGCAAAAAAGAATTTAAATCCTCCACTGACATCAGGATCTGTCATGCAGCAAAAGCTAGTACTGATCCATGTTTTAGTGAAGGCCACTACACGTTTGTCACTTAATCCTAAGAAATTCCAAAAATGAAGCACGTGACTTGCTTGTAATCAATTTTAAAACAACTTGGAGCAGTTTCTGTGCAGCCTTAAAAGACAAACAATGTATTTGGCAATGCACTTGCCGTACAGAAACTACCCAGGTGCCTGCATGGCAAAGCACACACTTGATAACATCACAGTTTTAAGAGCTCAGGAAGACGCTGTGGGATATAAATAGTACACCAAGCCTCATCTCTTATTGTCCAAAACCACACAGCAAGCACGGAAACAACACAAAACTCTCCTCTAAGGTACCTGAAGTACTGCCCAGGTCTTTATTTCCCAGCTATTTTTCTTTGGTTTTATTTTGGGTTGTTTGTGCTTTTTTTAAGGCCGAATTTTCTGCTAAACTTCACTGTGCAGTGGCAAGATTTTATCTCAGGATAAAGCTGCCGAGAGGGCAAGAAGATGGAGATAACTTAATGCAAACTGACAATAAGTTGTTTTGAAGAATTCACCCTCAATGTGTCAGCTTAACACTACAGTGCTGCTCCCTCAACACTCCTTCAAAGTGAACTATTTATTCTTCTGCTGTTAATTTGAAAAGATCCTTATATGTGGCAAAACAGACACGGGTTCCTCTTTTGCAGATATTTGCTGAAAGACAAGTGTCAGTCACAGCACTTTGCCCAAAATTTATATCCATATTTAATAGAAGCTCAAACTGTTAGGGGAAAGAATTAATTTCTACAAGTACTCAAATATTGAAGCTATCCAGTACTCAGCAGAACCTTACTGCTCTTAAAAAAGATGGCTATACAAAGGCATAGATTGTGAACCTCCCTTTTTTCCTCCTTCCATCTTTAGGAGAAATTACAGCTTTTTTGTTGCAAAGGCAAAGTTATCCCAAAGCCCTCAATCCAGCCTCAATCCAGAAATCCCTTCAGCAGCCTTTCCCAAGACAGCAGCATCTCAGAACTGAAGCCACATCCAGCTGCACACACGACTGCCACAGTGAGACACAGGCAACACCACCGACAGCAGCAGCGAACGGCACCCTAAACCAGCTGCAGGAAACCCAGGGTTCAATTATCTCCATGCGCAAGCAATGAGGAATCCAATCCACACACTGGGAGCACTGCAGTTATTCCAGCCCCATTCCCTTCAAACAGACCCACCAGCCAGGGTTTTACCAGAAACTGACCGGCCAACTACATATCTGACAAAAGACCCCGGTACAACACATCTCAAAAACACCAGTCAAACTAAACTAGTTCCAAAGAACTAACTCACCCCAAAGGGTCACCTCTTTTGATGTTCTGTACAATACTGGATCTTACAAGCATTCTGGTATCCAGCACTCACCCAAAAATTCAAAGTGCTGTTTTCTGTGTAGTTAGTTAGCCCATGCTGCAGAGCCTAAATTCTTAACAGAGTCGTTGAGCTAATGAACACAGGGATGCATATGTGAATGAAAAACCCGAGTGAAATAAAGAAATGGTGCATTTGCTATCAGAACACCCAACACCTATTTTGTTTTAACAAAACATTAGTGGAGAACACCATTGCCCCAAGCATTAAAAGACAAGTCTGCCCCGCTGTCAAGCAGCCCATCTTAGGGGTAGGCAGAGCATGATCGGCTCACCACAGTGGAATAAAAGAAAACAAACAAGAAGCCATGCTCGCCAGATTTGCTGCTCTGCCGTCAGCAACAGCAGCAAGCAGAACGCATGTAGCTGTCTCCTCCTACCACCATAAACAGAGGTAGAAATGCTAACAGCAACAGGGCAGGGGCTGAAAATAAGTAAAGGAGGTACGGCTGAATTCGTGGCGAAACAGCAAAAAGGGATCTTCCTCGTAACACTGACGCGCACCCTTTGTATCGCCTATCCTGGCGTGGTTTTTACTGAAACCGAATAGACGAGAAAGTTCAATTGTGTTCAAGTTGAACGGCAGGCGCTCCGAGGGCTGGTGGGCGCTGGCCGGTCCCGCTCTCACGGCGTGCCCCGCCGCAAACGCCGCTCCTCCCGGGGGGAGCCGCGGGAGCTTCCCGGCCCCTCGCCGGCCCAGCCCAAGATGCTCAGCCCGGGGCAGCTATTTCGGAGCCGGACGCCGAGTGTCACCGCTCCCCGGCCGCGGCTGCCGACCGCGCCTGCCGCTTCCCGGGCGGAGCGCGGGGCCGGACCCCGCCCGCGACACCGGAGCCGCCGGTCCCCAGCGCCGCGGCGCCCCGGAGCCCAGCGCGCCCGGCCGGCCAACCCCACCCGGCGGCGGCGGCCGCCCCTTCCCGCCCGCCCTCCAGAGCCTTCCCGGGGGCTCGCACCAGCCCTGAGCCCCTCAAGGTCACGCCGCCGCCGGCTCCCCGCCCCGGGCTTCCCGCTGCCCCGCCGGCAGCATCCCACGGCGCCGCCGGGAGCTGCCGCCCGCCGCGCCGGCTCCGGCCCCGGCCCCCCCGCGCCGGGCAGCGCCCAGGCCCCGGCGGCAGGAGCGCTCCCCGCCGGCGCCGCGGCCCCTCACCTGGATGAACTGGATGGTGAGCGCCGACTTGCCCACGCCGCCGCCGCCCACCACCACCAGCCGGTACTTCTCCTGCCCCGGGCCGTCCCTGCAGCCCGCGGCCATGGGGGAGCCGAGCGGGGCGATCGCGGCAGCGCCGCCGCGGGGTCCGACGCCTGCCTCTCTCTCTCCGGCGCTCTCCTCCCGCTCCTCCTCGTGCCGCCGGGGCTGAGCAGCCGCAGGCCCCGCCGAGCGCCGGCAGCAACAGCGCCGAGCAGCGCCGAGCGGAGCCGAGCGGAGCGCGCAGCACCGCCCGCCCCCGCAGCCAGGGCGCCGCGGCACTAATGGCCGCCGGGGGCGGGGCCCGCGCACCGCCATGCTAATGAGGGGGCGGGGCATCTCTTATCTGCATGCTAATGAGGGTGGGATATGCGCGGGGGGCGGGGCCAGCGGGGAGCCGCGCTACAAACGGCCGCAGGGGGCGGGGCCCCCTCATCGCCATGCTAATGAGCTGTTGCATATGCATGAGGGCTGCCCGCCCCGCGGCACCGGCACGCCGCGGTGTTGGTGCGGCGCGGGTGGCGGCGGCGGCCCCGGTGTCCCCTCCGCCCCCCGGCAGACAGCGCGCCGCGGAGGTAATTAGCGATGGCCCCGTGCGCTTTGGTGGGGCGCCCGTCTGAGTGGCTCATCAACATTTATGAGGCTCTGGATGCCCACGGGATGGAGGGAGGTGCGGGTCACCCTGCGCACAGATGCCGAGCCAAGGCGCGGAGAGGTTTCAAGCCAAAGCGTCGCTAATGTCGCTTCCCACCAAGAGGGAAAAATGGGAAAAAGTCACAGAGACTAGAGCCGTTCGCCGCTCTTCATCAGGTTTCCTTGTGAACATGCACGTGAATGGTTTCTCACTCATTTAAGCCATTCAGATCAAGTCCACCCTCTCCTCCGAGCGTCACCCGCCGCTGGATGTCACAGCCCCATTTCATCCCTCTCTGTACTTGGTCAGTGCGTGGTGAATTCACCCTGGGCATCTCCATCTCCTCTGCTGGGGACAGGCTGCTGTGGTCTTCCAGGGCTGTCCTTCCCCTTTGGGGAATATCTTACTGCCCGGGTGTTTCTGCGCACCCGGCACTCGGCAGATGGTCACAACACAACAAAGCAGAAGTTTTGCTTTTCAGGGAATTCCTTCTTCACTTCCTCTCCTCTTTTTGTGAAGATATGAAGCAACAATTCCACGAATGTCCAATCTTGCACGCCTGTACACACGTGTTGCACACCTTTTGCCAACACAGAGCTGTTGTGGTGTTCCTGAATGGCACAATCGCATCAGCAAGGTGGACACGCTCCTCCTCCCTACAAACAAAACTCCAGAAGCAGCGGCCACGCATGGAATCCCCGCTGAAGGGACCTGCCCTGTCCAACACTGGAGCTGCGTGGGGAGGCAGGGACAGCAATCCATGCAGCCTCCTGCTTTTTCACCCAAGAAACCCCGGCTTTGAGCGTTCAACACCCATTTCAGCTCTGCACCAAAAGATGGGAGGATCCCACAGGTGAGGGGGAGCCTCCTTCCCTCCACAGACCCAGGGCAGCGCTGACTGAGATCCACAGAGAAATTACAGCTTGTGGAGCTAATCAGGAGCTAACATGATATCATATATACACATGGGGGCAAATCCATGCTGCAGCCTAATCTTAATTCCACTATTACCCAATTTGTCATGCTGAGCTTTGCAATTCTTTAACTGAATTCCTCTGCTCAAAACCCCAAAACTTTGAAACCAAGAACAACATCCTTCAACGCCCGTTCTGTCTCAGGGGAGAAGAGTGTCCGACACACAGGAAACAAACTGCTACTTTGTGAGTTAATGGTGAAACTGTGCGAGAAGGAGATACTTTGTTCCCGGGACTCACAATACTATTCTGGAAGAGGAATGCCGGCGCTCAGGCTCAGTCGCCTCCGTATTCTCCTGTAGTGATAAGCTGCTTTTTCACATCCGTTTCCTTATTGCCCATGCCAATCAAAAATAAGGAACGACTCACACAGGAAAGAATACGTAGCCTAATATTTTCCAGTTTGGAAAAAAGATAAGTGAGAGGGAGATAAAGCAGAAGTCTGTAAATTCCTACGCAGCGCAGGGAAGTTGAACAGAGAAAGTTTCAAAATAGGAGAACTGAGGGACACCCAGTGATAGTAGGAAGAAACAAGTTTAAACAAACAAAAGAGGACAAAAAAGGACACTGTTTTCCACAGACACAATCAATGGCACTGTGGAAATCTCTGCCACAAGGGGCTGTGGAAAACGAAACTGCATGTGAGTGACAAAAGGTTAGACAAAGTCCCAGAGCAGAAAGCAGCCTAAAGCAGCCACTGAGCACAGGGACTCAGCTCTGACTCGGGAAGCCCCCAAAGCACTGGCAGCCTGGAGGCAGGTTTGCTGAACAAAGAACCCACTTTCTTCCCACATGTCCTGGTTCTGGTGTTCTCTCACCTACAAATCAATTACTGGCCACTGCCAGGATCACGGACCCATGAGAGTATTAATCCAGCAGGACAAGTCTCCTAATTCTTAATTACATTCTCTAGGCTAAGAAAAATCAAAAGCACAGATTGTGAGGAAGTGAAGCTGCAGCTAATTTATCAAGTATTGAGTGTTTTTTTAATCAAAATACAGCTACAATCTCCCAGTTGGCCATTAGTACAGTAACCACTAAACTCCACTGCCAGGAAGGGCAATGACATGAAAAGCAGATTTTTAGTGAGTTTTAAGAGCACGCTAATCTCTATGCAAACTATTGGAATGGAATATCTGAGTTCTTGGCTCAAAGTTACATAGAAAGCCAAACATTTTTATCATCCCTTATTTTTTAGGTTTCAGTTTCATTATACATAACTTAAAACAAATTTAGTATTCTGAAAACAATATCAGTATTGTCGCTGATATAGCTATCCAATCTTGTGAATTCTGCAAGAAAATCTTGTTCTTTAAATAACACTGACAGATATGACAGTGGGTTAAAATAATACAATCATCTACTATGATCAAAAGATTCTATTGCAAAAACAATACTGTTAAATTCTTTGCATTTGTGAAATTTGAAATCTAGTTTTATAAATAGAGTTATATTCTTTCAAAGCACAAAGCAGTGATCAGAGAAAAACAGGAGATGGATTGCAATTGATGAACAGCGGTGGGCTTTGTAGTTTTGTAGCTGCACCCAAAGATGTCAATAAGAATTGTTTACTCATTGCTGTATAAACACAGCCAGAGGGAGAGAATATCAAGTATAGAGACAGTCTAAAACCAGGGCAGATCCAGCCCTGGAAGTGCCAGTCTCTACACCTTATCTTCCCTCAGGAGCAGCCCTTGCTGTGAGCCCTGGTTTCAGAAGACAAGGGGTATGCATGGGAATAGAGGGATATACATGTGAATAAAGACAGGGAGATGAGGGGACTACACACTCCAGGATTCACTTCAGGATCAACTAACCTGGGAAAGACTTGGCTGGTGGTGCACTTTACCCAGCAGGTGAAGACCAGAAACCTGGCACTGACAGGAGGCAGCAGGGCAAGATGATGCAAAAAGGGTTTGGAATGCTCCACGCAGCCAGGAAAATGAATTTCACAGCACCAGTTTTCATATCCCTGGGGAGGTAGTAAATGTGGGATTTCATAACACAGAGGAAGAACTCGAAATACCAAGCGTTGAGATGATGGAGCCATGACCAAAGTTTTGATGAAGCAGCTGGGAAAGAAAGTAGAGCTTTTAGAAGCGTTGCGTAGAAAGAAGCTGCGTCATTTCAGGTCTAGCCTCAATATGCATATTTAAAAAGAGACAAAATCAGGAATGACATCCAGATGGCAAGCTTAAAAGAAAGATCACCATAGTGCTTTATATAATGACAGGAAAAAAAAAAAGACTTCAGGAAGTGCTTGAGGGAAAGATCCAGAACTTTATTTTACATTGGCAGCCTTGCAAAGAAGTGGGTTTGGAAGGTTAGAAGACGTGTGTGCAGTAAGTGACATATTGAAAGCTAAAAAGTGCTCTGTGAGAACGTAAAAGCTTAATTAGAAGAAAACTTCTTCTCAGGCTTAGCACAGAAAAAAGTTACAAAAATCTTTGGGACATGAGTCAGAGTGGCAGGTAACGTTAACTCTGAGTTATTCCACTGATTTAGGATTATATATGTACCTATCACTTGTTTATTGACCTTGCTCAAACAGGCCTTTAAACATCACCCCTCCTACTGTGTGGATAGCTTCACCTAAAGGACATCCATGTGCTGCAGTTCCCACCAAGGACTCCACTGCTGACCACAAGAATATTTTAGGAAAATTTTATTTTCTCAAAGCCATAAAACAAAAAGCTTGGGGAAAAAAGATACCAAAAATTTGGTTTTCCTGGGAATAGGAAAGCAACACCTAATTCAGAAGAAAACATCTGATAACTTTTCCTGTCTAGGCAAAAACCATGAGCTATTTAATGAGCAATGAGCACCTAGAAACTGGGAGAAAAATAAGCCATTTCTCCTCAGACACACTTATTAGTTCTATCTAAGTAAAAAAGAAATCTATTTTCAGCCAAGTAACTACAGCTTTTTATAAATCTTTATCTATTTTTACATCTACCTATTCCAGTAAAGTAGTCTGTAGTAAACACTTCAGAATGTGTCATTTTCTTTGAGGCTTGAAACTGATCTACAGACAAAAGTCCTGGTTTTTTTGTTTGCTTGGTTGTTTGGTATTTTTGCTGTAATGTTTAAGACGGGCTTGTCAATTTTTATTAGTTATTATGATTACATTAGCAATTCACATGTGTTTATACCCAGTAATAATTACAAAGAAATAATATCCCATGAGAAAAGAGTAAAATAAACCGTGTAGGAATAGGATTTTTAGACAAGATTGTTTAAGTTTTTGACGCTATATGTTTTTCTTAACATTTACATGACTGCCTTGAGCAATTAATATGAGGGGAAATATATGGGGTTTTTTTTAAGAGAATGCAGCAGCAGCATCTCTTTAGTGAGCAATTCAGGTTCTGCACACCTGGGCATTCAGTCAATCCTCTACCAAACCAAGCAGTCCAATCTTGACTGATTTGAAATATGTGATTCCAGGTATATTTAGATAATATGTATTTATCTATTTTTACACATTTATTGATTTATCTATTTACTTAATTATGTTACTAGGATAAAAAAAGAGGCAGGAAGGAAACCTAATCTAGTACCTTTTAAACCTTCCCTGTAGACCTTAAAAATGAGAAAGTGATCCCAAGAGGAAATTTCTCCACAAATCACTTCCAAATTACTGCTTGAAAGCGGACCCTTACTCTGCTGGAGAGGTGTGTGTACTTTTCCTGGTCTCTTTCAAGATGAAGGCAGTAAGTAGGGGTACAAACACCAGCTGTGACACAGAAGTAAGCCCAGAGCAGGTGGCATTCCCTCTGGAGCAGTGGCCATGTCCATGTTGCACCATGGAGGTGGTGCCTTCAATCCCTCACACCACAAACAGGTGGTCGTGGTGACCTTAACAATGCACACAGCCACTCCATGTCCCGCCACAGAATGGCCAGAACCTCTGCCCCCACCAGACTCAGAAACTGGGCTTTTTCCTTCACCACCAAAACCGCCAAACACTGCTGGTTTCTGTTCCACTCGTACAGGATATAAGAAACTTCTTATCCCCTTATGCTCATGAGCCTGTTTGCTTTCTTACATTTAGGATGGTTCCGCAGAGCTACAAGAGGCAGCATGATAAAAAGATGGTTTTTGTGTAGGAAACACAGAGCTATCCAAACCCGCCTCTGAATCTCAGCCTTGGGAACAGCCACGTTTTCATACACCTTTCCATCATTCATGATCCTGCTACCCCAAAATGGAGAAGCAGCTGTTATCAGCTGTCCCAAGATTTCTCTGCTGCTCACCTTGCAAAAACCTGAAGGTTTGTGGGCACCTCTTAGTTGCCTTCTATGGCTTTTTTGGAGTTGGCAAGACAGTGCAGCCAAGAAAGCCACATTGCCACTTCTCACCAAAGCACTCTTACCAGTGCTGCTCTAGATCCACTTGGGAGATGGTTAAGGTTGATTAGAGAAAGAAAGAATGAGAAATTGGGTAGGTTGGACTAAATCATCTGAGTCTGACAACATTTGTTGTAAGGTACATGGTTAGCAGTCTCAGAAGCATTGGTGGTTACCCTTACAACTTTATAGAGGGTGGATGAGAAATTGAGGAGAATGTTAAAAAGGTGGAAAAGGAAGAGTAGAAAATAGCCTACTGTAATCTCATTTTCTGGAAAAAGAAGTATTAAAACAAATAATTAAACTATTTGTAAATACCTCCAAGAAAACAAGGAGGCAACTGACAATGAATTTGTCCTTCTCCAGGAAAAAATGGTGTCAAATCAAAATATTGTTCTCCTGTGGTCCATTGACAGGCATTTGAGCTGGAGGAGGCAGTATGCATCCTATACCTTGATGCTGTCTTTAATGATTCACTTTATTCAGCCTGGAGAAGAGAAGGCTCCAGGGTGACCTAATTGTACCTTCTCATATCTAAAGGGAGCTGACAGGAAAGATGGAGAGGGACTTTTTACACAAGCATGTAGTGACAGACAGGGGGAATGGCTTCACACTGAAAGAACGCAGGTTTGGGTTACATATTTGGAAGAAACTTTTTGTTGTGAGGGTGGTGGGGCCCTGGCACAGGTTGCCCAGGGTAGATGGTGGAATGCCATCCACCTCCACTTCCCTGGAAGTGTTTAAAGCCAGGTTGGATGGGGCTCTGAGCAGTCTGGTCCAGTAGAAGCTGTCCCTGCCCATGGCAGGGGGGTTGGAACAAGATGATCTTTAAGGTCCCTTCCAACCCAGGCTATTCTATGGTTTTGTGATTCAAGTGATTTCCAGTGGTTCATTGGCAAAATTGAGGGTAGCAGCACACAACCGTGCAGAAGATGTCACACAATCTAGTATCATTAAATATTTTAGTAATAACCTAGATCATGAAACAAGAAAACACATGTCCTACATTTTCAGAAGCTGCATGTTAGGGAAGAAAACAAGACTAGTGAATAACCACAAGAATTAAAGAAAAGTGCTAAAAAAAGATAATCCAATTCAGAAACAATGCACATATTGTTCTGCCTGTAGACAAGAATTTGTTATTTGATTGCAGTTAAATGTATTAGAAAAAAAAATTAAAAAAATACTTTCCCTTTTCTTAGTGCTTTTCCCTGCTTCTTGGTATTTTACACCATCTGAGCCTGAGCTCCCTCCTTTTACATATATACTTTCAGAAATCTCCTTCCTTGTATTTTATTTCTCTGGCTAACTTGCAGAGTAATTTCCACGATAAAGGCTTGTATTACCATTTGAGTACAATTCTTTAGTATGATGACCTACATTTCATTTTCTGCATATTTCCTCCTTATGCTGAGATCAAAGGAGAGCTAATGATTGAGGCACTGGTCTGACTGAAATTCCCATCCTCCTTTTGCACTGAGGTGATGTGTGCTTGTGCTTCATGGCATTTATTTAGCAAACTGCCTACTCTGCTATTTCCTATAAACTCACTTTTTGTAAGGCCACTCACTTCCAGCCTTGGTTCTATTTCCCTTCACCCTTCATGACCCATTCCCACTGATTAATACTGGGATGCAATTTTTCTAGAATTCCTTGTCCCAGTATTTCTGTACCTCAGCTGGATGCAGAGATCTGTCTGGTTAGTTCTGAGAACTCTAAATCCACAGAGGAGCAAAACGCACTAGGAATCATTTACTGAAATGCATGACCTTGAAATAGCATGGTTCCACAGCACAGATGGAGTTTACCAGATGTCTGAGGCTAGGAAATGATGAGATTTAAAAGAGTCAGTACTTTGGAGTGGTTTAAAAAAACTGAGATTACTGGATAGGATAGAGATACTGCAAGCATATTTAAACAAGTACATCTACGTGTGGATCCATGGCTTTGGTGCCCTGCCTCTCCAGTGTGCACTTACCTGTGCAATGCATGCACATCCTGAGCACAGTGAAAGGCTCTCTCTTCATTGGTATGAATTGTGGGCTCTCCCCTGAACCATCAGCACTGGTCTGAGGGTGATAACCCCTCTGCTGTTGGTTGTCCAATGTTTGGCTCTTCAAGCTGTCATGTTCTGATTGCCTGGTGGTGTCTGAAATGACCAAAAATCCATGCAATGTGGCATCACCGCCTAGGCCCCACAAGAAGAGCTGTTCTTCAAAACAATTACATCATCTTTTAAATTTCCAGCGCTAAAAATAGGCAGGAAGGATTCTGCACCCAGAGACGTCTTGAAGCAGTGCTGTTGTTAGCAGAGGGGTTTGTACAGCAAGGTCCTGTCTGGAGAGAGGTTCACAAATACATAAGCACTGCTCTTTCTAGGACTAAAAGCTGCTTGGGGACAGGAATTTATTTAAAACAAATACTTTCCCCGTCTCCACTCTCTTTTTCATCCATCCTATCACCAAAGTGCCCCATTTCTTCATACCTTCAAGATGCCCCAACAGTTGAGGCTGCCCTTATTATTTGGGTCAACTGAGCTAGTGATCATAGCAGCCTGTGGAACATAACAGGGCATCTCTGCTGCTAGGGAATAAAGAACAGGTTAGTCTGGCTGTGTTTTCAAATGTCACAGCTAGCTGAAATCACAGCTATCGCTTAGGGAAACTGTTTTCTCAGCCTACAACAATTTCCCTCAGCACTGTCATTTCATCATGTAAGGGTTACTGGGGGTGAACAGGGAAAGGTTCAGCAGTTCATTTTATTAGGGTATGAGAATTGAAATACCAATGTAAAAATCTTGTAAAATTGATGTTTTTCTCCTGTCTACCATTCTTGCTGTATTTTCCTCCTATTCCTTGTTGGCAAACTCTATCTCCACTGATTTCCTCTGCCAGTCTTTTTCTAAGATTCTGCCACTGAGTCCTGCCACTGAGTGTAGTGAGCTCATCAAACCCCCTGTACATCTCAACACACGATGAGCAATGGAGTCAACACCCTTCCCATGCCCTTTGTGCCATCAGCAGGCCAGGGAGCCCTTTCTCAGGGCACAAGGTATTGTGAGGCACTGCTGAATGCCAGCTCAAGGACCAGGAAGGGTGTTTTTCCAAAACTCAACAGACACACACTGCACAAGTGAGATTGCTGTCTTCTGGCCTGCCCCACTTTGGGTATGGGGACACAGGAATGGAAGAATAATTGCTGGAGGAGAGGAAATAGCCTGTTGCAGAGTTGGAGCAATTCTTCTTCCACTCCTTTTCCTCCTGCCCCAACCTGCATACCTCAAGGAAACCCTACACACATAGCAAAACACCCTACATTCACAATATCTTCTGTCCAGCTTCAGAGGCACTTGAGCTTTTGGTTCAAAGGTGATTTTCCAAGCAGAAACAAGTGCTTGTTCAAATATGTGAAATTAGGTTGTACTGAGATGTCAGCTGAGGAATTAACATTTAATTTTCATATTTATCCAAGTTGTTACTTACCATTCATTTAAAGAAGCAGCACTAGTGGATCACACCAGTGGATTCTGCACCAACATGTTGTAAGATCCAGTTTCTGTCACAAGGAAATTACCATCTAGACAGACAGAAGAAACACTATTATCCCATTGCAGACAGGGCATTCAAGCACAAACATGCCAGGGAATATGCCTGAGGACACCCAGAAAGACTACATCAAGTCAAGTGAGCCATATTGGGGTATGAACAACACCAGCCCTTTACTTGTTGCTCCAGACACTCTCTGTCTTCTCCTAAATCAGCCTATTTAATTCATCACCAGGAACACCACAGATGAAGAAACTGTTGAAATCTATTTTGTTTTTGTTGTCTTTATTTATGCACATGAGAACAAGAGACTGAAGTCAGTAAGAATCAACGAGATCAACACATCTGCTGTAGGAATGAATTACCTTTAAATATATGTTTTAAAACAGATATTCTGGTTTCTTATACTCCTATTCACTGAAAATAGGAATCTATCTGAAAAACAGAAAATGTATCTAATGATGGAAAAATGGGGAAATTCAGGTAAAAGTAAACAAGCCAGCTTGATAAGAAGTGCATGGTAAACAGACATTTCACTGAGAAGGAGACTTTTCAGATATTTCCATGACATGTTGTTGCCACTTGAAATGTGGTGCCTTCTGGTGCTGTCTCAGAATATCTGGCAGAACATGTTGTATGTAATCAGACGCTATTTTTTCAATGTACAATTTTTTAAAATTCTGTCTTCTCCGATAAGCATCGTGCAAGACAAATGTTCTACTTGCCAAATAATTTCTTTCAGAAAAATTGAACAAACACATCTCTAGGATTTTCTGTTCCTAGCAACTCCAACTCCCATCTTTAAAAGTTTTAATGCAATAAAGCAAAATCTTTAAGATGCTTTGGCTCACTGTCAAATCTCCTACTAAAGGAAAGTATATTTAAAAGATATTTAAAAATAGTAGGAGTCACACAAAATCATAATGGAAAAAACCTATAATAATAGTAATTAAAATTGCCATTAAATATAAATATATCTTTCTATTACATAGAATAAACAGTCACATTGAGGAGCTTACACTTGTGAGCTCACTGAAGTGTGTGCATTCACCACTTCACCAAACTCACTCACATTCTCAAGACACCACCTGCCTTTACTACTTTGTAGTAAATGAATGCTAATTAGTAATATTCCAGTTAGCTCTTACCCAACTAAATCATTTCTTGGCTCCCCAGACAGAACCTTTGCATGGACATTCTCCAAAATCATTGTCAAGGCTACAGCCTGATTTTAATGAGCGACATCTCAAAAAGCACAAAGGGCAAAAAGGAAAGTGGTGAAAACGAAAATGAGCAGAGACAATGTCAAATAACACGTTCAGTGGTGACAAGAGAGCTGGCGAGATATCCAACCCCAAGGTCAGCCCATCTTGCCTGGCTACAGCAGAGCTTGTGCAGGAAACCAGCAACTTTTTCTCACATTATCACATTGGCAAGAGCCGGGTGGGGAAGTGCAGAAAGTGACCTGCAGTTTTCCTGGGTCTGGCACCAAGTCTAGTGTGTTGGATTTGCACTTCAGAGCAGCTCAGAAGATGCAAGGAAACATTTGCCTACTTGGCTCTTGGCAAATGAAAACACTGAAGTTCTTGCCTGAGCACTGCCTGCTAACAAGGAATGTGGTGAAACAGGAGTGGGTCGGGAGACAAGACTTTTTGCACACCTTTTTCTTCTGACCTTGTTCCTGTTAACATTCCTTGTCCTGTTCTAGGTGACCCCATGGACCTGCTGCCCAGGCCTTCTCCTAGTGCTGAGCTGGGCCACAGGCAGAGGCAGAATGAGAGGCTCGTGTGGTGGCCAAGGCAGAGTGAGCTGGCTCTTTCTGAACAGCCTCTGCTTGGGGGAGGAAGAAAAAGGCATTGAGTTTCTCAAGCTCTTTGTGGCCCTTGTCAGCCACCCTCTAAATCCTGCAGCTCTTGTCCCAACCTCAGTTCGGACTTCAGGAGTCAGAGGACTCATGGAAGCATCCAAGACACTTCTCCCCACAGATTCCCCTTCATGACAATGCCATTCTCCCATTCGGACCCCACCCCAGGGCAGCTCCACCCACGTAACCCACAAGCACTGCCGGTCAGTGGTGAGCATGCTGATGGACCAACCAACACACGTTTGCAGATATCCTGGCAGGCTGCCCCAGGAGGCCTTGTGGCATCTGTGTTTCCCTCTCCTCCACCATCAGGTTCAGAAGGGATGTCCAAACCTTCTTCCCGAGCAGGATCACTCACAGCATGGAGTGGAAGAGGCTGAGAGCCCTCTGTGCTGCTGGTGGTGAAGCCATACTGGCACAACAGAGGGAACAGGGCTAGTTTAGCCACATGCCATGAAATACTGTGAATAAATGGAATGTGCTTTTTTCGTTGACTACAATATGGCAGGTCCTGATTGACAGACCAGACACGAATGTGCAAACTGCACAGGCTGCACAAACAGAGCAGCCCTGATGGCTGTTGTGTCCTACACAGCTTCTGCAAGGAACCGGATGAGCCTTTCCATCTGGACCGGGCAAAGACTGTTTCTTCAGCAGCTTTATGCTCATCCTCGGCAGTCTGTGGGTAGGTGGAGAAGCCAGAGGACTCTCTGTGTCTGACCATGCCTCCATGAGCAGGGTCAGCTGAGCAGGGGAGGGAGGAGTTCAATGACTTTTCCATCCCATTCATTTTCCAGAGGAAGTGTTTAGGTGTGCCCGCTTTACCCTCCCTCCCTTGGCCACCTCAATCTGTGCTTCTGAGGAAGCACGGCTTCTCTGACCATGTCTGTCCTGGCCCTCTGTGTCTTTTTTGACCTTTTGAGCATTCTGGCATGCAGCTGTGACTGCTGCCTCCACAACCCTCAGGAAACATCACGGGCTGAGGGCTACGTGCTTCGCTGGAGAAAAATGTGGCTGACAAGTGGCTGTGCCATCCAGCTCAGGAAAGGGGGGAGGGTGAGGAGAGATTTGCTTGCTGCCTGCTTCCTGGGAGGCAGTGGAGAGGGTGGCAGAAGGAATAAGGCAGTGTAAGCAGTCATATGGATGGGGGAGGAAGAGCTGATGAGGGCTAGAAAGGCAAGGAAAGGAACCAGCTGGTTGGATCACAAAAGACAAAAAAAGCACCCTTCACCAAGGAAATCCTCTCTCCTTCCTGTCCACAGTAACACAAGCCCTTCTATCCTGTCCCATTTTCTATCTTTTTTGTCTCTAGAGAAACCGGCCATTTCCCCTTGTACCAAGGCTTTTGGGCAGCCACTCTACCCATGGAACCTCACAAAGGGCCACCTGCTGCCCAGGTGGTTTAAGCCCCTCCATGGTGTGGAGAGGAGACTCCCAAAAGGTCACCATGTGCTACAGAGCCTGCTGCCATTTTGTGCCCTTCAGCCCACACCTAAAGAGGTGTTATCCACCATCCTTCCTTTTGCTCCCTTGACAGGCCCACCTGGCACTTCTTGGGAACACAACCAGTGGAGCAAGGAGCTATCCTGGCAGAAAACGCAACTTGTACCCCATGACAATTGCTCCACAGCGCTGCTGTGAGGGAATTACAGACCAAGGACATGGTGTGGTACAGCCCTGGGGTCAGAGAGACCAGCAGAGTCCTGACCACAGCTTGGCACCACACCAGATTGCAACGCAGCCAAACCAAGAGCTGCCAAGTTCGCTGTCCCCACAGGCACTGGGAGCAGATGAGTGCGTGCCTTCAGCCACAGCCCACAGCAGCGAGCATCCTTGTCTGGCTGTGGCCATGGAGCCTCCTGCACGGCAGGACAGGGCCCAAGGCAGGAGGAAGCAAACCCAGCTTGCTCCTCAACAGGGTTATAAGAATGCCATCACCAGAAGCCATCTGATGATGCAGCCAAAAGTTATGGTCTGTTCATTGTTCAGATTTTCATTTTGTTTGGATTTACCTGATACCAGTGAAATGATATACATTCATATTAGTACTGGCATTCAGATTTTTTACACTTAGGGCCAAAATGATTAAAAGGCTTTGGCTTCCAAATACTTTCATTAAGCCATGCCTTCCAATTTGCTGAAAATGCTCCTTGCTTTGTTGAAAGCAAGATTTCACACTACATGTTTGACCAAATTTCTTTGCAATTCCCACTCTCAGAAAAGTAAAGTAATTTCTTGTTTCATTGTAGGAAGTCACAAAAACAAACTGTCATTCATCCATGCCCTACAGGCTTTTTGACTCTTCTTTTGGCACTTGCTTTAGTATTGGAGAATCTTCATAGATAATCAGGCAATGAAGTGTAAATTCTTTTCAGTGTAGGAAGTAAAAGATAGCCCTTTTTTTCCCAGAAAAAATGTCTAATATAGACAAAACCTCAGTTTTGTTTTTGACCTTTTAGTGTGATGCTATATCTGAGCATGGATTCATCCTCATGGACTTCTTGCTTTCATGTCAGTCTGTATTTAATAACGAGAGGCATAGTGCAAAGACCACCTTTTCTGGCCACGTGGGAATGGGTTGCCCACAGTTATGGACATTACATCCAAAGCAGCACAATTGCATTATTTTTGTGTCTCAATATATAAAAAAGCTGCCCTAGGGATAACAGGCAGGTCTAAGTAATAAACACATAACTTAAGGGCTCCTGCTGTGTATTTTTGACACTCCTCAACAGTGAGAATTAAGATCTACAACTCCCGTCTCTCAGCTGATAACATCAAGACAGGCTGCAGTGACTGCACAGAGCCTTCCTGAAATCAAACTGGTCTCTGTGCAAGCACAGCAGGTCACATGGGGACTGTCAGACAAGAAGTGCACCATGTATAGAAGCAAGCCCCGTCTCCTGCCCCAGGTGAAGCTGTAGAGTGGTCTCTGACTCGATTCTGTGACACAGGGACATGCTTTTGCTGGGGACAGGGACAGCAACTGCCACCAGCAGCTCATAGCTATGCAAAGAGGTAATCTCTGGTGGAAGAAAACCCAGCCATCACAGAATAATTAATCTTGCATTCCACTTGAGATCTCGCCCACACAGATGGGAGAAGGTGTGTCATGATTCAGATCACTGCCAAAATAGCACGGCATGGCATTTTGCAGTTTAATTGTTTCAACAGATCGTTTATTCTTTCTGTAAGAGCGAGCTTGACTGGAGCTCTCATCCTTGGAATACCAGGGTGAACTCCATCAAACGCAGTTTACTTTTCCTGAGGGACTAACAAGACCCCTGTGGGAAGTACAGCAGACTGCACACTCCTTAGCAGAAACTGGTGCTCAGCACCTGGACATGAGGGAGAACCTCTTCACTGAGCAGTGACCGAGCACTTACCAGGCTGCACAGAGAGGGTGGGGAGTGTCCCTCAATGGAGATATTCCAGAACCATCTGGACACAATCCTGTGCCATGGCATGACCCTGTTGGAGCAGAGAGGTTGGATGAGATGATCCCCCTTGTGGTCCATTCACAGACCCATTCTGTGATTCTGTGAACTCAGTCATTTCTTCAGTTAGTTGGGTTTTTTTTCCCTAGAAATGTCAGAAGTGGCTTCTTGTTTTAGAAGTTTTAGTTCAGCACTTACATATTAGGGACTTAGTAAGTATTTTAAAGTAGGTTTGTAATAAGTTCATAAAACATTTGTTAAATCTCAATGCATTCAGCATGTACTTTTATATGTCACTGGCTTTCTCAGAAATAAAAATTAAGGCAATGAATCCCTAGTTAGACAATTAAAACACAGGATACTGAAATGCTTTTCAGAGAAATACATGAGGGCACAGGTGTGACTATCAAAAAGCTCTTGGGTTCTCTAACCATGCAACTACCATACTGAGAGAAAAATACACAGATATAGGAAGTCAGTTGTAGAAACAAACAGTGTAAGGGGCTACAATTTCCCTGTTTGTTCCCCACTGGATGATAAAGAGGTATTTGTATAATTTCCTGACCCACTACATTGAGATTAGGATGAATTTGATTTGATCTCACTGCAGGGTTCCTGAGCTTGAAGTATGCATGGTGAGGTAAGCAAAGCACTCAGCAATTCACCCCCAGAGTGCCATCTTATCTATCCCTTTTTAAGGGATTAATGCAACACTGGCTGAAATTGGTGAGGTTCTTTCTGCAGAGTTCATAAGAATTGTAGCTATCAAACATGATAGACAGAAAAAAAGGGCTCTGCAGCCACTGTGGAGGATACATGAACAAACAGGAAATAGATCTGCTATTTAAGTGTGTTTATCTGCAAGCAATCTGTGAGCGCACACCAAACACATTAGTTCTTCATAACTCATGAACGGAGGCAATCCCATTTCACCTTTACACGGAGATGGCCTTGTTCTTCAGGAGGGAGAGCCACAGGGCACAGGCAGATTTCTGCAAGGCAGCAGGGTCACTTACCTTATCTTAGTCATGGAAATGGCACGTGAACTGGGACAGAGTCCCCAGGACCTTCCTTTGATACTGCCACAGAGGCTTATTGCCATGGCTGAGGTGTTCCAGCTTTCAGAAGCTTTCTTCACACTCCATTGCTGCAATGGAATGCTTGGATTTAATTCACTACTACTAATAAAATAATATTTATAAATATAGGTACTTAAGACAGGAGGTAAACTGTGATCCAGCAACCAATATTTATGTTGGTTTTTTATTTTGAAAGGCCAAGCTTAGGAGAAATGAAGCACAAGGGCTGCAATTCAATCCATACATCCTTAGAGAGCAAATCTTCCCGAATTTTTCAGCTCTAGACAACACCTGCCCAGAAGGCAGCTTGCACTAGTTACTAGTGAACTTTGCCCTTCCTTAAATAACACATATAAGAAATCCCAGGAACACAAATAATACTCTCCCCTTCATCCCCCTCAGTAGCTGAAACAGAAATTAGTAGAATGAGAAAAGCAAATAAACCCACCACACACGTGATGATGCTGAACAAACGTGAAAGCTGAGCTGCAGTCTGGTTTGCAAGAGCCCTTCGCCTCCACTTGGAGCAGCCAGCCTTGGAACAGCCAGCCATGACTTCCCTGGTGTACACAGTAGGGATAAACAGTGGATTCACTCACACAGTAGTTGCAGTGACAGTGATTTATTCAATAAAAAGCAGCTCATGTCCACCCCATCACAAACCTCTAGTAAATAGATTCTATTTATCTCTCCACCTACTTCTTATTCCAGCCTTCCTCAGCGCTCATTATTCTCTCAGCAGTCACAGCATCTGGAGTGTTGCTTCACCAGCATTCATTTCTTCAGTTCAAACCTCACCCAGGAGGAAACATCCCCCAGTAGGAAAGCTTGATCCCCACTCAATAGGATTATTTATAATAATAATTATTAAATAATAATAATTAGCCCTCCACGGGCTCCCAAACCCCTCACAGCAATTCCTTGCTTTGCCCTAGGCTGGTCACAGTGGATCTCTAACAGTAAGTCATCTTTCCCTTCACACTGTCTTGGAGTCCCCTCTTTCAAGGAATTCCTTTGCTGGTCTCTTTCCTTTGTGTTCGTGTTTCCCAGCTTCAGTGAGTGACACAATCTCACTTCCATCATTGCTGCCATTTCCCTCTTTCTTTCCATAAGGATTTCCTGAGCAACTCTTCCCAACTCAAACCCTGTGTCTTTGCCACCATCTCCTTTTTTCAGCTGAATTGTGCTAAACCCAAGATTTTGTTCAAGCACATGGGAGACAGAATTACAGTTAATGGAAGATTTTTTGAGATCATAAATGTCTGAAATCAGAGGTCATGTATCAGGCTAATACAGTATCTATTAAATGTGCCCTCAAGCTTTGTTTGATGCGTTTGTAAAAGCAGAAATAGCAGTAACAGCAAGGAAAGGAGCAATTGCTGAGAATTTCCAAGAGCTGTAGCACATGCCTGGCATAAAAGAAGGAGATGACAGTAATCAAGGTTAGACTCCTCTGTCAGAATTGTCTACTTGCCCCTCATACCAAGATTTTGCACTGAGTTCTCCTGATGCTCATCACCTCTAAGAGGGCAAAATGAAAACCCATTACCCCTCAGGTTAAGGTGAATAGCTAGTAGGTGTGCTGGGAACATCATCTGACAACTGTTGCTTCCCCTAAGTAAAGAGAAGGAAAAGGTATTGTGCATCAGAAAAGCACGGGAGTGGCCTGAGGCTTCTCCTTGGACACTGTTAATCACACCTAATCCTTACCTTAGAGCCTTTCCTTAGGCATTGTAAAACAGAAAAAGAAAGAACAGGATTTAAAAGTTCAGGACATCATTAAAGGCATGGTTAAGGGCCAAATTAAAGGAGGAGAGTGATGGAGGAAGATATTGGAAGGTGAGAAATAGTATCAAAGGTTAAACTAATTTTAAGTTAAAAAAAATCCCAAACAACAGAGAGTGGGAAGCTAGTGAACATGAATAAAAAACAGCTGAAAACCTCTGAACATCAAAATATTCCAATAGACAATATCAGATCATTCCTATCATGTATGTACTGGGAATAAAGCCAAGAGACTGGAGCAAAGGAAATGGAAGAATATGAAGGAGAGAAGGAAGTCTAGAAGAAGTATCCATTTCAATATTGAACCACTTCACAGCTTTCCCAGTTTCACTAAAATAGATCATTACAAGCAAGCAGCTTTTTCCAGAGGGAAGCAAGTTAATAAAAAAATTAAAATATTACCAGCTCTTTGCTATAAATGATAGTTGTCTCTGTGCCCAGATATTTTGCCTTTGGGAGCAAAGGAGGTTTTTCCCCCCATCTGCTGTTATTGGAGAGATTTTACAAGTATTTCCTCATGCTGCCTCCCCATGGTTCCAGAGTACAACTAGGTGTAGGCTGGGGCTATGGATAGATCATGACACATTTTATAGAGAGGAACAAAAGATGATAAATTTGGTTCCAAAAAGTTAGCTGTAAAGGTCATCTGCTGACAGGTTCCATAGGACTGCCAGATTACTGTTTGAGTTCAGGTATTGCCTAGGAATATCAGACAGAAACTCAGAGTCTATTTCTGAATGCAACATAGAGATAATTAACAAAAATTACACCACTTCTAATAAATTACACTGCTTCTAATGAATTAAAAAATGTAGACAAATCCGGTGCTCAGTCAGACAGTTTCAGTGCAGAAGCTCATAGTCTAGGAGTTGGTTCTCTCACACTGAGAGGCTAAAGAAGAAAGAGTGACAGGGCAGGCAAGAAAATAGGCAACAAAAAAGCAAATAAAGTCTAACAGGAAGCCAGGACTTTGAGGATACAGCTCCTTATTTGCTCAGTCTCCATCTTCTAAAAGCTGTGAGAAGGTTCCCCCCCAAGACATTTTGTTATAGAACCTTTTCATCTTTTCTGGTTTGTTCTATTCAGCAGTCACTCAAAAGTTAGATAATGGAAAGTAATATTAAAGGTTATGAAAGAAGTAGAGTTCAAATTTTGAACAGACATGCAAGTGAGCCTTGTCCTTGCCTCTTCACTGGAGGAGAAAGGTGGGAACTAATACTCTACACCTCTGCTAAATACTCACCTGATGTAATGAGACCTGCACTAAATAAACTCTCATGTCAACCACATTTAAGAAGTTCGCTGGAATTTTCTGCTTTTTTAATGGAAGGGTCTTCTAATTTTTGCAGATCATTCAGTATGAGGTCTTACAGAGTTACAGACATGAGATAATCTTCCCTAATTACTATCAGTCATTATTTCTTCACTATTCATCATTGTTTTTCACACTCTGGTAGATGGCTTGTCCTCATTTTAATCAGTCAACTCATCCCACGAGTCAGAATCTGTAAAAATGCCCAGTCAATACTTAATTCTGTTAAAGCTGAAATTGAAAACCTTATCTCATAAACCAAACTACATTTTGCAGTCTGGGCTCTGAGTCAAAGTCAGGTGACGTGAGGGAAAGTTCAGAGAATCAGAAGAAATTCCTGGAACACCTTGTAAGCCAGTGACAATAAACTGTGTGTCTCACCAAATTCCACCTCAGGTAGATCCCTGCCACCCTACACTAGAGAACACTGTCACAGGCTCACCATTTCCAGTAAAGATAATTGTATTTTAGTGGGGACTGATTCTGCATCCATTAGTGGCCTGCTTAGTGCTGAAAGGCTTGATGGGTTGTTCAAGATATCTAGAATAGTATATTATCACACAATTATTGGAAAAGCACCAGGCAGACTATCAAATGGTTCTCTCTCTCTCTCTCTGAGATTTTTAATTAATACTGGAGGACATGCTTTCCTGCATTTACCTGCAGCAAAATTCTGTAATCCTTAAACACACAGAAATCATAAACCAGAGAGAAATTAAAAGTATATGTATAAAGGTGCCTTTAAACAACAGTAGATATCAAATCTACAATTTTTTTCTGATTTTAGAGCTTCAAGAGGACACAATTTTTGTGATTTACAGGAAGAGAAGGGTAGAGACTTGTGTTCCTGCTTAGATGTTTGCTGGGAATTCAGTCTCCCAGCATGGTGACTTTTTACTTGATGGTTTAGATAGATGTACGATTGAATTTACAGCCAAATTACCTTCATAATATTAGTAAATGAGACTGCACTGCTCTGTATTTATAGTCTTCTTGGAAATGTGAGATTCATCTGCCCTTTCAGAGACAGACATCAATGAATAGACTAAGAACTCCAATGCAAACGTTTTCCAGTAAAAATAATTTTATCTATTTTTAGGTTTATATTATTTTACTTATTTTAGATATAATCAAGCAGATTAAGAAAAACCATGGGGGTTTGAGCTGCTGAGAACTCTGAGTTTTCTGTGAAAAGTGAGCTGAAATAAGCCAGGTAGGAGGTATCCCTGGACAGGACCTGCTCAGGGACCTGCCCATCCCAAGAATGAGGAACATTTTGTGACTCCTCACAACACCCTAGGATGGCTTTAGGGGCACAAGTAAGGAAAATGCAAATAAAACAAAACAAAACAAAACAATCTGAGCTGGGAAACTTAATTATTTCTTATCTGAGTGGGTCCCACAGCAGAGCAAGTGCAGCCTTTAGAAGTGTACCACCACTAAATGTGAGCACTCACCTCTCTGGGAAATGTCTCATCCTCCAATCACTGCTGGGCCTCTAAACTGCAAACTCAGGTCACCAACATGTGGGGAAAGATTGCTGTTAAAAATCACTTATTTTATTAAAGCAAGACCTAAAACATTAAGAAAGATTAATAGATTTATAAAAACCCCAAAAAGCATTTCTTAGGTATGGCTCTTTAGCTGTTAGCATGGACTTCATTAACTGAATTCCCAAATAGCCTTGAGGCATGACCAGAACAATATTGGCAAGATCTCCCACCCTGAGCAATTGGACATGAATTTTTTACTCCCTCAAACATAAATAAAACACAAAACTCTGCTGCTGACTAAAACCCAAACCAACCCCTCCCTCACTTTTCACACATCACTTACTCAACAGAAATAGGGTGGGGTTAAAGGGTCCCTGCAGTATGGAAGGGGGACGCAGAGCTGCAACAGAAAGGGGACAAAAGTCACTATTTTGTTATCCTCCATGCTGGCAGCCACATCCCCACTGCCCACTGTCCTGCCTGCAGCCCCACATCCCACCGGGACACTGCAGAGAGCAACTCCAGCTCAGAGCAGCCTGTGCCAGAAGGAGGTACAAGCACCCCTCTGCCTGAGAGCATCCCTAGATTATTTTGGAGTTTAGGAGAGGACAGAGACAGTTTGAAATCACAGTTGCCTCTCCTGAGCAGTGAGATTCTGAGGAGATTTTTCCCCAAAGTAGCCCAATTTCAAAAGACTTATAAGACCTGTTTAGGAAAATGAAGAAGGGTCTTCACTGTTATCCTTTTTGTCCTGCCATCCAGCAAATGAAACACAAATTAACCCTAACCTGTAACTTGCAATTATTTTGCACCCATTTCTTTGGTGTGCTTCTCACAGAGGGAGAGAAAGTCCAGGCTGCCACCACCACGCTAGGGCTGGTGAGAAGGTCAGGCGTGAAGCTCTCGCAAACCTGTGCCTGCCGTGATGCAGCTGGAGAGCTCAGAGCTGCTGAGGGTTAAAGCACTCCAGGACACAGGCTTGGCTTGCTGCTGTTATCCAAACAAGCTGGCAGCAACTCCCTTTTCCACTGAGAAGAAAGGCTCCTGTGTTAGATTTGATAACTTCACCTTTCATCCAGTAAGTCTCCTCAGTATGAGATGAAGTGAAATGGGAATCCCGCACCATGGACTTAAAGCCATCAGCTTTTTGTTACTGTTTCAATGTTTTTAAAATTATGCAACAGACTACCTGGGAAGTTCTGGGGAGTTCTTGGGCCTTAGGCACACCTGGGAAAGACAGGTTTCTAAGTCAGACTTCCAGCTTGATTTGTGTGCTGCTTTGAATCTGCTACTTTTACTGGTTTTGGTTTGTTTAGCCTTTTTTGCAGTGCCTCCTCAAACAGTGAATTCTTCCACATATTGACTCCCACCATTCATTTATGGAGCCCAGCACGACAAACTTCCATCCAGCTCTTGCTGAAACACATGTAATAATCTAGTTTGATTCTTGCTGGGCATGTATATACCTCACTAAATCAATGGGATTTCAACACTGACCTTATTATTTTAAGGGCTTTAGGAAATCAACTCCTATTGAGACTCGGTACTTGAAACAATCTCCAAAATATAGCAGACAAAATCAAGCAGAAATGCAAGCCTAGCTAGAAGCCTGAGCATGGCAGTAGGTTTTTGTCTGAGTCCTGCCTTTGTTCTTGGACATTCAGGCACACACATAGTGCCAAGGCCCTCCTTGGCATTATGTGCACGTAGCACAGACAGAGGGGAGCTCACCCTGAGCAAGCACAGCAGTGTAATCATGAAAAACACCTTGGTGAGCAAAGGGGAATGTAAGAGCTGTAAGAACATGAAGAGAGTCTTGGCTTTAGTGCTGAAGGAGGACTACTGGCCTCTCCAATGAACAACATCTGTTCCCAGCAGCTCCTCTTTCACCAGTTTCACTTCAGTGAGACAATCAACAAGACCCTGGATAGGCTCATCAGAGTAATATCAATTCTAACAATGCTTTTAAGTGCAGCAAAAAAAAAAAAAAAAAGTCAGGACAAATGAGCCAGGGTAGATACACATGTGCAGTATTTTCCCTGAGTGATGGAAAAGAACAGGTGGCACAAAGCCCCAAACCCCACCATTTAGAAAGTTTTTCCCCTTTGATTACCCAATGCACTTTCATTTTGCCTGTGCTGTATAATCAGGCAAAAAAAAAGAGGAAACAACGGTGACTTTTTGAAACTATAAGGACCTAAAGCTCCCCACAAGCACAAAGGACCAAAGACCTGGGTTCACACAGCGATCCAGACCTGCAGAGACGCTGTGTAATCCTGCTTCCTTTTCTCTCCTAAGCAGAACAGAAACTGCACTTACATCCTGACAGGCAGAGTCACCAAAGGGCGTGCTAGATGACCCAACAGACCTTTTGCATCTCTAATGTCTGATTCAGTGCAAAGAATGCACTCCTGTGAATCATGACTCTGAGCTCAACAGGCAGTGACACAGCCGGAGCCAAAAGACCTCCAAACATTGCCACTCACCCAAGCCACTATTGTAGGCATATAATGAGCAGAAAAAGCTGATGTGTTTGAGACAGAAACACAAACCAGAAGGCAGTCTGCCAGCCTGATCCCTTCAGCAGCACGTTTCCCTACCCAGGTGGATTCTTTGGGCTAAAAACTGCGTGGGCAGGGGGTGGAAAAGAATCCCAAACTTGGTACCTCTCAGGCAGGTGGAGGACCTGATTCACATTGCAATCATTTGTAATAGCCTGCAGCCAGAAGGCCAGATGCTGTCATCTCCTCAGATCTCACAAGCAAAGCAGTGTAGGCTGGATCAATATTTGCAGTGGAAGGTCTCCAAATGGCACCAACGGGGGCAGGAAACGATGCTGATGAGAGCTGGGCTGGACCCAGCACTGAGCCAGAGCTGCAGGGTGAGGTTTGGAAGGAATTACTCAGGCAGAGTTGCCACTTCTTACACAGGGCTCTAAAGGGCAGCCCTGGTGATGAGGGCTCAAGAACAGCACTTTCTCTTGGAGTAGGGTTTCCTGATACTCTGGACAATGTCCAGCCTGTACAGTTGCATCCTAACTCCTTCCTGCAGCTGGAGACAACAAGGATTTGCCATTCCAGCAAAACCCCTGCAGGGCCTGGGCTCTCTCTTTGTGTGCAGAAACACAGTGATCTGCAGTTCTAGCTAACTTTGGAAATTTAAGAGGCTGGGGTTACTGAGCTTGCCCCAAAATCTTAGACCGATTTCAATGTCTAAGGATTTGCTTAAGGAATGCATTGGTTTTCTTGAGCTGTTTTCTCCAGTTAAAAATAGCATTCAAATAGATAATTCTAAGTTTGAAATGAGAATCTTTGCATATGCTTCAGCCCATTTTGTCTATTTTGGGAATGGACAAAGAATTTGAGACTGAAAAAATAAGTACAAGCAAAATACAGTTGTCTCCTTGTTACTGAAACAAACACCAAGTCATATATTCTCATTGTCATAAAAAAGACTTCACGGGGACAAAGAGACTCAATGCCACAGCCTGCAGCAAAGATACCATTAATAAAATAAATCACATCATTCACCACCACAAGTGGTTCACTTTAAAGGCAAAACATAGGGAGAATAGGACTGTGTGTAGTTGGATGAAAGAGTACAATCTGTATCAGTGTACTGCACACGTCAACGCTGCTCATACAATGAATAAAGAGGAAATGCAACACAGTCAAATACCTTTATTAATCTTCTGCACAATGACCTTCTACTGAAGCCATATAGCCAATGGTCTACATGCTATATGGGCTATCAGATTGCTCCCCTATGAATAAATAAAATTCCACAGGAAAAAAAAAATGAGGATGAAAGCTCAATTATGGGTATCTTTTAAGGCTCATGGGCAAAAATTTCAATAAAACATAAGATGACTTGGGGCCAAAAAGGAGCACACTGAAGTTTTTCAGCATAAGCAGCAAAGTGATACTCCTGTTAATACCAATTTCAGCCAAATTTGACATACCACTTGAGATTATTTTTTTTCCTTCATGGAAATCAGCTGGCTGGAGGACAGAAACACGAGCAAGGAGTCACAGAGAGAGGAAAATGGGTGCTATGAAAGAACAGGCAGACTAACAAGGACATAAATACCAACCAACCCCTCCATAACTCTACATTAGCCAAAATGCTACTGCTTGTTCAGAGAAATACAGAAAGGGAACTAGAAAGCCTTATAAAAGCAGAAGGAAAAGCAGTGTGGATATGAGCATGTGAGGAAGGCACAAATATATACAGGAAAGCTACATTAACTCTGCTGTGAACAAAAACTTGCTTTTCTCATGGCATTTTATAGTTGTGCTTTTCAACTGAGAAATCCACAGGCCAAGCCCTTCATCCTGCAAAGGAGACTTGGTGTCATCACAAAGTGCAGGTTTAAATCAGACAGAGGTTTAGCACAGAGTGCTCAGAATCTGTGGAGACTTTGTGGTGCCAGCCATCCTACAGCCCCCTCCCACAGCCTGTGACAGGAGCAGGGCAGATCTGAAATGCCTTGCAGCACATCTTCCTGTTACACAAACAGCTCCCAGTATGTCTAAGGTTGACTTTTGGACAAGAGAGGTTCTGAATTGGAGGGACGCAATAATTTCCCCAAATTAGTGCTGAGGTACAGACTGTGACTTACCCATCCATTTGGTTATTTACGTGCTGGGAAATGTGTAAATAAATGCTTTCTAAATACTTACCAAACTTTCAGAGACACTCAGGTACAGTCAGAAAATATTAAAAAGTCCAGAAGAGCTGCTTAGAAAGTGGGGTCAAATTGCCAAAAGACGAATTTGTATGAAAGCTTTACATTGAGTGTTGAAGGCAAAAGTAAAAACTGAGGCAGAGTGTGCTCAGGAAAAGATGCCATCAATGAATTCTGTAGATGAGGATGAGCTCCATCAGGAGGGAGAACAGTGCAAACACAACCCATCTTCAGTGCCTTGGCTCTGGGACACCACAAGCACCCAGGCACTCTCCATTTCAGCTCCCACCACCAGCACGGCTCTGTTCCTCACCTGACTACTTGGTCCTGGCACAGACCTCGAGCAGGAGTGTTGGGATTTCCCATCCTAGAGCCAAACCAGCCTGCTTGATGGAGCAGGAATTACCCTCTACAAAAAAAAAGAGGGGGGAACTACCCTCCACAAAATATGATAAATGTGGTTTGGCTGCAATGGCTCCAGATGAATTAGAAAAGTAAGGAATAACTAAAACTGACTTTAAATCAATAAAGCAAAGAGACATGACTACATGAGTATATATATGGATAAGAGATCTCCTACAAAAGGGTCTGATTCAAAGTCCATAAGGAAAATTACTTCAAATAGCATCCTTCACAGCTGCATTCCCCTTCAGAGCACAGAAGAGGTACATAGCTGTATTTAGGATCTCCAAGCAGAGAGCCCAGAAGCAGAGTAAGAACTGAAGAGTTTTTATGCCAGCAGAAAGGTATACTTTCTTCTCCCCTCCTTTCTTCTTTGCATGAACATATTACACAGTGCCAAAAAAAAATAAAAAAGACAGAAGGAAATGAAAAGAAAATGGATCAGTTGAAGCCTCCAGGGAAGATAACCTTCAAAGGAAATTTAGCGGAAAATTGAAGAAAATAGAAGCTGAGATTTCTCATGTACCTCATGGCTACAGAAATAGATAAGTAGGAGGAAAGGCTGCAAGCAGCTTTGCTCCTTTTTGTGACAAGAGAGAAAGCCTCAGCCTGAGCCATATTCAATCAGTTCCAAAGGGAGAGAGATAACAAGAAGTTAGCAATACCCATGAATAGGTTTGAGGACTGCTTCTGGACACACATCATTGACAAGAACATGAAATTTCAGCACAGAAGAGAGACAGGGAATCAAGTGATCAATGTGTGACACACTTAGAAACTCACAGAAACACCCAAGCAAACTTTCAGAAGTTACCAGTGTTATCAAACCACCATGAGGCTTCCAGAAGCTTTTTCCTATAATTACAATTATTTATGTGAATGTGTAGAGAACTACCTCAACTCCTGAGACCGTGGCATAGGAGTACAGCTATATTAACAACCAAAATCCAACACTTCAGCCCATCAACATGTTGTTGCCTGCATGGGGAAGGGAGAATCTAGAAAAAAAAAAAAAAACATGGGAAAAGTATGAGACAGAAACATCAACATTAATATCTCTATTTGCAATTAGGAGCAGTTCCAAGAGACAGGGGTTGTTTTGTTTTGGTTGGGGCTTGGTGTTCTCTTTGTTTGGAGTTTTTTAGCAGGATACAGACGGAACTCTGGGTGAGCAGAGGGATCAGAGCAAGAATTCCAGCGATCCCTTGGCTTTACTATCCTGAATTGGCAGCAGGGAAAAAGATCAGTGTTTTCTTTAAGGTTTCTTATTTGCTTGTTGTTGAAAAAAAAAAAAAAAACATGTGTCCCTGAGACAGAAACATCAACATTAATATCTCTATTTGCAATTAGGAGCAGTTCCAAGAGACAGGGGTTGTTTTGTTTTGGTTGGGGCTTGGTGTTCTCTTTGTTTGGAGTTTTTTAGCAGGATACAGACTGAACTCTGGGTGAGCAGAGGGATCAGAGCAAGAATTCCAGCGATCCCTTGGCTTTACTATCCTGAATTGGCAGCAGGGAAAAAGATCAATGTTTTCTTTAAGGTTTCTTGGCTTAATTAATTTGCTTGTTGTGGCAGTGTGTCCCTGAAGTGGGAAAGTCTGCTGGAGGAAGAAGAGGGCACAGAAAGAAATGGGAGATTGTCTTCTTTAATGTGAGGGAGAAGGGTTTAGCAGAGCCCAGCAAAGGAGGTGCTGCTGGTATGTGCAGGGGAAAACCTGGCACCCATCCCCTCCTGAGACCAAACCATCCCACTGCTGGGCATCCTCTGGTACTTGCAGAATTAAAGATGATCCCAACAGCAGGAATCCTAACAAAGAGTAGCCATGGAAACAAGACACTCCTACCAAAAAAAAAAAAAAAAAAAACCAACCCAAAAACAAACCAAAAAGGCTATTCTGAATTAAGTGATTGCTGGTTATACCTCATTTTCTCTCACACATTTCCCCTGCAAACAATTAAGCACCTGCAGTTTTAAGATGATGTTTGCAAATGACTTGAATCCTTCAAAGCAGCCTCATCACGGATAAGCACTGGGGAAAGAGTGGAAACTCTTCCAGTTGCCCAGCTCCCTTGCATGGTTGCTGGCCTGTGATCAGCACGGGCAGTAGTCTTGCAAAACAAATAAATCTTTAAACAATAAGCTACAGATTAAAAGCCTGAGAGGATCCCCTGTGACCCATCCAGAAATAAGAGCATTACAGAGAGGGCTGGAGGCCGGTGGTGCAGAAAGTTGAGTCACTGGAGACATGAGTTCATATTTGATGCATGGGTAGAGGTGAAATGGGCTTCTGGCCCTCAGACACTTCAGGGATTTGTTCCAACTGCAGCACTTGCACTGTAGCTTTTTCCTGATGAGCCTGAGGACTGGAATAATGGATGTCCTGTAGGCAGAAACAACTGAGCTTCCGCAGCAGCACTGTGTGCAAACCTGTGCTCAGTACCTGCTTTGTTTGCTGGCAGAAGCACCACGGGGTCCCTGTCATCCTTGGGTTTAAACACCAACCCCATGAGGGAGAGCAGTGTAACACTAAACCTGCCTGGGACCATTTCTGCCACTGACCAGTGAAAGATGCGCATTTCCCCTTCTCCTTATCTCTCCCAGACTCAGATAAAGTGTGCATCTGCTGGCAGCCCTCCCTCCTGAGCACAACTGTACATTCCTTGGGACAGAGGAATACAAGCAGCACGAGGACGTGGGTGTGAGTGTGCAAAGCAAGGTGTGCCATCCCTCACCCTGAAAACTCAGAAAGGGAAAACATGGACAGCCCTCTCCTAGCTGTCCTTGATGGGGAATCAGCTCCATGCCAGCATGATCAGAAAAGAAGTAGTCATTCCAAAGACCAGAGGAGTCGGTTGCCATCTTTTTGAAGCTGCTGTTTCTGGCAGCAATGTGCACAAGAGATAAACACAATTCCTTTGGGCAGCAGCCATCCCTGTGCCAGCGCCTGGCTCCCCTCAGAGGAGGAGCTCAGAGCAAGAGGCCTGGAGCAGCAGGGCTTCCCTTTCCTTCAGGGCACAGCCCTTAGGAGAACTCACCATGGCCTTCCCTGCACCCTGCTCAGGGCCACAGCTGCACTTACCTGGCCAGAGAATTCTTTAATTCAAAATGCAGTAATATCTCAAAACCCACTGGCTATGAAAAAAAGGACACTGCCACAAGATTCATACCTTCTATAAGGCATTGGAGCAGTAAATCCAGGTCCTTTTCCATTAAAAACAAAGCAAAAACCAGACCCGACAAAGTAGGTGCGTAAAAGGATTTTCCCCTACGGCTGACACTGAATCTAAATTAAACCAAATTGTTTTCATAATTTGAAACCTCTGGTTTCTCCATAATTACAATGTTGTGAAATGAGCAGGAACAGCTAATATATACCCACAGGGAAAATTACATTTAGTGACCCTATAATGATCCAGGATGAAGAAGATGCAATAAAGGAACCCACATTATTCACTAATGAATAAGAGCAGTAAGAAAAGAGGAAACTAAACTTAATGAATGTATATAGGATTTTGATGTAGAACCTGCAGGCAAAAGTAGCCAACAGTTTTATTCCAGCAATGGTCTTAGCCATAAAACACTTCATTAGTGACAATCAACTTTCCCCATCTGCAGAATGCTCAACAAAAAACTACTTTAAAATTATTTTGCCTTTACAACATGCTGTGAAGAGGTCTTAGTATCTATTAAAAATGAAACATTCTGATAAAAACTACTGTAAAAAAATCACATGATTTTAGAGTGGTTGCTTCCATCTGCTTTTCCTTTAGGCTGCTGAACAGTCTTTCTGTTGACCATCAAAATTAAAACAATCTCACAGTGATAATGTGCTTTCCTTTTTTTTTTTTGTCTAAGCTTTTATTATTATTTGTTAAGTGCTTAGAAAAAAACTCAAAACTAAAAGCAAACCACAGGTGATTATGGAAAATTTCAGAATTACAGAATGTTAGAAATTTCCCTTCCTACACACAATCTTCCCTTGTTTCTTTCTCACACTCCTTTGCTCCTTGCAGTTTGAGAATATCCGTGAGAGTAGGTAAAGAGAAGGCAAAACTCAGGCGAAGCCCTTATGGTATGGCTCAGCTTATGTGGTGTTAGCTGTTGGCACAGCATACCATGGTCCATGCTTGTCTAGCACATATTACAAACATACTTTCTCCATAAAACCTATCTGACAATCTGCATGAGAGTCAAATCACAATTTTACAGCGGGAATAGTTGGCTTAGAGTTAGCACAGTGTCCTGGCTGAAGCCCAGTGTGAGGAGTCCCTCTTGGGAAAGGTGAGTTCCCTCTCACTGACAAAGTTTGCACAAATTAAACTCCTTTTGCACATCACATTTGCACTGTACCAACTCTGATTCATGCTCATGCTGTGGCACGTAGAGACAAAAGCAGAGAATAAGCTTTAGCCTGCTCCAGCATCATTAAAGAATGCAGTAGTCCATACAGGCAAACTCTACCCTGCCTACTTAACATTCTTATCCTTCAGGATTAAATATACACTTGCCTCTAGAGTACAATTACAGCTGGTATCAAAACCTAACACTATTCTAACAGCTTTATAAAATTTCTGAGAAGGGTGAGCATCATGGCAAGTCCATGAGAAGCCCTTCTACCTCTCAGAAGCTGGTGAAGTGCTCTGAGCTGGTAGAAAAGACTGGTTGGTCAGAAAATAGGATTCCAAAGAATTTTCTAAAAATTAAAATTTTTAAAAATTTACTCTTAAAAAAACAGAAATTCTTTATTAAAGTAGTCTTACATTACAAACAGTGTCATAGGCAGCAGACAAATAGATGATTGGCATTTGGATTGTGCATTAGAAACTCCTCACTGATAAACAAGGAGTGTAAGACGTCCTGTACAAAAGTTTCTGCTTTTCTTATATTCAGAGCTGCCCACAGAAGTTAATAAATACCTCAGAGACTCATTTCATCTCTCAGCAATCTGCTAGATGAAGAATTGTGAAGCCATTTATTCTGCAAAATCCCATTAGTTTTTGATAAACTCTTTCAGACAAACGGTAATTTTGAGTGATTCACCTGAACGAAATAACGCGCCCACACTTTGAGAATGCCATTGGGGTGAGGTCAGGCAGAGAATGAGCCTGCCAGGGTAAATGACTGCATTTGTCTCCTGTCACACTCCTCCTCTTTGGGCACAAAAAGTACTTCCCTAAGATTACAATTTGACAGAGATTGAGAAAATGGATTGATTTTTAATTTTCAGGAAGTTTTCAAAAAATTTAGAGTAATAGACCCTTTTTAAAAGCTTCAGATGCTCTGAGAGTACATGGGGCTGTGTGTGAATGGGGAAGTGCTCTCCCCTGTGGGTTTTGGTTTAGGGGAACCAAGGAGCACCCTTGTTTCAGTTGCATATTGCTACATTATGCACAGCTGTGAACTTTTGTGGAAGGAAACACGCAGTACCTGGGTTTCAAAATACAACACAGTCCTTGGCAGAGATCCCTAACCCCCTTGGAGGAGGGCTGCTAAGCTTTTATGTAGAAACAAGCTTCTGCAAATTTTCAAGAGGTACAAGAGGTTTTTTCTAAGGATATCAGCTGAGGCCTGACCCTGAGACAGACAGTGCTAACTGCTGCCCCAAGCATGGTTAGCACCTGCCTGTGGATTTTGTAGTGGATGCACTAGAGGAAAAGCCATCCCATTGCCCTCAGGTCCATTCCTCCTTGTCCTCCTCCTGTGGGGAGCAACAGCCCAGCCTCAGCCCCAAGGCTCTCATGCTCCAGGCTTCAAGATTCCATCTTGCTCCTCTTTCCAAGAAGCTCTAACCTGGCTCTGACTGGAGCACCAGCAAACTTCCTCATCATTTCAGACCAACTTCTAGGCAATGACAACCTTCCTTGCCTGCCTTTTCAATGATCTGATGTACTAGTCCCAAACCTAGTACTGAGAAAACTTGAATTCACACTCAGTTACAGCAGTGGTGACATTGCAGCGTGGCTGTGCATGAGGTGATATTGTTTGCATCCCAGCAGGGCAGAGATGGTCATCAGTCAGTTATTCCCAAGCTTAAATGCTGTTTTCATCACACAAATTCTGCATGGAAACAACTAAGACAAGACCCATTTCTCAAAGTAGCTGCTTAAGTTATGAAAGCTGAGGCTTAGTGGAACTTCAGAGAGACAAGTATCTTTTACTCAGTCACAAGCACCAGAATTAATTTCAGACATAGGAACATCAAATAGATACAAGCAGTCAAAGAAAATTGCATTGGATCTCCATTGGGCAATCTACACAATCCAGCAGGATTTTGAAATGATTCCATAGAACTCCTCTATGTGAATGGCACCAATTCTACATACTTTTGAGATGACTGAACTTTCTGTGATAATCTATAATTTTAGAGCTCTATCACATTTAAGGCTGCCATCAAAAAACATGAATAGACAAGTGCTTGTAATACCAGCATCACTTACATCACCCAGGAAAACTCTGATCATGTGATACAGACCCACACCACAACATACCTCTGCTCCAGTGTCATTCACACCCTCCATGCAGCAGGGTTTAGGGCAGAAATATTTGTGAATGAGCACTGCCAGGAGTTTAGTGGACAGCAACATTTCTTCTGTTGTCATTGCACCCCAGCTCCTAATTATTCAAGAGCATTTTTAGGTTATTTTAAAAATATATCATATACTGCAAAACATGAAGTTAAAAAACCCTGCCCATAATGCCAAAAACGACACTGATCACACATAACACATTTTAGGCCAGCAAAGTGCATATTCCCTTCCTTTGGTAAGATTTGGGCACTTTATGGCAGAGGACAGTGCCATTAAAGGATTCCTGAACAACCTGGGGTTACTAACCTTTTTCACAAAGGTAGATACAGAATAGAATCAGAGAAAGCTAAGGAAATTAATTCCTTTAAAAGTTTATCATAATCTAATCAAGCAGGGGATTTAAGGATTCTTTGGAGGAAGATCCAACTCCACTGCTGATCCCTTTTTCTATGAATACAAAGCCCTTCTGTCTTTCCTTGGTGAAGTGCGTGTCAATTTGCAGATTCTTCCAAAACCAGCAAGATCTGGGTCTCTAGGCTTCCCCCAATCTTCTTGGTTTCTTTGCAACCTGAGGCAACTGCAGACTGGTGGAATATACTGAAGCACCGAATCATGGAATGGTTTGGGTTGGAAGGGACCTTTAAAAGTCATCCAGTGCAATGCACGGCCCACACCACCCTGGCAGTGAGCACAAGGATTGCTGCTGTTGCTGGGAGATGGGCTGGGTGAGCTGGTAGGGTGGCCAGGGGCAGAGGCTGGCATGGGTGCCCCTGTGACACCAGTGCCAAGGTGGCACGGTGTATCGGTGCCAGGGAAACTGTGCTGGATGCGCACCCTCCTCTGTGGGCTCCACACCCTCAGCCAGATGGGATCCCCATCTAAAGCAGCCACTTCTTCCTCTGTGCTTCCTGCAGCCAAGGGTCTTCTGTCCCTCCCTACAAGGATGGGCAGCCACATGCTTCGGTCTTGGACCTCTTGGTTTAAGGCACCCTTGGAACCTGGGGGCTTTAACTCAGCCAACTGTGGGCTCAGTGCCCGTGTTCCTGTGCTTTTAGAGCCCCAAAAAGTGGCAGCAAGATGGCTTGTGACATCAGGAGACCATTGTTATGGGGCACATGTGGCAAACTACGGCTGTCTGGGGGCCATACTAGGGGCCTGTGGCCTAAAAGAAGGGGAAAAGCTGAGGGTGCCATTCCCTGAGGGTTGCTCTCCTGCTGCTCCTTCCTACATCTGGGTTCCCTGGGACAAGATGGTGACAAAGGTATTGCAGGAAGGTTGGGGTTCCTCAAAGGCATTGAAATAGACACTTGTTGCAGCCTTCTAGAAGTGGATTTGGCCCCCTGCATCCAGGAATGTGCACATGATTTAACAGGAACAGTCCAGCAAGAAGAGGAGCTTCCAAAGTACTGCCTACCAATGTCAACAGGACGATTACATTTGCCTCCAAAAGTGGCTGTGCCTGGCTCTGTTAAAGACAAACTGCAAAACAGAGCTAGAAAATATGATTTCACTGTAACAAACAAGGTGTTGCACAAGTCTTTTCACTCCTGGTGGCATGGGAGCAGCAGGACACGTCTGAGAAGCTCAGCTTCCAATTATCTATCCATTTCCTTTCCCTGGCTCACAGGAAAGGTGAAACACACCAGGCTGTCTCTGCTGCAGCTTTGTCCTGTTACTGCTAAACAACACATTGTTGCAGTAAGGTAGAAAAATTATAAAGAAAAGCCTTATAAAACCAGGCCTGCTCTGTTAGCCTGTCATTTCTTCTAAGTCAAGCTAGCACTTTGCAGGTTCCCATGTGAAAGCAATCCTGGTGTGAGCAGTTTGTTAGCACAACAATCTACTCCTGGGAGAAAAACAACCAGCACCTGTATAAACTGTTTTTACACTGTTAGATAGAAAAAGGAAAATTATTTCTCACAATCAACCTTTCCTGCACATACACCCTGGGGTTTGAGTGACCAGTCAATACAGGATAATAACTTGTTACTAACCAATAAAGAAATTGGCAAGAAAGCTACTGACCAGTTGGAGTCACACAGGAGGTCTGTAAAACTGTATAAAAAGGAGCTATGTGAATAAAGAATTGCCTTTTTCCACCACGAAGAAAATGGAGTCCCATGTGATTTATTCCCTTAACACATCGCTTACCTGGCTGTTTATTAGCTTTTGTGCATGTCAAAAACTAGTCTTGCTGTACTGAGAACTTACTGTCTTCACACAAAACTACAGCAAAATGTAAATTATATCACGGATGGAGCTGGCAGAGCCTCTATCTTTCAGCCTGCAGCCTACCAGAGCAAGGTGCTCACAGCCATCCAG
This sequence comes from Emberiza elegans, assembly GCA_024865655.1. NCBI lineage: Eukaryota > Metazoa > Chordata > Aves > Passeriformes > Fringillidae > Emberiza > Emberiza elegans. The sequence goes on from JALJVW010000139.1 coordinate 3,552,806, forward strand.
CTGCCAGCTCTGTCTCACTGTACTCAGAGCTGTCTCTGAAATCTGTCTAAGCCCAACTACCTGCCCGTCTAGTGATAAGGAAGAAAGTGGGGACTGTTGACCACATTTTCAACAACAGCTGAGCTTTTGTAGAGAACTTTTCAGCAGCAGATCTCAGAACACTTCCCAAAGGTGGCAGCCTATCTCCACAGCTATGAAATTGAGGTCTTAAGGCAGTTTTCTGGAGATTTGAGAAAAACTGACCTGCTCCCAGGTACCATCCATTAAATACTACTACAAAAACCAGTTTCAAGCTTTTGAAAACATGGTTGTCCCAATTACAAATTCCAATAATTTCCAAGAAAAACAGCAATGAAAAAATACATTGTTTTTAAAAAAAGAGCAAAGGTTAAACAAGATTTGCAGGTCTGTTATTTATGTGCTTTACTTGGGAAGTTATGGACTATGCTTCCAAAAATAAAAGTTTGTATTTGTTAGGGCTTGTATCTTCATGCTTTACAGCAACACATGAAGAATTGGTTGGAACACATACAATTCCTCATTTTTCTATTAATTAAGAAATGCATTCCATAGTCTCACACAATCTGTATTTTCCATAAATATTACGTTTGACTGATTACCTGATAAATGTCTTCATGTGCTCTGAGCACCTGCCTGCTGCAAGAGCAGTTTTCTGTGGTGTTTCTGAGGTAACATTCCCATTTATTAAGGCTGGATATAGTAGCACTGATGAACTTGTACATCTGAAAGTGCAAGTGAGAACAGGTGTAGGAAAAAAACACCCGTTCTTACTTATGGATCAGGCATCCAAACCCTGCAATAATTGTATCTCTTAGTAAAGATGCATTACCATGGTGTTACATGCTTGAAAACACAAGCACTAAACTATCAGGTCAAACACATTAAAGTTTTAATAGCTTCTTTTCTTTCAACTTTAAAAGGAAGTTTGATGTGGCATTCAAAAAATCTCATTTAAGAATCCAAGGCAATTCCTGATAATCTGAGTAAAAGATGAATCTGTTTTCCAGGATGGAAATATTTGTGTAAGTAAACTACAACAAAGAAAATCGGATGAGCCAGAAAAGAAGAATGTTCCTACAGCAGACTTTTTACTGGCAGGTAGGTGCCATCTAAATGCAGCCTGGTAAACTGGGGAAGACTGAATTTATGGAAACTTTACAGAGGTTTATTTAAAGGGGTATATTTATGGAAAGCTTATAGGGGTTTTAAGAGGGAGTGCAGTCAGCAGGACTCTTCCTGGGCACAGGTGTGGGACCTTGCAGCCAGTCTGAAGCCTGCACTGACATGTGCTTTGCTGCACGTGCTATCAGTTACAGACTCAAGCTGCCTTCTCTTCTCCCTCAAGCTCAAGCATGGATGAAGGGATACAGAATCCTTGAAGATGACAAGACTTCACAACCCCACTCCTTCTCCTCAGAACAATAATTCATGTCAATTTGGATGTAATTGTAAGGAGCCAGTGAACACGCTCACTTTCTAAATGGTGACAACATCAGCTGCACTCACCAAATAAACTGGGTCACTTGCCTTCCAGGTTGGTATCAAACCTGGGCATCACACACAAGAACTTAAGTGGACCATTTCGAGTTGCAGTTTTCAGATATTAGAGTACTGTAAACAAGCAGAGATGGTGCTTAAGATCAAACAGACAGAAGCCCAGAGCATAACTCCCATCTGGTACAGAGAACTGTGCATTTGGTCTCTTGACAAGATGCCTGATGATGTAGAACAGCCTGAAAGGTCTCAGAGCACGGGGTAATGCCTCAAGCAGGCAGCTACTTCTCTGCATGAGGTGGGAAAGACAGAGCTTAGCTCATGGCTGAATTGAAGCTCAGACACCCACCTGGAGATCAGCTTTGATCTGCTCCTGACCTGCTGCCATCCTGGTACTGCAGGTCTAGGCTTGGTTTTGGGCAGGAATGAAGCCGTTGCCAGGTCCTGGTCCCAGGTGCACATCCCACAGGCAGACCTAACTATGCAGGTCCTGGCAGCCACGGTGTATGTGAGGCACAGGTTTGTGGCCTGGGTCACAACTTCAGGTCCCACCAGGAGGAAAACTGCACCAAGTTTGAGCCCATCCCAAAGACTACTGAATGTACAAAGCAGATCACACCTAAAAACACGCACTGAATTATTAAAAGAGATGAACCCAGTGGTTTTCAGTGCCCACAGGTGCCACAGAGCTCTGCCACAAGTTAGGACACCTTTAAGGTGAAAATTCTACCCAAATTTGAAGGGGCTTACATAGCCCTGTCACCCACCATTCCTGGCCTCAAAAAAGTATCTCCTGCTAAATGGTGCATGCTTCTGCACATGAACAACCCCTTCATCTCTTTCAGTCATAGCTCAGAGGAAACTGGTCCACTAGCACCATTGAATTCAATGGATATTTAAAAAAAAGACAGAATCTTATTTGAGAAACAATTAAAATTAGGGATGCCTATGCAACACATCATGGTAGTTTTGGACAGATCATGTAGAGATGATTGTGAGTGAAAAATACTTAAAAGTAAGGAAAAACCAAAAAGACATGGGGAATTCCATCTGAGTGAAATTTCTACAAAGTAATAAAATATTTACATAGAGCTTAAGAACAACACAGCAGAAATAATTGTTTATTTTTGTGTCTAAATATTAGTGATAGAAGTTATTCAGAAAGATCAGATTAAGAAGTCATTACTGCATTTTGAAATTCATCTCCAAACTTTGGACATAACTAAAATCAAAAGCATGATAAATTCTTACAACTCTTTCTGGTATTGTGAGACCTTAGAAAAAGAAGAGACCACATTTTTAGTGAGAAGATGTAGTGTGACCATCTGCTGTGGCAGACTTTGATCAGCTATTACAGGAAAAACCTGAAACATCATCAAACCTAAAAACCACTGTGAATAAGATGCAGGAACAGTGAGACCCACTAACACTGCTTCTGAGCTGGGGCCAGGATAACAATAAGCTCAGTATGTTCTGCTTCCCCTAAATGAAATTTCATTGAAAGAAAGAGCAAAATAGGCACTTACAAGCCACAGAAATGGCAGATCTTGTACCTGTCTAAAGTAACTGGTTTAGACAAGTATAAAATGGCTACATTTTATATACATAAAATATTTGTGCTTTATAATCAAATTATAAAATACCTACAATCTATAGCTGGAAGAATTATGCTCATCTTTCAAAACAAAAGAAATCACATTTTGGTAGCAATTCCATTCTACTCTTAACAATTGTGGATCACTGATGAAATAAAAAAATTAAAAAAGAATTTAGAAAAGGTTGAAATCACAAGTTACAGAATGTATACCAAAAAAAAATTCCAAAGAAATATCTAGTGAAATACAGTGGATACATTATGGCTTTGCTCAAAGAGAAAATGGCCTAGGTTAGTATTACAAGTGTACAGGCAAAGTTACAGCTAGAATTTCTTATATTACACTTACATCCCTTTCTTAGTGAATTCATTTTCATGTCTCTCAAATGGGAGATCCTCCCTAGGCCAGCTGTGCACAGCCAAATCTATCTCACTGTGCTTTAGAAAAGTAAAATCTCTAGAGACAAGGCAGTGTTTGAACAGATGTACTGTATTAGTAATCTGAGCTGTGAATTGGTGTGCACTGCTTACACTTAGCTAGGCAACCTAAAAATATACAAAAACCAATGGAAAGTGACCCCAAGAGTGGGCCAAAATTACTCCCTACTGCTTATATGACAAAACTTGCAGCACACCCCTGCACCAGGTCCTTTACTTTCTTCCTTAACACTTTAAAAAAAAAGACAACAAAAAAACAACCTCCAAAAATTTATCAGTTGCAAGACAGCACCCCCTGGTGTAACAACACAAGAACACTTTAAAGAATTTATAAAATGCTTTGAATTGGTGCTGGGGTGCTGCTCAATTAGGATGAAGTGACTGAGTCTTTTAGCTGCAGCTTTGTGCCGAAAAGCACACAACAGAGAGCAAACACCTTACACAAGGCTTCACATTTCTCAGAGGTGCACAAAGCTGCCTTTACAGAACCACTTACAAACCTTTCTGAAGCTCAGCGAACAAACTAAGTTCCTCTGTGGCCTGATTTTTCATTTTTTTTTTTTACATTACCTATAAAGTTTCTATAAATTCAGTCTCCCTATTCATGTTTTGTTAGGATGAGCCCCAAGTCTTATTTGACTCCCAAATAAGCGCTGCCAACATCTGCCTGTCCTCAGGTGAACATTCCTGCTTCTCATGTTAGCATCTAAATAATAAATACATAAAATAAAGCATAAATACAAATCCTCATGAGGCCCTGGATAAAGAAACCTGGCCCTGATTCCTGGTACGAGGGACATCAGGAGCAGGGGCATAGTACAAACTGGCTTCCTGCTATTCTAACACTGCATCCTGCAGTGACTTTCTAAAACTTTTAATGGAAAAGCAGCGAGCTTTTTTGCTCCATTTACTCCTCCTGGTAATTTGTTCCTGTTCTTATAGAAGTTTCTGAAATCAGAGCAGTGGAATAACACTCCCTTAACCCCAGCACAGTGTATGCAATACACACTGCTGCGCAGAAAACAGGGTATAGCAACTTCTGATACCAAGTTTGGAACAATTCAGAGCCACAGCTGTACACCAGCTTTTACTGCAGTGAAAAAGCTGCAAGTGGCTCCTGAAGAATGATGGTCTGTGCAAGATATTCCTTTGTATGCACAAGACCAGAAGCAATTTGTTATCTGAGCTGCTGAGCAAAAGCTTAGCCAGAACACAATAGGATGGATGTATAAAAGAAGGGAATTTCATCTCTGAAGCATAGACATGAAACACAGATCTAACCTTTTTAGTTTTCAGGCTACTGAAAAAATGCATGCCACCAATGAAAATGTTTGTACAAAACCAATTCTGCAGAAGAGTTACTGGAAAGCATGACAGGTGGAAAATGAATCCCCAAGTCATGGCAGCTTCTGCTGCACAGATGTTTCCATGTCCTTCCATAAAATCCTGACAGCAAAAAATATCCCAAACAAAATTATGTTCCCCTCCCAGCTGACTAAGATCCACTTGAAATATGGATGTCTGCATGTGCCAAGATGTTTTTTCTATTCTCCAATGAGAGCAGATTGTGACTGAAACATGGCTTGGATAACACACACTGGAAGTCATTCTCCTTCTCCAAAAACATCCTTTCCTTGGCTGTGGTCAGCAAATTCATCCCATCCAAACCAGTCAGTGCCCACAGAGCTATGGTTCAGTCTCTGTTAGGGTCTTAAAACTCACAGTGTCTTCATGAAGAGATGAAACCATCCATTGTACTCCTGGGATTTTCTTTTACCTTGGTTTGGCTCTGAGTGACTGTAGAATGAGATCCCCCACACTCACCCCAGAGCAGCACACTGATAACCATGGAATTTCCCAGGAGATCCCATACAACATGCTCCTAATGGTTTTCTTCCATCAGCACCCCTCACCCCCAAATTATGAAGTACTGAACAGTTAAGATCAGAATTTGATTATCTCTACTACATCCCTGTGGACCTGGAGTAACTTCCCAGAAAGGAATACAGCTGCTGTGGGATCATACAGAGACATAAGGACATTGTCAAGGCAGTCCTGCATACTCAGAGCTTCAGCTCTTGCTATCATGTTATGCATGAGCTAGGGCTTTCACTAAAAAACAAAACAATGGCAGAACCAAACAGGGATTTCAAAACATGAAAAATAAATTCAGGTCATTCAGGAAAACCATGCTCAGGTTTTGCATTGCACTTCTAGGGCCATCCTTTAGCCAGATAAAAATACTGCAGCCCAGAATATTTAACTTCAGAATTTCCATGTGTGCTCCTTATGCTTATTCAGAATGAAAAAAAGGTATTTTCATCACTGAGGCCTTAAACGTTTTGGGTATTGGCTACATGGAATATTCTCTTCTGTCCCTCTGGAGCAGGTCACAGCTGTGGAAATCCAGCAGCGGGACTTTCAGCCAACTGGAAGAGCACTGCTGGCTCTGGACACACTTCTGTAGAAGCAATTGCTTGCAACAATTTAATAAATTCAGAATTAATGCTGAATAGATACAGCTGACAGTATTTTCACTCTATGGTTATATGTTTTAATCCACTGCTAATTTGCAGTGTATTTAGTAGCCAAATGGTGTTAACTCACTTCAACATCCTGACCTGACCTTCACTCACAACTCTTCCTTTTCAACATAGTTCAATTCATTGCAAGCTCACAATGAGTCTGAATCTTTCCTTCCTGAGCTCACACACATGGCCAATGGCTGCATTCACTGAAAAACTGCTTATGCTGCTACAGCTTTAATGCTGCACATGGATGTCTTTTTCACAGTAACTGAAAAATAGGAACACCACCAGCAATGTTATGTTACTCAGGATAACACTGTCAGGAAAGCACTTCAGAAACAAAGTTTAAGGTTCTACAACTTGCTGGAAAGGGCTGAATTTTGCCAGTCTCTTTCTTGATACTACAAGCTTGTCTGTACCAAGTTTTACATTACCATCTAGAATACACAGCCTTTAATTTACTTGGCAAATTTATATTCTCCTAGTATACCTAGTATTTTAAGAATCACACATTCACATATTCAGGCCTAGTCACTATTGCAAACACTGAAGCTATTACAGACTCCCACTTTCTCAGAGTATCAAAGTACCCCTGGACAGATATTCAACACTGATCAGATAATACAGAGATTACAATTTACAGACAAAACAGTACTGGTATAACTTGTTTATTGTATTGTGAGCATCAGTATATATTAGAGACAAAGAAAACATGACTTCCAGGACAAAGAAAAAAAAACCCTGGAGATTTAAAATTTGCCCAATATCAATCATGGAGAACTTATAAATTATCTGCTGGAATGCTTTCAGCTCAAAAGCTTGGCTTCTACAATTACAGAACACTGAAGAATATAAGATGTTCTGGATCCCAAAAGCCACATACCTAAGGTTAAACTGTAAAAGACCTGAAAAGATATTAGGTAAAATTTATAAACTTGTCTTCTTCTGAGACAGATTGATCTTATCTCCAAGGCTCAGGGCCATTCCCTGTAAGGAAAAGGAAAACAACAATCATGACACAAATACTTCACTTGAAAAGAACTTTATCTCATCTATATTAAAATTGAAGTTCTATATATAGAAATCTATTAAATCAGTGGCAGGGAAACTTCTAGCTGCTCACTTTGTACATTTCATAGTGCTCACTTCCTTATCACCAGGTAAAGGTTAGGTCTACATGTATTATTGAAACAATGAAACTTAACTGAGCTGGCAACTGTTGCATGTGTTATCAACATGAAAAGCAGAAGAATAAAACCTATTTTAACCTTTTGACCTCCCACTAATTGAAAGAGGACTACCAGGGGAGAAATGACAACTGCCTGTCCAGTTACTGAACTTCAACTGTTGAAAGTCCCAGTGCTGATACCAGCCCACTCAGTGCACCACAGCTATGGAAAATTATTTAATCACGGAGCCAGGTTAATATTGCACAAAAACGGAAGAACCATCAAAAGAAACTGCATGAATAAATCCACATATTCAATAGCACAATGATTTCCAGATGAAACCATGCTGGTATATGTAATTGAATGCAGTCTTATGTAAAAATGGCACTGTAACATATCAGAAACTTTAACTTAAACCAGACCAAAATCTTTGTAGAGACATCACATAAACTAAATGTTTTCTTTGTATATGAAAACTCTCAGGTACTCCTTTATTGTACACTGTTTAAAATAATTCTATTTTACACTGGTGTTTTTGCTTTATTTTTCCCAAATCCCAGTCCTTTTTTCAGCTGGGAGGTAGAAACTCTAAAATCCAAAGCAGACACATATATTTACAGAAAATACTCTTACTAAAAACCCTGGGATTTTCTTTTGTTGTTTTAAAAAAGAATCAGTGAATAGCAATCACATGCATAAAATTTCCTTGTTGTGTGACACTGAAATGTGTAATTTGGTAGGAAAAACATCATGTAACCCTGGAGCATATTTGCTCTTTATTTAAAAGCACAAAAAATACAACATCCTATCTGCAGCACTATGAACAAAATTGGGAAACCTTGGCGCAAAGGCCAATTTTATGGCAACACACCAGGAGAAAGGACTGTCAAAAATCTGTAGATGCTTAGGGGTGCTTGGGACATTGCCCTAAAGGGGTGAGGATGGCAAGCCCCATACCTGACTCTTGGCCCGGATGCGTATGTGGCCCGTGACAGGTGCCTCTGGCCCCAGGTGAATCGGCTTCTCAATGCTCACGTTGGCCAGGGCGTCCTCCCCGAAGATGGAACGGGCGTAAAGATTGGCTGCCATGAAGCCACAATAGCCTGAAAGGGCCTATGGAAAGCACATGGGAACCCTTAAAAGACCAAAATCCTCTAAACACAGTTTAGTTCATCTTAAGTTCTCTAGGCACTTATCAATGTGTCATGTTTACACTTCTTTCTTCACGTGCATTGTTTTGCAACATGTGGGAATCATGCACTGGGAAACAGCGTTGGCCTTTTTCTAGAATTTATATTGGGAATTATGCAGTCTACAGAATTCATCAAGACAAGGCAGGAGGGCATTTTATGGTTTGTTTTAACCAACAGCAAAATGGCAAAGAAGCTAAACATACTTAATTTGATTACTATACATGTAATTGCTAATAGCTATCATACATGGTCTGTCTTAACAGCAAGTAGATATTCTATATATTTATTTTGCTTTACAACAAAAAAGCTAAACTGGCAAAAGAAAGGTAAATTTTGTAAGAGAAGGAAGAAATATGGAGCTACTAAAAAAACCCCTAATGTAAACAGATGCTCCCATCAAGTCTATGCTGCAGCTTAGCTACTATGAATCAAAATGGACATTCTGATTTTCCACCTTGGGCAACAGGGAATTTTGCTAACATTTATCTGCTTTTATCCATTTCAGAGTAAAAGCTTTGAGGTATATCTACTATTTCATTTTGTAAGCAGGCATTTCTAAGACTATTAACAACAAATGTTGAACAAATAAAATAATAAAGCACAGGAACTAAAAAAGTTATCTAAAACTCTCCAAGAAAGAACTCACCTTCTCTGGAGTCAGGCATTTCATATTGGTTGACTTCAGTATGTGCTGCAAGTATTCATTTAAATCAATGATATTTGTATTCACTGTTACCTTCAAGAAGGAAAAAAAAAAGGCAATTACTTTAATTACCACCCCAGGTATTTCTGAAATCTCTTCTTCAGGGCTCTATAAAGGAGATCACCTCCACATTCCTCCTAGAGGAACAGCACACTCAGTAACCTGCATGCACTTCCCACTATGTGGTGGCATCACAGGAAGTGTTCCCCTTCTGCCCTCCACTTGTTAAGATGGAGAATTTCATGCTCTTACCATGGTGTCTAAAATCTATTGGGTAAACATGATACTCTGTTGAACATCTAGATTCTCTACAGCAAACAGTGGATTCCTTGCCTGAATACAGTTTACACATTGCCAGAACAAGAAAAAGCAACACCTAGTCCAAAGTTTACTTTTAACCAGTGATAAAGATTCCTTTCATATTCCCCTTCTAGCAACAAAGCTCTCTGGGCTGCCTTGGCTTTATCATATTGCATATTATGTGCCTGGATTAAATTGTTTTTTAACATCTCTCTTAGGAGGAGTTTACAAACTACTAAGGCTTCATATATCATCTATTACAATCTACTGCGCACAATTTCCCCCCATGACATTTAAACCCAGTCTCAAGTGAGCACACCTATGTCCACACAACGCTGCAGTTCATGTAAAGTATCTCCCATTCTGCTTCTACTCCATTCTTATATTATATCATCTCCCTTAAACCCTTTTTTTAGGTTTGGGCACCCTCAGTTCCTATGAAGTGTAACCACTGTCTTGCTGGTTTTACACAGCACTCAGAAAAGATGTTCCTGTCCCCCTGGCAGGGGGCTGGACTAAACAACCTTTAGAAGGTCCCTTGCAACCCACAAGACAACGTGATTAGAACTGGGGAGGTTGAGCAGCACCAGTAAATCTGCAGCCTCAGCATAAACTTACACTTGTTGCCATCTCACCTTTGAGCCAAAATACACAGCAATCACCAGTCAGCTTGGACAGCTTCCATAAAAGGAGGTAAAGCTCAATGCACACAACCTCTTTTGCAAGCCAAAACCCCAGTTACTGCATTGCTAAGCTTGTGAAACTGATAAGATAGCTGTAAGAGAATAAGCTACTTGAGGCAAACATCCAATGAGGATGCTGAATGAGGTTTACGTGGCAATAGACAACGCTGCTGTAATGAACTGCAGTAGAACAAGAGACAGAATTGTATCTCATCAACAAAGTAACATACAAAAAAAACCCAACTAACTTTGTTTTCCCATTCAAATTCTGCCCACATCTGTCTGAACTCAGCATCTGTACAGGAAGCAGGCTGGATGTAATCCATGATGTCAATGTGAATGTCACTGAGAACCACACAGTTTCTGTCACTGGCTGCTCCAGAGACATCGTACACTGCAAGAGAACACACAAAACCATTTCTGAATGTTCCAAAAACTTCAAAAAGTTAATTTGCACTTAATAAGGGTGCTGAGCTACCATCTACCAGTTAACAACAGTCAACCCTTGCTCAATCTCATGCTGACAATCATCCTAAAGGTAGCACATTCTAAAATGGTTTTACAGTGATACAAATTTTTTAAAATCATAACAAAATATTATTACATTGTAATTTAATTTCTTCTCCCAATATGAAGGGGTTTGCTTCTTTTTGAGCTCATTAAGCAGTTACAAATGCAACTCATTCATGTTAATTTGCACACTGAAATTGCTTACTTACCAACATTACCAAAAATTATTCCATTTTCTGTAGAAGCGACTTTGACATTAGCTTTAATGTTTGCAAAATCATGTGGAGCAAGTGTCAGAGGAGATGGCTTTTCCACAAGTTTCAAGTCACCTGTGTAAAGAAATTGGGAGATGAAATCAGGGAACACTAGCAGCATACAATGAGCTTAGCTTCTGAACAACAGCTTTTTTTTTCTTGTCATTCAATTTTTGCATCTATAGAGCTAAACACCACCATAAAGATATTAATCAATTTGCAATTGGTTGTTATTTTTTTATAGTTTCCTAATTGCAAGATAAATTACACTACATACAAATTTCAGTTAAAATATTGCTGTGTTCATCCAAATCCCACTGAAAACAAACGCAAATACTGAATTAAATGGGCTTTGGATGGAGTTTAGTATTCATTTTTAACAAGGAAATGGTTAATTCTACCTTGTATTTTAATCACTGACATCACCATAAGGCCTAACCCCATAGTCAAGTGTCTCAAATCCAAAGTACAATGTTCAGCACTACAGGCACCAAGCTAGTTAAAAAAAGTCAAAATATCCCCTTGATTCTGAATATAATTGCTCCAAGGAAACACTAAGGGATGCATTTTTTACTAATCCTTCAGCAAGCAATTGGAAAGACTCCTTAGTTCTATTAAACTGCAACTTGAGAACACAGCATGAACAGCATGAGCTCCACACATGGGAGTGATGCCTCAAGTCAGCTTTTGCAGTCCATACAGAATTCCACTTTACTGAGCTGACAAACACAAAATACAACCTATTAAATAATGCATCCATTTGATTTATTTCCATCATTAGTCTCATCAAATGATTTACAAAATTTTAGCAGAAAGGTTATGCCCCTCCAGTCATGTTTAAAATAGTGAAAAGTACAAAATGCAAGTTCTCCTAGCATATTGCAAATGTATTTCAGCTCCTGACTACCAAGGCAGAGGACAACTAATAAGAAACTGGTTATTGTTCTTGAATTATCTGCTCCAGTGACTCCTCTAAGAGAAGTTAATGAAGCCTCAGTATTGTCCAAGCAAGACTCTGGTACAGTTGTTGGTACAGGGAATGGTTTCAGCTGAGTAAATGCAGTATTTAAGTGCTTCAGGCTGAGTGCAAAAACCACCTAGGGCAGATGGCTTTCTGCTCCATAGCAGTTGGGATTTTGACCTATTTTTATCTTCCTGTCTATGGTAGCAGCACAATGAAAAATAAGTACATCAAAAAACCTGTCTATATGTCAGGAAAAAAGGAGAAGGGGAAATAGGAATGCTATGTTTTTAGTGATAAAATCTGACTATGGTTTATATCATCAGATTGCATTGTCAGTGTCAGTACATACAAACTTCCACCAAATATTTAAACCAGTACACTTTTAAAGGCATTCAAAATGGTAATTAACTGGCATCACTTTAGAAGTGTTTCAGGAATACCTTATAGCAGGGTAATGCCCAATTCCCAGAAGCTCAGAGCTGCTTTGTTTGCAGCATGCAGCCCTCCTTACCCAGCGTGGCCAGCTCCAGGGTGCAGTTCTGCAGGGTGTCACTGGTCTGGTTGACCACGAGCACATCCAGCACAATGTCATACTGATTGACATGGACATAGGCTTCTGCATACACAGGGTCTGAGAAACCTGTCAGCTGAGTGACCTGTCACACAAGCCAAGGGATTCACCTCCTCAGAAACCAGTTTAAAACACAGAATCATTCAAACAATGATAAAAAATAAGAATAAAGTGCACTTAAATGGATTATTCTTTAATATGGGCCTCCAAAACAAGTAGCCTTCCTTCACATGTCCCCTTGGATACACACTAGAATTATAAACCCTCTCCAAACAAAATGTATTCTGATTAAGTTCCTAAAATATGAACTGTAATGCCATTTATTCTTAAGATGATCAGCAGGACAAAGAAATGCTGACTTAAAATGAAAAGGTAATTTTAAACATTAAAAAGAATTCATCCATTCTTTCAAAGTCTGGGGTTTAACTCTTAACTAATGAATTACTCAAGTGATTTCTTCTCTTTAAACCCCTCAGTAGGTTCTGCTAATCTACAGAAAAAAAAGGCATAAAGTGAGATAAGGATGCACTGCACTTGGCAATAGGATACAGCAGCCAAAGAAAGGGGATCTTAATCACTTCTGGCATCCTTGCTCCCTTCTCTGTGAACTTTATTGGGATTTCAAAGCAACAAACCCTAATTTCTTCCCCACATTCCATCACCTTAGTACTCTCCAAATCTCCTTTTTGTTCTTCCTCTCCCCATTTGAGAAGGTAACAACTATAAGCACAAGTCCTTTTCTTTTTCTCCTGGTCAGGATATAACTGGGTCTTCCCAATCAAGCAGCATAGTCTGGTTCATCAGTTCCAGTCTGCAATTCCCAAAGTGATCCCATGTATATAATTAAAGCACTGATTTCCTACTACCTTATTAAGTTTGGAAGCAAGAGGATCAGCAGCCTCTTTCCTCTGTGTGTTTCCCATTGCTGCAAGAAGGCTAAGCTGGAACTGGTCTTCTTTTGAGCTCATTTCATTTTTAGCAGTAAGCTGCATGAAGGAAATGGGATCATCTGGCTGAATTGTCACATTCCTCTTCTCAGATTCTTTCTGCAGGAAGACAGTAATTCAAGAATTCACAGTGAATTCCATTCCTTAGCACAGAAAAACAGTCAAATAATGGCTGACCTACACAGAGTCAAATGGTGACATTTCTGGGACCAGCTTGGATGTGAACACCTGTAAAAACTCCAAGTGTTTATGGTTACAGACTGATAACAGCTCACCTTCTGGGAAAGTTTCTCCTCTTCTAGCTTGGCTGACAGCATGTGAGAGAGGGACTGTCTGCATTCTTTGTTGAAAATGTCATTCATGAGAGGAGAACACTCTGACAACACTTTCAGACACAACGAAATACGATCCACATCATCATCTGTAATTGGCTTCTTGGGAAGAGAAGACTTTCCCAAGTGGAGAATAGTGGCCATCAGCAGCATTGCTTCAGCATTAAAGGACTGAGAAGGAGCACAAAGAGAATGGAAGAAGGTTATTGCATTTTCCACAGCTTTAAAGAAATGTTGACTTCTGACTTACTTAGGAAAAGGTGCATATTAATCAAACCATAACATCTCTGAACAAATTACTTAGTTTTTAGTACTTGTTATCTGAAACCAAGCAGAATGATTTAGGAACTGTTTAGACAGAATGGCTGGAAAGCAGCAGGTCCTGTTTGTGATCCAAACTGTCATTATTATCCAATCACATAACTGGCACTTCACTTTGGACTTAACCCATTTTGCATATTTGTAAAAGAAAAGAGGCAAAAAGCACCTGTTCCTTAAATCAAAAACACAAGAGATGACTCACATTTTGTTTCTTCTTCTCCTGAACTAGGGACACATAACGCAAAGCAATCTTGGTTAAAGTTGTAGCAAGGGAAGCTGCAACAAAGAAATCTCCATCCAGCAAGAATCCTCGTAAGGGAGGTCTGCAAAGACAAATGATCCTCAGAAAACTACTTGTGGATGACAATCTTCAGCCTACTTCTCTTGATACCTTAACTTTCATACTGTACAAGCAAAACAAGTTTGAAACACCTCACAGGGTTGGGGTTTTTCCTTCTCAAAGTAATTTTCTAGATACAGAGATTTTCACAAGTCACACAGTCATTTCCATGTGGACTAGGGAGAGAGAGGTGTAGGAGTGCAAGGTGATATAAAGGGAAGAAAATATTTTAATCTAAAGGCAGTATCTCTGTATCCAACTAAAACTGTGAGAGAACTATATGTAAAAAAATCAACTAGAATTCAGGACATCAGAATTAATAAAGCACTTATTTATACAGTAAGCTTTGATTACAAATCCTAAGCAATCAGGCAACTTTCCATTCTATCTAGCTGGGATAATACCTTAAAACAGGAAACTCCCTCAACCACTGAACTCTGTATGACAGATAACACCACTCAAATAAACAAAGATAAAAATTAACCAAGTCATTCCTAGTCAAGCATAAAATCATAAATACCTGTCTTCTTCCTTTTTGGCAGGTCGGGAACTGCTAAGAGCACTTTGTGTTGCATAAGTGCCCATCTCTGTCACTAATTTTTGGGCTGGACCCACAGACACCTCTTCTTCAGGTTTGAGCTCACCAGCTTCTTTCTTGATTTCAGATTCTACTATTGGGATCTAGAAATGAGCAGGAAGCAACTGTTAAAATTAAAATAAAAGATATATTTTTGTTCTACAGGTTTTAATAAAAATATCTGCATTACTGAGGTAATGGTTTTATAACCAAAGGTTATAAATATTGGTTTTATAACCAAAAGGTCAGACAGTGCATCGGTTTGGGGAGAATTTGAGGAAATAAGCAGATATTGAAATACATACAAAAGCTTCCTACACATGCAATAAGGCTCTCATTGATGAATTAGATTTTGTTAGAGAAGTCTTTCTCTCAGAACAACCCAAACTGAAAGCATTTTTTCTTTGTCACTGGATATAATTAAATCATATCTTAAAGCTGCCATAATTTTCTGAAATAAGGAATTTCCCAACTCTTCTCTTAACAGATATCACTTATGCTCAGCTCAAGTATACTACTTGAAAAAAATTAGTAATGAATGCAAAACCCTGACTGCTTTTTCTGTGCTCTCCAAGATTTTCTGTGCAAATGCCATTACACATCACAAGTCCCCAGTACACTGTTGCATCTTACTTGATCTTTCCAAAATACCTTTTTCTTAGAAAACCCACTGCACAATGGCAGGAAAAACCACAAAGAGCCAGGAAACACAAAAACCCTCAAATATACAAACCTCTCCAAGTGATCTGCGAACCTCTGTCATTACACTTTGTATATCCTCCTTTGTGCTGCAATATTCTCCAAGGATCCATAATGCTCCTCGATAAATCCTGAGACAAGAACAGTCATTTAAACCATGCTTTTGTGATATACTCAAACTAGCACCAAGAAAAGTGACTTAAAGTGATTTAGCAGGTATTCAAAAGGACACAACTGACAAAAGCAGGTTAAATCAAAAGCAATTATCTTTTAAGCCTCAGTAAACTCATGAAAAAGTACATCTAATTAGATATACTCTCTGCTACATATTTATTTCTGCCTGTGTTAACCCTGAAATACACAAAACTAAGTTTCATTGTGATCATAATGAAATACTCCACTGCATGTGAATAAAGTCAGCTCTAAATTCTCCATTTAACTGAGACAAACTAATTTTTCCATTATACAGGAGAAAATGAAAAACCAGAACAAGAATGAAGATTAGGAAAAGAATAGCAAAGCTTCAGAAGGATTCCTTCCCTCACTTAATGAGATTAAAATGGAGATGGGATTCAGAGTTTTCTGTGTATTAGGAGAATGACAGAGTGCTCTTCTGACACAGAGAAGTTCTCATATGACTTAACCTTTACAGATCCATCAGCAAGCAAAGTTTTTAGAGCCCTGAAAGGTACTAAAATAGCTTTATACTATGTAAAGCTCAGTCTATGTTAGATTAGGCTTTCTAATAAATGTTCAGTATTTCCAGTTGCCTACAACTGCAAATTCCTTAGGAATTCTGTTTTAATAAATATATTACTTTATATTTGGCCTTCATCAACAACACTACATCCTAGCAAGGGGAATTACAATTATCATGTGCATTATAGAAATGAAAATTGAATTTATTTCATTTATTCAATGCAACAAACACCCAATTTATTTCTTGCACAAACAGGCAAGAAGAAAGCTGTACCTAGAAATCCTCTGCCTCAAAATATCTAGGCTCAGAGTCACCCTGTGTGGGTAACATGGATTTTGGTACATATTTAATGACAATACACAATCAATGCAAGTGAGCCACAGGTGCTCCCAAGTCTGCTTGATATCATATTCTGGACTCACTTGACAGATTTAATAGCATGAAAGACTTCAAGCATCTTCTCAACAATAAGAGGTCTGAGGTTTTCAAATCTCTGGATCGCTTCCCGCACAAACTCCAGGACATCGGCAGCTGCCGCTTCGTTGTTGTCACTAAGGAACTCCATCAGCTGCCAGGAAAGATTGAACATCAGCACGAACAGCAGCACAGAGAAGTTTGTACAATAATACTTCCCTTCTGTGTTCGGAAAAATAAAACTCCTTATGTATCTCCAGTGAAAAAAAACTGAAATCAAACAACCTTAAGTACATTCTAAACATGTACCAATTACCACATTCCCAAACTGTTTTTCTAGTGATACAAATTATTGCACTTTTAAAGGACCTCTTCAGCTCATGTTCTTCAAAAATATAACAAAAGTCTCAGAAGACAAATAATTACAGCATCGAAATTCCTATATTTCTTTAGGAACTAAAAATAGCATTGGTTTTTGTGAGGTTCATCATGAGGCCACTATTAGGAACACCTCAGCTCCAGCAATTCTGCAGGTGTTGGGCATAGGTGTAACAGACGTAATGAGAATATAATGAAATATTTGCATACCACTGGAATAACATTTGCAGCCATGTCTGGGAAGCGAACACTACAGGAATGCAGTGTCCGAACCAGGAGCTGTCTGTACTTGTCTGTATCTTCATGCTCTGTCACATTATTAGTTTTAATCACTTCCTTCTTCAGAACAATCACAAGCTGCAGAAAAGATCAAATCAAATTTTTAAAAAAGCGACATTTTTCAAAAGAAAGAAAATAGTGCAATGAATCAAAAGTACATATAATTTACCTCCTCCACATTTCTTGAAGACACAAGATCCAGAGCCAGCTGAAGGGTTTTTTTGCGCACTTCTAGATCTGGGGTGCTCAACACTCTGAGGATGTCCATAACTAGATCCTGAAACAATAACAAAGTATTTTGCTATTTTAAATTACTTCCTCTTAATACAATTCTAATTTTCAGCCTTCAGTGATTTTCAAAGCCTTTCTGAAAACATAATATATGATCTCCTGACAAGCAAGCAGCAGGCATTAGAACTTCTCAGTGTTCATTTAATACATTTACACAGAAGTCTCCTATGCAGCTACACCATTAAACCTTACAACCAGGACAGCATTTGTTATTGTTAATTTTTATGCAGATAATAAAAGCAGCCAAGCCATAAACATAGAAGTCAATCAAATAAATATATGTTCAAAAACATACCAACAGGAAATTGAAACTTCAGAAGTTCTTTCCTCCATCCATTGCAAAAATCTGGGAGCTTTGTTATTGAAGGCTTTTCTTTCCTAAGGCTTGCAGGAAAAGAGACAGCCCACATACCTGCAACACTCGTTCGTGCGAGGGATGCTCCTTCAACTCAATCAACCGATCCAGGACAATCAGTTTCACATTATTATCACTTTCTTTAATAATCAAATCTATGTAGCATTGAGCAGCAGCCTAAAATTAAAATGATCAAAATCATTTTTTAAAGTCATGAAGAGGATAAACTGGAAAATTTCTGAAATAGAGGAAAAGTCTCCCTCTATTTTACTATTAAAGCAGCTACTCAGAGTTGGCACAGAAATTAACCTCATAAACAGACTTTAAAATTTTTTGTTCACCATGTTACAAAAAGCACACATGAAGGCTCACAAGGGCATCAGCTTACAGTACACAAACGTGACTTCAAATTCAAAGACAGATGTAAGATAGGTTATCTGACATGCTTTGGGTCAGCTGGGAAATATGCAACAGGGCATGAAAACCAACTTAAAAGAGTTGGCAGTATTAGCCTACCTAGATTAAGTTTTAATGACAGCTTCTGTGTACAGTGTGTCTACTTAACAAAAATGAGTGTGCCAAACCAAGAATGCTGGAATTCATATTCCTCCCTGACCTTTGGAAACTGCTATTTATAATGCTCTGAATCTATGCATAACCTATCTTTTAAATTTCCATACAAATTCAAAATTTCGAAGTGATCCTCAATAACCAGTTGTAGAAATATAAAACTAAGAACTCCAGGTCAATCAGTAATCAACACAAATCTTCACTGCTTTATGCTTCTACCCTGGTCTGAAATGAGTCATATTCACGAGTAAAAAATTTCATCCAATCTCTGAACTCTTCAGCTGTAGTCTGATTTGCTAACTCTGCCATGTAGATCGTAGGTTGGTCCAACACTTCTGCACTGTATTCAAGCTTGTCCCCTACCAAAGAGACACGAAATCCACTAGCTCCAGGTCTGTTCAGCCTTTTTTGTGACCAGTTCTAAGAGATATTTTAGGACAGTGTTTCACATGAGTGTTACTAAAACCTTCCCTCCCAAGTACCAACATGCAGCACAGAGCATTCACTTCAGTGCACTAGAAGCTACTGAAGAGCTGAAAACATCCCTTTCATACCTTGATTGCTGTGGGTGCACTGGAGAGTGTAACCAGAGTACCTGCAGCCTCATACTTCACTGCAGGACTCGAGGACTGCAGCAGGTTGTAGATGCAGCGAATGAACCGAGCTCTCTCCGATGGATTCGCGTGGCAGACCTCGATAAAAGAATGATCCACAGTTGGCACACAAAGGAAAGAGCAATCCTACAGCTCACCTGCTCCACTATCTTACAGAGAGGAGAAAATTAACCCAAAGGTGACAACCATTCTGGTGACAGGAAGTGTCATCCACAGCTGTAAAAATCTAATTTCAAAAGCTGTTCTCAACAACTCTGAGTAATGTTAGAGTCTTAAAATATCCCATCAAAAGGAAGGGCAGAGTGTCTAACAGCCTCTGTAAGAGATGCCCTGCTCATGCCCACGAAGAGCACTCTGATCATACTGTCCCCATCAGAGCAAATCTGGTGAGACTTATTGCTCTGTACAGTGAACACTTGAGCTCTTTATCATTTCAAGAGACAAGTTTTATTCAGCTCTATTAAGTAATGACATATTCCTGACATGGACAAGAAGCCAGCTAAATCCCTTTTCCAGCAACATTCTATCCCTTTTTAAAAACAGTCTAATATAATTCTGTAAATTAACATGTGCATTTAATTTAAATGTGCCATAACATTTCCCTTTTACCTTGTAAATTAGTTCCACAATAACCAACTGCAATATGTCACCAAAGGTCTGCACTTGGTCAATACAGGTACTCAAATAATCCAAAGCTCGATCCTACAGGAAAATAAATTATTTTATGTTATTCAGAGTTTGCTCACTCAGTTGAATTTTAAATAAAAACACATGCTAGAAATCAAAATACAAAACAGCCTTTATGCAATGCTTCAACAATTTAGGAGAACACTGTAGACCTAAAGAGCAAAATAATCCATCCTGTCTATAGAGGGCAAAAAAAAAGACAAACTAATGGTAATTATGCACAAAAGGCAATTGCCTGTAGAACAAGTAATCCAAAACACTAAACAGACACTTCCATTTCTTTCTCATGCAACTACAAAAGCTTTAGAACAGCAGATAATGAAGTGCTTCTCAGTGAGGTTATGCTCACATTTTTCAGCATCTTCACCAAATAGAGTAGTTCTCCTTTAAAATAAAGAGAGCACTAAATACCCACATTATGAGTACCAAATATCCCACAAAAGCATTAACACTACCATACATGGGTTTTTTTATGAATACAGGTAGTTTATACTACCAACAAACTACTGGCTAGTTACACAGCATATTCACAATTATTAAACGAAATGACTTTGAGGGCAGGTATCCTTACCTGATCTGCATGAATTAGCATCATAAATGCATTTCTTTTGCAGCTTGCGTCTTTTTCATTCACCAAGAAATCATGAATCAGTTCAGGAGCATCAGGTATAAGATGTTCAAAGTTCCTTTACAAGAAGAAAACATAATTAAGAGCGGAGTAGAACCCAAGGATGCCCATTAAACAAAAAGCAAACAAGCATAAAAATTCTGAACAGCACACTAGGGAGTGATAAATATTTGAGCTCTCCAAAGCTGTGCCTGGTTGCTGTGGCACCTGTAGATGGTGTAGATGGCCAGCACGGCGTTGCGGCGCACGTAGCTGTGCCGGTGCTCCAGGCACGCGCGGATGGCCGGCATCAAGGGCTCCAGCAGCTCGGCCTCCTTCAGCTTGCACAGGAAGCGCAGGGTGGAGCCTCGGATGAACTCATTGGGGTGCTGGAGATCCTAAAAGCAACAGGAAATGTATTTGAAATGCCAGACTCTCCAGATGAATGCACTTACCACCCTTTCTCACACTCAGCTCTCCCGTGGTACAAGTTCCCGAAATCCCCAACGACACCTCACTGTTTTCTCAAGAAATGCTTCCCTGAAGCACTGCTGCCCCACAATATTTAAAAATATGTATTTATGTGCAATAAAACTTAAAAAGCCTGTAGGATTTTTTTTCTGGATTATATTTTTCCAACCCATTCCCAAAGTTGAAGCTCCTTAATATCTTTATGAAGGTGTTTCCCAAACATATGACAATAGTGTCCTTTCATGACTCACGGCTTGTCCCAAGATGCCTGGAAGATGGTAACTATGTTACCCCTCACCTTTAATGTTCACTGACAAGGAAACAGAGCACTGCATCTTTGTTAAGTTGTACCAGTAAAAGAATACAAAACTCCTCGGCAGTAGATCAGTTGCCTACCTGCAGTTATCCAGCTCTGAAGCACTGAGACACAGCTGATAGGAAGGAAATTCTGAGGGTAAACAATGTTTATATTTATTCAGTAACACAAAATGCTACCCCTTGTACAAAGATCCAGCAGAGGAACGCAACCAATGAAAAAACCAAGAGGCTACCTTTCTGTATGCATCACACACGAGGATCATTTCCTGCAGGAGCCTGCCATCTGGAGTGGTCTTTGGCACGATCTCCCAAAAGACAAGCAGCAGCTTTTTGATGGTATGGTCTTGGAGAGGCAACACAAAACGTATGATGGTCATCAGGAGCCCAGGCAGCTTCTCACCATTCAGAATCATAATGATCACCTTCTTCAAGGCCTCTGTCTTCAACTTGACATCTCCTTTTTCTAGAGGAGGAAATGAAGGCTGACATGTCACAGCTACTTTAACAGGAACATTGACCCTCAGTGTCAGAAGACACAAACTCCTCTGAAGGAGTGAAATACAGCACATCAATAAAATCCACGCCTTTACTTCTATTAAAGGATAAAAAGGAAGCAAGAGATATTTAAAAATAAGCATGGAATTCACAGACTAATCAGAAGATCAATATATTGAAATTGAAAGAGTTCAAATTCCAAGGCTGTTTTAATGCATAAATTTATACCAGGATACTACAATGTGCTCTGGTGTCACACAGAGATCAGATACCAACACTGCTGCATT
Source organism: Emberiza elegans (assembly GCA_024865655.1). NCBI lineage: Eukaryota > Metazoa > Chordata > Aves > Passeriformes > Fringillidae > Emberiza > Emberiza elegans. The sequence continues at coordinate 3,574,910 of JALJVW010000139.1, forward strand.
GGCCAGCACATCCCACAGTGCACTGAATGAGTGACAACACAATTTGTTGCTTATTCCAAAAAAATCTGCTCAGATCTGCCTTAGCCCAAGCAGTATTAAAACTCTCAAAAAAAAAAAAAAAACCCTCAGATTTTCACAGACTATGGAGTACACCAAAGCACATAAAATAATATCATGAAGTTTCTCAAAGCACAGCAAACAGAGGAACATACATCTTCCAGAACTCAACAGAAAATGAACATGAAACTGACTTGTTTCAGCTTAAAAAATATAAACAATGCCCCAGGAAAGACACAATGAGAGAATAATTCAGGTAAGATGGAGCATCCTTCAGTCACTGCCAATACTTGCCTAGGTCATTTTTTAAGCTGATTTCAGAAGGTGGCTCTGAATCCATGGGAACGTTGATCAAGGTGTAACACACGTTCTCTGCAGCAGTCATGGCTCTTGGTTACAGCAGCTCTCTCAAGGGAAGAATTAATTTTCACACAATGTCAGACAACCTAAAAACCAAGCAAACAAAACCATCCCAAAGTTAAAACACTTTATTAACAAACACAAAAACATTATTATAACTGACTTAACAGCCTGAAGGGATTGCTGGGTTTCTTGAGAAGTTGCATGCAAAAGCTTTCTTGCCTTGCTGTTACCCTAAAATATTCCTGTGAGCACCACAAAGATGAAGAGCAAGACAACAAAAAAACCCCAAAATTTTTCCAGTATTTTGGGCACAGTCAGGGATAACAGAAGTGTACAGGGCACCTGACTGAAGCCAAATGGATGCAGCAGCTTCTTGCTCCTGCAGTCATTCCCTGATCCCAGCTGTATATCCCCCACTACCTTCCCTGCACTCCTGTGCCCCTCCAGGTGAATGACCCAAGCTGCAAAATGAGCTGAAAATCTTCACAGAAAAAAGAAAAAACGAAAAGACAAAAGTTCTGGACTCAATTAACAAGCTGAATCAGTCTATGCAGGAAGCTTTGAAGATGAGCACGAGATTCAAGAGAGCAGAAACCAAGGATGGGAGGGAAGACAAAGATGGAGAGAGAAGCAATTTACCTGCCAGGGGTCATGAGATCAGCTCAACCCTACTGTCTCCACTAGACAATAATGAGGAAATCAAGTCTTTTTATGGTGCAAAAGGACAAGAAGGCTACAGATCTATCAAAGCTGCTGTGTGCCTGGCAGTCCAGGTAATGAAATCTGCTCTTAAGCTCAATTCACATTCTCCTGTTTGTTTTTTCCTTGTGTAATAGATATCCAGGATCAAATCAACCCTTTTGCTGTATCAATCCTCATTCTCATGCTTGTTTATTCTTTACATAATAGACATGTAGGATCAAATCAACCTTTTTATTCTATTTCTTAAGTAATGAAAAACGCTCAAGCTTGAGCTTGCTTGGCTAATGCTGTGTTACCACACTGACAAGCACAGCAAAGAAAACTGTTACTGTTTATTACATGAGCAATTTTGTACCTTCTGCAGAAATTGTGTCAAAAAAAAAAAATCAGCTTTTATCGATATTAATTGTCTGGAAGTCTGAGACTCCCTTTTTTTATCAAATGGGAGCAGGGAAGTTGTGCTGAGCTGGGCTGCTGCCTCTTTCTCCACACAAGGAAACAACTCACATCAATCAGCACCACAGCAATCACCCCCAAAAATAATTGCAACACAAATTTTTAAAGAAACACTCCTCTTCCCATTATGAATTCTGAATTTTAAGGCCTAGATCCCTCAACCTTGTTGCTTACAAATACCATTCATGCATGAAATGACTGGATGTGGCACTTAGTGCCATGCTCCAGTTGACAAAGGTGGTGATCAGTCAAAGGTTGGATGTGATGATCTCAGAGGGCTTTCCCAACTGTTTTCTTGCCTCAGCAGCAGCTTTTTTGCTTACATTTCCTATGCTGTTACCCAGAATTCCTGCCTCAAAGCCCTGCAGCCAGCACCTTCACCTACAAGAACAACTCACACAGACCATAAAGCAGATCCTTGTGAAAGCAGGGCAGGTATCTTTACTCATGCAGAGACCTCAGCTGCAGAAATTTCCAAAATCACGGTCAAACTCTGAAGTGTGATAAATGAGTGCACTTTGGGCTCTGAAAAGCAGCAATGAAAACTCTCCTAAAACACAGAGCTGGGAGATCTGGCAGGAAGAAACACCACCCAGTTTTCCTCCTTGCAAGGCACAAAAACCTGAAATCAGAGACACTGAAAGCCCACACGGACACAGATTTGGTGCTGCTTTAACTCTCCAGCAGTAACTTCTCTGTCCCGTGTGGTGAGCCACTGAAGGGTGGGGGTCGGAGGGGACTTTAAAGATGAATTCGTTCCAAGCCCCTGCCCATCAGCAAACCAGGCTGCTCAGAGCCCCATCCAACGTGGCTCGCACACTCCCAGGGATGCAGCACCACAACCAGACCCCACGGGAATCGAAAGTTACAGAGTTTACAGAGCCCAGGAAGACAAAGCCACGCCTGCTCGCCACCTACATCCCCGGGGAGCCCGAGCAACGGGGGCACCCAATGAACCAACAACCTCGAGAATGCACCACCTTACTGACGCACAGCTATAACACAGTGTGTTCAAAATGTTTGCTAAAAAATCCCCACACATTTCCAGCCGGCTGAGGGCTATTTCTCCCTCCATGTCCCAGCTCCTACTTCCACTCCAAACCCGGGCATTTTAAGCTACGAGACAAAACTTCCCTCAGTGCCCGTGTCCGCCTGCCATTCCCGTGAGCGAACCCCGAACCCCGCAGTTCTCTGGGCGCCACGAACCCTCCCACAGCCGCCCGCGCCCCGGGGCCCTGCCGGGGCCACCGGCAACCTGCCGGCGGAGCCCTGAGGCCTCGGGCCTTGCGGCGCCCGGCCGAGAAGCGGCTCCCGCCCCCTGCCCCGCGAGGCCGCGGCTCCGAGGGCCGGCCGTGCGGCTCCGTACCGGGCGGAAGGCTCGGGCCCGTCCCGGTGCGGAGCTGAGCCCGCGGCGCTGCCGCTCCGGCGATGGCTGACGTGGAGCCGCGCCCGCCCCGGCCACATCGCGCGTACGGCGGCCGCGGCGGGACACGCCTCCCGCCAGCGCGAAAGGGGCGGCGCCGCCAAGCGGGAAAGGGGCGTGGTCTGGTGGGGCGGGGCCTGTTACGTCACAGCCCCGCGCGGGAACGGGGTTTTCCCGCGCGGGGGGATCCGGGACCCTCGGGATACAGGAAAAGAGCGGCCGAAACTAAGATTAACCCCCATAGATAGATAGAGATAGAGATACAGATATAGATAGATAGCTATAGATAGATACAGATATAAATAGATGTAGATAGATAAAAATAGATAGCAATTAGATAAATAACAACAACAACAAAACAAAAAAGGCAAAAGGGGGTTAGGAAATGGTAAAGGGAAAAATAAATAAGAAAACAAATGGGCGGGGGGAAAAAAAGTAGTTGGGGAAATTAAGGAACTGGAAAAGAGATTATGGGAAATGAATAAAGAAGAGGGTGCATAAATAAGGGAAAAGCAAAGGGAAGGAAAATGGAAGAGAGAAAAAATGGGTGGGGGAAAAAAGCAATTGCGGGAAATCAGTAAGGAACTGGAAAATAGATTATAGTTCTCTGTATGCACAAAAGGCAACTGCCTGTAGAACAAATCAATCCAAAACACTAAACAGACACTTCCATTTCTTTCTCATGCAATCACAAAGCTTTAGAATAGCAGATAATGAAGTGCTTCTCAGTGAGGCCAGCCACATTTTCAGCATCTTCACTCAGTTGTAGTAGTTCTCCTTAAAATAAAGAGAGTACCAATACCCACATTATGAGTACCAAATATCCCACAAAAGCATTAACACTACCATACATGGGTTTTTTTACAGTGTTTATACTACTCAACAAATCACTGGCTAGTTACCCATATATTCACAATTATTAAACGAAATGACTTTGAGGCAGGTATCCTACCTGATCTGCATGAATTAGCATCATATAAATGCATTTCTTTTGCAGCTATGCCTTTTTCATTCACTAAGAAATCATGAATCAAATTAGGAGCATCAGGTATAAGATGTTCAAAGTTCCTTTACAAGAAGAAAACATAATTAAGAGCGAGTAGAACCCAAGGATGCCCATTAAACAAAAAGCAAACAAGCATAAAAATTCTGAACAGCACACTAGGGAGTGATAAATATTTGAGCTCTCCAAAGCTGTGCCTGGTTGGTGTGGCACCGTAGATGGTGTAGATGGCCAGCACGCGTTACGGCGACGTAGCTGTGCCGGTGCTCAGGCACGCGCCGGATGGCCGGCATCAAGGGCTCCAGCAGCTCGCCTTCAGCTTGCACACAGGAAGCGCAGGGTGGAGCCTCGGATGAACTCATTGGGGTGCTGGAGATCCTAAAAAGCAACAGGAAATGTATTTGAAATGCCAGACTCTCCAGATGAATGCACTTACCAACCCTTTCTCACATCAGCTCTCCCGTGGTACAAGTTCCCAAATCCCCAACGCACACCCTCACTGTTTTCTCAAGAAATGCTTCCTAAAAAACACTGCTGCCCCACAATATTTAAAATATGTATTTATGTGCAATAAAACTTAAAAGCCTGTAGGATTTTTTCTGGATTATATTTTTCCAACCCATTCCCAAAGTTGAAGCTCCTTAATTATCTTTATGAAGGTGTTTCCCAAACATATGACAATAGTGTCCTTTCATGACTCACGGCTTGTCCCAAGATGCCTGGAAGATGGTAACTATGTTACCCTCACCTTTAATGTTCACTGACAAGGAAACAGAGCACTACATCTTTGTTAAGTTGTACCAGTAAAAGAATACAAAACTCCTCGGCAGTAGATCAGTTGCCTGCGCAATTATCCAGCTCCAAGCACTGAGACACAGCTGATAGGAAGGAAATTTGAGGTAAACAATGTTTATATTTATTCAGTAACACAAATGCTACCCCTTGTACAAAAGATCCAGCAGAGGAACGCAACCAATGAAAAACCAAGAGGCTACCTTTCTGTATGCATCACACACGAGGATCATTTCTGCAGGAGCCTGCCATCTGGAGTGGTCTTTGGCACGATCTCCCAAAAGACAAGCAGCAGCTTTTTGATGGTGGTATGGTCTTGGAGAGGCAACACAAAACGATGATGGTCATCAGGAGCCCAGGCAGCTTCTCACCATTCAGAATCATAATGATCACCTTCTTCAAGGCCTCTGTCTTCAACTTGACATCTCCTTTTTCTAGAGGAGGGAAATGAAGGCTGACATGTCACAGCTACTTTAACAGGAACATTGACCCTCAGCGTCAGAAGACACAAACCTCCTCTGAAGGAGTGAAATACAGCACATCAATAAAATCCACGCCTTTACTTCTATTAAAGGATAAAAAGGAAGCAAGAGATATTTAAAATAAGCATGGAATTCACAGACTAATCAGAAGATCAATATATTGAAATTGAAAGAGTTCAAATTCCAAGGCTGTTTTAATGCATAAATTTATACCAGGATACTACAATGTGCTCTGGTGTCACACAGAGATCAGATACCAACACTGCTGCATTGGCCAGCACATCCCACAAGTGCACTGAATATGGTGACAACACAATTCGTTGCTTATTCCAAAAAAAAATCTGCTCAGATCTGCCTTAGCCCAAGCAGTATTAAAACTCTCAAAAAAAAAAAAAAACCCTCAGATTTTTTCACAGACTATGGAGTACACCAAAGCACATGAAATAATATCATGAAGTTTCTCAAAAGCACAGCAAACAGAGGAACATACATCTTCCAGAACTCAACAGAAAATGAACATGAAACTGACTTGTTTCAGCTTAAAAAATATAAACAATGCCCTAGGAAAAAGACACAATGAGAGAATAATTCAGGTAAGATGGAGCATCCTTCAGTCACTATCCAATACTTGCCTAGGTCATTTTTTAAGCTGATTTCAGAAGGTGGCTCTGAATCCATGGAACGTTGATCAGGTGTAAACACGTTCTCTGCAGCAGTCATGGCTCTTGGTTACAGCAGCTCTCTCAAGGGAAGAATTATTTTTCACACAATGTCAGACAACCTAAAAACCAAACAAACAAAACCATCCCAAAGTTAAAACACTTTATTAACAAAACACAAAACATTATTATAACTGACTTAACAGCCTGAAGGGATTGCTGGGTTTTTTGAGAAGTTGCATGCAAAAGCTTTCTTGCCTTGCTGTTACCCTAAAATATTCCTGTGAGCACCACAAAGATGAAGAGCAAGACAACAAAAACCCCAAAATTTTTCCAGTATTTTGGGCACAGTCAGGGATAACAGGCGTACAGGGCACCTGACTGAAGCCAAATGGATGCAGCAGCTTCTTGCTCCTGCAGTCATTCCTGATCCCAGCTGTATATCCCCACTACCTTCCCTGCACTCCTGTGCCTCCAGGTGAATGACCCAAGCTGCAAAATGAGCTGAAAATCTTCACAGAAAAAAAAAAAAACGAAAAGACAAAAGTTCTGGACTCAATTAACAAGCTGAATCAGTCTATGCAGGAAGCTTTGAAGATGAGCACGAGATCCAAGAGAGCAGAAACCAAGGATGGGAGAGAAGACAAAGATGGAGAGAGAAGCAATTTACCTGCCAGGGGTCATGAGATCAGCTCAACCCTACTGTCTCCACTAGACAATAATGAGGAAATCAAGTCTTTTTATGGTGCAAAAGGACAAGAAGGCTACAGATCTATCAAAGCTGCTGTGTGCCTGGCAGTCCAGGTAATGAAATCTGCTCTTAAGCTCAATTCGCATTCTCCTGTTTGTTTTTTCCTTGTGTAATAGATATCCAGGATCAAATCAACCCTTTTGCTGTATCAATCCTCATTCTCATGCTTGTTTATTCTTCACATAATAGACATGTAGGATCAAATCAACCTTTTTATTCTATTTCTTAAGTAATGAAAAACGCTCAAGCTTGAGCTTGCTTGGCTAATGCTGTGTTACCACACTGACAAGCACAGCAAAGAAAACTGTTACTGCTTATTACATGAGCAATTTTGTACCTTCTGCAGAAATTGTGTCAAAAAAAAAAATCAGCTTTTATCGATGTTAATTGTCTGGAAGTCTGAGACTCCCTTTTTTCATCAAATGGGCACCCAGAGAACCTCACCCTGAACAGGGAGCAGGGAAGTTGTGCTGAGCTGGGCTGCTGCCTCTTTCTCCACACAAGGAAACAACTCACATCAATCAGCACCACAACAATCACCCCCAAAAATAATTGCAACACAAATTTTTAAAGAAACACTCCTCTTCCCATTATGAATTCTGAATTTTAAGGCCTAGATCCCTCAACCTTGTTTCTTACAAATACCATTCATGCATGAAATGACTGGATGTGGCACTTAGTGCCATGCTCCAGTTGACAAAGGTGGTGATCAGTCAAAGGTTGGATGTGATGATCTCAGAGGGCTTTCCCAACTGTTTTCTTGCCTCAGCAGCAGCTTTTTTTGCTTACATTTCCTATGCTGTTACCCAGAATTCCTGCCTCAAAGCCCTGCAGCCAGCACCTTCACCTACAAGAACAACTCACACAGACCATAAAGCAGATCCTTGTGAAAGCAGGGCAGGTATCTTTACTCATGCAGAGACCTCAGCTGCAGAAATTTCCAAAATCACGGTCAAAAATCTCTGAAGTGTGATAAATGAGTGCACTTTGGGCTCTGAAAAGCAGCAATGAAAACTCTCCTAAAACACAGAGCTGGGAGATCTGGCAGGAAGAAACACCACCCAGTTTTCCTCCTTGCAAGGCACAAAACCTGAAATCAGACACTGAAAGCCCCACGGACACAGATTTGGTGCTGCTTTAACTTCTCTCCAGCAGTAACTTCTCTGTCCTGTGTGGTGAGCCACTGAAGGGTGGGGGTCGGAGGGACTTTAAAGATGAATTCGTTCCAAGCCCCTGCCCATCAGCAAACCCGGCTGCTCAGAGCCCCATCCAACGTGGCTCGCACACTTCCAGGGATGCAGCACCACAACCAGACCCCACGGGAATCGAAAGTTACAGAGTTTACAGAGCCCAGGAAGACAAAGCCACGCCTGCTCGCCACCTACATCCCCGGGGAGCCCGAGCAACGGGGGCACCCAATGAACCAACAACCTCGAGAATGCACCACCTTACTGACGCACAGCTATAACACAGTGTGTTCAAAATGTTTGCTAAAAATCCCACGCATTTCCAGCCGGCTGAGGGCTATTTCTCCTCCATGTCCAGCTCCTACTTCCACTCCAAACCCGGGCATTTTAAGTTACGAGACAAAACTTCCCTCAGTGCCCGTGTCCGCCTGCCATTCCGTGAGCGAACCCCGAGCCCTGCAGTTCTCTGGGCGCCACGAACCCTCCCACAGCCGCCCGCGCCCTGGCCCCTGGGGGCCACTGGCAACCTGCCGGCGGAGCCCTGAGGCCCGGGCCTTGCGGCGCCCGGCCGAGAAGCGGCCCGCCCCCTGCCCCGCGAGGCCGCGGCTCCGAGGGCCGAGCCGTGCGGCTCCTGTACCGGGCGGAAGGCTCGGCCCGTCCCGGTGCGGAGCTGAGCCCGCGGCGCTGCCGCCCGGCGATGGCTGACGTGGAGCCGCGCCCGCCCCGGCCACATCGCGCGTACGGCGGCCGCGGCGGGACACGCCTCCCGCCAGCGCGAAAGGGCGGCGCCGCCAAGCGGGAAAGGGGCGTGGTCTGGTGGGGCGGGGCCTGTTACGTCACAGCCCCGCGCGGGAACGGGGTTTTCCCGCGCGGGGGGATCCGGGACCCTCGGGATACAGGAAAAGAGCGGCTGAAACTAAGATTAACCCCCCCATAGATAGATAGAGATAGAGATACAGATATAGATAGATAGCTATAGATAGATACAGATATAAATAGATGTAGATAGATAAAAATAGATAGCAATTAGATAAATAACAACAACAACAAAACAAAAAAGGCAAAAGGGGGTTAGGAAATGGTAAAGGGAAAAATAAATAAGAAAACAAATGGGCGGGGGGAAAAAAAGTAGTTGGGGGAAATTAAGGAACTGGAAAAGAGATTATGGGAAATGAATAAAGAAGAGGGTGCATAAATAAGGGAAAAGCAAAGGGAAGGAAAATGGAAGAGAGAAAAAATGGGTGGGGGAAAAAAGCAATTGCGGGAAATCAGTAAGGAACTGGAAAATAGATTATGGGAAATGAATAAAGAAGAGGGTGCATAAATAAATAAGGGGAAAGTAAAAGAAGGGAAAATGGGAGAGAGAAAAAAAATGGGGGGAGAAACAAAGGGAGAGAAAAAAAAACCATGGGAGGTGGAAAAACTATGGGGAAGCAACAGAAAGTTAAAAACCAACGGGAAAAAATAAATGATGGGGAAAACATAAATAATGGTGAAAAATTAATTAAGGGGAAAATGAAAATGAGTAAGAAGGGCAAAAATGAGTAGAGCGGAAAATAAATAAGGGAGGAAATGATTAGAAAATAGGGAAAAACTAAAAAATAAATTTAGGAAAAATAAAAGCCGCTTTTTCTAGTGCTTAAAAACCAAATACACAGCCCTGGCACTACTGTTTTGCTATTTTCATGACTGAACTATTTGTATGGATTCAAGTCAGTATTTAAAGGCTGTTCAAAACAGCACCAAGATTTATTAATTTTTGTTTAATAATTTATTAATATTTATTAATTAACCTGCAAGTTCCAGGCCTTTTTTTTTTTTTAAGTACACTGAGCAGGCTATCAGGTGCTATGTGGGCCCACCCTAGGAGGTTGTTCCTTGTAATTTTCAATGCAATCATTGGGGAGAATAATTATATTATAATGATCCAACATAGAAAAGACTGAACTCATTCTTGCTTAAAGTACAGCATCCCAGCCAGGAAGCCCAAATTCACTGGGCTTCCCTGGCAGATGACCCTGAGGAAGTCACTGTTAGTCCCAAATTTTGTGGCATCCAGCTTAAATCCAAAGAGCAGACTAAGCTGAAGGGACACAGCCCTACAGAACCTGCTGGTTCAGCAGCAATGCACAGACTGCACAGCTCAGCTTAGGAGACTCCAACTAGGCCCTCAGTGAGCTAAAAGCCCTGAACTGCCCCAAGGCTGACTGATGACTCTAAAGAAACACTGACATTCTAAAAGAGGGTTGAGTAAATCCCCCCCAGAAAACCTGACCACAACTGGTTGCCAGCTTTATGTTTCTTCAGCCTCACAACCACATGCCTCTTCAGCTGGGACAAACTGACACAGGGAAATGCTGTTCTCTGTTTGCTCCATGACTATTTTATGGTTTCATAGGCATTTTAAGATCCTCTCAGTTCTACATGGTAAGCAAACACTCTAACAAATGGTCAAACACAGAATGGCACCTTGATATGACACTGCTATTCGCGAACAGCTGTTTTTTCCGACTGAAAAAGAACCAAACTCAAAGCAGAGTCCGAGAAAGTGATTTATTTCCACTTGTCCTTATGAGTCAAAGACAGTATCTTTTCTTTATAAAACAGTATCATGTACTATTTAGAAAATGATTACACCTTTCTTGTCCAAGTTACACCCAGATATGTCCTCCTGTCTATCTTTTAAGGATAGGTGGGTTGGTCGGTTCCTTTCTTTACGAGCAATCCTCAGAATGTAGCATCAGAAAACATATATAGGTGAGGATAAAGTTACCAGCAAATGGATAAATGTTCCTGGATTATTTTATATTAACAGAGGAACTCATCCACCAACTAGTGCTCCATTGGCTCCTCTGCCTTCTCCACGGTTTCTTCAACAGGCGGAACCGGCTTAGAGAGAGGGAAAAGAAGTATTTTAGGAAGGCAGAAGACAACACTTGACAAATCAGCTTTATCCCCACTGGAGGACCATGAGTGGTACATGCAGCTCGTGTCAGCCAACAGCTCACAAATTACTGTTACCCAAATTAAGCACAATTGGTAATTAGGAGACTACAGAGGCATCTTGCTAAGGGCATGAGAAACATATGCAACCACTTCTGCTGCAAAAGAGTGAAAACTCATACTTGATCAGAGATGAGGAAAGGAGGTGATATTGGAATAGCCTGGCATAAATCCAGCATAAATTGATTTATTAACCATCTGAGTTACCACTTAAGATTATACAGTGCTCATATAGTAACTACATATTTTAAAAACCACCTTCCTAAAACTCTGCTGCAGTAGTAAATTTAAATTTATGTTACTCATAGTAGATCATATCTGATTATTGTCTTTCAACTAAGCCTATTTATTCGTATCTGAACCACTCACCTTTCTCTGTGGTCTCTCCTCAAGACCTTCTAGGAATGGTGCTACATCATCATCATCATAGATGGTGAACTCCATGTCTTTGCCCACAATTCCAATTGAAACATTCTGTTAAGCAAAGTGTTGGAAGCAGTGAGAAGCATTCCCCTGCAATTAACTTTGGCTTTACAGCTTTCGCTTACAAAAGCTATCACATTTCAAAATCTTCTAAGTAAAGGCATTCAAGGGTTTCAATTTCTTTGATTTTGTTTCCTGTCTAACAACACACACAATTTCTTAAAACCGCTTATTTTAATTTCATTTTGATTTTCAGTATTTTAAGACTTCTAAAAACATGGCGAGCTAAGATTAAAAAAACATAGAAAATGGTAGATAATTGGATATTCTAAGAATTTTCTTCTTTAACAGGTCCTCAATTCATTGTCAAAAGTTTGTGCAGCTTTGTGATGCTGGATGCTCTATATACTGTTTGTGCATTACCTTCACTCACTGCCCAGGTGAATTAGGGATCGTGCTTACAATGCAAAGCTGGGATTCTACAGCTGCAGGTAATACATCCTAAACACTGATCAAAGCTTAAGAGAGAGTGAAGCCACCAGGGAAACAATGTCTTATTTAGTGAAAGCATCATTTTTGTGAAGAAACTTTACTCTGAGATGAACACAGAACAGTAGATAAACTGGTGGCATGAAGATATTATCTACCAGTATTCAGCTTCCAAGCTTCAGTGCCAGCTATACTTCACAAGAATTTTGTCACAGTTACTTGCAAGTAACAATGGCAAAGGAGACCTGGTCCCTACCTTGGTGGTCAGATCCTGTTCAGCAGGAAGAGTCTCTCTCAGGGCTCGCAGTCCATGTTTAACTAGCTCATTTAGATTACCTTAAAATGGAATCAGAAAGACATTGACAAACGATATGGTGTTACCTCTAGACACTCATTCCCCTTCTTCCTAAATCTAGTTGACAACGCCAAAATCAGCTTGGATCAACTTGACTCCTAGACTTCCTCTCCTTTCTGAGCAGAGCTGGTTATAAAAGTTTTCCTTGAGAAACGAGCCTTCCCCTAGATCTGAGATCTAGCACATCCATTTTTGACCCCTGCCTTGATTCAAGTTTTTTTCCCCCCAAGGTATTCAGTGGTATTCTCATCATCATCCCATACAAAAATAAATTCACCACTTTAAATGCAGCACCTAAATACTTGCCCTGACATACTAACCCTGCTCTGCTAGGGAAACACTTTCCCTGGGTTAAAAAGGGCAGAGGCTTTTCATGTTTTTCACAGCTTTTCTGAGCACAGCATTTCCTTCCATTAGATGTTAATAAACATGCACAAGAAAATCTCAACCATATTCTCTGAAATTTTGTCTTCGTGCACATTTACAGTTATGCCAAACTTGGCTCACAAAATTTATCATCATCTCACTCAATGCAAAAGGATGGAGTGGCAGCAGGAGATAAACTGCAGAACTGATGAACGCCAGCAGGTAGAGAGAGCTCCATTACTCACAGTCAGTGAACTCAGTCATGTGCCTCTCCAAGTAAGTTCGTGCTGACTGTGAACGAGCACCAATGGACATTGCTTTGCAGTCAAAGTAGTTTGCAGAGGGACAAGTCTGGAAGATGTGAGGACCCATATCCTACAAAGAGAGAAGAAAACCCCCACAGAATGTTAAACAAATATTTAAATTCACACTAACTCTGCTGCTGAAGGATGACATTTGCTAAAGAGTTTTGCTTCATGGTGCATCACACCTACAGGTGTGCACAGAAACATATTTTATATTGCTGATCATATCACTGTTCTTATGCAATCCCTTCTAAACTGTTGTTTAAAAAAACCACAACAATTTTAAAAACCCTAAACCATCTTTTTTTCCACTTCACTCATCTGCAGCTTCTAAATGGACAGGATGGCCGGCAAAAAAAAATGTTTTTCTCCGTTTTACGAATGTACTTAAGTATGCCCCCTACTTCATGGCTTGCAGCAGGTATTTTACACACATTCTGTCTTATCTACAAAAAAGTAAAAATTTGCTGTAACTAGACCACACTATCCAAAATTTCAGGCAATATCATAATTTCCTCCAACCATCATCATGTCAACAATCTTGAGGACAAAGATTCTCTGTGTGCTGCATGAATCACTGTTGCTAAACAAGTGAGAGAGAGGCCAGCAGTGATTTCCACATCATTTTCTTACTGGAAATTTTTAAAATAATAGTTTGTAAGCATCCAAAATCAATTGCAAAATATTTATATAAACAAATCTCATCTCTGCACCTTAAAATACTCAGTAAGTGTAGGTAGGATTAGCTATTAATTAACACTTCTACACTATGTTTTAGGGTAAGATACAGAAAAGTATTTCCTTATTCAGAGAATTTTAATGAGTCTGCCTCTTCCATCTTTCCCTCTCAACATCTATTTTTGCATAAAGTTCCCTGAGCACATTTTCCTGCAGATCAGCAGCAGCCAGAGCAGCTTACTCACATCATAGCCTGCGATGAGCAGTCCAACTCCATAAGGCCTCCTGCCGTAGCGCTGGGTTGGAATCTGGGTTTCTTAAGAAAGCTAAGGAAACAATCTCAAAAGTATATGATAATTACCCAAGAGTTTTCCTAAACCAAGCAGAGATGGACCAAAATGCATCTTTATGGGATGTTCTCCAAAAGTATATATAAGCAGTGTGAACAAAGAAGAATTGTCCAAAAAACTGTTTCAACTTTTTAGCTGTGATAGATAAAAGTCATTTCATGAAGTGTATAAAAAAAGGATACTGCTTCCAATTAGTGACACTAGGCGAGAAACTGGAAGAGGTCTATCAAACACAAATCTAGAATCCAAACACTCTTGACGCATGAAATTGCTAGGGAGCAAAAACAGAAAAAAAAATTAAAAATTCAAATCAGTGCATAGATCAAAGATACAATGAGTTTTTTTCTCAAGGCTTTGTTAAGGTAAACATTTTTGTTTCAGCTCTGCTCATTGAGAAAACAGGTCAAAGGCTTTCCATGATTTCATTTCTACATGACCTATAATTATTATTGAGAAAGTTGACCACAGGTTTGATAAAGCATAAACTGGGTATTTCAGCCATACAAATGCAGAGAAAGTAGAAGTCCATGCAGGCAACAGATGGATCCTCTGGAGAAATGGCAAGGTTAAATGGTAACACTGCAGCAATTAAAACCTATTTCAGAAATCCTTCCCACCCCTTCTGATCAAAGTTGCTAACAGCAAGGCCCCCTGAAGCCCACACAAACAGCACTGTATGTGTTTAATAAGTTTCTCAAATGTGTGTACACAGAAGCAGCTGCCAGAGGAAAAGAAATGATGGAGTTTCTCAGACTGCTTGGAAACCCTATCACACTGAGGAAACCAGACAGGACTGTTTTACTTGTAACAAAACCAAAGAGCAAAATTTTAGGCCAAACAAATGAGATTTCTGCCAACTAGTTAAAAACTTGCCAGAATTTCATGCTGAGGTCTTTGGCATAATACAACATTAATCAGCAACTCAAGACTAATCCTTAGCAAAGCAGAAAATGTCATTTGCAATAGTCTGAATGAACTTTCCCTCATTATTGCAGCACTGTGTATGTCAACAAGCAGGATACTCACCACAAGAGTCTTGCATCGGCAGTAAGCCCAGCAATGGAGATACCAATATGGTTGTCAACGTACAGGATTTTTTTCTGATGAGCTGCCAGCTCAGACTGTGCTCTCTATGCATAAAAGGAGAAAGCTATGTAGCAAACTGAACAGTCTGCCAAGCACTGTGGAGAAATCTGCTAACATTTATAGCAAGAATTGAATATGTTCATGAAACACTAAAAAAAACCTAAATTTATAAACTTGCAACAGGAGACAAGAAAAACATAATTCCACTTCAGTTCTCTCAGAACAAAAGAAAGAACAGACATTCACCCAAGTTTTGGAAAAAGAAAGGAATAGATTTACTGCTTAATAACAAATGAAAAAAAAAAAAAAGAGGAACACATCTGTTAAAGGAAAAAAATCTTCTCATTTCCTTCACCATTTTGTGAAGATCTGCTTTGCATAGGTTCTGGACGTATTTCAGTCCTCAAGCAAAGGGAATCTGCAGTTGCATTTACATTTCATGTCTAAGTACAGACTGCACAAAACTAATCTGCCAAATCAAAACTTTTCTATGAACATTATTGTCCCCACTGAGACCAGAGGTCAGAAGTTACCTTGAGAGCCACCAGGACAGCGTGTGTTTTCGACTTCAGCCCCACAGTAGCTGAGCCTTGTTTCACTGCTTCCATGGCATATTCTATCTGATGAATTCGGCCCTGCAAAACCAAGTCAAAGGTTGTCAATCACTCTCTAGTTAATCCTCTGAATCCGTTTCCAATTTTGCATTCTCAGACCTTTGATTCCCCACCCCAGTGGGACACTCACTGCACGACAGGTTAAATCAGCACACGATTCAGAGACAGACAGAACTTCCAGCTGAAGCTGGACAAAACTTTTTAATCAGCTTTGCTGCAGAAATGAGTTTTACACAATTGTTGTGTCTCACCAGCCACCCCCAATAACTTCTGAACAAGTTATTGGCCAACTGCAGCCAAGTCTGAAACAGGAGCAGAGGTCTCAATGAAAATGAAGTCCTTATAAGGCATGCAGAGGTGGCCAGGAGCTTTAAGGTCCATGTAACAGAAGCACTGAGGGTTTTCCCATTTTCAGCACTCCAGCCCATGTCAGACAGCCAACATGGGCACTCCTATCCTGCAAGCATGGACACCATGGAGCTGCATCCCCTCGGCTGGCAGGAGTGAAACACAGTAGCTGTTACGGTGTGAATGTGCAAGGGATGATCTACAGGATACCACCTTTCCATAGGTTGTTGGGGATTTTTGGCATAAGGTTTTTTTATTTAAGTCTACTGGAGAGACCCTAATGTCAAATTTCATCCCCTGTTGTAACTGGAATTTCAATCACATAGGATATTTCCTGCCCAAGAGCAGCACTGAATTGCTGTGACCTGTCCAACATGAACTTGTAAGCTGTCAGGAATGACATGCAAGACTGTAAAAATTAGAAACCACTTTGAGTTTTTAAATCTCTTATTTCCTTTTCTTTACTAACATATTCGAAAACATCTCCCAACAATTATGATTTGCTTCTACATTAACAGTGCCAAAAACTATTATTATGACATCACATCACTGCCTCACCTGCATGAAGAGTAGCCATTGCAGCACAGTAGCAATTTTAATGTCTTTTTGTTAGAAAAAAACCCAACACTATTAATATTTTCAAGGCAATTTAAGGAAAACATAAATTTGTGCTGTTGGTATTTTGCAGTACCTGCTAAAAATCTCAAGAGAATGCTATAGCTTTAAAAGTAACTTTTAAAGTAACAGATAAGACAAAAAATTCAAGTTTGTCATACAGAACCTGCCAGAGAAACACAATCATTAAGAAGGATTAAAACAGTTCAAAGGCACCTACATCTATCATGGTACTGACTGAAAAAAAAGGGACTATTCAAGGTTGTTTTCATGGAGAATGGAAAGGATAGAACACTCTCTGTTACACTGTACCTCACATGCCATAGTACTACATGATGAAGAATTTCAGTAGCAATACAAACCCAAAACTAATGGTACATTAGCTTCATACTAATACAATTTGCTACTTGCATTTTAAATAAATCTCTAGTTTTGCTGAATATATAAATGAGTCTTCTTCCAAGGCTCTGGTTTTCTATAAGTGCCCTGTCTTAAAATATCCATCCATAGTGAGAAAAGAGGCAATATTAAGTACCTCAGCTGACTTTAGTGGCTTTTAAAATTCCAGAATATTTACTTCCAACACAAGCTGTGAAAGTTTCAGAGCACACAGTGTATGTTTTCAGTAACAATATACAGTGTAAAACTGATTCAGAGGTAGAAAAATTTCAAATTCGAATGCAAATCTCACTTGCACCTCCCAATTATAAACTACATAGTTTCTTTCCCATATTATCTAGTGGACAGAAGAGAGAAATACTAGCAACAGCCTAACTTTGGGGAGACTGAAACTGTTTCATGCTTTGTGTACACCTTACTTACCAACTTATTGCAGTTCTGTGAATGGATCAGAGTTGTGGAATGGTCTGTGTTGGAAAGAACCTTTACAAGATCATCCTGTCCAACCACCCAAAGATGACAGCATCTCTTTTGCACCTCACAGGTACATTTAGAAAGCAACTGCCTTAAGCACATGGAGGGGACAAGGCCCAGGTAAGCAGCACTCAGGTTCCTACACCAGCAGACAGGGATGTGCTGAGTGAGGGCTTTCTGGACACCTACAGCCTACAAAGGGAGACGGGAGCAGACTGCAGGAAGCTTCAGGCACCTGAGCACAACATTTGTGACTGTAATACCACTGCTGTGAGGTGGAGAAAACCCAAAAAGCAAGTTAAGAGAAAACCCAGTGAGCAAGTGTATAAAGGTTTTACCTGCGGGCTCCAAACCGTGACATCATTGTCATACTGGTTGCGAAACTGGAATGAACAAAATAAAACTCATTAGTATCCCTAATCAGCTAACAGAGTGCTCCTGGAGGAAACCCTGTTTGTTTCCACAGAATCCCAGCACCACAGAATGCTAGAATCAATAAGGTTGGAAAGATCTCTGATATACTGAGTCCAGTCCATGACTGAACACCACCCACCCTGTTAACTAACCGTGGCACTGAGTGCCACCTCCAGCCTCCCTGAACACCTCCAGGGATGGTAACTCCACCACCTCCCTGGGCAGCCCGTTCCAATGACCACCCTTTCTGTCAACAAGTTCTTACTTTATTAAATTCCTTTTGTCAAACTGTTAGGTGGAAGGGATCTCTGGAAATCACCCAGTCCCACTCCCCTGCCAAAGCAGGGCCGCAGGAGCAGTGACACAGGAACACATTCAGGTGGGCTTGAATGTCTCCAGAGAGGGAGACTCCATGGCCTGCCTGGGCAGCCCTTCCAGTGCTCTGACACCCTCAGTATAAAAAAGTTTTTCCTTATGTTGAAGTGGAACTTCTTTTGTTTCAGTTTATGGCCATTGCTCCTCACCCTGTCCCTGGGCACCACTGCAAAGGGTCTGGCACCCTGCTCTTAGCCCCCTCTGATATATTTGGTACGCATTAATGAATCCCCTCTGAGCCTTCTCTCCCAGACTGAGCAGGCCCAGCTCCCGCAGTCTCCTCACGGCAGAACTGCTCCAGACCCCTGCAGAGATATCTACCTGCATCCCCGCAGGGGCTCGGAGCTCTTTGTCCCAGCCCTGAAGCAGGCCCCGCTCCCATTCGGGAGCGAGGCCCAGTCCCGCCCGCGGCCCCGCGTGGCCCGGGAACTGCTTACTCACGGGCCCGCTCCCCGCCGCCCGCTCTCGCGGCTGCCTCATGCCGGCTGGGCAGGCCGGGCAGGCGGCGGGGGTGCGGCGTCCCGGCCCGTGTGCCCTGTCCCGCCCCGGCGCCCCTCACCATGGTCCTGCGTGCCGGCGGCGGCTCCGGGCGGCTCCGGGCAGCGAGCGCAGCGGGATGGGAGCGGGCAGGCAGCGCCAGCCGCGCCCCGAGTCATCGATGGGCCGCGCCTGCGCGCTGCCTCTGAAGGCGAGGTGGCTCCTGAAACGCCGATTTAAATTACCTAATTTGTTTTGTTATTTTTAGGCATTCTGATGAATAAAGGAGTTCATTTGGTTCGGAAACGACTTCCTCTCCTCGCCGTTTTTGCGTGGGAACAGGATGTATAAATATTTTATTAGGCGCTCGCAGTAACTATTCCCGCAGCCTCTCCCCGAGGGCGCTCCCCGATAACTTCCTACGGCAATGAGGGACTCCCACAGCTCCATCCACTCCGCCCCGGGAACAGAACCACACGCAGACGTTTCCTCTCATTTTGGCAAAACAGCCTTAGTTTTGATAGAGGGCTAAACCACGCCAAAGCTCCCCATTGTTCTGTACTTGTCCAGCGAGGAACGGCAGCGGCCGGGATTTTAGCGATAGAAAGGCAGGATTGTAAAACTACGTGGTAATAGCCGCGTAAATAAAGAACTTTTGGAAGCTGTATGAACTGCTGTAGGTTTATGAAGTAACAACTCAAGTATTTTCCCGAGTAATCTTTTCCCTTGATTAGATGGACAGAACAAGATAGAGCCAAAGCCGAGCTCAGCAGATGTGCAGCTATTACAAATTCGTTCCGGAGGGAAGGGCTGGCGTCCCGCGGCAGCAGGGCTCGGGTTCCTGCGCCGCACAAGCGCTCCGTATTCCCAGGGCAGCGGCGCAAGAGGATGCTGGAGGCAGGAATGGGCTCTACAACGGGGAAATGCTTACCGTGGGAGGAAGTCATTCACTTCCTTCTGGATGCTCCTTCTTGCCCTTTAGGCTCAGGACGAGACCTCTACAGGCAGCGCTAGAGCCAGAGGGTTGGAGGTGTACTTGTGATTTCACCTCCATGTGCTGGTGTCAGGAGCCAGGACATCCCTCTGTCCTGAGCAGCCGAGAGCCCTGCCAGGGGGCTCAGAGACCCTGGCACAGAGCCCAGAATGCCTGCGGTTTTGATCATGAGCCGTGGAGCAAGTCACCAACCTTAGATGAAGATCTGCAAGCCATGACAAATTAAGTCGAATGATAGTGAATTTATCACAAGGTGAAAAAGTAAATTTTGGGGTTTTCTGGAACGGGAATTCAGGTGGGCAAGATGGAGGGATCTGGGCGTGTCCAGCCTTTCTTCTTCTTCTTGGCCTCCATCTTCTGCTGTGATGTTGGCACTTTCAGACTGGTTTAGAGTAGAAGCTCACTGTCTAACACAGGTGATAGGTATTGGAAAGTAATTGTAAACATTTTATACATAGTTTTTAGTATGAAGACATAGCTCCGCCCCAGGGGCAGGGAGAATGCCTCGGCAGGACAGGAGAACAAAATTTTGTAAATTCTATTTATAAATAAATAAACAGCCTTGAGACCAAGAAAGGAAGAGCTCTGACTCTTTCTTCAAGCACCGGGCTGGTAAAGGAGACTTTCTAACTTTTCCTGGGGTCACTCTGACCAGCTGGAGATCCCAACATGCTGGTGCTAAAGAGCACCCAGCCTATTCCTCATCAGAGTATTTGAACTGAGTGTGTATGTGTCGATTCAGAAGGTGAGAAAGGCAAAATCAACAAGGCAAAATCAAACAGCTCTTTTGCAGATAACAAAGGCATCACACCAGAAGGGAAGTATTTTGCATATATTATAAATTTAATTGCAGAGCAGAAAAGTGAATGATGAGCAGCAATCAATATATTGCATCCAGACATCACAATGTAAAAGAGTACAGGACTGAAAAGTAAAGCTAAAACTATCCTCTCATTTAAATGAACTACTTATTAAAAAAATCTAAGCTAGGAGAAAATTACTGGTTTCTCTGGGTCTGGATTGAAGGCACTTGAGACAGTAGCTCATGTTTGGACTCAGGTGTTGATTATTTCTTATCACTAAAATAGTCTCAAGACTGAGTTTGGCAGCTTTTCATTAGCAAAGAACAAAATGGCCAACAACCTCTTGTTACAAGGTCTTTTACAACTAAACTATCCAATTAAGAACTGACACCTAGATTATTTTCCTTTTAACCCAATAACCGATCCCAAAGAGCTGCAATGGGGACTTTTCTGCCCAATTACAAAATGCCACCCAAACCCAAGAAGAAGAAGGAAGAAGCATGAAGAAGAAACCCAGGATGACACCCTGTGCCCTCCATCTTGCTTCCATCCACAACATACTAAAAATCCCAAAAGCTAAATTTCTCGCCTAAGAGATATATCTACACTACTCTCTATAATCTATTTCACACTTTTGTGGATTCTGGTGTATCTTGAAGTCTGGGAAACTTTCTCTATGAATGGAGGTCAAAGTCAGTGCTCCCCTGGGGGTCAGGACACCCCAGAGCAGACAGAGAATATTTCCTAGTGCCCTGGGTTTCTACAGAAAACAGTATTTTCTCCCTTTTAGTTTCACAGTTGGCAACCTGGTAACCAGGATGACTTCAGAGCAATGAATACACAATTGATAGCTGTATGAAAACAAAGTTCAGTGCCCAGTAGGGTCCAAATTAAATGTAAGGAATGATTAGGAAGGAAAAAAAAACATACAGCATTGCTGTGCCCCTGTATAAATCCATGCTGCATTTGACACCATTGAGCATTGGCCATGGCTCTTGTTTCCCCCCTTGAAATGATGTGGCACTGGGAAAAGTAGAAAGAAGGATTCAAATTATGGAATAGCTTTATATAAAGGATGACAGTAAGGAGTAGAAGTCCTCAGTGTGAATAGCAGGAAAGGCTTTGAACTCTTGCCAAATCACAGCTGGCACAGAGATGCTGAATAGATCCAGTGTTTCCCTCTGACCTGCAGTGCTGGTACAGGGTGCCATTAAAAGCAGAAGGTTCAAGCCAAGCCAAGGGGGTACTTCTGGGTCTTGTCATACCTGTGCTGTGGAAACCTCTGCATCTGAACACACCGTGGGCTTTTGGTCATGTATTGAGAGATTCACATTGGAGATATTGGACAGATTCACAGACTAAACAACTGTCCGAGCCACCAATGCTGCTGCTGCAATGTTTGAGCTCAGTGCAGCAGTGAAAGCATAGCTAACCTAAAGCATGCATATACAGTCTCAAGAGAAACTAATGAGCCTGTTTTATTCTATGCTGTGTTTCCAGCAGAGTTATAAACAGCATCTGACATCTGAGCGATGACAGGCATGGCTCTGCAGAGATTAATGTACAGCAACTGAAAGGCAAGGCCATTATCCCTCTGCTTCTGCTGATTCACGAGAGGAAACAACATTCCTCTAAGTCCCTTTTTGGGATACCACTCACCATCAGCCCGCATTAACCCCTGTGTGCTATGCTCCTGTAGTTAGAGGGAGTATTTTGACCAAAGACTGGCTCCTCTGAGGTCAGTGGTGGCACTCTGGGAGCACTCCCAGGGGCTGCACGTTGTGCTGCTTAGGCACAGCAGACTGCCAAAGGAGGAGGAAAAAACTGCCGTGCCAGTATGAGACAGACTGAATGAAGGCAGTGCCTCCATCCCCTTGGAGAAGGGGAAGGATAAATCCCAGAGAGATCAGAGAGCCACTCCTGTCAGATGGACAAGTGGTTGCCCACAAATAGCAGTGCTGTCATAATGTGCTCAGACTGAGCATTTTGACTAAGTTATTTTGAGAACTGTCTTACTGCCTTGACAATGTGAACAATCCATATTTGGATTTAATACAGGTAAGAGATTTGCTTCATTAGTTAACTAATGTGTTAACATATTAGTTAATTAATATGTTAACAAGACTACCTAATTAATTAGGAAGTGTATGGCATACGTAGTATTTGATGACATTTTCATCAAGTAGGTTAAGGCTAAAAATAAAAATTTGACAGCAGCTATAAATGTACATAATTATCTTTAGAATAATTTAAAGACAATCTTAGAAGTTCTTACAAAGAAAAAATCTATCATTTTCTATTAGTACTGTAAATAGGAAAAAATAACCTCTCTATATAAATGATACCAGATTTCTTTCCTATTCTTTTGCTGGGACATTAGTAGAGATACAGACATTTCATTCTCTATGACAAACTTGCCTTCATGTTGCCAAAGGCTTTTTTTACCATTTTTAAAGTACTGACCAATTTAAATCCCTGGAATATTTTGTCACGAAAGATGTTAACTACACACATTTTAAAGTCCACTCCTTACTTTTTTTAATCCCTAGCTTTTGTGGACTGACGTCAGTTGACCTTTTCAGGACAGGCCTACAGGGCAACTAACCTTGCTTGATCATCAAAGCTGGCTAGGAAAGACCAGGCAGTGCTGAAAGCAGGCTTAAATAATCCCTGTGGAAAGAGAGCTGCAGGAAAGAGTCTGGCTGTTTCTGTCCAGTTCTGGAACAAACAAGGGCACAAGGTTCAACACAGCAGAGCTGTTGTAGCATATCCTGCACATGGAAATAGTTTTTATTTGTCGGTTCTTGTTTGAATAGACCAAAAATATATTTAGAGATAAATTTAGATGGGTATTATTGCTAGTTATTTCTTGGACCTGAAATTTATTTCTTCACTTGGAGTGAGGAAGAGTTTCTGTATAATATGCTTTTATTGTACAAGAAAAATATATTTTGAGCTGTAAATTGCTTGCTAGCCTAGAAGTTATGATTTAAACAGCATACATAGAATTGTCTGAGTCATCAAAATACAACTGAAGACTTATTATCATAATTTATGGAGCATTATGAAAGATATTGTTGCAGCTATCAGAAAGTCTGCTAAGGTTTTAATTTCAATGAAAAAGAATGGCAGTTACTAAGTTTCTGTGGAAAAGAGATCCATTTCAGTGGGCATACAGCTACATGAGCTCTTTCAAATATATTAACTGCTCTCTTGATTGCTATTGTTGGAACTATTTTTGAGTATACCTGAATCAAAACCAAAGCATCATCAAACCTTCAGCAGTGGAAATATAACATTTTGAGACTGTGTTTATTCGTGAATCTGTTCACCATTCTATCTCAGGTTCAAAATTTCTCCCTATGAAAGAATCATCACAGATACGAAACAACAGCATGGCACAGAAACAGAGCCATGAGACCACTAATGGATCCCATTTCCTTACCACCAACATAGTTGTCATATTAAATTAATGAGTAGACAAAGTATTACCTTCTTACTTATGCATTTATATGCCATAAATATTTTACAATGAGTGCTTGTATGTAGATCACACAACAAAATGTTCACAATAATTTCACCGCATCTACTGGTGCCAAAAATTTCTGCTTGAAAAATGGAAAGACATTTACATACAGAAACAAATTTTCTGGAGGATATTAAACTAAAAAAAAAAACAAAAAACAAAAAAGAAAAGAAAAAAGACAGAGGAAAAAGGCCCTAGGAATGACGTATTATCCATGGCAAAGCATTAAGGATTTATGCAACACTTCTCTTTACAGGCATTTTTAAGTTCTGTGGGAGAGATAAACATTGTAACAGTTACTGTTTAGGCAATGGTTCTGGTGTTTGTAGACCACATCTTTTTAAAAGTGACTCAGCCTATTCTTACTGTGGATTGAGTTTTTGATTAGTAAAGGCATCAATAGAGAATTAATATGCAGGAAAAATAGATGTTTGAGTAGGCTTTAGTCTTAAAAATCCTGCTGTCATCAGCAAGGGTTTTTTTTATGTTTTGCCAAGCCCCTAATTTTGCTACATGGATTTTAACAGCTTTGCTGTCATGCATATCCCAGTTTTCATTGAACAAATTTTGTTTGGCACTGTTATCCTTATTGCATATATTCCTAAACTAACAACAATGCAAGCAGAAATTGTCCTGACAAATGTGAGAGAGCTTCTGGTACTGCTGTGTCCATTGTCTGCAATAATTCGGACAGATCACGGAGCTCAGACACTGCATCACACATGCTCAAATTATGAGAAAATTCCATTGATGTAAGGATAATTCTAAATCCAGAGTATTTGGCACCACCCTTGGCTTCTCTGCCTGGTCCCTGGAAGGATTCAGTGATGGGCCAAAAGGGCTCTGAATTAATTCCAGACCACCTTGATGTAACCCTGCCTTGAGTGAGTATCTAAAAAGTTCTGCATTTGCTATTAACATATCAGCACAGAGTCACACATCTGCATGTCTGGTTTTAATTTTAAGACATATGTATCAAATGAATTTGTGACTACAGATGTCTCATTCACAACAGATTCCACAGCACAAAGATATTTTTAAGCTGTGTTTATCACAACATTAAGTGAACGGGAATAATTATTATTCAGATAAAAGTTGTTACCAAATGAAAGGTTTCATACTTGAAGCATAGAAATTAAAAAAAAAAAAAAGAATAGACTGTGAAACCAGAAGACTATTTCTGCATTTATATGGACCTTTTAAACTGTTTTATAATACTCAATAAGCACAGGAAGATATTTTCCAGGTTGAAAATTGAATACATGCCTTGGGATTTTGAATGGACCAGTGATAGAGGCTATCAGTTTTTTGTTATGCAATTCAAAATGCATTACATCAATACAACTACCTGAAAGCCCTGGACACCTTCTTGCCTCACAGTGAGCAGTGAATATGAATAGATTTGTATTTCTTTCTGTATTGCAGAAAATCACATGGGTGAAAGTTACAAAATAATCTCCTTTCAAACGGAACACTTTTATCAAATTCTGTATTCTCACTATTACCTTTACACAATACTCAGCATGGTATTTAGGTTAGTTTCAGACAAAAATACTCCTCTTACCTCTAAAGCTAAACATTAAGTTAATTTGTTTAGGATCTTATCCAAAAAATCACTTACACAATGTAATTTGAAGTATTCCCTGGTGCTGCTTCCCTATCAATAATAACTAAGCTTCACTCATATATGTAGTTTTGCCCTTTCATATTGTAGCTTTCTTCTAAAGTGACATCAGTATATATTACTAAAATGCAAAACAGACTCATTAATGATTTCTTCAGAATATATTTCAACCTGGATTTTAAAATCCAGTTTCTAGGTTACACTCTTGAGAGCATTACCAGTGGATTTTTTTGACTTCAGTATAGCCATATTTCTACTTAGATCTTGAACTTGTAGTTGGTACTGCCAGATTTAAAACAAATTAGGAAAGCATATAAAATATATTTTATTTCTTCTTTTATTTAGAGCTGACAGTTACATGATTAAATCTCCAAATTCCACATCATAACATCTGCCTGGTGAGTTTAAAGGATTAATCTAGACACTGAGTATCACCCTCCAGCTACACATTTGTGAATGGGCTTCTGGGCTTTGGCCTAAATCTGATTAGCCACAAAGAAGGAAAGAAATTGAAAAATAGGTCAGAAATTGACCTTTATTATGCACATCTGTATTTTTGCCAAGTTTTTAGTAACACAGCATTGTGCAAGTGTAGTATACCAGTAAAACAACAGCAGTGCTTCATTCTTGGGAGGGGTTTACCTCTCCTTTAGCAGACTTTTGAGTGTTGGTTAGAAATTGACCAACTTTCTCTGGTTTCTAGCCAGGGATGAACTCATGATACACTCACTTCTGCAAAGTGAAGCAAATTTGAATTTCAGACAATGTTTCTCAGCTCATGAAATGCCATTTCTCAATGTGCACTGCTGCATAAGCATTATCACCATTTTAAGGTCTTTTCTTAAAATAGTTTTCTTAAAATAGTTCTTAAACTTTTAAAAAGTTTAAAAGCTTTTAAAACATATATCTATCTTTGCATGTGTTCTTCCATGCTTTTTCTTTCTCAATGATTACTCTTCTAAGATTAGGCTGGGTTATGAAGGATTTGTGATGAACATTCACAAGTACTTCAAAGTTCAAGTGACCTTTCTCCACTCCAAATTGTTGAGAAGCAGAAGAAACAACTATGATACTCAAAACCTACTTGAAAACTAGCAGATAAAGGAGAAAAATAAACTACCAAACCTTTCAAGAGAGAATTACTATTGTAGTAACAAAACCAAGGAGGGTATTAGTCTGGAAGTGCAGTCCTAAAAGAGCAGTCAAATAGATTGAGCTGATAGAGGAATCCAGCACCATCCAGGAAATAGAGCAGAATTCCTGACAAGGAAAAGAAAGTAGTCTTTTCTGTGTGTCACAGGGAAAACTAAGCTTACTTGGCCAAATACATTTGGCTTTTACTTGCTCTTCTATTAATTATGGTATTTCCCTGAAGAGAAAAAAAGAATCACTCTGCTCTGGGCAGTAAAAAAAAAAAAAAAAGGGTGGGGGGGACTCGAATGCATTTGTCTCCTTCAACAATTGATTACAAAAGAGTCTGGAAGCCACTCTGGAATAAAAAGACTGGAATTTCTTATTCAGATTCATGGAAAGTAGGTCTTGGTTAACCACATTCCTTGTAGAAAAGTCTCAAGAACATTGGCATGGACTTCCTGCATGTGCTATAGATGCTTGACTGACCTAATCTGTTTCCCAGCTCATTCAAGAACCCGGGCAGACTGCTAGCAAATGTGTCTGATACCTGATATATTTACTTCTGGAGAGGACAGCATGCCTCCTTCCCATCTCAAGTCTCTCAGACACAATTTCTAGCCAAGGAAGTAAGAGTTTGCTACAAAGACCTGGGAGAATGTGTAGTGAGATGGACATTCAAATAATAAAGTTCCTCAGACTCACCCATGAAAAAGTTTAAACTTTAAAAAAAGACAAAACTTGACTAAACAACCAGTAGAGGAGTAAGTAATTTCCCATCACTTCTGCTTACTTCTGGTATGAAATTCCAGCTCACCCCCCTTTATAATGCTCCTTTGGAAAGGATGCTCAGGAATCCCTTTTTTCATAATGGCTTTATTCTTCCTGGAAACACAGAAGCCAAGAAAATTGTCTAAGAAATAAGGGGGCAGTGAAAGCCCAGACTGCTGTCCCTGCTGTGTCAAGTGAGGCTTGCAGGATTGTTCTAGGTGATATATGACCCTCAATAATTGGAGTGTCAAACTTCTGGCAAAAATCTTTCGGCAGTAATCTGATAAAGGTCACCAGATGGTCAAAGATCGTGTGGATATAGTTTGAGAAGCACACAAGGTGGTTCCAAATGTGGAACTGAACTGAGACTGAAGAGTCCAGTGTTTTATGGAGCAGAAGTAACTCCTGAGTTTTTAGAGAAGCAGCCTTTGAAAGTACTTCTGATGTCCTGAGGGGAGCTGAAGATGTTTCACAGGGAGATCTTTTCCTTAAACTGTATTGTAACAGGCAATAGCCTGTCTTAGGGCTCTCTGGAAAACAAATATTTTGATGTTGCAGGTCTGAAAAAGCTTCTCCAGGGACCACAATGGAGCTGACGTGCTACTAAGGTCTCATTCAGAAATCAGAGTCCCTGATATGGGGTTTTGTCTTTGGAACACTGCTCTTTCCCAATCTGATTGAAACAATGCTCAGAAGCAATTCTCTAGTTGTGTTGGTGGGATAGTAAGGCATTTTGATATTTGGCCCTGAAGAGCCCAAAAACCTAATTAACAAATGCTCCTGACACTAGTGCTTATGGTCTCACTGGGTATAAATAGAAAGTTGCCAAGGAATATTGGCTATCAATTTAAAGGGAATAATCATCTGAGATTAGGAAGCAATTGCCAAGATCAATGCACCTCTCAAGATCCCAGAGCAGAGCCCAAGAGAAGTAGAATAAAAATTCCAGCAGCAGCCAAAACCCTCTCAGCTGTAAGAAAACAGAAAAAGTTTCCAGGCTGGGAGTCAGCATTCTACAATGTATGAAATGAGGAGTCATTTTGATTCAGTGGACATTTCAACTCAATTAGTAGAAATAGGTTTGTGCTTATTGTCCCATTGTCATTTTTACATTATAAAGGTCCTATTGTCATTATACTGCAAGGGTTCCATATTGCCAGAGTTTTGTGCCTCCTCGATGTTTCTTGTAGGCAGCTCCCCTAAGCACTGCCTCTTCCTTCTTCTCTCAGCAGCCAAGCTGACTCGAGTTCCCCTCAACCAACCAATCCACTCTTTTATAACACGCTTCTGATTTGCTACAGCTGCAGCCTGTTAAAAGTCAGGCCTGTTCCCAATCTCTAATAATTGGCTCAGCTGCAACTCCTTAAGGGGTAAGAGTACTTTCTATACTACCTTTATTTTCTTGTATTGTATCCCCCTACACCCTACTCAGTAAGATTATCTGGCCTGGAGCACTGGTACAGATAAGGCCCTCAGGGTGAACAGAAACAGATCAGCTGATAAAGAGTATGAAAACTTTGCTTTAATCAAAGTGTCTTTGGCTTACTCCTAATCATCAAAAAAGCTTTTTAAGAAGTGAACCCTTCAAGTCCTATAGCCTGTCTGTATGGAAAAACAAAGTGAAAATCAGGGGGAAAAAAAGGTGGGGAAGGAAGAAAAACAGATGGGAGGTTTCTTATTGGAAGAAAGAGCTTTTGACTCTTTGCATTCCATATCTAAAAATTTTACATTTGAATTTGTGAACTAATCCTGGTGATTAAGCAATTAAAAATTCATGGGAAGTACCCCATTTTATTGGTTAAGGTTCACATAAGTTAAATCTCTGCAGGTCATTTTGTCACTTGATACAAACTTTTCAAGTAACTTAAAAACTTGGCCTGACTTCACAAACATCTTCTAAACCATCATGTCCATTTATAAAAATAGTTTATCTATGTTTCACTTTAATACAAACTTAACCAAATGTGCTTGTGGATACTGCTGTGGCAAGTGGGACCTTATTACCTTCCACATAATAATCAATTAAATACTCATTTCACTTACATTCCAGGTCAATATATTCCTGTATCTACTAGCTTTTAGCTAGACCTCTCAGAAGCATGTTCATAGATAATTATTGTCCAAAGCCTGAGTATAAAATGTGTAGTATAAAATGTATATATATTAGAACAGTACTCCTGTCTATCCTCTCTAAGGCCTTTTTACTTTGCTAGGCAGTAAAGAATCAGGCCTCTCAACTGAAAAGCTGAAAATTATCTAGTCATTTTCATTTACATGCCAGATTATTATATTTTACAGTAATTCAAGGTTTTCCTCTTCAGAAATATGCTAATTTCACCATTAGATTTGGTACAGACCTGTTTGTGGAGGAGACCTGACTGGGGAGGGTAACTGAGTAGGATACATCTCAGGATTTCAATTAACGCCACCACTGTCTCATGTACCTTTTAACAGCTAAACTGTTGAGTCTGGAAAAATATTTTTCTTCTTCTAATATATCAGAAAGCACTGAAAATTCAACTAAACTTTTCCTTAAAACTGGAATGCTGTTTTCCTTTTTCCCTCCAATCCTATCAGAACTCACATAAAAAAATACATCAATCATGAGAAGGGAACATGTTAATAAATAAAAGCAAAACTTAATTTATGTGTAGCTGATGTATTCCTCACTTTCAGCATTAAAGAAAGCAAATATGCCAAGTATGTATTACTTTAATGATCAGGACTACTTAAACAACTTCCCAGTAAAAAATCCAGGCCAAAACTGAAGATCATAAAATCTTGTTTACATCCAAACGTTAACAGTACCACCTGACATGTAATGATCATTTTTTAATACAAAAGTGCCTCAGAATTAACAGCAGCAATTTAAATATATGTTGTAAAGAACTTCAGCTAAAGTGTGTCAGTCAGCTCCTTTGGTATCTGGGTAACCTCCTGGTGCATAGCTTTTTGGTAATTTTCAGACATCAAATAATGAAAGTAGTGTGTAGTATTTAAAATCCCAAAGATTGCATACATCTAGGAGACCTGCATTTAGGGAACTGCTACTTTGCAATAAGCCCTACAGTAATTAAGTACTAAATACCAAAGTGGCCCAGAATCACAAACTTTCAAACTGTTACCAAGCACACACTGGTACTGGGCATTAATTATTATGAATTTTAGAGTCTTTGTAATTAGCAGCAGTCACAGAGAAACAGATTACAAACCAGCAACTTTTACAAATCAGTAAGTAAACAATAATAAAGGGTAATACAGGTTTGTGTTCACTTCATTTACTAATTGTGTTGTTTGTTCACTATGCTTTTCTCTCTAGCAATATATTGGCATAATACAGTATTCACGTTTAATAAACATTATAATTGTAGTAAATACAACATTTTTAATGCAGCAGTAAAAAAAACTCAAATATAGCAGTGCAGTTTGTTGTAGGTCAGTGCTAGTGAATACTGTAGCAGTGAAATTTACTGCGTGATGTCTGTTGCTCTGGAAAAAATATTTGAATGTTGACTAAATAAAAACATCTGTAACTCATTTTATGGTCAGTGTTATGCTAGTAGTTATAAGAAAACAAGATATATGTGTTTCATATGACTTGCAATTGATACAGTATTTTTTTCAAAATGTAAATAAAATTCCATCAAGTTTGAAGTAGATTTTCAGGTTACAAAAAGCCCTTGAGACAGTTTTTTCCATGCTTTCATAAAATCTTACATCGTCACAGAATCGTTTAGATTGGAAAGGACCTCTGAGACCTTGAAATCCAGCCTTTGACTTATCACCACTATGTCCAGCAGACCATGGCACTGAGTGCCACATCCAGTCGTTCCTCGAGCACCTCCAGGGACGGTCACTCCACCATCTCCCTGGACAGCCCATTGCAATGTTTGACAGCCCTTTCAGTGAAGACATTTTTCCAAATTCAGGTCCAGCCTGAACCTCCCCTAGCACAGTTTAAGACTGTGTCCTCTCATCCTGTCACTGGTTGCCTGGGAGAAGAGGCCGACCCCCACCTGCCTACAGCCTCCTTTCAGGGAGTTGCAGAGAGCGATTAGATGACACATAATTTAACAATCACAACAGGAAACATTATGGAATGGCATAAATGATATTGCAAGTGCATGACAAATAGGAACTCAGTTAATGATGTAAACTGAAACACAGTTCTTGGCTCATACAGTGTTTGAGTTTCTTATGTTAAGCATCAGTCATTGCTGGCTCGTTACTACTAATTGAGCATAAGTGCAAAGATATCATAATGTCAACTTCTGGGTTTCCCTAATCAGCTCTGGTAAAAACCTATTGCTGTGTCCAGTTTGTTTCCTTTCAAGGTCCTTTCCTCAAAGGTTGTTGTAAATTCAAATACAAAAAACTCCAAAGCAACAGAGGAACCCTTTTAAACGTGTTGCTTCTGCTATTGCAGGTCAATTGTTATTTTTTCATTGCAAGGTCCAGCAGGTGCACATGGCTGATTGTTTCTACACCATTACTTTGTATACCAGCATGCTGGGCTCATTTTAGCTATAAATAAGCACATAAAATTTAATCAACAGAAGTTAATAACTTACATTATCTAAATTTAGAATTATAAAATTTCCATAGCATACCCTTATTTTTCCTTATGTAGTCAGTTCAGACATTCTGTTAACAATTTTCTAAAAGATCCTACTTATTAAAAATATCAGCTAACAAAAATACACATCTTGGAGATATTTAAACACATTTCTACATCTAACTCTTCCTCCTCTTACTGTAACATCATGCATTAGGATGATAAACACTAGTTTTGACTACAAAAATAGCTGAGTTAAATGATCCAGTCACTTATGTGTTACTTGATCTTGTGACACTGCTTTACCTCCATTTGTTTGCCTTTCACAACTAAATACATTGGGATTATTTATAAATATTGAGGGTTGTATCATTGTGCTGCACAGAGGCAACAAAAGCAGCCACCCCATCAGAATTACAGAAACATTTCCCTTCACTCAGTGTGCAACTTCTTAAAATGGTAAATTCTCATCTGTCTTAATGGGTATTGCTTTCAATAAACTGTGGTTCACAGAATTGGAAAGGGCCCACAAAGATCAAAGTCCAGCTCCTGGCCCTGCACAGGACACCCCAGAGTCACCCTGTGCCTGAGAGCATTGTCCAAAAGCTTCTTGAGCTCTGTCAGGCTGGTGCTGTGAGCACTGCCCTGGGGAGCTGTTCCAGTGCCCTCTGGGTGACAAACCTTTGCCAGATATCCCCTGGCACACTTAATGAATGAATGGCCAACAGGACTTTCAGCTAAGATGCTAAGAGCAGGCTGATGAATTATTGCAATTTTACATAGTATTGATTACAAATGCTAAGCAATCCTGTTGTATTATATGAGGAACAAAAGTGACTTTTAGCTACAAAAGTAGATTTAAATAGGAAAAATTAATGAGCCAAGTTGTTTGAAACTGGAAAGATTTCACTGCCTGTGATGTCTTCCTGAACAACACAGAAGGCTCAGGTTATGTGTGATCAGCAACTTGCCCTTAACAAGTAATAAAAATAAAATTAACTAAGAAATGCAGGTGCTTAGGTTTTAGAGGACAGACATAAACCACATAAATTTATCATTTTTAAACCAGACAATTTCTGTCTCCTACCACAATTTATTCCTGTCTGCTTTTTTACTCAGATGAATTCCTTCTATGATTAGAATGACAAAATACTTCCACATTAATGAGCTAATTAGCTTAATTGCATAATTTTTCTGTATTTTTAATCTCATGTGGAATCTCCAGCAGATATAATTACTAAGTCACAATTACAGGATTCTGTTACATTTTTTCCTTCTTTGGAACATATTTTTGTTCTGGAGATTTGCTTGCATAGACTGTCTTGTTAGTCCTTTGTTGCTTTGAATGCTAAAAAATAAAATTAATCTCCAAACAATAGAGAAGACCAGAAAGCTTAAAAGTCCAGTTGTTTTTTGTTTTTTATTCAAGGGGTAAGATACTGTACATATTTCCACTATTTGTCAGACATCTGCAATCTGATACTTCAAGCTGAATGTTCCAGTATTGTTGAACTATGAACAAAACTATTAGTGACTCTGTTTATGCTGTTTTCTTCAAGCTCCAAGCTTGTCCAGTACTTACCATAAGAAAGCATTAAAGTCTGTGATTTTCTAAATACATCAAGGTCTATAAGATTTTCATGCCCAAAACTGAATGGAATAATACAGCCAAGTAAAACAGTTGAGATTATTTTCAAGCATGTGCTGAAACAGGCCAGACCCTGAAGAGGTATAATTCAGTAAATTTCTTTACTGGGTTATTTTATGCCTGCTGACAGTATAATGCAATTCTAGCAATTTAACAGAATTTAAAAGAATGTTAATTAACAAGGACCTGTCTTACTGATTTAAGGTCAATAAAATGGGTATCTGAAAGACCTGGAAATGAGGGAAGCTCACTGAAAGACTCGGCTCATTTTCTTCTCCCCTCTCCCTCACAGTAAATGACCTGATTCAGACTGATTTTGATCTTTCTCAGGATATATTTATGCATCCGATGCTCATGCATTAAGTCAGACTTCTCTGAAAAAGCAAACCAGCTCCCTAGTTAGATTTAATCTTTAACTCTGTTAATAAGCAGAGTCCATAAAATGCCTCTATTTCAATTCAAGACAGAAATTTCAATTAGCAAGTTAAGGACTGAATTGACATTGAAATATTAGTACATATTTTAAAGTTTAATGCTATTTTACTGAAAGTCCAGATTTTATAATTAAACACAATTCAGCATAAAATAAACTTTTTATAGAAATGCTACATATGAAGAAAGTCACCTTCTGTTTTATTATTAACCTCCAATTTAACTTATAATATAGAATGACAAATTGTACTTGAATAATTGGGTGAAAAAGTGAAATCTGGTAATGTTTGATGAATTCCTACATTTTAATTATTAACCCCCCCAAACTATACCACTAGTCTCTAAATAAGCTTATGTAAAGAAAGTAGTACCATATATAATTACACAGTTCTCAAGTATCTTAAAGCCAGAACTTTTACAGCTATTTGTTGAATGTGATAGCCCATTATATTTATTTTTGCTAGGGTGTGAACATCCAAATTCATGATGCCTTGGAAAAAAACAATTGCCAAACACATCTGAGTTTATTTAAATGTGTACTTTCTGAACTACTTCTCAATATTTTTTTTACTTTATACTTTATATATAGCATAAAAATGTTGTTTTGAAAAGTTGTGCAATTCCATGAAAATTTTCCATAAATTCAATATGAAGTGTCAGACAATTTTATTTGAAGGGACATGCAGATGATACATGGCCTAACTGGTGAAATCACATCAGCATCAATAAATTCTGTTTGTAAACAATTAAAAATAATTTTTGATGTTTTCACCCTCAAAGTGAGAGCCTGGCTATGATCAAAACATATTTCAGCTGTAGAGGTGCGCATCATTACATTCTTATCTGGGGTTGCACATGTTGGTCCATTTCCAAAGAGTCCCACTTTGTTCAGATGAGGAGGATGATCCCTTAGATTTAAAAAATAAAATAGTGGAAGCATCTGGATTTAGTACCAAAAGCCAACATGCTGCTGCTTCTTCTCAAAAAAATAAAAATATGGGCATAGGAAAGATTTTTGTTGTTGTAGTTTCTAAAGAGCGCTCTTGTTTCATTAACTTGATACAATATATCTGCTATTCGCCATCAGTTTTTCAAAGATCATCTCACGGATATTTTCCTTCACTAGAAATGGGAAATCTCATCTAACAATGGCCTTCCACAGCAACTCCATCTTTCCAGTGCTTTCCAGTGCATTGCCCATGCTTTTTAAACTGACAAGCACAACAACCATTAAAGACACCTTATCATACAAGAAACAACTTACTTTTTATTACTCTTCTCCAGTTTTCTTTCCCATGGGCCTGTTTTTTGAGAAATTCAACCAGAAGATGAAATTTTTAGTAACTGGCTCTTTGCTGCCACATGATGAAGATCACGGTGTTGTAACTTTGAAAGTGTGTGTTTTGCTTGATGTGGAGTGCAACTGAATCTCTTTGGTCACCCTTAGACATGACAGATTAACAACAAATTGCAAGAATACTGACACCATGCTTAGTGAATACACTTGCACAGGAAGCCTCTTTCACCAATGTATTTTGAATTCCTCCAGTACCTGCATTTTGCCATCTCCTACAGGAACTTGTTCCCATTATGTCTGCTGGCCTACAAACCACCACAGCTCTCTCTCAACCTTCAGCACTACAGATGAGCAAACACCTTAGCAGCTGATACAGGCTGCATTTAAGAGAGAACACGTAGCACATGTTCTGGAAAACCAGGAGATGATCCAAGCAGCTCCAGCTGCTGGCTGCAGCACATTTCTACAGAGTA
Source organism: Emberiza elegans (assembly GCA_024865655.1). NCBI lineage: Eukaryota > Metazoa > Chordata > Aves > Passeriformes > Fringillidae > Emberiza > Emberiza elegans. Next base: position 3,610,810 of record JALJVW010000139.1, read on the forward strand.
ACCACAGTGATTGCCACCACATGAACTTAGAAAGATAAGGCACAGTGCTGATGTTTCTCCCAGCATTGAAGTTGGTCAAAACTTTTGATTTCCCTAAGTGAGCCACACTTTCATGGGTTTTCTGGAGGCAAGATGTTTCTTTAGTTTGTTGTTTGCTTGGGTTTTGTTTGGCTTTTTTTGCTAACTGGTTATGTTGTAATAATGCCATTTCTCTGTTTATTCAAGCATTGATGCACAACTGATAAAAAAGATGAGGCAGACACAATTACTGCCTATGTAATCCTAACTGTCTTTAAATTAATTGAAAAATTTATTTCTCAAAATCTAGTATTCAAAAAAAAGCCAATTCAAAATGTGGTATTTGGCCATCAAATTCCTAATGGATGTGAATGAAAGAAAAGCAGCAAAAGCAGTAACTTAACTCAGAACTTGCACACAAAGTAAGTCCTCTCTTCCCACCTTTTCTTTCCTATGCTCCACAACTCACCAGTAGTCAGGTAGTAGGATACTGTTCCCTGAACATGGCATCAATTTACTGATTCTTTGATCAGAAACAAGACTTTCCACACAAATGATCCCAAATAAGGATGAGAAAGCCAAAAAGGAGTCTCGAGAAAGCACTGATGTGTCTCATAATTTCCTGGATTATTACTCTGTGAAAGTTTCCAAATTAGGCACCGAAGTGATAATTTCTTTCCCCATGAACAAAAGGGCAAGGACTACAGTCAGGGCAGGTTTACATGCAATAACAATCAGATCTGGTTTTTATTAATTTGATGCTTAGCAGTATGAAGTGCTTAAAGAGAAACTTTAAAGAAGACTTTCTAGAATTTATCTAACATTTCTGTGCTGATTCAAAAGAAAGCACAAAAAGGTTTTATGAAGTGAAGAGCTGGGCAGCTATGTCCAAAAATACTAAACAGATGGAAAAGTTGTCCACACAGTGAGAAACCTATAAGAATGGCAGCACTGCGTTAGGGAGGAATAATCAAATATCTGCATTTCACGTGTCTCAAGAATAGATTTATTCCACATTAAGGTTGGAGCAAAAAAAATAAGCCCTTTTCAACAAAGACAAAAAAATTCAAAATAGAAAATAAAGATTCTTAAAATCATTAAGCTCATGGGCAAAACCTCATCTTTTGCCTAAAGGCAACTTATTGACAAAGGAATGCAAGCCTTCACAGAGAAGGGAAGGACATGAGAGAGCAAATGCCCAGAAGGATTTTAAGCTGTGCCAAGGGAAGATAGTTTTGGCCATTGAGAAGAACATTTGCCCAGAGAGAACTGCTAGAGATTGGAATGGACTGTCTGAGGCAGTGGTGGAGTCCCTGGTGTGGGAGGAGTTCAAGGAAAGGGTGGGTGGGGCACTCAGGGCTCTGCTGGAGCTGCCATGTTGGGGATGGGTCCCCAGCTGGGCTCAGTGATCTCACAGGGCTCTCCCAAGCCAATTGATTCTGCCATTCTGTGACATCACAGCCTCTGGGGCCAGCATGGTGGCTGGGAACTGTCCCCAGCCTGTCACGGTGCCCAGAGCGCGAGCAGCAGTTGGCGCGGAGAGAGGGCCAGGGTGTGTGCTGAGGTGGCAGCTCAACCTACAGCAGCACCATGGCTGACCACGGCTCCGAGTGGCTGCTGAGAGTCTACGTGCTCCTGATGCTGGTCCAGCCCCTCAGCCATTCCAGCCGTCCTGAGGGGGACATGGGCACCTTGGGCCAGCTTCCCGAGGACATGGAGCCGCAGGCCACGGGCCCTGAGACGACCCCCTTGTGGGTCGTGGCAGCAGATGCTTTGTTGGACTTAGTCCTGGAGCTGCTGCTGACAGAAATTGTCCTCAGGTGCTGCCGAAGGCTCTGGAGATGCTGGAGAGAGGTGAGGGGAGGTGTCAGGCAGGTGGGATGGGGGCAGGGGTGAGGGGGAAACAAGGCCTTGGATCAAGCTGGGGTCAGGCAAGGCATGAGAGCCCCCATGGAGGGGAAAAGCTGGTCAGATCCCAAGGGTCCTGGACCTCTTGGGCAGAGCTCAGCCCAAGGCCCCAAGGCAGAAGGGGGTTTTCAGGCCCTGGGTGAGGAATCAGGGCCAGGGCCTGAGCCCCAGGGACACCAGGCTGAGCCGGCCAGGGCCCTTCTTCCTGCAGCCTGCGGTCAGGAAAGCCCAGGCAGGCCAGAGTGTCTCCAGGGGTGTCCGAAGGCATCCCAAGAGGGCTCAGCCCCACGCTCTCCCCGTTCTGTGTCTTGCAGGAGAAGCGCCAGAGCCCCTCGGTCTCTGCAGGGCCGTGCTGCAGGCGGGGACGCGGCTGCTGCCAGGAGCTGCTGCAGCTGCTGAGGCACAACCGTGCCCTGATGCGGCTGTGCCTGCGCCACAGCTCTCTGCAGAGGCCCCGGCACAAGAGAGCGGCCAGAGGGGCCCTTTGGAAGAGGAGGAGACTGCGCTTCTCCCCTCAGCTCTGAGGCCCCCAGCTCCAGCTCTCCTCTCAGCTGGCAGAGCTGGGCAAGGGGATGTGTGAGCGGTGCTCAGCGCGGGCACTGTGACATCCCCCACCATAGGTTTTAGTGAAGATCCCATAGGTTAGATATAAGTTCCCATAGCTAGTTGTAGGTTCCCGACAATTTTTTTCCCAGAAGATGAAGTTTTCCATAACCTTCACGTTTCAGTACTTTTATAGATTTTAGGTATAAGGTTGTCCCCATATAGGTTTTTCCTCGCCTAGTTTAGATTGTTAAAGTAGTCTAGTTGAATAAAATTCTGCTTTTCCACACCTTGCTGTGTTGTTTTCTTGATATTCCATCAGACAGGTGACATGGCAATTGGCGTGCAAGGAGGTCCAGCTTATCCAGAATGGAGGTCCTGAGTGTCCCAGCAGGGTTTGAGAGAGTATTGAGGGCAGCTGGAAAGAAGAGTGTGGGCAGTATTCACCTGCCTCCATCTTCCAAGAAATCTTTGCTTGGATCCCTGCCTGCCTTGTGCTGGGGACCTCCAAAGCCACAGGAAGCTGTGCAGGTGGCCCAAGAAGGTGCTTGGGGCACCAGTGAATCAGTCTGGGCCGGCTTCAGAAGTGGCTCCAGGCCAGGTCCAGGCTGTGCTGGACATTGGTGCTCATCCCTCCTGCTAATGTCCAGGCCCTGGTGATGTCCCCCAGGGATCAGTGCAGTGTGGCCCAAGCCTGTTTCATCTCTGTCCTGATGATCTGGAGTAGGGGATTGAGTGTCCCATGGGCAAATTGGTGAGGGAGCCAAGTGGGCTGGGAGTGTGGTGTGCTGGAGGGTGGGAAGGCTCTGCAGGGGCACCTGGCCAGGCTGGTTGGGCCGAGAGCAGCAGCAGCAGGAGGTTCAACAGAAGCAAGGGCTGGGTCCTGCACTTGGGCCACAAGAATCTCCTGCAGCTCCAGGCTGGTCCTTCCTTCCTGCAGGGCTCTTTGTGAGGCTCCATCTCCCTCCAGTGCCAGGGACACTTGCTCCAGCTGGTGTGGTTGACATGGCCTGGGGCACATCCCTGCCATTGCTGGGCAGCCTTCACTGAGCACCATTGCTGTCTCTGGGGTAGGACTGAACTCCAGCTGCCAAGACTGCAGTGAGCTGGGCTTCTTTGTTTCACTGCTCTGTGAGGAATTCCTCTCCAGAGGCTACAGACGCTTTGGTCCATTCTGTAATCTTGTGTCACTTGTATGACACATTTCCTCAGACCTGTCTCAGCTGAATGCCTGTGCTCCTTCTCTCTCTGCTCTTCTTCTGTGGGCATGGATACACCCTTGGCCTTCAAGCTCTGTCCCGTCTGCTTTCCATGCTCCTCTGCTTAGAGGCCTTATAGGACTTGAGTGGGGCCTGGAGATTCCTGCTCTGCCACAGCAGCCACATCACAGAACTGCCTTTCATGTGCTGCTCCAACAGAATCCTACAACGCAAGGGGCTGCTGACAGAAAATCTCTTCCCAAACCCTGTACTTCCAATGGTTTCTCTTTCATTTTCCAGCCTCCATCTTTTTCCTGCTCCACTTATTGACATTCATTCTAGTATAAATCCTCCTGTAGCAGGCACAGGGACTGCAAAGGCCCCATGGAGAGCAGAGGCCTAAAGATAGGAAATGCCACGTCATGGTGAATAGCCAGAAGCCCCTGTCTTCTGCCTTTTGGACCCCTGCTTATCTGTCTGTAAGCCCATGGGTCACTTCTCCTCAACCCCTGCTACTGGACAATTTCTGATCCCCCATACCTTCTATAATGGGCTGTTCTAGTGCAGTTTTGTAGAAGAGCTGTCGCTGGAACCCTTCTCAGACCACCCCATAAAGACATTGCTGTGGAACACCAGAATGCCTTCTCCTCTCTCGCTTGCCTCTGCCGGCCTACCTAGGCACCATGCAAGCTAAGAGCTGGAATCACGATGAACTGATAATCACTAAAAGAGCTGATATCCCTTAAGATTGCTAAGGTTGCCAGCAGCTGAGAACTGCTTGGGGACTCGAGTAGTCTCACCGCGTAAAGGACTGAGCAATCCGGCCTGTGCAGCCTGCTCCGGGGCAAATCTGCACCCAGCAGGAGGCCAAATTATTCTCCATGGCAGTAAGTAGCTCTTTTCTGAACTGATGCTTTCTTCTTTAATATGAATATACAAATCAAAATGAAAGCAGCCCCTTGGCATGGCTAAAAAGTTGACCAGCACTCATGGGCAAAGCCTCTGGTCCTTCCTACAGGGAAATTGTTAACAAGTCAATGCCAGCCTTCTCAGAGAAGGGAAGGACATGAGAGAGCAAATGCCCACAAGGATTTTAAACTGTGCCAAGGGAAGTTTGGATTTGGCATTGGGAAGAACTTTTGCCCATAGAAGGCTGTTAGACATTGGAATGGACTGCCTGGGGCAGTGGGGGAGTCCCTGGTGTGGGAGGAGTTCAAGGAAAGGGTGGGAGTGGGACTCAGGGCTCTGCTGGAGCTGCCATGTTGGGGATGGGTCCCCAGCTGGGCTCAATGATCTCACAGGGCTCTCCCAAGCCAATTGATTCTGCCATTCTGTGACATCACAGCCTCTGGGGCCAGCATGGTGGCTGGGAACTGTCCCCAGCCTGTCACGGTGCCCAGAGCGCGAGCAGCAGTTGGCGCGGAGAGAGGGCCAGGGTGTGTGCTGAGGTGGCAGCTCAACCTACAGCAGCACCATGGCTGACCACGGCTCCGAGTGGCTGCTGAGAGTCTACGTGCTCCTGATGCTGGTCCAGCCCCTCAGCCATTCCAGCCGTCCTGAGGGGGACATGGGCACCTTGGGCCAGCTTCCCGAGGACATGGAGCCGCAGGCCACGGGCCCTGAGACGACCCCCTTGTGGGTCGTGGCAGCAGATGCTTTGTTGGACTTAGTCCTGGAGCTGCTGCTGACAGAAATTGTCCTCAGGTGCTGCCGAAGGCTCTGGAGATGCTGGAGAGAGGTGAGGGAGAGGTGTCAGGCAGGTGGGATGGGGGCAGGGGTGAGGGGGAAACAAGGCCTTGGATCAAGCTGGGGTCAGGCAAGGCATGAGAGCCCCCATGGAGGGGAAAAGCTGGTCAGATCCCAAGGGTCCTGGACCTCTTGGGCAGAGCTCAGCCCAAGGCCCCAAGGCAGAAGGGGGTTTTCAGGCCCTGGGTGAGGAATCAGGGCCAGGGCCTGAGCCCCAGGGACACCAGGCTGAGCCGGCCAGGGCCCTTCTTCCTGCAGCCTGCGGTCAGGAAAGCCCAGGCAGGCCAGAGTGTCTCCAGGGGTGTCCGAAGGCATCCCAAGAGGGCTCAGCCCCACGCTCTCCCCGTTCTGTGTCTTGCAGGAGAAGCGCCAGAGCCCCTCGGTCTCTGCAGGGCCGTGCTGCAGGCGGGGACGCGGCTGCTGCCAGGAGCTGCTGCAGCTGCTGAGGCACAACCGTGCCCTGATGCGGCTGTGCCTGCGCCACAGCTCTCTGCAGAGGCCCCGGCACAAGAGAGCGGCCAGAGGGGCCCTTTGGAAGAGGAGGAGACTGCGCTTCTCCCCTCAGCTCTGAGGCCCCAGCTCCAGCTCTCCTCTCAGCTGGCAGAGCTGGGCAAGGGGATGTGTGAGCAGTGCTCAGCCCGGGCACTGTGACATCCCCCACCATAGGTTTCAGTTAAGATCCCATAGGTTAGATATAAGTTCCCATAGCTAGTTGTAGGTTCCCGACAATTTTTTTCCCAGAAGATGAAGTTTTTCCTAACCTTCACGTTGCAGTGATTTTATAGATTTTAGGTATAAGGTTGTCCCCATATAGGTTTCTCCTCGCCTAGTTTAGATTGTTAAAGTAGTCTAGTTGAATAAACTGCAGCTTTTCGACACTTTGCTGTGTTATTTTCTTGATATGCCATCAGACAGGTGACATGGCAATTGCGTGGTAGGTCCAGCTTATCCAGAATAGACGTCCTGAGTGTCCCAGCAGGGTTTGAGATTGTATTGAGGGCCGGTGGAAAGAAGAGGGTCGGCAATATCCTCCAGCCTCCATCTTCCAAGGGAACTGTTCTTGGATGCCTGACTGCAATCTGCTGTGGGCCCCCATGGGCACAGGAAGCTGTGTGAGTGGCCCCAGATGGTTCTCGACAGGAGCCTGGGGAACCAGGCAAGCAGTCTGTGCTGGCTTCAGAAGTGCCTCCAGGCCAGGTCCAGGCTGTGTGGGGCACTGATGCTGGATTTGACCCTTAACTGTCCAGGCCCTGGTAATGTCCCCCAGGGATCAGTGCAGCAGGACCCAGTCTTATTGAATCTCTGTCTTGATGATATGGTTGAGGGGATTGAGTGTCCCATGGGCAAATTGGTGAGGGCACCAAGTGGGCTGGGAGTGTGGTGTGCTGGAGGGTGGGAAGGCTCTGCAGGGGCACCTGGCCAGGCTGGTTGGGCCGAGAGCAGCAGCAGCAGGAGGTTCAACAGAAGCAAGGGCTGGGTCCTGCACTTGGGCCACAAGAATCTCCTGCAGCTCCAGGCTGGTCCTTCCTTCCTGCAGGGCTCTTTGTGAGGCTCCATCTCCCTCCGGTGCCAGGGACACTTGCTTCAACTGGTGTGGTTGACATGGCCTGGGGTACATCCCTGCCATTGCTGGGCAGCCTCAAGCAGAGCCCCCTTCACTGAGCACCATTGCTGTCTCTGGGGTAGGACTGAACTCCAGCTGCCAAGACTGCAGTGAGCTGGGCTTCTTTGTTTCACTGCTCTGTGAGGAATTCCTCTCCAGAGGCTACAGACACTTTGGTCCATTCTGTAATCTTGTGTCACTTGTATGACACATTTCCTCAGACCTGTCTCAGCTGAATGCCTGTGCTCCTTCTCTCTCTGCTCTTCTTCTGTGGTCATGGATACACCCTTGGCCTTCAAGCTCTGTCCCTTCTGCTTTCCATGCTCCTCTGCTTAGAGGCCTTATAGGACTTGAGTGGGGCCTTGGCATTCCTGCTCTACCACAGCAGCCACATCACAGAACTGCCTTTCATGTGCTGCTCCAAGAGATTCCTACAACGCAAGGGGTTGCTGACAGAAAATCTCTTCCTAAACCCTGTACTTCCAAAAGTTTCTCTTTCATTTTCCGGCCTCCATCTTTTTCCTGCTCCACTTATTGACAGTCATTCTAGTATAAATCCTCCTGTAGCAGGCACAGGGACTGCAAAGGTCCCATGGAGAGCAGAGGCCTAAAGATAGGAAATGCCACGTCATGGTGAATAGCCAGAAGCCCCTGTCTTCTGCCTTTTGGACCCCTGCTTATCTGTCTGTAAGCCCATGGGTCACTTCTCCTCAACCCCTGCTACTGGACAATTTCTGATCCCCCATACCTTCTATAATGGGCTGTTCTAGCGCAGTTTTGTAGAAGAGCTGTCGCTGGAACCCTTCTCAGACCACCCCATAAAGACATTGCTGTGGAACACCAGAACGGCCTTCTCCTCTCTCGCCTTGCCTCTGCCGGCCTACCTAGGCACCATGCAAGCTAAGAGCTGGAATCACGATGAACTGATAATCACTAAAAGAGCTGATATCCCTTAAGCTTGCTAAGGTTGCCAGCAGCTGAGAACTGCTTGGGTACTCGGGTAGTCTGTCCCCCTAAGGGACTGAGCTATGCGGCCTGTGCAGCCTGTTCGGGAGCAAATCTGCACCCAGCAGGAGGCCAAATTATTCTCCACTGCAGTAAGTAGCTCTTTTCTGAACTGATGCTTTCTTCTTTAATATGAATATACAAATCAAAATGAAAGCAGCCCCTTGGCATGGCTAAAAAGTTGACCAGCACTCATGGGCAAAGCCTCTGGTCCTTCCTACAGGGAAATTGTTAACAAGTCAGTGCCAGCCTTCTCAGAGAAGGGAAGGACATGAGAGAGCAAATGCCCACAAGGATTTTAGGCTGTTCCAGGGAAGTTAGCTTTGGGCATTGAGAAGAACTTTTGCCCAGAGAGGACTGCTAGAGATTGGAATAGGCTGTCTTGGGCAGTGGTGGAGTCCCTGGTGTGGGAGGAGTTCAAGGAAAGGGTGGGAGTGGGACTCAGGGCTCTGCTGGAGCTGCCATGTTGGGGATGGGTCCCCAGCTGGGCTCAGTGATCTCACAGGGCTCTCCCAAGCCAATTGATTCTGCCATTCTGTGACATCACAGCCTCTGGGGCCAGCACGGTGGCTGGGAACTGTCCCCAGCCTGTCACGGTGCCCAGAGCGCGAGCAGCAGTTGGCGCGGAGAGAGGGCCAGGGTGTGTGCTGAGGTGGCAGCTCAACCTACAGCAGCACCATGGCTGACCACGGCTCCGAGTGGCTGCTGAGAGTCTACGTGCTCCTGATGCTGGTCCAGCCCCTCAGCCATTCCAGCCGTCCTGAGGGGGACATGGGCACCTTGGGCCAGCTTCCCGAGGACATGGAGCCGCAGGCCACGGGCCCTGAGACGACCCCCTTGTGGGTCGTGGCAGCAGATGCTTTGTTGGACTTAGTCCTGGAGCTGCTGCTGACAGAAATTGTCCTCAGGTGCTGCCGAAGGCTCTGGAGATGCTGGAGAGAGGTGAGGGGGAGGTGTCAGGCAGGTGGGATGGGGGCAGGGGTGAGAGGAAACAAGGCCTTGGATCAAGCTGGGGTCAGGCAAGGCATGAGAGCCCCCATGGAGGGGAAAAGCTGGTCAGATCCCAAGGGTCCTGGACCTCTTGGGCAGAGCTCAGCCCAAGGCCCCAAGGCAGAAGGGGGGGGTTTTCAGTCCCTGGGTGAGGAATCAGGGCCAGGGCCTGAGCCCCAGGGACACCAGGCTGAGCCGGCCAGGGCCCTTCTTCCTGCAGCCTGCGGTCAGGAAAGCCCAGGCAGGCCAGAGTGTCTCCAGGGGTGTCCGAAGGCATCCCAAGAGGGCTCAGCCCCACGCTCTCCCCGTTCTGTGTCTTGCAGGAGAAGCGCCAGAGCCCCTCGGTCTCTGCAGGGCCGTGCTGCAGGCGGGGACGCGGCTGCTGCCAGGAGCTGCTGCAGCTGCTGAGGCACAACCGTGCCCTGATGCGGCTGTGCCTGCGCCACAGCTCTCTGCAGAGGCCCCGGCACAAGAGAGCGGCCAGAGGGGCCCTTTGGAAGAGGAGGAGACTGCGCTTCTCCCCTCAGCTCTGAGGTCGCCAGCTCCAGCTCTCCTCTCAGCTGGCAGAGCTGGGCAAGGGGATGTGTGAGCGGTGCTCAGCCCGGGCACTGTGACATCCCCCACCATAGGTTTTAGTTAAGATCCCGTAGATTAGCCATAAGTTCCCATAGTTAGTGGTAGGTTCCCGACAATTTTTTTCCCAGAAGATGAAGTTTTTCCTAACCTTCACGTTGCAGTAATTTTATAGATTTTAGGTATAAGGTTGTCCCCATATAGGTTTCTCCTCGCCTAGTTTAGATTGTTAAAGTAGTCTAGTTGAATAAACTGCAGCTTTTCGACACTTTGCTGTGTTATTTTCTTGATATGCCATCAGACAGGTGACACGGCAATTGTGTCGTAGGTCCAGCTTATCCAGAATGGAGGTCCTGAGTGTCCCAGCAGGGTTTGAGATTGTATTGAGGGCCGGTGGAAAGAAGAGGGTCGGCAATATCCTCCAGCCTCCATCTTCCAAGGGAACTGTTCTTGGATGCCTGACTGCAATCTGCTGGGGGCCCCCATGGGCACAGGAAGCTGTGTGAGTGGCCCCAGATGGTTCTCGACAGGAGCCTGGGGAACCAGGCAAGCAGTCTGTGCTGGCTTCAGAAGTGCCTCCAGGCCAGGTCCAGGCTGTGTGGGGCACTGATGCTGGATTTGAACCTTAAATGTCCAGGCCCTGGTAATGTCCCCCAGGGATCAGTGCAGTGTGGCCCAAGCCTGTTTCATCTCTGTCCTGATGATCTGGAGTAGGGGATTGAGTGTCCCATGGGCAAATTGGTGAGGGAGCCAAGTGGGCTGGGAGTGTGGTGTGCTGGAGGGTGGGAAGGCTCTGCAGGGGCACCTGGCCAGGCTGGTTGGGCCGAGAGCAGCAGCAGCAGGAGGTTCAACAGAAGCAAGGGCTGGGTCCTGCACTTGGGCCACAAGAATCTCCTGCAGCTCCAGGCTGGTCCTTCCTTCCTGCAGGGCTCTTTGTGAGGCTCCATCTCCCTCCAGTGCCAGGGACACTTGCTCCAGCTGGTGTGGTTGACATGGCCTGGGGTACATCCCTGCCATTGCTGGGCAGCCTCAAGCAGAGCCCCCTTCACTGAGCACCATTGCTGTCTCTGGGGTAGGACTGAACTCCAGCTGCCAAGACTGCAGTGAGCTGGGCTTCTTTGTTTCACTGCTCTGTGAGGAATTCCTCTCCAGAGGCTACAGACACTTTGGTCCATTCTGTAATCTTGTGTCACTTGTATGACACATTTCCTCAGACCTGTCTCAGCTGAATGCCTGTGCTCCTTCTCTCTCTGCTCTTCTTCTGTGGTCATGGATCTACCCTTGGCCTTCAAGCTCTGTCCCTTCTGCTTTCCATGCTCCTCTGCTTAGAGGCCTTATAGGACTTGAGTGGGGCCTTGGCATTCCTGCTCTGCCACAGCAGCCACATCACAGAACTGCCTTTCATGTGCTGCTCCAAGAGATTCCTACAACGCAAGGGGTTGCTGACAGAAAATCTCTTCCTAAACCCTGTACTTCCAATGGTTTCTCTTTCATTTTCCGGCCTCCATCTTTTTCCTGCTCCACTTATTGACATTCATTCTGATATAAATTCTCCTGTAGCAGGCACAGGGACTGCAAAGGTCCCATGGAGAGCAGAGGCCTAAAGATAGGAAATGCCACGTCATGGTGAATAGCCAGAAGCCCCTGTCTTCTGCCTTTTGGACCCCTGCTTATCTGTCTGTAAGCCCATGGGTCACTTCTCCTCAACCCCTGCTACTGGACAATTTCTGATCCCCCATACCTTTTATAATGGGCTGTTCTAGTGCAGTTTTGTAGAAGAGCTGTCGCTGGAACCCTTCTCAGACCACCCCATAAAGACATTGCTGTGGAACACCAGAATGCCTTCTCCTCTCTCGCTTGCCTCTGCCGGCCTACCTAGGCACCATGCAAGCTAAGAGCTGGAATCACGATGAACTGATAATCACTAAAAGAGCTGATATCCCTTAAGATTGCTAAGGTTGCCAGCAGCTGAGAACTGCTTGGGGACTCGGGTAGTCTGTCCCCCTAAGGGACTGAGCTATGCGGCCTGTGCAGCCTGTTCGGGAGCAAATCTGCACCCAGCAGGAGGCCAAATTATTCTCCACTGCAGTAAGTAGCTCTTTTCTGAACTGATGCTTTCTTCTTTAATATGAATATACAAATCAAAATGAAAGCAGCCCCTTGGCATGGCTAAAAAGTTGACCAGCACTCATGGGCAAAGCCTCTGGTCCTTCCTACAGGGAAATGGTTAACAAGTCAATGCCAGCCTTCTCAGAGAAGGGAAGGACATGAGAGAGCAAATGCCCACAAGGATTTTAAGCTGTGCCAAGGGAAGTTTAGGTTGGGCATTGGGAAGAACTTTTGCCCAGAGAAGGCTGTTAGACATTGGAATGGACTGCCTGGGGCAGTGGTGGAGTCCCTGGTGTGGGAGGAGTTCAAGGAAAGGGTGGGAGTGGGACTCAGGGCTCTGCTGGAGCTGCCATGTTGGGGATGGGTCCCCAGCTGGGCTCAGTGATCTCACAGGGCTCTCCCAAGCCAATTGATTCTGCCATTCTGTGACATCACAGCCTCTGGGGCCAGCACGGTGGCTGGGAACTGTCCCCAGCCTGTCACGGTGCCCAGAGCGCGAGCAGCAGTTAAAATCATGGCGGAGAGAGGGCCAGGGGTGTGTGCTGAGGTGGCAGCTCAACCTACAGCAGCACCATGGCTGACCACGGCTTTAAAAAGTGGCTGCTGAGAGTCTACGTGCTCCTGATGCTGGTCCAGCCCCTCAGCCATTCCAGCCGTCCTGAGGGGGACATGGGCACCTTGGGCCAGCTTCCCGAGGACATGGAGCCGCAGGCCACGGGCCCTGAGACGACCCCCTTGTGGGTCGTGGCAGCAGATGCTTTGTTGGACTTAGTCCTGGAGCTGCTGCTGACAGAAATTGTCCTCAGGTGCTGCCGAAGGCTCTGGAGATGCTGGAGAGAGGTGAGGGGGAGGTGTCAGGCAGGTGGGATGGGGGCAGGGGTGAGAGGAAACAAGGCCTTGGATCAAGCTGGGGTCAGGCAAGGCATGAGAGCCCCCATGGAGGGGAAAAGCTGGTCAGATCCCAAGGGTCCTGGACCTCTTGGGCAGAGCTCAGCCCAAGGCCCCAAGGCAGAAGGGGGATTTCAGGCCCTGGGTGAGGAATCAGGGCCAGGGCCTGAGCCCCAGGGACACCAGGCTGAGCCGGCCAGGGCCCTTCTTCCTGCAGCCTGCGGTCAGGAAAGCCCAGGCAGGCCAGAGTGTCTCCAGGGGTGTCCGAAGGCATCCCAAGAGGGCTCAGCCCCACGCTCTCCCCGTTCTGTGTCTTGCAGGAGAAGCGCCAGAGCCCCTCGGTCTCTGCAGGGCCGTGCTGCAGGCGGGGACGCGGCTGCTGCCGAGAGCTGCTGCAGCTGCTGAGGCACAACCGTGCCCTGATGCGGCTGTGCCTGCGCCACAGCTCTCTGCAGAGGCCCCGGCACAAGAGAGCGGCCAGAGGGGCCCTTTGGAAGAGGAGGAGACTGCGCTTCTCCCCTCAGCTCTGAGGCCCCCAGCTCCAGCTCTCCTCTCAGCTGGCAGAGCTGGGCAAGGGGATGTGTGAGCGGTGCTCAGCGCGGGCACTGTGACATCCCCCACCATAGGTTTTAGTGAAGATCCCATAGGTTAGATATAAGTTCCCATAGCTAGTTGTAGGTTCCCGACAATTTTTTTCCCAGAAGATGAAGTTTTCCATAACCTTCACGTTTCAGTACTTTTATAGATTTTAGGTATAAGGTTGTCCCCATATAGGTTTTTCCTCACCTAGTTTAGATTGTTAAAGTAGTCTAGTTGAATAAACTTCAGCTTTTCGACACTTTGCTGTGTTATTTTCTTGATATGTCATCAGACAGGTGACACGGCAATTGCGTGGTAGGTCCAGCTTATCCAGAATAGACGTCCTGAGTGTCCCAGCAGGGTTTGAGATTGTATTGAGGGCCGGTGGAAAGAAGAGGGTCGGCAATATCCTCCAGCCTCCATCTTCCAAGGGAACTGTTCTTGGATGCCTGACTGCAATCTGCTGTGGGCCCCCATGGGCACAGGAAGCTGTGTGAGTGGCCCCAGATGGTTCTCGACAGGAGCCTGGGGAACCAGGCAAGCAGTCTGTGCTGGCTTCAGAAGTGCCTCCAGGCCAGGTCCAGGCTGTGTGGGGCACTGATGCTGGATTTGACCCTTAACTGTCCAGGCCCTGGTAATGTCCCCCAGGGATCAGTGCAGCAGGACCCAGTCTTATTGAATCTCTGTCTTGATGATATGGTTGAGGGGATTGAGTGTCCCATGGGCAAATTGGTGAGGGAGCCAAGTGGGCTGGGAGTGTGGTGTGCTGGAGGGTGGGAAGGCTCTGCAGGGGCACCTGGCCAGGCTGGTTGGGCTGAGAGCAGCAGCAGCAGGAGGTTCAACAGAAGCAAGGGCTGGGTCCTGCACTTGGGCCACAAGAATCTCCTGCAGCTCCAGGCTGGTCCTTCCTTCCTGCAGGGCTCTTTGTGAGGCTCCATCTCCCTCCGGTGCCAGGGACACTTGCTCCAGCTGGTGTGGTTGACAAGGCCTGAGGCACATCCCTGCCATTGCTGGGCAGCCTTCACTGAGCACCATTGCTGTCTCTGGGGCAAGACTGAACTCCAGCTGCCAAGATTGCAGCAGTCTGGGCCTCTGTGTTTCACTGCTCTGTGAGGAATTCCTCTCCAGAGGCTACAGACACTTTGGTCCATTCTGTAATCTTGTAATCTAACACATTTCCTCAGACCTGTCTCAGCTGAATGCCTGTGCTCCTTCTCTCTCTGCTCTTCTTCTCTGGTCATGGATCCAACCTTGGCCTTCAGAGACAAGTTCTGCCTCTTCTGCTTTCCATGCTCCGAGAGCGCACCACCAGCATCACCGCCACCCACGGCTCCCCAGCGTGGAGGAAAAAGTGCCTGTGATAAGACCCAGGAGGAGATCTAGCTGCGTGTCCCTAGGGGAAACTTCGGTCAGCTACTACGGCAGCTGCAAAATGTTTAGGAGACCCTCGTTGCCTTGCATTTCCAGAGAGCAGGTAGGTTTCTCCGAAACTTGAAGGAGAAACTTTCGGAGGAGTGAGCGCCTCTCCATAGCTTTTCCTGACTGCTGTGTGTGTCTGTGCTGGATGTCTGCTCACTAACAAACTCCTGCTAGAGGAATGGAGGAGAATGTTAGTCCCTTAGCGGGTTTCTCAGCTCGGTTCTGCAGAATCGATATAACCCTTTATTTCTGCGTGGGTGCTAAATCATAATAATGTATTTGCTGTAGGACAGAAGGCTCGCTCGCTTTTTTATGCAATCTCAATTATTAAACAGCCGTTCTTATTGATTAGAGCAAAACATCAAGCCAGTCAGCTTCAGCTTTCAGTTACCGTGTTATTTTGGGTTTTTTTTCCGAAGCCCCCACCGTCTGGCAGCCTTTCCCCGAGAAAGAAACCACAGCTTTCTAAGCTGCCCGGCACTTCTGGTTCTTCCCGCTTTCTATCGACAAAACCATTACCAAGTGCTAAAGAAATACCAGGTTTTGAGGGATATTATTTATCGGGCGTTGGCGTTGTTTGAGTGGCAGCTGTCCTTCTGCCCTGCAGATCACTGTCGTTTGTTCCTCTCTCTCCCTCTCTCTCACCCCCTGCTCCTCGCTCCACCTAAGTTAACGTTAGTTTTGGGTTGATGGGTTTTAAGAAACTTCTTTTTACTGAAGAGAGAGCTGTTCAGTAGGGGCTGGAGGGATGCCCGAAACGCTCAGTTTTCTTGAATGGAACTCTGTTGGTTTCTACCTCCCGGAAAACTTTTCAATGAGTCTTGTTTTTTGTAGCGTAAACCCCCGTGCGTGTGGGGGAGTTTGTTTTTATTTGGTCACTTGCACGTCAACTGCAGGAACATCGAGTTGTGTTGGAACTGGCCCGAGGCTGCTGCAAGTGGATTATCAGCCCGTTGTAGGAGGGAGAATGAGGGGAGTGTATTTAATAAACGCGCAAGTGAGCAGTTTCTGCGAAGTGATTGTTGCTGCAGAATCCCCCGTCTGTTACTGTCGTGGCTGAAACTCATCGGCGCCAAATGAAATTTTCTAGTTTTTCCTTGACATTTGTTCTATAATGCAGGGCTTGTGATTGACTGTGAATCAGGTCTGATGAAATACGAAGTGAATCTGAAACGGTGGAGTAGTTTTCGAGCATTTCCCCCCCTGAGTTTGCCCAACAGAATTAATGCAGTAATTGTTTACAGTGGTTAATGCAGTAATTGTTTCTGCATAAAAGGTTAAAATGCAAGTATGCTGTGACAGTCTTCAGAAATAACTCATGCAGTACGTTGCAGATTATCTAATGCATACAATGAAAGAAACATTAAAATATTTTACTAGCAGTTAAGATATGTAGGGACTATCATATAATAATTTACTTTCTCTGTCCCCTTCTGGATAGTAAATGTTCTTTTGCTGTCACATTTGTCTGTAGCGCAGAAATCTCAGAAAATGTGATTTCATTAACCTTTCTAGCTGATAGAAGATATTTGTTCATATGCAAGTTACTAAAAGCTTCCTTTGACGTTCAGCTCACTTCTTAAAGGCATGTTGTGCATATTTCAAGTTAGGGCATTCATTATTCTTCAAGTAACATCATAAATGTCAGCTATAACTAAATACACAGAATTTATTGGCAATGCTTAAATCATACATGTTCATAATGAAATGTAACTTTTTGGTAGACTTCCAGAATTTGATATCTTTGTTATCACTAGATGTGAACAACAAAGAGATATGAAGTTCTTAATTTTCCTAATAATCTATTATGCTTCACAATAAATATTTGTGCTTTGTTAAGCACAGTTTAAATGAGATCCACAGATACACGTTCTCTGCTGTATTTTATATGCAATTTTACAAGGATAACACAGGTTAAATCCTCTGATCTCCTGTCTGACTTGGAGAGAGATCAGACGTTGCAGAGCTGATAAAGCATCAATTGTTTGGGCAGGGGTAGGGAGAAGTAAACCCGTAATGTGTGACTTTATTTGAATAAACAGTGCAAGGTTTTTATATTGCTTCCTTGAAACTGAAGCAATGTTGTATACTTAATGCTTTTCAGAGAGCATCTATTGTGTGGCTTTTCTTTAAGGGCGGATTATACATTTTGCAAGTCTTTATAAAGCAGTACAGTGTTTTTTTTTTCCCAATATTAATATTTCAAGGAGTTAGGAAGATGCTGTTGGTCCACCGTGACAGAAATACTTTAATGAATGAGAAATAAGTTATTATTGTGATTCTAGTAGATGTATTTTGTGTGATTGTCACAAACCTATTATATGTAGAAGTTTATGTCAAGTACAGAATAGCAGGTCAGTAGGGTACTGCAAGGATCATCCAGTCATACCTTTCTTGGCAAAATCACTGTCTAGACAAGTTGGCCCAGCACCCTGTCCTGCTAAGTCTTAAACTTGTCTAATGTTGGGGAATCCATTACTTCTCTGGGGAGATTAGTCCAGTGGCTGATTGCTCTTACTGTAAAGAAAAAAAAATAAATCTCATTTTGTGTAGATTTTAGTTATTATTTGATAAAAGTAGAGAATGTTAGTATTGACCTTAAATTTTCAGTAACATGTTGATTTGAACTTATATGTGCTCTTTCTCTACTTAAGTATCCAAGAAGATAATGATATTTATTTGATTGGGTTTTTTCTTCTTTTTAAGCCAACAATTCCAAGGGGTCTGTGTGCATGGAGGGGGTGGGAACAGGATGGAATACTAACACAGAGGGGAGTGTACAACCAGCAGCACATGCACACAGAAATTGGATGGAACATCATGTTTTCTGGAGTACAAGTGGAAAGGGGCCCTGTAAGCATGATCCTGTAAAAGCTTGCAAATTTGAGTAATCCTCATGACAAATACTTAGGTATTGCTTTCTGGACTTCAACAGGTGCAGTAACTATAAGGCTGGAAAGTTGATAAAATTGGATTATTCTTATTATTTATATGAGTATCTATGTCTGCTTTAGCAATCAAAGTGTCTAAATTCGTGCTGTGTGTGTCTCTTCTGCAGTACGTATGTCTAGCAACATAGTTTGAGGTGGAAGGAAAGAAACGAACAGATTCTGTCTTTATGTTTCTATGCAAGTATACTTAAATGCCAATATCAAAATATATAAATACACATTGAGGGAAACAATATGACTCAAATTACAGCTAAAAATTTTGCAAAGGCAATGCGTTTTCTGAATTCTACTACATTAACAATTCTGCCAATAGAAATTGATATGATTTTAGCAGTAAACAGGCTGTTTGAATTCTTACTTCAATATTCATCTTGGACCCAGAGAAGAATTGCAGTAAGACTGCAGTATTGATTGGTATTTGAAACTTTGTGTAGGTCTTATTTTGACTGCATGTATTAGTTGGATGGTAATCTGTTAGCTCTACCTATTGCTACTGATATGAAAGGGTGTATTTTTATTGACTGTTGCACATTTAGTGCTTAATTTTTATATATTTTTTTTTGGTCTGAAAGCCAAATCAGGGAATTTAAAAAGTGCTTGTCAGTATTGCAGATCTGGTAAACACTGTGTCCTGAAAAATATGGTAGTAAGACTTTTTTTTTCTTTAACTTGATAGTGGACATGTATATGAGAGCAAACACCTCTGTGTAGGCAATCTTACATAGGAGCTTCTCAGAATCCAGAAAGAATATTCATATATTTCCTTGAGCAAAGAATAGGCCTTTCTATTTAAATACACATGATACGTGTCCCAAAGAGTCTGCAAACAGAGCTGACACACACTTTTTCTGGTTATCTGACTGGGTTCAAACATGTAGGAAAGCTGGGATATTTCATGGACAAAGACTGCTTTCATGTTGCACTCTGTTAATTACAGGAAGAATTGTCTTGTGGTTAGGGTTGGATTGACCACCACCTCTCCCCAGTTTCTGTTCCAAGCTATCTCATACCTTTGATGTATTACCTTAGGAACATCAGGACTTGATTTTAGGAGTCTGAAATATTTGTGTAGCTTGAAATTAATGCAGTTCCTTATTTGCTCATGAAATTTACATCTGCGTCTGTTACCTGTTTGTGAAACAAATTACACTTTGTCCTTAAGTTTTCAGGGCATAAACTTCCTAGTGCAGAAGCTGTCTGTTAATGTGCATTTTATAATCTGATACTGAAACAGATTTTTAGTATCTGTTACTCTCAGATGCTCTTTGCAACCCAGAAACAGGTGAACCTTTACATGTTGAGTGCAGCCAGTAACAAAATACAATTTTCCTTGCTGTGTGTTTGACAAACCAGCTCTTTGCTGTTTGAAGTTTCCCCCTCATGATTCCAATGAGTGTTACCACAGCTGTACCTGCATGGCAAAATGTATTTCTGTTGTTTACCAAATCTTCCTGTCTCTGGGGTTTGTCTTATGGGGAAAAAAATCAAGGTAGCAGTGTGTGTTGAGCTGTGGATGGAATCAGTTCCAATGGGATGCAGCTGAGTGTGAGGAATGTGCAAAGAGAAGGATTGCATGGTGAAAGAAACAGACTTGGAAAACTCTTTCTACAACCATATTTTGGATGAGTAGGATTCTGTTGTTTCTGTCTGGTTCTCTCTATCATTGGCAAAATATATTGAGCTAGATGAAATGTGAAATGAGAAGTAAAAGTTGGTCAAAGTTCCATCTCTCTTTCTCTCTCTCTCTTTCTCTCTCTCTCTTTCTCTCTCTCTTTCTCTCTCTCTTTCTCTCTCTCTCTCTCTCTCTTTCTCTCTCTCTTTCTCTCTCTCTCTCTCTCTCTCTCTCTCTCTCTCTCTCTCTCTCTCTCTCTCTCTCTCTCTCTCTTTTCTCTCTCTTTCTCTCTCTCTCTCTCTCTCTCTCTTTCTCTCTCTCTCTCTCTGTAGTATTATACCACAAAGAAAATATTGAATCATGGTTTGCCTGTAGAGAGGTTAGAGTTTAAGATGTTATCCTCTGACACAATTTCACCTGGGACCACTGAGAATGACAAAGAAAGGTTTTAGGAACACTGAGTGCACTTAAGAGCTCTGTTAGCTAAGTTTAGCTTAAGCTGGCTTTTAGATATCTGAGACTTGGTGGCACTTTATATTCTGCATAAGTAAAAGCAGGCAGGAGTGTCTCTGAGCTGTCTGTGTAGCAAAGGAGTTTGACTGTTGCTTCAGGTGTGTTTTCCTGGAAAGAAAATATAAGTGGAGAAAGGAAGGAGATCAAAGACCGCTGCTGTGGAAATGCTGCAGAAATTTGTTGGAAGGTGAGGGAAGCATGTTACAGAGCATGGGTAGGAAAGAAATGAAAGAAGCTGTGAGAGACAGTTCCAACAACTGCATGATTGACTGTGTTGAAGTAAAATAGCAGAATAAATTGCATAAAGTACTAATATTCAGCTTGGACCAGGAAGGTGTTTTAAATTTAGGAAAGAAACTTGTAGAGATGAGAAACAAAAGGCGCCTAGAAGAGTCTCTAGAATGAAAAAGAAGGGCAGCTTCCATGCTGGGGTTTGTGAACAGTGTATTCTGGGAGGTTAAATATGAAAGGGAAGAGAATGGCAAGAAATTTGGTATATTTTCCTGAGAAAAACCTCATATTTTGACGCAAATTGTATCTGTGTGTGTATATGCCTGACAGTACTATTCTAATAATTGAACTTGAGCAATGGAACTGATTGTAGTATATTGGCCTTACAGGATCAAATCCCAGCAAATTTTATGAACAAAACGTGAGTGGGAAGTGAAGAAACCCTATGGAATAGGCAGGGCAAGTCTGCAGTGTGAGCTGAGCTCTCAGAGTCCCCATGACAGTCTCATGTCACGAGTGAGCACCAGAATGATGCAGGTGGGGTGGGGAGTCTGTCACAGCCTGGGCCCTATGTGACATTTGGTTGGAAACTTATATTTCTAAAAAAAGCTTTTTTAGTCCTGTTTTGCTTTTCTGATACTTTAAAATGAAGACTTTATGCAGCCTTACTATCCTCAAAAGAAATCACTGAACACAGCCAAATACAACTATTAGATGATACCAATTGCTGAAGATGGAAAGAGTAAATCTTGTACTTTTGTGCAAAGATTGGGGATTACAGGCGGGGAAACTGGGGGATGTACTGTTCTATTGTTGATGTAAAAAGTTCTGGAGGCAAACAGATGAGAAACTTTTGTCTGCCAAATGAGAAAAGAGAGGAGAGACCACAGAAGGCTACAGACATAGAATATTTTGCTGGAATCTCATTGATTTTTCAGGATAAAACTATGTGGAGAGCAAGCTGAAAGAATAGTTGAAGATGAGAATAAAAGAGAGTGAAAGGAAATGTTGAATTTCAGCATGTCCTTTCCAGTGGCTGAAAACAATGCTTTACAAGATGCAGTGACACTACAGAATAAATTTTAATGGTGAAAAAAAAAAGGGACTTTCCTGCAACTCAATAGCAGAAATGAAAATTTAAGGTTACAGCTAGGGCTTGGATTGGTCATGGCAAACTATGCAATGTCTGAGTGATTGTTACTGAAGCATAAAAAGGATCAATAACTTTAAGAATCCAGTGACAGTAAAATTGTGCTAGAGCCTTCAAAACAGACAGGAGCCATGGATGTTAAAAAATGAGAGTTCACAGGGTAACAAGTAAACTGGCAGATGATGGTATTTGGGGAAGGGAAGTGTTACTGATATTTGTGAAAGAAATAGGTCAGGGAACTCTGTGCTTAAGGAAGACCAGAGAAGTGAATGGCCTTATTGATGAGTGTGGCTAAACAAACTGTTCTAGGAACTGGAAGGGCCATAACAAGGCATGACTGCTGAAACAAAATGTCAGCTTCCAGAGCAGTTTTGTATTTGAAAATGGATCATTCGGCTGGAGAAGGACATAATTTATATCAATACATGCAGCTGGTGAGGAGCAAGTTTTGATGTGTTGGGTCATCCTCACTTTTTCACACAGATCCTTTGTATGTAGCCCATTCCTTTGAAACAAGTGCAAATTTATTGGGAGAGGGCCAGACCAGGGCACAGATACCCAAGCAGTTTTTTATATCCCCCTATTTGTTTGATAGTTCAGTATTTATGAAAAACAGTGCTGTTATGCAGAACATTTGTGACCACCAGTGTTCACTTCAGTTTGTACAGGGGGTGTGTGAAAAAACCTGGCATATTTCCAATTCAATGTCTGATCAAATGGGAATGTTGACAAGTTTTGTTACCCAGTATTGAGTTGCCAGCCTTAATGTCCCTTTATGCAAACCCAAGTCCCTTCACTAAGTTAAAGGCATGTTTGCAGCAAATGTTCCATTTGTTGTTCATTTGATAAATAAAAGTTTGTTTTATGGACTATGAAAATGATATTTTCCCTCTATAATTTACTATTTTAAGTTAAGATACTGTAGAAAGGGTACCATATGAGGCTGTATTTGAGTGCTTTGGTTTTGGCTTTGAGAGGTCTTCCCTCTTTTGAAGAAAATCCCAGGCTTTTTGGTGTGAATTAGCATTACAGGTATGTTGGTTTAGCTGTATCCTTGCTGGTGATGGTCACAGAAATAGGAATGGGATTTAATTTGGGGTGAGTTCATTCATTATGCCCACAGCAGCCAGTGCTGCTCCCCACGCCAGAGGAACTGTACCTCTGGGGAGTGGTGATACAGCAAGCCTGTGTCACGCCTGCCTGTTAATATCTACTGCCAGGATGCTTTTGTCAGCAAAGCTCAGAATATAGAATCAACTTTTCTAAAAGTTTGTGAAAACTTCAGTTACCAAGGGAAATTTCATCAGTTTTATTGAAATAACAGCTTCATTATGACTCCCTGCATAGGCACTATGGTGTTAGCATGTCTCTTTAACCTTCATTACTGGTCATGCTTCATTTGTTTTTGATTAATTTATGCCCTTTAACAAGATAGGAGCTAAATTAAAGGGTAAAAAAGACATTCTTTTACTAGGCTTAATGTCTGCATGACTTTTTTTCTGCTGTGACTTAGAACCTAAAGGCTTGTGTTTCCATTTAGGGTCTTTTTATTTTTTGTAGAGTCAGTTGATATTGCATGTTCAATCACAATATATTTACTTTTTCCCTCTAAGTATTGTTGTATGATACCTGTTTGCTACTTCAAGAATATAATTTTGTTCTTTCTTCCTAGTAGATTCTTTTAAAAGAATTGTAAATTTCTGAGCACTCTAAAGTTACTAATTTAAGAAGTACAGGGTTTTTAAAGCAGTTTTTTTTTAGTACCTTCTGGCTGTCCAGAAGAGTTTCCATCCTTTCACAGAAGTTCTTGGTACACCTCCTGTTTTTCAATATGTGATGGCTGCTCAACAGTGGCCCTCAGATACCCCATTATCTCCTGTGTGAGGGCTGTGGGGTGGCCAAGGAACCCCACATCCCTGCTCTACAGGCAGGGATAGCCTCTCAGCTGGGCTTGTACCTCTCAAAGTGAGCTCACTCTTTGTGAGCTTTCCCCGAGGCAGGGATAGATCTCCGTATTCATAGGATTTCATGAGTAGTTAATAAAATCCAGTGTCATGTGTGGTTTAATGATGCTGACTTTAAAAAAAAAAAGGAATGTGTTTTGAGAGATTATTATGTTGATTACTGTTCACAGTGGCCTTCATTTCATTTGATTTGCCACCTAGACAGTGTAATGTGTAAATTCCCTCACAGGCTCTTCCATAGCTGCTCTTGCAATTGCATAGTTTCCTACACATTCTCCTTCCCTCATTACGTAGTACGAAATTAAATTTCAGTTTATTTAAACTGCATTTCTGCAGATACAAGCAGATGTGTGAGTAGAAAGGGAGGGAAGTTTGTGTTGAAACCTGAAGGTGTGATTAGCAGGCTGAAAAAGTTTAGATCCTGCTGTGCCTGTGAAACGCCATCTGCTCTGGCAGGAGTGCCCTGAAGGAATTGGCTGAGGCTGGAAGGAGCAGAGGCACGCTAGCACAGCTTTCCTCTTGGCCAGTCGGATCTGCAAGAAACAGACTTTATTTTGCTCAGGGAAAGATGAAAATTGGTCCAGGTTTTACTGTTTCCACTGAGATTGTCCATACAAAAGAGGCTGAGACACAGATGTAAAGAAATCATTAATGATGGCATGATTATTCCTAACATGTTAGTACAGAATAGAGCAGTATATTTCATATCTTAACTAAAAAACACAACTAGGATTGTCTTGTCCACCCTGCCTGCATCCTCCTTCTGTCCTTGTTTCAGCTAACTGCATTTTTGGGGCAGCAGAGTATCCTTTTGGGGATCACTGGAAAATGCTCACAAAGTGGATTTTAAACAAACCTCGCTGTGAGAGAATTTCCATAGATTATTCATACAGATGTTTAGTCATCTTCTATTTTTTTAATAGTGAAAAAAATCTGTGGAATGCTACTTAGGATCTTTCTAATGATTAAAGAACTGTAATATGTCTGTCTGAAGTCAAAATGAGTTATTTCCATGATGTAAATGACAGCATTTTGCTGTTATGGCAAAGCACAGTTGAAAGTATTTTGATCATAAGTATCTCTTAGCTTATTTTTAGGCAGTTGTAGAAAGCATTAATTAGAATTTTTATCAGCATTTATTGCTATTTTTTATTTAGCACAGCAAAATATTTCCATGCCCTCATAATACAGAAAGTCTAATTTTTCCTTCTATTTGAAGTCTCTGCTTGAACAAGTTGGATTGAGAAGGAAGAGTTTGGAACAGCTTGTGTGTTAATGACCAGTCCTTTTTTAATCATTGCTGTTACTTCATTTATTTTTCATAACTGGCAGCCTGTTCATTATATGCCAGAGAATTTCAAAGAAGTTTGAAAATAATAAGTTTTCTATGATGTCAAGATGAAAATAAGAAAATGGGAGAAGATGAGCAGAGGCAGATGCGATGCTGGCTATTGCTTTAAGTGTGGTCTGTGTTTTCAAATCCGCTGAGGCAATGCCTGTCAGAGACATCTGCAGAATGGTCTGATGAAAAAAACCAGTACTTTATCATATGTGTGATGGATAAGAATTTTTTATGAAGAGCAAAAATCAAAACTAGATAAGAGACCTAAGCTTCATTCTTGTTAAAACTGAGTAAAACTCCGTGCCTGCGTGTAAAATGTACATAACTCATTATTGGGCATAACATTTCAGACAAATTAAGTTAGAAACTGATATTACACCTGTAAGCATGAAATTGATATATTTTTTTAGGAAAGTGTCTCACAACATTAGAAAATATTTAAACTGCATTTCTTGTAATAAAGAGATGCCATTTCAGGTATCTGCAAAAGTCAGTACAGCTTCAATAATGGACCTCTAAAGCTACATTTAGTCCTATGTAATTTGTCTTTTATGAGAGTAGTTGCTGTTAAAATCTCCTTTCTAAAGATTTGTAAGTCTTCCATGCTTGCCTTAACACTTGTTCTAGTAGGAAGCTCCCTAGAGTCAGCAGAGCACTTAAGCTTTCAAGTGGAAAAGAACATGTGTTTTGCAGTGTTTAAGGATTGAGATTATAGTCCTTACTTGTTTAAAAATTCACAGAGCTTAATGTAATTTATAACTTTAACAAGTGTTAACAGGCTTGAATACACTCCTAGAGCTATGTTTCTTTCACCTGTCTGGTGATGGATAGGTTTGGTGTGCCTTTAGAAGCCACAATTTTATTCTTAATTATTTGGGCCTTTGAAAGTACAAGGAAAATAGTTTTCCAGGAGATTAATGTTCAAAAATAAATTGCTTATTTGCTTGTCTTTTTTGGAGATATAATTTTTCTTGCTTTGTCCTTGTTTTTATCTTTTCTTCATTTACAATAATTTGAACACCTCTTTCTACCAGTGTTTTTCTTTGTTATAAGATCAATCCCATAATTTGGTCCAAAATTACAAGTGTCTGTTTCAGCAGAGATATGAAAATATTCTGACACAAAATACTTTACTATTTAGAAACCTAGCAATCAAATTATTGTTTAAAAATGTTATAGAACATTTTGTAACTTATAACTTCTAACAGAGAGGAATGAAATAATTATTTGTAGTTACAGCATAAAAATGTTTCTAGAATCTGTTACTTGTAACTGTCCATTATGGAAGAGTTATATACAGTTCAGCTACATTCAAGATGCTGCATACATTTATTTTTTACAGTCATGCATACCTTCTCTTTTACCTTGATACTATATTTTATTGTGAAGTTCTTTGTTCATTTTGCTTTTTTAGTTCTGCAGGTTAGATGCAAGGCACTGATCTCCTTCCTCCTCTGTAAGTGCACCTGCAAATTTATTTGTCACATCTGAGCTCTTAAGATGTGGGCTTTTGTGGCTGGGAGCTTATTCTTTGCTGCCCAAAGAGTATCTACATGTAGGGGGATAGAATATAAGAAAATAAAGAGAGTGTAGAAAGTAATCTCACCCCAAAGGAGTTGCAGCTGGGCCAATTATCAAAGATTAGGAGCAGGCCTGAGTTTAACAGGCCACAGCTGTAACCAGTGAGAAGAAGAGTGCTATACAAGAGTGGGGTGGCTGGGTGAGAGGGGAGCTGGAGTCACTTGGCTGCTTTGTGAAGAGTCAGTGCTCAGAGGAGCTGCCCACGAGAAACACCAAGAAGGTCTGAAACTTTTGTGATAAGAGACAGCAGTGTGGAATCCCTGCAATAAGATGACAATATCTGCATGGGTTCAGTAGTTTCAAAACTCAAGACAATTTCCTGTTTGTTTATTTACTGGATGGTGGGGACAAAGGATTTCTAGGTTGGTTTGGGGTTTGGTTTTGTTTTTTTTTTTAAACAAGATGTCTCTTTAGACAGCTTGTTTATGTTTTGCCTTGCTCTCTCCTATTGTAAGCAAGTGACGAGGGAGAAATAGGAGTAGTATTGACTCAAGGGCTGCAGTTGTAGCAAGAGGAGCTGGCTGACTAATGATAGTACGGAATGAACTGTGCCTCAAAAAATAAATACTGAACATCTTCCTCCCTTTACTTCACTGTTAAAAATGGAGATCAAGTCTCAGAGGATTTGTATTTGTCATTGTACTTTCCTGCAGTGTTTGAGAGCTACAGGAAAGCTTTTCCTGGTCTCGACAGTACTGGCAATGAACTTGGTTGAGGTGTTTTGTTCTGATTACAGCTTGGGCTGTAACAGGATCGGTAAGAGCAGAGGGATATTTTTTTGTCCTGATACCTTGAGCTTTATTTGCCTCCCTTAGGTTTGCACATTTAAATGGATTTTCACAGAACTTTTCTTTCATTTAAAGGAAATTTTGAACTTTATCTCCAATATCTAAGTAATACTTTGGTTCAGCATATCTGTTAGACTCCCAGCTGTGTTCCAGGTCTGTCTTGTTCTTGCCATCAGCTCTGATTCACTCTCTGAGATGTTCTGCAGTGGTACCCCTGCAGATTTCAGTAAGATGGGGTAAGGCAAGGAAATAAACAGAGTTAAAGAGGACAGCTAGTTCCCTGTCTTGCTCTTGTCATGAGCATCACTTGGGATGTCACCTAGCTTGGTGACCAGAGCTGTATTTTTCTTCTTGTGTCCCAGAGTGTAGCAGGAGACAGAGCTGGAGAAAACTACACTGTGATGGTGGATTCCATAGTCAGTGGATGTTATAAGGCAGACAGCAATTCTGAGGATTGTAAAAGTGCTAAGTCAGTAGTATTGGATAAATTTCCAACCCTTGCAGAGGCCTTTGCTCATATTTGTATATAAATATCTTTTAGTGCCCTCTGACAGAACTTGTATGTGGGTGTTCTTCCACCTGGTTCTAATCCACTCACCTAAAAACTCATTTTATCCAAGATGTCCTTGGCAGCCATTTTATGTTTTAATTTTGGAGAACTTGTCTGAACCTTGAATTCCATAAGCTAGAGCCATCATGTGGCTCATCACTTTCCTCAGGGCTCCCTAATTCACTGCTGAATACAGTTAGGCTGGGAATCTTCTGTATCTTGCTAGCCTGTGCTGGTTTGCTTCCCTCCCCTATAGGGACATTAGGGTTCCTCAACATGCCTTGTGCCATCCCTGGTTTTCTGCTCCTCATCCCTGAAACTGCTTGATCTCATTCTGGAATTTCCATAATCACATACCAGACTACTTCCTTTTTTTTTTTTCTCCTGAGCTGCCTTTCCATTCAGTTGAGGAAAATTGTCTATGGGTGAAGAAAACATTTATTTCTGTTTTTCTTCTGCCTTCCTGCAAACTATATGGGTACTGTAGCACAGAGGAATAACATAAAAGGAATGCAGGTGAATGGGAAGAAGCTAGTAAGTGATGCAGAGAAAAATCTATATTAATAGAGGAGAAAAGCCTACTGATGGAAACATCTGTGTTTTGAGAAATACACCACTGAGATGCTAGCACGTAGTTGATGGCTGACTAAGCCAGAGCATTGATCCTGTTGTGTTAAATGTTTGGTTTCTTCTTTTTTACAGAGGTGCAGGTGACAGTGCCTAACTGTTCTCGGGAGTTTTATTTCAGCCTGCTCCTTTCTCTGTACCCCTGGGCTTTTTAGCATAAAACTTGTTATTTTATGCTTTGGAATATTGTTACAGCATGATGTTAGATTTGAGCAGGAAGGCTCCCCAAGAAAAAGGAGAAACACAGTGTATTATAAAGAATGAGAGTGCCAGTTTGTGGAAAATCAGGATGTTTTCTTGTAGAGCAGTTCTGGTGTGATGCAGACTGGCCCCTGAGTGAGTAAGCTTTGGGGAAAGGAATTCTGAAAAGTCCCTGCCACTGCCTCCTGCCTGCACCTTCACATTTTCGGTACCCAGTTCTCTTTGGTGGTCAGGAAGCTGCTGTGACAGGTTGTTCTGGCTGGCTGTCATCCATTTCAGAATGCTCGAGGGGGTTTCCCATTTGAAAGTGCACTCAGGAGATGACTCTGTGAAGGGGGGGAACCTTTTTCACCAGTAAATTTCATGTGCATTTTTCCTTGGTGAAGGATTGCCCAGAATTTTTAGCAACAGCAACAAGAAATAATTACTTTTATCTCACCTTTTTGCTTTCTTTGTGGCCCACAGCTATTCCCATAGTACAGAAAAACAGTCGTGTTTTACACCGGATAAGTACCGATGTCAGCACAGAAAAGCTCTGTGCTGAAAATAGTTTGTTTCATGTTTATTCATGTCCTGAAATGACCAAATTCAAATTCACATATAAGAAGTAAACTGTAAAATAATCTATTTTTTGTGTGTTCAATATATTGCCAGAAAGGCCAGCGCTTGTTGTTTTTTATAATTTTTTTTTCTCCAGGATCTGCAGTTTCCATGCAAACTGATGAGATCCATGCTCTCTGTTTTTTTAGATCAGAATGTGATTTTTGTTTTAGTCCTTGGTGTCTATACTGTTTTTTGATACATTTTAAAAAATATGTTTGCTACTTATGAATGAGCCTATGGCTACTTAGAAATTCTACATCTATTTGAATTGAATGAGAAGCAGTTTGATAGATAATCTTGATATTTGTATTTAATTTACTTTAAGTATAGTATAAAATCAGGAAAATTCTGTAGCTGTAAAGTTAAGATCAGAAATACACATAACTCGTTGTTTTATGCAAAGTCTGCGGGTGAGTAATATTTTAAAATTTAATTTGTGGCCGAAACTTTCAATAGTGCAAATACAAATTACAAATTAAAAGATGCTTTAAAAAAAATTAAATTTCTTTCTTTCTCATCTTTTCCTTCTCAATTAAAAGTAGAAAGGGCAGCTGCCCAAAGAGAAAACACAAAGGCCCGTGCAAAGGCTGGCTGTGAAAAGTTAGTTTGAGCTGGGCTGGGTGGGAAGCTGCAAGTGAAGGGTTAAGCTGAGCGTTTCTCTGGCTGCTGAGTGAAACAGGATGCAGTGACTACATTGTCAGACTGCTGGTGTGAGTGCAAACAGATGAGGAAATGCTGGATCAGGCACTTCAGCAACTTGGGCTGTAACCTAGGAAACCGCTTGCGTCATACTTGCCAGCAATTAGCTTACAGTTCTTTTATTTTTGATAGTGTTGCAAGCTGAACTCGCCTCTTACAAAGGGAAAGACTGGCTCCATCTCAAGCCCTCCGCTTGTGACTGCGGCCGCGGCGCTCGAGAGAATTTGTGAAGCGCTGCTTGGGGAAAAAAATTCAATTTATTTAAACTTTCCGTGCTGCTTCTGTGAAAGAGAGTTGTAGCTGTGCTTGGTTCTCAAAAATGTGCAGTCACATTTTTGTCATCTGTGTGAAAATGAGCTTCCCTAGTTGCCAAAATTAAATTTCACCAACATTTTGGATATCACCGCGTATTCCAGCAATTAATCTGAAGGTTTTTTGTGTGCTACATATTAAAATTAATGTTACCTGAGGCTTAACCTCTAAAGCAAGGGATTTTTTTTTTCTAAATCCTTTTTTTCTTCGTTGATTAAAATTCAGTTATTTCCAGTGGTTACCTAGCCACTATTATAAACCAGTTAGTGTTGAAAGCAGTATGTGATTTATCTCAGAAAATCATCATATCTCTTGTATTTCACTTAAAAATTGTAAACAAATTTACACTAACTGGCTTAATATTGATGTATACTGTTAGTATGGGTATTGTCTCGTGGCTAGCTATGGCTGGGGTTTTTAGGGAAAATCACACAGTGACCAACAGGTTAAACCTGTAATGTTTGTTTTTTTATTTTTCCATGGATTTTTTACATAGGCAAACACACAAAGTTTAAAAAACTAGAATTATAGTGCATAGCTGAAGGCCAGAGTTGTTAAAACATCAAGGCTAATACAGAATACACATGTTCCTCAGTTTGTGCAGTGCTTAAAAAGTCAATATAATTCAAATGCTTGAATACTTGGGTTGTCAAATATTTTAATTCTTATTAAAAGCATAAAGGGAAAAAGACAACCAAACAAATCACAGAACCTTCCCAATTTCAAACCATACTTTCCCCTCCCCTTCCCCCCCAAACGCTTGGATACAAGGCTTAAAAAGACTGAGTACCCTCATTTCTGCACAGTGGTGATAAATTGCCTTGGCTGTAGGAGTCTGGCAGCCCATATTCTTAGGGGCATTTTTTGGACTGCAGGCCAGTGTCATTTATGGTTAGCTGGTCACTGGGGTTGCATTCCAAATGGTGATCACTGTCTGTGTGGCCTGGGACCTTTGTGCAGGTTTCTCTCCAATTGTGTTTTACTTAAATTAAAAAAAAAAAAAAAGAAAAAGTGTGGAGGTGGCCAAAACACCAGGGGTTTATTGGCCATGAAAAAGGAAGAGCACCAGGTTTTGCTGGTATTTCAGAGTAATTTGGCTGCCTTGCCCAGCCTCACTAAGACATTGCATGTGGCTGCTGCTTGGGAAGGGCTGTATTTGGTGTGGGTTTGTGTTGGCTCAGCTGCAAGACATGAAGTTTTACTGTTGAAGTCAATGAGTATCGGGACTTAAATCTGGGTGATCAATAAAGAGCTAGTGTTGATGTTAACAAAGCAAGATGTGGAAATCACAATTTTGAATTTTGTCCTTTGTTTTCTTTGCCCCTTCAATTCTGGACAGTAAAATGGAGGCTGTGGTGTCATCAGGTCCATGTTGGGTTTGATTATGTCCTGTAATTCTGCCAATTTTTTAGGGCAATTTCTGCAAGTTATGCAGTACATCAGGCATATTGGATAGTTTGTTTTATCCTTGTTTAGCATTTTAGCCCTGTAAGCCTTGTCAGTTTTCTTTCGATGAAGGAAATGGGAGTTACATGATCACATACTTATGTTTCTGCATAACTTGTAACATTATTTAATTATCTGTATTTGATCTTCATTCTGGCACTTGTTAGCTATTTTCAAAGTGCTTTTATGAGCTGACAATACTCAGTTGTTGTTTTGTGGATTCTCAGCCAGACTGTTTGGTATACATGCATGTTTCAAAAGATAAGTCTGTAATAACAGATGGAACTGGATGCTACTTGGCTATTTCTTCTTTCAGGCATTACAGTAAGGGACTGCATGTTTTTCAGCAAAATCAGTGATGTTTTGTCCAATTCCTGGGGAAACATTTGGTTTATATCTGTCAGTGTCATCTTGTCTCATAATGTTTGTTCTGTAACAGAACCAGTCAAATAGGTGCGTGCTATGAAAGAAAAGGGATTAAGGTCTCTACCGTCTCCTTCTGATTGTGATTTTTACAAGTCACCAAAATGTTTTTGCAGCCCTTGTGAACTATTTTGTAAAAAATTCCACTGAAAACATGAAAACATGAAGGAAGTGACTGACAATCTTTTTTTTTTTTTTTTAAGTGTGTGAAGCTAAAATGACCAGCAGTCAGACTACCTTGCATGGAAAGTTTTGTGTATCAGTAATGCTTGCCTGCTTTTCTGAGCAGCACAAGGGGGTGTTTTCTTTGTTTAGTGTCCTGATCATATTCCTAAATGACAATTAGAATCCCTTAAATGGACAACTTTTTAGAAATTTCCCATTGTCCAATTTGAATAACTTTCTTCTGGGTCTTTTTATTTTCAAGCTATCTTTGCTGGGAGTGTTTTTTTTTATTTCCATGTAATCATTTACATCAACAGAGGAAATTATGTAGATGTATTTCTGTTCTCCAGCCCCTTTCTCCTGATAATAAAATCTTCCTCTTTCTTATGAATAGGAAGTTTCTCTACATCTCCACCCTAGAACATCACAACTTTAGCCTGTGGTAAACCTGTCATTGGGCTTCTTTGTTTGTTTTGGATTTTCAGAGGATAAAAGCTAGGGGGAATAACAGAGAGGCATGCCATAGCCATCTCTAAATTTTCCTGGCATGTCACAAGTTTTCCTTTACTATTTTGTGATTTTCATAGTTTATTTATTTGCTGTGTCCAAGTAACTAACTTGTTCCCTGTTTCTTCAATGTTAGGCCTCCTCCCAATGTGTTTGGTGTCCGCACAGAATTTGAGTCCTTAACTAATCAATAGAATGTAACAGTTTGCTAAAATCCTGTGGAGCAGAGAGCTCCTTGCTCTTTCTCATTGCTCTAGATTACAGTTGCAGATGATTTTCCTCAGTCTTTATGTTCCACTACAGTTTTCTTCTGGGATAGTAATTTTATAAGCATTTTTGACTTAAAGTGTTATCCTCTATATATTGTACCTATTTAGAGGAAATGTTTTTGTTAAGATGCACACTAGAGGCCGGGACTTCAATTACTTTTAAAATCAAGTGATTTAATGCTATCAGTAACTTTTCTGTTCATCCTTCCTTTCTTCCCACCCTCCTTTATTTGTTTACTTTTTAAAAATTGGAATGACGGCCTCTTGTATTTGTCTCTGCTATATTCTGTTTTTTCCCCCAGTCTTCCTCATTGTTCCTTCACTGGTGGGTTTTTTCTTTGGGTGGGTTTTTTGGCCTCTTTTTTGTTCATAGTACTAGCAGCAGAACTAAGTAAAATGTGTGGTGCAATAGCAGGTTTTGTTGGCTGGGAGGTAAAATTGCAATGCGAGTCTTGATTAAAATTGTGAGTTCTGAGATCAGAGCATAAGTTTTTAATGCTAAGAACTATGTCCAATTTAAATTAGTTTTTATATAGTCACCAAAAGTGATTTTTTTTTGTTGACCTTTGGATGTAAGGTTTCTAATCTGAACACCTCTACTCAAATTTTCCAGTCCCCTGAATGCTTTATGGCACTAACACTGAGAGGAGTGGTGCTTCCCAGCCCTGTCTGCTCATTCCTGCCCTGGCACCATCCCCCATTGTTCTGACACAAGCATTCATGAGACTACACAGTGAACTAAATTGGGGAACTAATCCGTGTTAAAAGTAATCAGTTCTTTTTTGTAGCTCCTTGCCACGTGTCCGTGTAAAGGCTTTTGCTGCAGGAGGGGGGAGTCACCCAGGGGTGGGAATGAGCAGCACAGGGAGGGCAGGGCTGCAGCTTTATTGTGGCCCTGCCAAGTTGGGCTGATTTAAGAGAACTAATGGCACTGCTGTGTAAAGAATGGATGTGTTTGGAACTTCCCAATAAATCAGTCAAAAGAGCATCCCCTCATATCCAAAAGCCTCTATATTTTTTTTTCCATGTCTTGAGTGAGCCATATATTCTGCATTGCCTTTTTGATGTAAAGGAAGAAAATGTTTCATCATTGGGTGGCCGAAATATGGCAAATAGGTAGTTAAAATTAAGCAGTTGCAGGCAAATGGGGTACCATGCTTGCAACATATAATGTTTTCAACAAAGTTTTCACAAAGGCTTTGAATAGAAAGGTACAATTTAGATATTTAAGTGAGACTTGGACATAAATGGAGAAGAGGGTTTGTTTGAAGAACAATTTGAGATCGTGTGGTCACAGACAGAATCATACTGTGTTGATATGTCAGTACAGGATGAACTGGTAAAGGGCACAAGGCTCTTCCAGACACCAGAATATTTGGCACTCTTTTAAAACAGTGCTTTAATACTGCTCTGTTTATGTGAAAATTCTTCATAATTCTTGGAGCAAAATAAAACGAAAACTTTATGAAACTGTAACAACACTTCTGTGAGTCACCTTATGAGTCTTGGACTCTCATCAATTCATCATGCTTCCATCTACAGGACTGAATGTGTAGTGTGGTAGTGAAGAAAAGCTATTACCTGGGAGTGCAGAAGTGGAAATCCTCTCATACTGAGTCAGCAAGTGTCTGTCCCTCTGATGCTTCCATGTGATGATTTTTCTGAGTTTTGTGGGTACCTGAAGTTCCAGATAAGTAAATTGCTACAGTCAGGAAGCTTCTATCCAGCTCGTTGCAGCAATCCTCTTTGTCTCTTAGTTTTCACATTGCCAAAAATTCGCATATGTGGCAAACAAGGAGTAGGAAAATATGATGAAAATGTCACTTTCTCATTAATATTTCAAGCCCAGGCTGAATTTCATGGGACACATAGGTCCTATGACTTTGTTCCTGTGAGTTCCTTTTCCATCCAGTTTGCAATTTTCTATAATGTGGAACTGAGCAATCCAATTGTGTATTGCTTACTGCTTTTATAGTAACTCCTGGTCTGTGGTATGTTCATTTTGTAGAGTTACCTGCTTATCTATTGTGTCTGTCACCCCTTCAGTAGAATCTCCAGTGTAAGATGCATTAAGCCATCAAAACAATTTTTCTTTGCAGAAGGGATTGGGAGTGGAGGTAGAAGCAGGAGCACCATGTGTCTCATTTCAGCTTTTGAACAAACTCAGCTGTTGAGGAATAGACAGAAATGGCTTTAGGTATCTGTTTCTTCTGTGAACTTTTTGTGTTTTCTTCTGCTGTCTCAAGGTTTCTGATCAAAGGGAGAATTGTGTGAAAACATCTGTGGCCCTGCTGTTTGGATTTGTTGGCTCTATTCCTTTATGAAATCTGAAATGTTAAATCTTGCATTGTGCAACTAATGATGCGTTCCTAACACAAGGACCGTTACTTATCACCTAATTATTATTATTATCTTTTAAAATTATGTTCAGGAAGATTAGGAGGAAATTTGCTCTTGATTAAATACACTTTTTTTTAAACCAAAACATTAAAAAAAATGTTGATTGCATAGGTGAAGACAAAGATCAAACTCAAACCTGAGAGAACTGAGAGGGAAGTGAGAAGTAAACTGGAGAGAAAGCTTTAATCACAAATAGAGGGAACTTTAGAAGCCTGAAGTTTGTAAGTAAAGCCTAATGTCAAGCTGAATTCACTCAATCATTTTTGGTTTTCCATATCAATTATTCCTAGCCAGAAGATGGAGTTAGAACACTTTAATTTTATAACGTCCAATAAGCAATTTTTAGGGCTTTATCCGTTTGGTAGTGACTGTACATCGTAATGTGTTCTAGCCAACGTGGTGTGAAGTATGAAGGATGTGCAGGGTCCTCTGCCACCAGAATCCCCAGAATAACAGAGAATCATGGAATGGAATGGAAGATTATCTCCTTCTATCCCCCCTTCCACTAGACCAGGGTACTCAGAGCCCCATCCAACCGGGCCTTGAACACTGCCAGGGATGTGCTCGCTAAGGTTTTCAGTAGGTATGGCTTGTTGGCAGAAATACACTGTGGAGCTGAGATAGGACATAGCCTTTTCAACTGAAAACATGATTAGAAATATTTTGTAAGAAATAGTTGAGAATTATTCATTGACTGAGGCAGTTTGGCAAGCACTTTGAAGAGTGTGGCTCTTAGCTGTCATCCACTATAATGACTGTAAAGAGCTATAAATGACTCTATAATATCTCAAGAAAAGGGGCACAGTGACTCCTCTTTCTGGTTGCCATAAACCCAGCTGTATGTAATGCTGCCTGTGGCACAGTATACTGTGAAATCTGCTCAGGAAATAAGGTAGGCATGGGTGGATATTTTTTGCTGAATTCCATTCTGCCATTAATCTTTCTGATAAATTAAATATTTGGAAAAGTTGCCCACAGGACTTTAAATATTTTGCCAAATCTCCTTGTTGTGGCTGACAAACTGTCGAAAGTTGAATGCTCTGTGAATTTAGCCAATGTTTCCTGTAAATGCTCAGTGCCATCAGGGATAAAGCCCCAGGCCAGACCAGGCAATTCTAATCTGATTTCCCTGCTTTATTTTTTAAACCTCACTGTCTGGCAGCCTCCAGTCAAAAATCTGTCTTTTTTATATATTACAGGCTTGGTTCTCAATGCAAATGTCCTGTGTGCAGATTTTAATTAATTAATTAGCTTGGTTACAGCCCTGTGTGAGTTGAGGAAAAGTAAAGGTCACCTTTTTAGCTATTGGTCAGAAACATGCATCAAGCAGAAGCGACTTCAGTATCTCTTAAGTGTTTGCTTTGGTATTTAATATATAGCTTGATTCATGATAACCTGATAGATTTTTGTTGCTTTGTTAAAATGTTAAAAAAGCTATCACAGATTTGTATTTTTTAGGTTTCATTACGTAAAAGCGAGTTTTAGTCTCTCTTTTCTTGAAACATTTGTAAAGGATTCTTATTTTGACAAAATAAGACAGTACTTTCAGAAGGCAATATTTTATCAGAAAATTTAAGCTAAGTATTCAAAATATTTCAAATTTTCAAGATGAAAATTGGGAATATTGACATGTTAATTAATGCCATTTATTCTATAGGTTCTTGTAAGTTCTTTGTGTAGTTTTATTTGTTTTATTTGAAGAATTGCTGCACTCTGCTGTGCTGGTTACTTGGTAATGATTGTTAGAACATTTACTTTGAAGCTTGAATTGAAAAAAACTCCTTATGCCTCAAAATTTAAAATTTTATTAAAGGAAAAAAAAAAGAAAATTAGAATGTCCAGCATTCACAGAAGATACCTGTCTTCCCCACCCCATTTTGAGATCTGTTTATTTAATGGCTAAATACTATAAATTTTCCTGTATATTCACCCTGAAGTCTCTTAACTTCAAGAGAGCTACAAAAGCGTTTTTATTATTGAAATTGCCAATGTCAAAAATATAATCCAAAATTATTGAAATAACAGCTTTTGATTTTGACATTTAAACCATACTGCTTTGTATTCTCACTAGTTTGATAACTGATGTGAATTGTACAGAATATCTTTGTTTAAGCAGTTGTAATAATTTTTAATAACTATTTATACACACTGGGAAACTGCATTTTCTAGTTTGCAAAGTAGTAGCTCATTTTCTGTGGCCTGAGGCAATTAATTAAAACGGTTTCAGTGTGAAAGTGGGAGTCAACATTGTTTAAACATGGTAATGTGACTCAGTCTTATGGGGTTAGTAAATTTGAAGTTTCTACATCAGTGTTTTCAAGTACCAATATAGATTTTTTTTCATTGAAGGGAAATTAATTGAACTGTTTGTTTCAGCATTTCTTTTATAAGTAGCTTTGTCTAGTCTAACCAGCTTGTTTTTGTAAGCTCTCGAGTTGAGTTTCCTCTGAACATCATTCCTGATTGAAGCTTTAGTTCCGAACTTGCACTGATTCTTGAAATCACAGCCCTTTCAAGAGGCTAAACCATAAATATATCCCTAAAGTTTATGATACCAGACAAAACGTCTTGAGAAAATAATTTCCTGTTTCCTATTTTATTTTCCTGTTAAATTCCAAAATAAGACCTTGTCCTGTCAGGTCACAACAACCCCCTGCAGCACTACAGGCTGGGGAAAAGTGGCTGGCAAAGTGTCTGTCAGAAGAGGACCTGGAAGT
The DNA here is from genome assembly GCA_024865655.1 of Emberiza elegans. NCBI lineage: Eukaryota > Metazoa > Chordata > Aves > Passeriformes > Fringillidae > Emberiza > Emberiza elegans. Next base: position 3,648,441 of record JALJVW010000139.1, read on the forward strand.
GCTGGTTGACAGCAGGTGGACGTGAGCCAGCAGTGCCCAGGTGGCCAGGGAGGCCAAGGGCATCATCCTGGCTTCTGTCAACAACAGCGTGGCCAGCAGGACCAGGCAGGGATTGTCCCCTGCGCTGGGCACTGGTGAGGCCACATCTTGAGTGCTGTGCCCAGTTCTGGACCTCTCTGTTCAGGAGGACATTGAGGGGCTGGAGTGAGTCCAGAGAGCTGGGGAAGGGTTTGGAGCACAAGTCCTGTGAGGAGCAGCTGAGGGAGCTGGGGGTGTTCAGCCTGGAGAAAGGGAGGATCAGGAGAGATCTGATCACTCTCTACATCGGCCTAAAAGGAGATGGGGGTCCATCTCTTCTTCCAGGGAGCCAGCAATAAAATGGGAGAAGATGGCCTCAAGTTGCCCCAGGAGAGGTTTAAATTGGATATTAGGGGAAAAAATGTCACGGAGAGGGTTGTAAAGTATTGGAACAGGAGAGCGGTGTAGTCATCGTCCCTGGAAGTGTTCAAAACCATGTGGTTAGGGTGCTTGAGCACTTGATTTAATGGTGAATGTGGTGGTAGTGCTAAACCCAGCTGGACTTGATTTTCAAGTTCTTTCCCAATCTTAAAAATTATATGATTCTATAAATGTATCTGAACTTGGTAGAGAATTTTTGTTCCCTTGTTACTTTTGTTCCCTACCACAGGTGTCTGTTTTCCAAACTGTCTCTGAAGTGTTTGTTCTGACCTTCTTTTTGGACATACTTCTCTAGGGTAATTTATTTGGGATATATAACCCTCTATTTAATGAAGACCTTAATGTAAATATAGACAAGTTTATATATCAGCACACAGTGTATGTGTGCATGCATTGTAGTTTAATTCAAATACCTTCCTGTCATGCAATCATTCCTAAAATCATAGAATGGCTTGAGTTGGAAGGGACCTTAATGTTCTTGTTCCACTCCCCTGCCATGGGCAGGGACACCTTCCACTGGACCAGCTTCTTCAGGGCCCCATCCAGTGTGGCCTTGAATACTTCCAGCTTTTCTGTTCCACTGCTTCATCACCCTCCCAGTAAAGAATTTCTTCCAAATATCTAACCTAAACCTGCTCTCTCTCAGTTTGAAGCCATTTTTCCCTGTCCTGTCATAACAGTGCCTGATGGAGTCCCTCCCTGGTTTTCCTGTTGTCCCCTCTGAGACACTGGAAGGTTGCTCTGAGGTCTCCATGCAGCCTGCTCTTCTCCAGGCTGAACAGCCTCAGCTTTGTCAACCTGAAGTGTTCATCCTTAGTACCTTTGAAATCCTTGCTTATTTCAGTGAAATTTGACACAGGATAAACATCCAACTCCAAGCTGCCAGGTAATCCAGTCATAAGACAAAATTTCTAAGGATTTCCTCATTTGTGCTCCTCACAGAGGCACTTACCCTTTTTCAGTAAAAAGTGTATTTATTGTCCTGATCCTTCTTGTTGAGATGTTTATTCAAATTTTGGGAAGATGCTCTTCTATGTAGTGAGACATGACAGTGTATTTATTTACTGAGATGTTATAAAGACTGAATTTGTTGCTCCTCAGTCTTTACCAGTTATGGAAATGAGCTGTCTAGCAATGACAGCACCAATATAAATGAAATACTGACTTATTTATTGGCTGATTTTTTTTTTTTTATGCTCTGTGCATTTGTTGCAGAGTCTACAACTTCTTTTTCAGTGTAGTAGGCTACTAGATAGGAATGGCAATGGCCATTCTTTGGAGGATGAGCTTGTACAAGTTTTGATCTGGCATGAGGCCTGATTCACTGCTGCTGCTGGGATGTAAAAGGAAGTTGTCACACTGATATTTTATTTTGTGTTCTATCTATTCAGCAATAAAAGGATACATCACAGTCTATTCTTGTGGAGCCCTGAGTAGTAAAATGGACATCTTATAAAAGGATGAATCAAAGAAGCTTGCTTTTCAAGCAAAATGAGTTTTCATAGAATTTTTCACTAAATGACCAGAAAGCTTGAGGATTTAACATTTCTTACAACTTGTTTTCTGAAGTCTTTTCTGATGCTCAGAATTATTTTTGCCCCACTCCATGAAACTGAACTTGTGTTGGTGAAGAATGTTTCTCATTGTATCTCCAAGTTCACGTTTTGCTTGCAGATAAGATGGTTTTTATGTTTATAGTTTATTACATTGCTCATAGGCATGTGTCATCTGTTTAGGCAGTGAGGTGATGTTTTTGTTTGTTTTAAAATCAACGGGCTAACATTTAAAAAGGAGAGGGTGAAGAAGGGAAAAGACACTAACTTAAAACTTGGCCACTTCCAAGACCAGTTATTAGAACAACAAAATAATTCCCCCAGTAAGTCTTGCCTCTTTGTGGGTCACAAAGCTGTCATTGTGGGAGCATAATTCTGACTAGAATTCTGTGTAGTGTGTGCTTACTGCACAGGCACAGTTGTTTTTTGGTAACAACTGGACATTTGTTTCTTGCTCTTTCCTTCGTATCCCAAGTCATATTGAAAAGATTATCCAGGTGGTTTCTGAAAGTCTTTGTTTGGGAGATTTGCCAGACCTGGGAGAACAGTCTTCTCCTGCTGCTGCTGTCCATGGAAGCAGAGTTGAACTGTGCTCTAGCCCCTCAAAATTCTCAATTTGAAGAGCAAGTTGTTCCCTTCAGCACCTTGATTGGTTCCAGATACAGCAGCAGAAAAGTGATGCTTTGTTTTCCAAGGGTGGTAGAAGATTGGCAACTCAGTTTTCAGCTGTCATGATGAGAGCTGTGATGGGAAGTAAATGCAGAATTCTGGAAAAGTTGACTTAGAGCCCAGGTAGAGGCATATAAATCAAAAATCATGCTGAGGCGATTTCAGAACTCAATCTGAATCGATAAGTAAGGCATTGCTGAGTTTAATAGAGCCATTTTTTTCTTCAGATATCTCTGCTTCATTTCCAGATAAACTACTTAGACTTTTGGGTAGTGTTGAAATGTTTGTTTGGGATCATATAGCTATTCTTGGCCCAAATTGCCTCTGGGCTTTATCCAGAGACAATATTCTTTAGGGGTGCATTGGAATCACCCCTAAATTGGAATCAGAGCTTTCTCCCACTCCTGACAGAAGACCAAAAAATACTGAGATGCATAAAATCAGTCATTATCTGCTTGAGATCAGGTTGGTTTTACTTGCTTGTTTTGGTTTTAGAAAACTGGTAAAATTCTTTGTGTGTCAGGATCTAGGTATTTAAAAAGAGATGTTTACCCCTGTTTACTGCCTTTTCTATAGTTTTTCCACTTTGCACATGGATGCTGGGGTTTTTTGGTGAAGTGAAGGGGGGTTGTTCCTGATTTTGATCACTTCCATTTGATATAACATACATTCCAGTTAGCCTTCCTAAATTTATGGTAATGGTTATATTAGAGAGACTGTGTTCTCTTTCTCTGCATTCTTGTTTGTTTGGTTGGTTTTTGTTGGTTTTTATTTTGTTTTTTGATTGGAGATGTGTGCAGCAAAAAACTGGTAAATGCACACACCACCTCTCAGGTCTGAGTAAATAATTACAGTTCAGGGGTTGAGAGGGACTGTTGAATGTGGGGTTTCATATTGGATATCTGTCAAAAGAATATGAAAATAAGCATTCTGGGTTTTGTAATATTGACTCAAATTATTCCATGTTCTTCTCTGCAGTGTCCTTCTTTTGGCCACTTGAGTTTTAGCTTTTTCCTTCATGTTTTCTCAGAGCCAGCAGGAGGAATGTGAGCACACAGGATACAGACTCCCTCTGTTATGATGTCTGACATTACAGTGCATTCCTATTAGGGCCGGCTCTGATGAGAAAACGGCTTCATTTCCATAAACTGGAGCTGAGAGTGCTTATTAGAAGTATAATACTTGTATCTAGCACTTTAAATGCCATTTAAAAAAACTTTTTGCAATTTTTTTTTTCTCATTCAATAGATTTCTAGAAGTGGTTAGAAACTTTATAGAATTGAAGGTATCAGGTTATTCAGAATTTGAACTTTACTTGTAAATTGCATTGGACTAATAAGTAAGCCTGTGCATAGAGTTTTCACACACATTTTTTCAAAATTAAAATTCTGTAATTGTAAATTCATGTTATTTTGGAAGTTGTCTTAAACAGCTTTGCATCTGTGTAGTTTTATGTTGTTTATTCTTCAGGGTCTTCTAAATAATTTTTTTACTGAGCTATTTAAAATACAGCACCTCCAAGTTCCTAAATACTAGGCTTCCTAAACAGTTGACTACTTAGAAAATAGTGATGGGATGATTATTTCTGTTGGTGCAGGTTGTTTTGTGGCATCTTTTGTTTTCTCACTGTGGGAACAACAGGGCTTTTGTCCCTGTAAACAGTTACCCAATAAACTTGTTACTGGATTTAAATTTTCATTTACAGATTATACAGAAGTGAAAGAAGCTCAAAGCTTACATTCCAAACTGACAAAACTGACAACTACTTTTTTTTTTTTTCTGGGCAGGGTGAAAATTTTACCATTGCATATATAAAAAATAAATCTATTGCTCTAGATATTCACCAAAAGGTACTGAAGCAGATAAAATATCTCAGAAAGCCCGGTGAATTTTTCAAGAAGCTCTTTTGTAGTTCACATTTATAAATGTGTGTCTCTTTCCCCAAGGCTCTGGTGAGCCCTGCGTACTTCATTCTTTTTCAATTGTAAACATAGTTTCGGTACTACCACTTTTGCACCAAACGCGGTTCCTAAGCGACTGCTGACGTCAGTTGGTGCAGCACAAGAAGGTTTGTGTGTTTATCTGCTGTGGGCAGACTCTTAGAAAAGACGAAAGTATGTAACTAGATTAGACCAAAGAGATTACTGCTTTAAATAAGCATACGTACCGTTTGCAATGCCTTGCTCCTTTTTTTTTTTTATTTTTTTAAAAATATATTTTATTTTGATTAGCAGTTGTATCTTCTGTTGCATATGCCACAGTATCTCGTTTGCAGGGGATGATAAGGAGGGGTATATATTCTCTTTGCTTTTGCTTTAAAGGGGAAGCTGCTTTGCTTCTTTTCTGCAGCACAGTTAGAATGAGAATTTAAAAGAAGCCCGTGTCATAGCGTGAAGCTTTCACATACCTGATCTCAAGGCTGGAAACAGAACTGTTAGAAACAAAAGCAGGCTTACAATTTCCAGTTTAAGTGAAAGATATTTACTTAGAGATTTTTGGCCAGAGTCTATACATTTGGAAAACTGGAATGATACTCTTGGAATATTTTACTGCATGCCTTTGTGTCAAATAGAGTTGGAGTGGAGCTGGCTAAAATACCTTTGCAAATTTTTTTTGTACTTGAATATACTTGCAGCACACCCATAATGAATAGAAATTACCTGTAGCAAAACCTCTTTGTATGAAAATCTTTTCATTAAAGTCGTGGGACTGCAGTCATGGTAGGCCAAAAAGTGAAGTTTTTGTAGTAGCAGTACTGAATGGCATAATAGGGCAGGGAGAAAAACAACAAGCATAGAATCTCCTCTTCAGGTTGAAGAATGGAAGCAGCAACTTTCAGAACTAAATAAAAGCTCAGAGCAAGTGCTCCAAATAAACTTAAATCAGATTAAAACATAACAAAAAAAGTGCCTCTGGGACATAGGAGGGTATTAGTAAGCATAAAGGTGAAAAGGTCGAGCTAAATAAGGTCCAGTTTGAATGTGGCTGCGGCGGTGGTCTTGCCAGTCTTGAAGTCCCCATCCACCTTTTACGTATCCTGTGCTGTTAAATTGTGACATCCACTCTTGCCTTGAGGACTTCCATGGCTGGAGACAGCGCGGCTTCTCTGGGCCTTCTGCTTCACCTTGTCTCCCTGCTTGTGTGCCCTCATAGTGAGACATTTTTTTCCTTGCCTCTAGACTGAACTCCTTGTTTCAACATTGCCTCACATCTTCACACTCTGCACCACAGAGTACAGCCTGGCTTTGTTGTTGTGATGGCCTCCTGCTAGACACTTGCAGGCCTTTTTCCCCTAAAGCCAAAAATCCATTGCTTCTCCAGCCTGGATGAGCCCAGCTCCCCCAGCCTCTCCTCACAGGGTAGCTTCTCCACTCCCTTTAACCACATTCTTACTACAAGATATTTTTTCAGCTTTCAATAGGAGTGGCAGACTTAGGAAATGACATTTCATTCAGTAAACTGCTCTTAAACAAATGGTGAAGTTACTTCTGAGTTTTAGTAGTATTAAAACATAAAATTAGCTCAGATTAAGAGTTCATTTATCTTAATATTCTGTCTCTAATCTCTGATCTTTGTCTAAGGTCAAGTTTAACATCTGTTCATAACAGTTAAATATCTTCTACCTCCTTGGTGTGAAGATGTCACATTAAAGACTTTTAGGACCAAAGGGTGTGTTAGAACTTGTTCTGTCTGTCCAGTGCATCTGCCTGCTACTGCAGTGTCTCTAGAAGCAGCACACCAAGGGAAAAATCAATAAAAACTATAATCACAAGTTGCTGCTTATCATCTTCCCGTCCATCGCAAGGGCTAATGTGCAATTAAGTGCATTAAAGGTCACGGGGGAAAAGAAAGTAACTGTAATCAGAAGCCAATGGAAGGATAAAAATATGATCACATATGATACTCTTCTTTCTTTTCTCCCATACCACCTTCCCACACTCTCCCAACTTCCACCTGTTTTCACCTTGGGGGACTTTCTGATGTGGTTTAGTTCTTTAGTTGTCAATGCTGTTCAGTCTCCTTTTCAATGTACGGACCTTTCCTCCTTTGTCCAGTTTTCCCTTGACCACATTTGAACTCCTTGTATCCTTTGATAAAGCAGGCTACTTCCGACTTGTTGGGGAAGAACTGTCTCTCTCTGGTTTGGACTGCCTTGTTCCTAGCCCATGCTAACGGCATCTGGTTCTTGTGCTGTAAAAAAGTACTGTAATGTGTCTGTCTTCATGCTGACCAGTTCCTCAGGCAGAATTTGCAACAATCATGAGTTCACTGTAGCAATGACAATAAGTGATTGATTTAAAAATTATTTTAAGGTGCTTCAGAAACCCTCTTGGCACAGCAAACTTCATGAGATTTTATGTGCTGAATATATTGCAGTAATACACAGGTTTTCTGTTTCCTGAAGGTTGATAACTATTTGCCATTAGGATTTTTTTGTTGCAGGCTGATGCAAGTCAAAGTTCTGCCCGATGATAGCAAATGTTCCTGTGCAAAAACTCTGGAGACAAAAGAAAAGCAAAAAAAATCCACCTGCTGAACTAAGATACCATGCTATTACATTGGTTTATTTTGCAGGGGAATGTTGTTGATTTGGTGTTGTGAGATCAGCTGGATTTACCTCAACTGTCTTTACGTAATTCCAGAGAAATGTGTGCACCTTGGACATACAGTTTGGGTTTTTGCAAGTATTTGTTCTGCTGTTGTTCACAGAGAACAAATTTTTAAAGATTTTGTGAAGAAATGTATTATCCCAAAAGTTATTCTTTCATTGTCACTGAGTTCAAAAAGCAGTCACAGCAGATCCCAAAGTACAGGTCTGTAGACAGAAAAGGTCACTGTTTCCTTGTTCATTTTTATGACTTGTGATCTTATAACAGTCCAATTTTAAAATGCTGCTCTGGGATACTGTACAAAATAAACTTAAATTCTATAATAATTTATTTTAATGAAGCTCTTTAATTTGTTAAACAGTTTAGGTAGTTACTGTAATCTCTTCTTGAATTAAGGGTATAAAATAGTAAAATAACATTTTTAAGAACACCTATGACTTAACCATAATTATTTTAAATTGAGACAAAGCACCAGGCTTTTATTATATTTCTTAATTACAGTACAGCATATAACAACCATTCTGGTCTCAGGTTTCTTAGTTACCATCCTGTGTGTTGTGTTAGTTTGTGAAACTGTAACTGGGCTCCGATCCATAACCTGCTCTCTGTAGATTTATAATAGACCAGCTGAGAAGTATTTGTCTCTAGATTTTCAAGAATACCCATGCTGACTCCTTATAACTTTTTGATGACTTATTTGCTGGATTTTTAAAATAAGGAAATATAAACATTTGTGAAGATGTGTATGTGAGTATGAGATGCTGGAATTTAAATAATCTCCCACTGATAATTGGCTATGAGTGAGATTTTAGTTTTGTTGATACAAAGATTAGGAAAATATATATTTGATTTTTGATCCTATAAATGTGTTCTTCCTAAATTTCATATGACTTTTGCTTTTATTCCAGATATAAAGGTGGGCAGCTTTTGTCTTCAGAAACACTTTGAAAGGCTAGGAGACTTCAACAGATACACCTTGGGTTTGGTTAGCATGTATTAGGCCATTAACAGAAAAGTTGGCTAATAGTGTGCATTTATAAAGTTACAAATCAAATATATTTGTAAATAAATGCTGAAGATGATTTTTGTCTCTGTAGCCCAGAATAATCATTTCTGTGAGGGATAGTTGGCTGCCAAAAATAGGGGAAAGTTTGTACCTAAGCTAGGTATGGCTGAGAGAATTACTTTCAGCTCAGTATGTTGATGCATAGTGCAGTTTTTTGGGGCAATCTGGACATGTAGGATTTATTTTGGGATTTCCTTTTGCCCTGTGCTTTTTGGATCCAGGTGTTTTATGTGGTGTTTCTAGAGTAGATTCACAGCATATTTTCTGAAATACTAGTTATTCTCTCTCTGCTCTTGGTAGCTTTGCCTTACTCCAGAAACTGACTGTTCATCTTGGCCAAAAATTATTGGTTGTCTTATGTGGTGTACATCATTTGTTCCTGAATGGGAACTTAGGATGACCAGTGGTTGTCATCCTACTTTAGGTAACAGCAGTTGCAAAGGGAATTCCATCCCTAGTGTAAAAGCTTAACTGCTCATTAACATTTGGAGTTCTAGCCCTGAGAGAAATGAGGCTTGAAATGAAACCTATCACAAGGGAAATAAAAACTCCTCCCAGGTGAGACGGGGATACGGGATAACATTGATTCTTTCATAGAAAACGTCTGCTATTGACACACTGTGACTCTGTGACCCCTTGAGGCTCCTTGCAAGCAGAATTATCCTGGAAGACTGTACCTGTTGGTGTGAAGTTTTGTGTAGACACAGCTAACCAGTGCAGGTACTGCTGAGGGCATGTTTGCAGTAGCACATAATTCTTCTCAGGCTGTGAATCCTGGGAAAGGAGCTGAGCAAATATTTAAGTATTGAGTCAATGTTGAACTCCAGCCACTCAGTGGCTACTGAGCTAGTGCTGCCTGAGTTTTTTAGCTTATAGTTCTCTGGTTTTCTAGCATGCTCCTTGCTAGCTTTATGAATGAACTGGAAGCATCTCAGCACCTTTGATGACTGCTCATAACTCTCCTGTCATTGTAGAAATAGGCCACATTTCATTACATATCCCATGTTTCTGTTCATGCGATTAAACTTGCAAAAACCAGACCCTTATTGCTATAACCAGGAACCTGGAACAGTCTGTTAGCTCATTGTGTTAGTGTAAACTTATCAGCACATATTAAATCTGTGTTTCAGAAGGTGGTGGGAGCAGAATAAATGTGTAGTGTTCTGAAAGATGCCTTTAACATTTTCTCATTCTGAAGCACAGCAGTCAGAGCAACTTTGTGTTCAAGTCACATTGTGCCTTTAAATATCATTGATACCTGAATACCTGAATACTAACACAGCACAAAATTCTAGTTGCTCTGATGTTTACCCCAGCATCTTGATGAAATCTTGTGGATTTTAGAGGAAAATGTTCATATGCTTTAACTCTGTGTTGCAGTGCCTTCTGACTACAGTGTTAGTTGCCTCCAATAGCAATGACTGAATTCTTCAAAAATTAAATGTCTTGTGGATATTTTAAATTTAGGTCTCTTATCCCTATCCTGGTGTGAAACTTTTGTTGATTTTGGATTCTTAAGGTTGCTGAAGGAAGTCATGATAGAATGAGCTTTGAAATATATTTTGCTGAACAGCCTAAATCTGTGCCTTCCTTTAAACGTTCCATATAGAACTATCAGGAATTTGCACCTCTTAAACTGGAGAAAGAAGTGAGACCATATGATTCTTGTCCTTCACTACAGATTATGTAACACAGAAGGAATAAACTGCACACGTGCAGCTTTTCACAGAAACCACCCCTGTGCCCCCCTGCTACCAAAACCTCGGCACACAAACAAAGGTCCTTGCTAGATATCATTTTCCTCCATCGGAGGAGGATACTGACATCTCTTTTGAGGCTTGGATTTTTTGATAGTTGTTAATATCTTCATTATTATAAGGGTTGAAGCAGCTGTTTGATGGACTGGACCACTAAAGAGTGTTACTAAACACTCTGTAACATGAAAATATGCTTCCAAGGTCTGTAACAATTCCTCATTTTGCATCAGTAGTACACTAGATTTATGTTACAGGATTTAAGAAGTTGGATAGTCCCTTACACCAGGCTTTATTCAGAAAGTTAGAAATGGAGAGTAATATTATGGGTAGAAATAACACACTAGCATAGTTTGAGTCTGAATAAAATAAAGAACACTGTTGCCGCTTTTTACAAGTTGGCTTTCATGTTAAATTGGGAATAGTGAAAATCTCACAAATCTGAGGAACCCAAATAATTATAAATTGTTGAAGGTTGAACGAGCTGGAGGTAATATCAATATTAGTTTTAACTGAAGATTTTTCTCCTCTCTGAGCTCTTTCATTTTGTGGTACCTTAAAAATTCTAAAACTACACAAATTAGGCATATTTTTATGTGGATTGTGCATATTCTGCATGAAGGTGGAGTGCTGGGATGAAATGTTTAGATAACATCAATGATTGTTTATTGGAGTAGCCAGTTGGAAAAGGAAACATAAGGGTTAACTTCTTCCTCAGGAAGATATTTAGGCTCTCCCTCAAAATAGCAATCAGAGGACATTTCTATAATAATGATGGCTGTGTCAATGATCATTCAGAATTCATGTTGGAGAAGTGGAGGGCAAAATATCTGTTACACCTGGGCTCAGAAAAACTTTTAAAATAAAAGGGGAAAGTAAATGAAGTAGAATCCCTGCAGGCAAGATCAGGACTGTTCCAAGACATCACTGGAACTTGAGGCAAATGCATGCCATTTATCAGAACAAGATGGAAAGATAAAAAGAAAAATGCCATGATTAAAGAGGATGCTAAAAAGGGCTCATAGGAAAAGTAAGTATTCTTAAAATAATTGTATTTAGAACAGACAGAATAAATGTAATAATTCAAAGCAGATAAAATAATCTATCAGCTTGTAGAAAATATACTAAAAAATTAATAGCATTTTTACAAATGCATTAGAAGCTTGAAGCCTCCTAGAATGCCTATAGGACTATCAGGCTCACAGAAAAGAAGGAACAATCCATACAAGAAGAGGCTACAGCAGATAAAGAAAATATTATTTTTGAGGAAATTAATTGTGGGAGAATCTGGAGAAAATGCCTGTGCTGGAAGTTTACAGGCAATGTTTCAGAGGCTTTAAGTCAAATTTAAGTGTTGCAAAATACATTTGCTAGCAGGTGAGCAGCAAACTCTCAGGACCAGATAATGCACGCCCAGGGTTCTCAAGACACTTGAGGAAAAACCACCCAAACTGATGAATGTCATGCTCAGCTTTTTACTTAAATTTGATTCGGTCCCTGCTGACTGCAAGTTGGCCAATCCAAGTCATTTAATGAAAGTTTCCAAGAAAGCTCTAAAGAGTTGTTGGCCAATAACTACGACTTTCATAGCTGCAAATTGGTAGAAATCATAACAAATGTTAAATGACTCATTTCATAGAAAGACATTTTGGGGAGGAATCAACACTGCTACTTTATGAGTCTTACGTCAAACCAGCTTGTGAGAATTTTTTGAAGGAACTGCAAGTTTGTAGATAGTAAAGATCTATCTACTACAGTCTGCTTGGATTTCTAGAAGATTGTGCTCCCTCCACTTTGTCACCTGAATTACCAGTTATCAGGAATTTGAGGAGCTGGAAGAATGTGGTTTGATTGGAATGCCAGAGAAAGTGACAGCAAGAATTACAGGATATACAGTAGGTCCACATGTTGCTTTTACTTTATGTATTTTTTAGTAGGAATGCATGGAGTCCCTCTCGAGCAACTCATGTAAAGCTCATTTTTACATAGTGCTGTGGATCATGAAAATGTCAAACCTGGCCTGAACATAAATGTATTTGAGTTAATGTTTGTATGGTTTGTTTTTTAGCTCTCCACATAGGAGGTCACATTTGTTAGGTTAGATAAAGTATTCTGAAGGGAAGTCAAGCTTCTGTTAAGCCTGTCTAGCCAAAATTGATTAGTAAATTGATTTCTAAATTATAATCTAATTTGTCTTTGCCTCCCTTTTCCAAACGGAAAGCTACTAAATTGGCACATAGACTAAACTTACCTTTTTCTTTCTTTCTTTCTTTTTCCTTCATTGGTTTGAATATTGTCTCAAAGTCCTTTATTGTAGGACAAGACTGGAAGTTGAATAGAAATGGCCTTTATGGCAAGGATGTGTGGGGTATTGTCCTTCTAAAGTCCTGCTCTCAGAGTATCTGTATTTTTAAAAATGTTTTTTTTCATATGTTCCATTTTCTTTCATCTTTGTAACAGAGTACCTGGGGACTTAATCACAATGTGTATGATCTGATCTGAAGTGGACTTGGCCTGTAGTTTCTTCTCTGAGCTTGGGCTGTGCCCCAGAAGTGAACAGGAGAACAGTTTCCTCTGTGCTTTGTCTCTCCCTTGCCTTGTCTTGCCTGATTTGATTGCAGTAGGGATAAGAATGGGATGTGGGTGTGGAGAAGAAATTAAGTCCCAACGTTTTGGCAAGCAGAGGGGAAGAGCTTGGGACTGAAGGAGAGGAGGCTCAAATGGTGGTTTGAGCTTGAATGAGGGTGGGATAGTTTTATGTCTGGAGTAATGAGATTGACATGCTAGACAAGGAGGTTTTGGTGAGTAAACATAGCTGGAGATTGCTGAAGAATGAAACTGGAATAAGGAAGGATGGGGTGGGTCTGGATTAATGCTGAATGGATGAGGCTGTAAATCGTGTATTGGAGAGAACATGCTGAAATTTGAGCCTCTTGAGGAACATCAGGAACCTGGACACCATCTCTCTCTGCTGCAAGAGCTCCTGAGAAGGGCTCTTGGTGCTATCTAACACTCACCAGAAAAAGAAACCCTAACCTGACTTCTGTTATTCCCTGCTCCAGTGGCTTGGATCTGTTGGCTTGTCACTGCTTCAGTGTGATGACAAATGGTGGTATTTCAGAGTTTTGGTGTGCCTTGAGAACAGCTAGGATGTAGCAACAAGAAAGTTAAAATGGGCTGTGTTTCTGAAAGACTTAAAAAATTAAATAATACTGTGCCTATGATTTTGCCACTTCTAAATATATAATTCCATACACCTCTTCTGTTCCCCTTTTCCCTCCAATTCCTGAAATTTTTGGTACATCACAGTGAGCAATGAGAGATTTGTTTTGTTTTCTCACTGTAGTTCCTAGTTCTGTGACCACAAGTAAGTGTAAAGAATTGAGTTGGAGATAAGGAAAAAAAAAATGAGAGATGTACTTAGGCTTGAGACAGTTAAACATTACACTGGAGAACTGAATTTTATTCTGACTTGGTCGCCAAAATTTCTTTGTGTGTGTGAGATCCTTGGCATTTCACTAAAATCTTGTTATTCCCAAGTGGTTCCTAACAGCCTGTGTGTGTTTCAGTTTTGTCATTTGTTAGCTTTGTGTTTTGTGAATGTGGATCTGTTTTGCAGTAACAGGAACCAGCAGCTGTAACTGAAGTCCATCAATCCTACTTTGAGTGGCTGAAGTCTAAGTTTGAAAGAAACTGAGCATTCAGTTAGGCATCCAAATTTAGGAAGATCATTTAAATTTTTAAATTTTTTTTTTAATCTGATCAGTAAAGTACTGCAATATTTTGCAAGCATTTTGTTACTAATTTTTTAAGACTATGTGTGACTATTCAGGTGCTATCATGGGAGGCACTATACCAAAAGCAGAGGAAGCGAAAACAAAAATGGTTGAGCAGTTTTCAACTGTAGTCAGCAATTTTGGGGCTGTACCCTGAACAATAAAGGAGCAGAGCACTCTGTTCTTTCTGTGGGCCTGATCTGTTGTTTGTCAAGTGTTACAGCTCTCACTTGCTATAAGCCTTGCTGGCAGACAAAATTTCTACCTCATTTGCCCATCTGCAAGTCCCTTAGAACTACGTCTTAGTGTTTTGACACGGGGAGTATTTCTATTTAGACACACACATTAGAATGATGTTTCCCAAACATAACCATTGCATCAAACTCGAGGCTACCTTGTGTGACTGAGAGCTCCAGAGATATATTTTCTCCGTGGAATTTTGACAAACGCTTTCCGGTTGCTGGAGTGAGTGATGACGAACTGCTCGAACACATCACCAAAAAGGAATGTGACAGCTCATCAATTGTTCTGCTGCAACAGGACCAGTTCTGCCAGTCGTGAATTGAAATCTTTGTTAATAACACAGCAGCACGTGGCAGGGGTACTGTGATTTTGATATATTTCAATTCAAATACTGGAGTTTTAAGTGCAGTAAAGCATGTGATGCATTTGAGAAACCTGCATTTATGCTTTGCAGCTCTGCCTGAAATGTTGCCATACTAACAGCCCTCAAATCTCTTCCATTGCAAAGGATTATCATAAAACCTTTCCTTTTCCAGCTATCATTTTTCTCTTTTCCAGGTACAGCCTGGATGTTCAGTGAAAATAAGCAGTGTTGGTAATTAGAGACATTCTGTAGTTGATGAAACTTTAGGAGCTATGCCTTGTTTTGTTTCAGAGTTGAAAATATGGTGACAGAAGGTCATTTTGTGGTTGTAAGAACTGAATGACAAAGTCTTTTCCTGATACAGCATTGTTATGCTGCTAACCAGTCTATGTCAATTGTCTTTGTCTTTAAAGTATTTATCATAATGCTTTCATCTGTCTTGGAGAAGATGTTGTTTTAAACATCATCATAAAAATACATTAGAAAATTAATCTGCATCACAGTTTGGAAGGTTTACAGTAAGGAACATATGAGATCACACTGAAAGTGTGGAATAGAAAGAAATACTAAATTGTTTCCTTACTCTAAAATGGTCTAAGTTAACCTTTTATCCCATGATCATGTAGCTGTGTGGGTGGGTGTGTTGCCATGGCTTGGCTGGTTTATGGTGCATCAGCTGCTCTGCAGTAATTGCCCGTGGATTTGCTTTTATTTCCAGTGCAGTTAGACATTCCCTGTGTATTATCTCTGAGGGGTGATAACTTGAAGTGTTTTGGTTTTTAAAAAGACTAAGATGCTTCTGTTGGAGCATTTTAAAGGAGCAGCTCGAGCCACTCTAATTGTCTAATGGTTGTGTCTGAGGGGCCCTAATGCTTAGGAAAATGTCCCAGAGAGCTGGGGCAGAGTCACCTCCATGTGAAACTGCAGCAATCTTGAGTCAGGCTCTATTGCTCTGCTTCTACCATTGGAGAAACCCAGTAACTCACATTTCCTAGAATTAAGAGGGATATATATTGAGGGTTTGGGATTCATCCTGTTGCTTCAAAAGTTTGTTTTAATTTTAGAGCTTTTATTACTTTATTCATAACTTCTAAGTGTTTACTTTGCCCTTTCTTTACAATGCTCCAAAAAAATTTGGACTACTGCTTGCACAGCATATATAAGAAAGTTAAATGGGTTGATTGAATTTATTACAATATTAATGTGAGGAATCTCAGCATTTCTTTGTTTTGATTAAGGGTTGAGTTAACAATTTTCTATCCAGTAGTTTCACAGTGTCACTGGTGACTGACAGTTTTATATAGATGATAAAGTCTCTTGAAATATGTATATTTTTTAAGATTTCATCATTTGACATCTATTCTGAAGATTTAGGTTTAAACATGATGAAGTCAAATGAATATTTAGTTGAAAAGCTGTCTCTTCTTCTGTGGCAGGCAACTTCTGCCATTTACTCCACTGTCCACTTAAATTTTTTAAACTGTGAGAAACCATCTCAAAGCTTTTCCTGCCTACATCAGTATAAACTCTGTTTTTCAGAATGACAGCTTGTGTCTGCTTGCTACGTAAGATGCTGATTTCTCAGTAGTTTGACTTCTTTTCCTTTCCTACCGGCCTGTAGCAATTTGGTTCAACATTTGTGTGTTAATAATCAGAAAAGTCAAATTTGCATCTTTTACCCCCAGTAATCGTTTCGTGTATAGACTGAGGATGCAGTGATGAACCAGTTCTGAGAGGGCAACTCATGAATATAAATAGTCCCATTTTACAAGTATTTTGCCAAGGTCAGTGGGAGAGAGGAGGGGGGTCAGAAGTAGCTCCTTAGTCACAATCACATCTGGAGCTGAAACAGACTCTTTCTTTGTCTCTAGAAATTTGGCAATGTCTTAGGGCTGCCAGAGTTTAGATGCTAAAATCTTGGACGATGTCAGAGAACTAAAGTGTGCATATGTAGATTAGCTGTGCATGGAAAGTATAATTTATCCGCATAATAACCACTTCTTCTGGATGCTTTGACTCTTGTGTGTTTGGAAAAACAGCAGTTAACTTCAGAAATGCAGGAAAAGCCATACCATAAAGGCTTTTCGTAAGGCTATAGATTTGGCCACCAGAACACAACTTCTTAAATATACAGGACATCTGACAATCCTATGAGGTTCAGTCTGCATTTTTCCTTCCTCACAGAAGAAATATTAATGCAGCAGCAAAGGCATTCTTTGGATACAGTGATTATTGTTCAACATAGCAATACTGGCACTAGGTTTTGACCTCTAAACTTGTTTCTGCTTGGCCGAGGCTTTTGCTATTGTCCGAGTGCAGACTGGTGTCTTCTCAAAGGAAAAATATTTTTGTTTTCTCTTATCTGTCAATCTGTCCACTTAAGTAGCCTTTGCTATCATAATATTATCAAATGCAGCTCACAAGTTGTCTCTGAGTGGAGAAAAAAAAATGCCTGTCTGAAACTTCCAAAAAGGTTGGTGCTTATGCAATTCTTTGTGCACTTTCTCAGGTTAATCCCAGATTTTAAGGAAGATGTTTTGGGAATTTAAGTTCTTCAGGGGAAGAAGTCACAGGTTGTCTTAAAAAAAAAAAAAAATCAAATCAAGATGACCATAAGTTTATATTATTGCCACAAAAACCACCACAGTCAAGGGGCATAGTGAGTGGCACTTTCTATGAAATATCTTCCAGACAAAATAGTCTTCTCTTAACAATTTTTTCTTCCATATGCATAAACTTTTTCTGTAATTACTGACCAATCCTGTAGTTTCCCTGGGCACATATTTTGTGTTTGACAGTCACTGTACATAATCAGCCTGGAGTGATGCCATGAAGAGGAATCGCTGAACACATGCTTGAGGAGCAAGATCATCAGCCCTTAGTTATCAGGTGCTCAATAATCCAAGCATGTTGTCCTCATGTTGTCATACCCCCTGAAACATTTGCACAGGTTGTGTGTGTCTGGGGCTTACTGCTTTCCAAATCCAGGGCCTTTTATGCTATAGCTCAGCACAAAACCGTGGCACCGTGCAGATTTGAGCAACTTGAAGCTCTCTGAAATTCCCTAATGGCCATGATGACGTGTGTCTGGAATGACAGAGCTGTGGTAAAAGGTTTTAAATGAGTTTAGTTCTCTCTGCTGCAGCAGGGCTGTTACCTGAGCTGACTGAAGGCAGGAGCTGCTTTAGCATCCTCTGCCCAGTGCCTCAGCACCCTGCTGGGGAGCCCAGAGAGACCATTAGGCCTCTCGAGTTATTTGATTTATGGTGCCTGGTGTAGTTTGTCAGAACGGTAACTTGAAAATAGGCTGCATCCTTAGACCTTTCAAAGTTTCAAATGGCACTGTTTGAATTCACAGTAGTTGTATGTAAAATTATGACCAGCACAATGTTATCTTTGGTATTATCAGAAGTTCTGACTGTTTTGAAATAAAGTTTTTCAGGAGCTTTTTTGGGAAAGACATTTATTAGCCTGCTTCCAGAAAGTTCACTCAAGGATGAGAAAACCATAGTGTGAACCGTGTAGATCTAATAACTATAAGCCATCAAGTAGTTTTTAAAATCCCTCCTGTTTTTCATCAATTCCACAAAGGAAGAGGGGTGGTGACAGGAAGTACTGGAATTTTTAACTAAAATTAGGAAATTGATGATGCAGAAATCAACCTGTAGGATTTTTCTGTTTACTTTCATACCCCTGGAAATATCTAGTGATTGTGTTTGGTTTGTGTTTTGACAGTGAGTATCTATATGCTCTCATTTTTTGTTTAAAAATGTAATAACTAGTATAGAAAAGCAAAGAAGGTAAAAAGCTCCAATTTAAGCATAATTAAGAAATCAACTTCTATCCCAATTCTAAAGTTATTCAGAATGTCTAGAAATGGGCCTACAAGCAAATTTGTATGTTTCTTTCACAAAGTGATACAATGATGGGGAAAAAAGATTAGAATTTTATTGAAATGTTAAAAATCTGATTGATCTCATTTGGGACTCTAGACTTGCTGTGGTTGAGGTTGAAGAGGACCCTGGAGATCTGTAGATTTAGAAAAACGATCAGGTATTACGCTGAAAAACTAACTGATAAAATATATTCAACCTGTGTGTTGAAATGTGATAGTGAGGTGTAAAAGGTGTCATTGTAGAGTAAAGTTCAGTTCTGACGTCACACTTTTGACCTTCCTTGGTTTGTAGCACTTTGATTTTCCTGCAAATGTCTTTGTCATTGTTTTAACTTCAAACACACAAGAGCTTATGGCAGAGGAGGGGGAATAAAGAGAGGAAAAAAAAGAAAAAGCAGTTTGGTATTATTATGGATAAAAAAATTAAGCAAACAATTCTTTAGCCATTTTATACATTTTAGTCTTATTGTTATGTGGGAATCATGTAACTTTTGTTTCACTTTTCAAGTTAAACTTGATTCTTGCCCAAAAGGACTGCATTACAAAAACTGAAATCTTACTCTTTTTACAGATTACACAAACCACATTTATATTGCATAAAGATGCATTTTCTTTTCTTTACTTATTCTGCAAAATGATTATTTATGGGCTTAAACTTCCCATAAAATCAGGAGTGTTGTGAAGTGGAATGGAAAATTTCACAACTGTGCCCTGGTATGGCTGACTAGAGATGCTCCTAAAGCCCTTGGAGCACTTGTGGGATGTTGGTGTGTGACAGATGGCTCCTGGTTTTTAGAAGTGGTCAATCCTTGGCTTGCACCTCATGCCATGACTTTATTAAGTAAATGGCAGGCCCCAAATAGGCATTTCTGTCCTGTCAGCTTGATCCTCTGTGTATAAATAGTGAGGTGATAGGAAGCCTTTTTTTCTAAAGCCAGTTATTAGTTGGGTAAATGCTGTGTCATAAAAGTTTGTGGAGTTATTATCTATCTAAATATTTTTGTAAAGGTTTTGATTGTTTTTGTTTCACTCCCTAAAGGTGACAAAGGCATTTGTAAGTATTGACAGTGCACTTTGTATTGAGGCTTACAAAGCTAAATTTAGGGCGGTGCAAGTAGTAAAACTGTGCCAGGGCTGAGGTCAGAGATAAATATTGACCTTATATGAGTCTGAGGGGCAACCCCATGGCCTCAGCATTTCTGTGTGATGTGGGAAAGGAGAGACTGTGCAGTGGCAGGAGAAACACAGCTCCTTTGCATACCTCCAATGTTCTGGGGAAGTTGCCTTGCATTTTTTCATGCCCTTCACAATTTTGTCATTCTAGATTCATGCAACTGATAGATTTGAGCTATTATATTTCCTTTTTTAGAAGTTAGTAGAGCAGAAAGAATAATTCCTTTAGAAGAAGAGGTATGTTTATTCAGTAAACAATATTGGGGGTATAATCGGTATTTTAGCTCAGTTTCCAAAGGAAGTGAGGCTCATGTGATTCTGCCTTGCAGGCAGAAGGGTACAGGACAGTGTCTGTGCTGTCTATATTTACCTGTACATCTGTCCTCTCTTGCTTGCTAGTTTTTGGACGTGTTGCATCATTTAAAGAAACTGATGAAGGGGTAGATATTTGACTGATGATCCAGTTCCTTTATGTTTTGGGATTGTAGATATTAATGATTTCATGGCAAGCTCCTGTCTGTGATTACTGTGGGAGAAAGGCCTAGCAAACATTGTGAATGCATGGCAATCTTAATTTCATTTCAATATTTTGGTGTGTTGTTTTTGACTGTCTCCTTTTGCTCTTTTTCCATGCAATATTTCATTACATGAATTTTGAGACATCAGTCTTGAATTTTTGGTTGTGATTTTCTCCCTTGAAGTGAGACCTTTCCAAGAGATTTGCTAGAGCTACAAGGAACAGAGTTCCTTTCAGTAAATCTTTAACTGCATTTCAGGTGTCAAGTAATCAAGCAGGAGTTTCCCTGTTGCATTGTTATCCTGGGGTTTCTAAAGAGGTGAAGTTCTTTATGGTTTTGTCTTCCTCCGGCTGCTCCCTGTCTACTCTAAAAGTGTCTTGTTGAGCCAAGTAGCTTGGTTGAGTAAGCATGGGACTGTTATGTACCCCTTAGAAGATGTTTATGATTTTGGAGTTAAAATTTGCCAAATTGATGTTGATCTTATGCATTTCGAATGTTCTATTTAATTGAATATGACAGATAATTTTTGATTTTTGCACAAGCGTGAGCAATTTGCTATGTTTTATGATTAATTTAACATGTTTTGCAGGGGGGAGAGAGAAAGTAAGAGAGATGGTTGATTTAGGCATCCTCTCAGTTTGTCTACATTTGAAGCTAATATAATTTATGCTGTTATTTGGGGAAGTAATGTTGGGATAGGGCTTGTAACAGAGGTATAGTTGTATTCTTCATTTTAGACTATTTCCTTTTGTAGTGATGGTGGCCAAGTAGTGGCACTGTAATAATATTTTGACAAACAAGTATCCCTCCTATGTTGGGAAACAAAACAGGAAACTGCTACCAACCAAGGCATATTTACATGTTTAATCACGTTTCTGGTTTGATTTTTATATTATGCATATGGATCAGTCTGTGTTCTTTTTAATAAACCTGGAGACAGTCTCATAATGCACAGCTCCTCCAGTTAATCTGACAAAACACAAAGTGTAGACTAATCTTTTCAGCTCTAACATAGCCTGACTTCTTCCTGATGAAAGCCCCAGAGACTGAAACATGTGTAGACCTTAATTTTCTTATATTTTTACAATTAGTGAAACTTGCTGTGAACAAATGAGCATTGAAAAATTAATTGGAAATGACACAACTGTCAAAGCTTACTCAGATGTGCTCAGCTTGAATCTTGCTTTCTACCTGCCAAAAAATAACCCTGGCTGCATTTCAGTTTGTGTCTGGAGAGGATTTCTTTATTAAATTTTAAATTATTAATTCTTTTTAAAAACAAAATATACAAAACTCAGATGGTGATATTTGGAAGAAGACAATAGAAATAATGTTCCAATTTGCTTGCATAAGTAGGATAAAATAATGTCACTTGTGTAAATCATTATTGACTCATTTTTCATGAATAAGTACCCTGTGCTTTTTGAATGAAAAGTAGCATTATGTGAGTCTTGGGGCTTAAGCAATTATTTAAGATATTTCCTGCAATTTAAATATTGGCATCTGGGTTCATTTTTTTGAAGAAACATACTAGGAAGGAACGATCAGGTGGTGCTGGAGCATCCATACAGTGGAGGTGAATACTGAGGGTTCCTTCAGGCTGTCTCATGCTCTCTCAACCCTGTTCTGAGCCCCAAGATTCAGAAATTCTTGCATAATTGGGCACTGTTTTGTGACTTATTAATTGCTCTATTGGGTATATAGTTGCACGTGAGCCAGGTTGGCTGCTTTCCCAGCTTGCATCACTGGCAGCTGTTTTGTTTGAGGCAGATGGCTTGTGAGAGAAGCACCCATAAATTAGGGCATTGCTACTTTTTTCAAACTATTCTGTGAGAGCAAACCTGATGAGATGATGTTTCAAAGTGGGTTTTGCACACCCTGCTAAATTGCTTTGGAAGTATCTAAATAGCACGTTTTACAGTCATCTCTATTTTTCAAAAAGAATTGTAGGACAGTGCAGACACTACAGTGTAAGCAGCATGAAAATGTTAAATTATGTTAAAAGACCATTGCTGATGCTATGTGAAAGAAGGTGGTGAAAAAAAGTTATATGAGAGAGAGGAGATAGCCTTTATATAATGAGAGTAAGGGTTGTAGCAAGGAAAGAAATGGAATAGCATCCAGTAGGAAAACTTCAGTGGTCTACTCAAGTTTTTGTAACATTTTTCTTCTGGAGTTCATGCTCACAGGTAGAATTTTTATAGCCAGAATCCTATAAAACTCCTTTTAAAGAATAGTATGAGTCTTGTGCATCTTCCTTCTAGTTCAGAATTATGTTATTGTGCTTCTTCATCCATAGTTGAATTTCATAGGTGTACACATGCTACTGCTTTGGAGACTGGAAGAATTCTTCCCCTATCAGGACCCATGGGCAGTCACACAAACCTTGCCTTTCTATGTGTCTTCTCACTGCCATAAACCGTGCTAATCCTAAAAGTTTAATCCTAGAATCACTGTTTCTTAAAACTACACACCAATTTTAAGTTTGAGCAACTTACTGCTTTTGCTGTCTGATTAGTCTTTTGTTCCCATACTGTAACATCTGTTTAACAAATTGCTTTTGGTCTTTTCTAGTTTGTGCCTCAAAGATTCTCATTTACACTTAACCATGCCTTAGAACTACATTTATTATAGAGGCTGTTTCAGGGTTGGATGTCTCTGTGTACACCTTTGCAATTAGGCTTGTGTTTGAGAAATGTGATATTTGATCTGGAGTCGTCCCCAGGAATGAAAGGATAATTTCCTCCAGGGAAATCCTAAACTTTCATGCTCTGGTGGAAAGTTGGGAAGGTTTCTAAATCTACTTCAGGCTCAGTTAGGACCTGCTATATATGAAGGGGAAATACATTCTGAGAAAGAATCAGTCTCTAACCACATTTATCTTGGAGGAAATCATTCTTGCTTCTTCCTTAAGGAAGCAATTCTCTTAAGTTGAGCTGTGTCAGAGCTTTTGATCTGTAATATTGGTCCAGTCTGCCTTTGTACATGGACTGCTGCTAAATCTCTGCTTTCCCGCCTGACTGTGAAGCACTTGGGAGCAGTTCTGATTACAAACTGCCCACAGAACCAAAGTCTGTCTGTCTTTATCATGATGTTTTTTATAAATTGCTTTTTAGTTGTTAAAGCATTTAAATAGTTTGGTTTTTGTGGTTATGGCGGATGTTGATCACTCAGCCCCCCAGTACTTGTGATGGTCTTGAAATGCAAGATTTGTTTATTTTATTCCTGAAAGGAAAAGCTAAAGTGTAACAGTGATCTTCCTGCTCTGCTGAACTTGTCAGAGGACTCCTCCTTCGACATGCAAAAGATACTGTAGGAGGTTGGAATCTGAAGAGAGATATAAACTCTCTCTTGCTGTAATTGTTCAACACAGAATTTGTTTTAAAAATAACATTAATTTTTGGAGGATGAGTTTTCTGTGCTCCCATGTAATGACGGGAGGTGATTTAGTGCAATAATGCTGCACATGACATAGTCTAGAGTAAATATTTAAAGCGTTCATTCACACATTCTCTCTTTCAACTAAAATTAACTTCTGTGATAAGACCCAGACATTACCATTAAAAATAGGTTCTAGAGCAAACCAGTTGGCACTTATGGGATGGGTGCAGAAATTATGATGTTCTGCTCTGTTTTATGTAATTAAAGAATAAAATTAGTCCCTCTGGGCTTAATATTTCATAACTGTTTGTGTATCCTGCTTTGTCATCTGCTGTTAAAGCTGCTGTGGCTGCTTTTCCTCAGTGTTAAAGGATACTTTCAGCAATCAGTGGCATAATTGGAGCCCAAGGGAGCAGAGGCAACTGCCAGCACAGAGCTCCAAAGGAAGAAGGGTGTTCTCCCTGTCCAATTTAACCTGAAATTAGTAATGGGTCTGTAATGAGCATTTCTGACTGATAACTGTGTAACAGAGAAGAGGAGACAGGGCTGACCTTGTTGAAATCTGCAGCTTCCTCACGAGGGCAAGCACAGGAGCAGGCACTGATCTCTCCTCTGGGACGACCAGTGACAGGACCCGAGGGAATGGCCTGAAACTCTGCCAGGGGACATTGAGGCTGGCTATCAGGAAAAGGTTTGGATTTCACCCAGAGGGCGTTTGGGCACTGGAACTGCAGCACCAGCCTGACAGAGCTCAAGAAGCTTTTGGGCAATGCTCTCAGGCACAGGGTGTGACTCTGGGGTGTCCTGTGCAGGGCCAGGAGCTGGACTTTGATTCTGGTGGGTCCCTTCCAATTTCAGGTGTTCTGTGATTCCATGGTAAGTAACTGTGTTCTCTGACAAGGAAAGAACCACTGCCCACATGGGCCTGGAAAGATTGAAGTCTTAATGGCCTGATGGAGAGAAGGGGTTGAAATAAGGGCAAACTCTAATGGGATTTTATTGTAAAACTATGAGAACAGGAAGAAAAAAAGAAGCAGCAAAGGCAGTGGGTAATTTTGCTTGGTGAATTTGCTTGGGGTTTTTTGTTTGTTTCTTTATTATGAAGTCTGTCTTCCTCAAAATTTGAGAGCTTTTTGGTTTTTTGTTTTGTTTGTTTTTCCCATCAGCTTCCTCCTGAATGATATTTGGGTCAAAATCCATGGCAATTATGTGATGTCTTGCTGATCTAATTGCCCTTATTGGCCAGCCGACTGTCCTTGGCAGAAACAAATACTAAAAGTTAGGCAGCATAAAAAGGCAGATTGAAAAGAAAGATTTAAAAAAAAAGAAGGAAAGGAAAAAAGGTACCATAGAATAAATAGTTCTGTGTTTCCATATATTTCAGACAGGGTTTTGTCCATCTGTTTTTACATTTCTGAGTTTATGGCTGCCTAATTTTAACCTTTTGTCTGCAAAATATCTTTATTTACAATGGTATCTGTGGAGTATAAAATTATATATCAGTGATTTTTTTGTGATTTTTCTTTCCAATTTCATTAGCATGGATAGAACTTTTTCTATATACAATTTGTTTATTTCTCTCTTCTTTTTTATTGATCATGTGATCATCAGCCACCACCAACCAGTTAAAAAATAAGCACTTGTGTAGATAGAGCAGATCTTTGTATGAAAATCTGAGAGGTCTGTAAAACACTTTAAAAATATTAAAAAATCCTTCTGAAAGAAAATAGCAAGTTAAGGAATAGTAATTTAGGATCTCGCAATAATATTTTTCTTATTTCTCTTTTGCTACCATTTTCTCCTTTTGCTGCTGCTCATCTAATTTATTTCCAATCAGAAATACTAAAATTATTAGAGGTTGAAGAATGGGGAAAGAACTAAACTTATTCTTATTTAGAAATGTAATTATAATGAACACATTCAAATTTCAAATGCAGCCTCTGAAAGTGTCTAGCTAGTTTTAAGGGAAATGCCTATCTCCTCAAGAATTTTTACACATCTTTTCTGAATTTAGGCCCTTTTAAGCTGCTCAGTGATGATGTTCGGAGATGTGTACCCTGTGCCTTTTACAGCAGTTATAGTTACAGTTGTGACAGTGCCTGTCATCTTCGGATTAGGCTTGCAATTTCCTCTGATCTCCAAAATTAGATTCTAACTGGATGTGTGATAACAGATTGATCAATGTGTTTGGTTAGTTCAGTGCCGTTGTAAGCAAGTCTTCACCTCTATTCCCTTGCTGTCTGCACTTGGTTCAGTTTTGTGTTTAATATTTGGTGCTGCATTTTGTTACTTGAGATCTCTGCTGCTGCAAGTGCTGCTCTTCTCCCTATTTGTCTCTATTGAACCTTCCTGATTATTTTTAGTTGCCTGCCAGATGTTCACATTTTGAAAATGTAATGAAAAATAAGAGATGAGATGCATTGCATGAAAAAGCAAAAGTTCTGTGGCTTACTTTTTCCATGCATTTTCTGACCATTATGCAAGGTAATGTTTTAATGTTTCTTCATTTGTGTTACTTAGTTTGCTGATGCTCTAGCATGACAGAGGTGATAATACTGTTAGTGCAATGATATGTTTTAAAGAGCTTTTATAATGTGATTAGATACTTGATATACCCTTTTCTGTAGAGTTTGTGTGTATATACATGTGTACAATACAGATGTATATGCATATGTGTACATAAAAATATAGACAGCCTGAAAAGGAAGGTAATTAGGCTTTCCCAAGCTGTTTGATCTGTTTTGTATTTAAGTTTTGAAGAAGCCACAAACTTAGTTATTGCTGGAGGAGGGCTAGATCATTAATGTCACTTATTCTGCAAAAGGAGCAAATTGATTAGGTAATATCTGAGCCGTAATATAAACAAATCACGTGGATAATATATATTTTATAAAAGTATATTTATTTTAAACTGAATGACTGGGTCATGTGGAACTTCTGGGTGGAGTAGGAGACTGCTGCTGCCCTTGGCAGCATCTTGGGTGGGCAGAAGGGAAGAATATTCCAAACTACAAGAGTGGAGGAAGAATGCTGTGCCTGTTTAGTGGAGCGAAGAGAATACTGAGAGGGGATCACATCCATGCATGCAAATATCTCTGAGGTGGATGTCGAGAGGATGGTGCCAGACTCTTTTAGTGGTGCCCAGGGACAGAACAAGGAGCAATGGCCATAAACTGAAGCACAAGAAGTTGCACCTCAAAATGAAGAACTTTACCCTGAGGGTGGCAGAGCACTGGAAAAGCTGTTCCAGGGGGGCCATGGAGTCTCCCTCTCTGGAGACATTCAAACCCACCTGAATGTGTTCCTGTGACCCTGCCTTGGTAGGGGGGTTGGACTGGACCATCTCCAGAGGTCCCTTCCAACCTGAATAATTCTGTGAGGTTTACAGGAGGTGGCTGGAGACCTCTATTTCAGACAGAAATGAGTGAGAGGAGCAATTCTGTAAGCCTCATTAGGAAACTTCCCAAGGATATGAAGAACAGTACAGTTTCATGCAACTAGGAAGATTTCTAAGATGGGCCCATTTTTATAATTAAGTTCTTTACATTAATTTGAGATAATATTAAACTCAGCCCAGGCTTTTTATCTTTAGCAATAGTCAGTAGTGGCATTTCTTTCAGAAATGGCTCTTTCCCTTCTGGGGTTCTCTGCCATATTTTGTCATCCTTAGCCAGAGGATATATCTGGGCTGTGGCGAGTAGCCATGGATTGATGAGTCTGTGTGAAGTTTTTTAACATCTTTGGTTACATTTTTTTCCTGTAAAAACCAGCAGCAATTACTGCAATAATTTATTTATGTAGTGTGTGAGAAATACCTCCTTAGGCTTGTTTTAAGCCTGCTGCCAGATGGTCTAATTGCATGAGCCCCCATTCTAGAGCCTGTGAACAGCACAGACCAACCATTCCATGACACTGGTAACTACAGAGCTCTGTAATGATCCCTGCTTTCCTCACGCTTGAGGGATCCCAGTCTCACAGACTGTGCAGCTCCTCGCAGTAGAAACTGCTCCAGCCCTTTGATTTCTCTCATTAGCCTGCCCTTTTTTCATTTCTTCAGTACTTCTGTCTCTCTGCAGCTTGGACTGTGGGTGTTGCTCAGATCTATGCAGTGACGTCGTTTTGTCTGTATTGTTTGATGCTCCTTTTCTAATATTTCATTTAGCATCTTTGAGAATTGGGCTGAAGCAATTGATTCCAAGATAATACAAGCCCAGCCTTCTATATAAATATTTTAAAATTAATTTTTTTCTCAACATTTACTCGTTAGTGCAGAATTTCAGCAATGTTTTATTCCTATTTAATCACTGTATTAAGGCCTGTTGCTGTTTTTTCACAATCAACTCTATTTCTGAATATCTTCAGGAATTTTGTGTTGTCAATGCATGTTGACACTTTAGACATCTATTGCTCTTTAAATTCATTTTGAGTGGGCTGATTAGAATAGATCCCAGCTTGAATCTTTGAGCAATTAACTATTGGGTTTTTTTATTATTTTTTGTGAACATTCTACTCTCATTCTTTATTTTTTGTGTTAACAAATCACTCATCCTGAGAAGAGCTATTCCTTTCTTCCCATGTAAATGTAATTTCTTCAGGATCATTAAAGGCAGACCATATCAAAATTGTTCATTGTGTTTTGCTTGTGTTTGGTTTTTAAATCAAAGCACACTGACTGGCTGGTCCACTTTTATTGTGTGCAGTCTGCTTCAAAAAGTCCAGTAGATTTGTTTGGTGAAGAAAATCCTACTGATTTTTTTCAATATTACATTTGCATGGTGTAGCTATAAATTAATTTTGTAGGGGTTCTGTCCCTATCTCATTCCCTCAATTTCTATCCAATTTTTTCTGATGTTTTCCTATATTATTTTTATGCATCCTTTTAAAAGTTGATGGTGTAGCTGTCATTTTCTGGTCCTATGGTACAAGACATAGTTTGTGATTGATTTTAAATGTACAGATTTTATTCCTTTGACAGTTCCTAGAATAAAATCTTATCTGACATGAATGACTAAATACCTGAATATTTGTTTAGTCAAGACATTATCCTACTTTAATTTGTATGTGCTTTGCAAGAGTATTTGCTTAATATACGTGTTTTGGACATCATAAGTAAACTCATATTAAAAACACTTAAATAGAGAAAAAATTCTAATTGCTTCATATCAGTTTAAATTTAGTAATGAAATGTTGTAGATTATATTTCTTATATGTATTAATTTGAGAGTAAAATTAAAATTCCTGCATTGGAAAAAACATCTGTTTATGAATCATGAGGTGCATAGCTTTCAGTTAAAAACCCCCAAGCTATATAAATATTTGCCTTTTTAATAAAGATTATGAGGTTTTGGGGACTTTTTTTTATGGAATGGCAAATTAAAATGGTCTGATAAGTTTTGTCAAAGCTTTCCTGCTTTTCTCACTGGGACAGTATTTTTCTAGTCAGATATTGCTGGGAGTCTTGGCATCCCATTGTTTTTCTACAGTTAAAATTCTTGGTATTTTCCCCTTTTCTGCTTTACAGAAAATAAATCAAAACATATGCAAGTTCTATGAGAGGCTGGTTTTGAGATGAATTTGTTGATAAGAAGATAGAATTAGTCACAGATGAGTGTAAGCTTCTTTCTTTTAGGTTCATCTTATTAGTAACTATTTTGAAAACACAGTCTGAAAGAGATTTCATAGTTAAAAACTGTTAAAAAAAGGCTGAGAAACTAAAAAATTACTGTTGTTCCCCAAGGAAAAGTTCCTTTGCATGCATTTATAAAATGTGATGGATTTATTGGGCATGCTACACTGCAACTTTATTGTAAGTAATACTTGTCCCAAATGGCAAATTATATTCTCACTGCCAATGTTGTTCTCTGTAGATGTTTATGTAACTTTCACTATTGTGATGATTTTGCTAAAATTGTCTTGCAGTTTAGAAGAAGATTCCAAAGCTTTTCTGCTTGTATAGGAAAAACTGGCAGGCTATCCTTATTATCTTACAGGCACTGGAAGACACTTGACCCATCTTGACCTCTTGCTTTCATATTAGTTTCTCCATCTGAATCTTGCTACCAAAATGAAAGGAAAAAAAAGATTTTGTTGAGTCTGGGCATTTATAAGATGCTGAGGGGAGTGGGAAGTTTGGGTAATGATTTTACTCACCAAAATCCTAAGTAAGATACATTATAAAAACAAAAGTTTGATTAAAAAAAAATATTTTCTTTTAGTTCAGGGGAGGTTGGATTGGGATTTCATTCGTCAAAATTGTGGGAAAACATAGAAACAAAACTAGGGAACAAGTCAGCATTGGGTTTTTTTCACTGTTTTTTTGTGCTAGGTTTGAGTCAATGGTATTTAGAAACCATTGCAATAAGAATGCTGTAGGTAACTGTAACTTGTGCTCTATGAATAGGGTAGCAAAGTAGCTTAGAGAGTAAATGAAAACAATGGAATGGAAATAGGCTTTTGGATGCAATTTTCCACTACCTTTGCGTTTAGTAGGTTGCACAGTTGTGTCTTCAAGTGTGTGAGAGTCCTGTGATAATTGATACAGCAGAATGGAATATAATATGTGAAAAGCCAGTAAAAAAAAAGAACATCTGATTTAGGAAATGCTGATTGTGGAAGGCACCTTTAGTTACCACATTAGCAGAACGGGAAATTCAGTTTACACCTACATCAAGGGGATCACGTTAAGAAGGATGTGCTACTCAACCTTATTAAACCCACAGTATTTCACAATGACTTCTGGAGTTTGAGGCTGGTTGGAGTCTTTTTCCCTCTTTTAGCTGAAATCTGAGCCTTCAGTATTTTCACAGAGAACTCTTTCACCATATTAGTCAATGGTAGCCACTACCAGAGCAGTCTGACTGCATATTTTCTTTGATGAGTTGATCATGAGGCAAGGTGCAATGATGTTTGTGACCCTCCCATACTGGTGGTCATAATTCCTTTGTTCACTTTGCACGTGTAAGATAAACAAATATCTATGCAAGACTTGCATTTTGGGCACAAAGTGGATCTTCCCAAGTCATTTTGTTTAAGTTAGTCATCACCTAATGCTGGAACAAGTGGGAAGGCATCATTGTTGGTTTTTTTCATTTAGAACAGCATCACAGTGTTACTATGTGGGGAAAAGGAATCTGCTTTCTTTCAAATCTGCTGTCATTTGATTCTTTTCTCAGCTGCTTACGAAGCTGCCAACTAAAGTACTACTTACCATGAATACATTAGAGAAAAGTAAATTGGCACTTTCTGTAGAATGCAGCAATTTGCATTCCCCTCTCTTACTGAGAGCAATCTGTATTACATTCTTCAGAGTTTCAATATTTTTTTCCCCCTAAGAGATATCATCTTGTATTTCCTGGCACTTCAACCAGAAACTTGTCCATTAAGATAAATTTTCTTAATACTGATTTAACTTTCACTAACGTATTTGCTCTTGTAATCAGCTTCATAATTATATTCTCATCTGGCTTTAAATTATTGCTTTTAAGTCTTTAGCTTCAGCAACTGAGGATGGAGTCAGTTCAGTCCCAGTGTATAACTTCCAACCAAAGCACTGCAGCAATATTTGCTTTCCTTTATGACATAATATCTTCTTTGGCGTTTTGACCAGCTTCTTTCAGCTTACTTCTCTAACTCCAGTCCTGGTAATATTTCTTTTTGGGTCATCCTCAAGTCATTGAAAGAAAACAACACTCATTTGTGTAAAGCCTGTACCCTGTGGCAATTTTGCCAAAAAAACCCCCGTAAGATGGCAATTAACAGAATCAAGTGAAAAGTGTGGTGTTCAGTGATTTAGAGGTTTGTTCTGCTGAAGGTGTTGTGTCTCTGAAGTAGCCTGAGGGATATGAAAATGCAGTCTCATGGTCTGAAAAAATTTGTCTTGTGCCTGAAGTCAGCTGGAGAACAACTCGAACCTTTGCAATAAGAATGCTGTAGGTAACTGTAACTTGTGCTCTATGAATAGGGTAGCAAAGTAGCTTAGAGAGTAAATGAAAACAATGGAATGGAAATAGGCTTTTGGATGCAATTTTCCACTACCTTTGCGTTTAGTAGGTTGCACAGTTGTGTCTTTAAGTGTGTGAGAGTCCTGTGATAATTGATACAGCAGAATGGAATATAATATGTGAAAAGCCAGTGAAAAAAAAGAACATCTGATTTAGGAAATGCTGATTGTGGAAGGCACTTTTAGTTACCACATTAGCAGAACGGGAAATTCAGTTTACACCTACATCAAGGGGATCATGTTAAGAAGGATGTGCTACTCAACCTTATTAAACCCACAGTATTTCACAATGACTTCTGGAGTTTGAGGCTGGTTGGAGTCTTTTTCCCTCTTTTAGCTGAAATCTGAGCCTTCAGTATTTTCACAGAGAACTCTTTCACCTTATTAGTCAATGGTAGCCACTACCAGAGCAGTCTGACTGCATATTTTCTTTGATGAATTGGTCATGAGGCAAGGTGCAATGATGTTTGTGACCCTCCCATACTGGTGGTCATAATTCCTTTGTTCACTTTGCACATGTAAGATAAACAAATATCTATGCAAGACTTGCATTTTGGGCACAAAGTGGATCTTTCCAAGTCATTTTGTTTAAGTTAGTCATCACCTAATGCTGGAACAAGTGGGAAAGCATCATTGTTGGTTTTTTTCATTTAGAACAGCATCACAGTGTTACTATGTGGGGAAAAGGAATCTGCTTTCTTTCAAATCTGCTGTCATTTGATTCTTTTCTCAGCTGCTTACGAAGCTGCCAACTAAAGTACCACTTACCATGAATACATTAGAGAAAAGTAAATTGGCACTTTCTGTAGAATGCAGCAATTTGCATTCCCCTCTCTTACTGAGAGCAATCTGTATTACATTCTTCAGAGTTTCAATATTTTTCTCCCCCTAAGAGATATCATCTTGTATTTCCTGGCACTTCAACCAGAAACTTGTCCATTAAGATAAATTTTCTTAATACTGATTTAACTTTCACTAACGTATTTGCTCTTGTAATCAGCTTCATAATTATATTCTCATCTGGCTTTAAATTATTGCTTTTAAGTCTTTAGCTTCAGCAACTGAGGATGGAGTCAGTTCAGCCCCAGTGTGTAACTTCCAACCAAAGCACTGCAGCAATATTTGCTTTCCTTTATGACATAATATCTTCTTTGGCGTTTTGACCAGCTTCTTTCAGCTTACTTCTCTAACTCCAGTCCTGGTAATATTTCTTTTTGGGTCATCCTCAAGTCATTGAAAGAAAACAACACTCATTTGTGTAAAGCCTGTACCCTGTGGCAATTTTGCCAAAAAAACCCCCGTAAGATGGCAATTAACAGAATCAAGTGAAAAGTGTGGTGTTCAGTGATTTAGAGGTTTGTTCTGCTGAAGGTGTTGTGTCTCTGAAGTAGCCTGAGGGATATGAAAATGCAGTCTCATGGTCTGAAAAAATTTGTCTTGTGCCTGAAGTCAGCTGGAGAACAACTCGGAGCTTTTGCAAAAACAAATTGTTCAGTGGGTGAACTGCATGAAAGTGCTGCTGGTTGTTTGCTTCTTCACTGTGCAACGGATCCACAATGAAAGGGAACTTTGCAAAATCTGCATTTATCTTCTGAAATGCCTTTGTGTGTGATGTTGGAACATTATGTTGGGTCCGAGAAAGACCAAGGTGAAAAATCCACTGACTTCTGTAATATTCATGAAATCTATGTTCTAACATATGGCTGTGCTGCTGTTTACTTAAGAATATCCTTATCTTGAGGTGGCTGCCATTGCTAATGACAAGATACTGAACTAGATGATCATTTGGTCTAATTCATTTGATGCTAAACATTCTCAGATTTGTGATAATTTTTCAGTAAATGAGTTATACAGTTTAATTTTATGCTTCTTGTTTCAGAGAGGGAGTGGGGAGAGAGGAAAATAGAAGTAGTTTTATACATATGTGTGAGATTTTAAAGAGAAAATATGTGAGAAAACTCTGGGTGAAAAATTCAGTATCCCCCTTTTTCAGCTCAATTCTGAAAAACCCACTTGTTTTGGAATAGTTTCTCATTGCTGATAAGAAAAAATCCAAGATCCATACCTGTATTTCAGGGTAATAGGTGGAAAAACATCAATTGATTAAAAAATGTAAGTCGTAAGAAGGAGAAATTGGTTCATCTCTAAGTGTTTTTTGTTACTGCATTAAGAATCCATCAGCATGCAGTGAAATATTTCAGCATAAGATTTTTGCACATCCTTCTATTGAAGGGAGATAAAATGTGAGGTTGTTCCCTCTGTCTGTTCCAACATGATGCATTAACAGTGTGTCAACACAGCAGTAAAGGCTTTTACTGTGTATAATTGTAAAATAATGCCAATAGGTAAATGGGAAAAGGATGTTTGGGGAGCAATTTCTAGATCTTGCTTTCTGCAAAATAAACACCACTTAAAAAAAAAATGGGCTTTGGGTTTTGGATGACAGTAAAAGTGGTGCAGAATGCCAGAACACCAAAGCAACTGCACCGGAGCAGAGCAGTAATCCACCTAGCACTATTGCTCTCCTTTGATGGTGATTAGAACCACATGCTCCAAAGGAAAATGCTTATAATGGGCAATTAAAGGATCTGCACATAGCAGGCTTTTTTCCCCCCCTCTGCTCTCCCTCCCCCAGTTGTCATAAATTACTGGTTGGCTTTTACTCTGACGTGCGAGTCTGACAAAACCTAGAAGGAACAGGAAATGATCTAAGTGTGGTTTTAGACATTTTTTTCTTTACCTACATAATAAGAAAAAAACCCTCAACTTTCTACATTTTAGAACCTTTTTGAAACATTTAAAGATCTTAAAAAGTATATATAAAAAAGAAAATCAGATCAAATAAAACAGGCAGTAAGAACTGAGAACTTTCTACAGCAGACCAAGTAGACGTTTTCCTGCTGATACTCCTGGGTACAAAAGCAGAAGTAGCATGTCTTTTTAAAAACAACCAAACGAAACAAACATGTAAAAAAAGAAACAAAACCCCAGCCAAACAAAAAAAAAAATTCTGTTTGCAGGGAGTAGTATTAGCTGTAAGAATGAGCTTGCTGAAGGCTTCTTTGAAACTTTAGCATACACTGGAGCATTTTTGCTCTGTTTTTGTATCTGTGCTGAGGGCAAAGTTAATGAAAATAGAAACTAAGCTTGTGGAAATTCTAAAGTGACTTATTAAAGCTTACTTAGGTGCAGCTCTTGTCAAAGATTTGTATTTGCACGGGAGATCAGGATACTTGGAGTCTGCTGGAAACATTGTGGTGGCGAGACACCTGCATGATTCAGTGTTGTTCTTACGTGTCCAGCCAAATATATTGCAGGTACTACTTAGTGTACAGAAGAGTGTTAATTAAAGCAATTAAGAAGAAGTGAATCTCTTTTCATTGAAGGAAGATTTTAGGGCTCTTAAAAAAGCAAAAGTAATGTCTTTCATAAAAGAGTGCAGCAGAGTCAACAACTGAGTCGTTGGACAGGGGATGTGACTGTTTCCGTCAGGATATGTGTCCAAACCTCAGAACCATGAAAGCACACACAGCTTCTGTTCAAAGATTGTGGCTATCTGCAGACTTCACAACCCATTGGCCATTTTACACCCTTGGATAAATAAATTGTGTATAGAGTCAGGAAGTGATAAGTATTAGGGTTCCAAAAATACCGTCGTTTTTTTTCCCCTGTTCCGTTTATTTTCATGGGAAGGGTCAGGGAGTGGAGAAATACCATGATGATTCTAAATGCCCAGGGTATGGTACTGAGGTACTGCATTTTTGTCTTGATCACAGCAGTCTACACAAGTGGCTGCTGTTTTGGCCTGCAAGATTTCACAACAGAACGTTGTCTTTGTTATCTAAATAATGCTGCCTCTACTTTGAGACTCATTCTTTGGTTGCATCACCTTTAGTTCGTACTGTATAAAATTTAACTACTAATTAACATACTTTTTTTTCAACATCTACCTTTTCTACAGAGAGGGAAAAGACCTCTAATAATAAGTAAGACCCCTAACGCTTCAAGATTGTAAAATGCTCTGGGGATTTTTTTGCATTATTAAATTACATGGATAAAAACAGTAATTGATTGTAAGCTGCTACAGAAGACTAATCTGGAAATAAAAGCAATGGATCAATCTTGTTTGAAAGGCAGTCATGAAAAGAAATGGGTATGTAACACAACCTTTTTCATATTTTGCAATAAATTTATTTCTTATCTAGTTGTAGAATTTGGCTTTTGAATGAGGTGATTTTTCGCAGAGTTGATTTCTGAATCAAGTTGCTGTGGTGTTGGTTTCATTGTTTAGTTAATTCTATGCTTGGTTGCTATGGAAATACTTATTTACGGAGCTAATGCCTAATGGTGTCAAACAGATGCTACTGGCAACTAGGAATCCTTTATATTCGATCAATGAAAGACTCAGTCAGAAGTAGAAACTCAATTTTGTGCTCATTTTTCTCTGTTAAAATTTTGGAGTGTGGAATGGAACGGATGTTCTCAAATAGGACAAGTTTTGTTTTCTTTATAAGCATTTAAACACATATTGAATCCTCTAAAAAGTATCATCAGTGAAATGAAATCCTGTTTTAGCTTTAGGGAATCATGTAGCAATGATACAAATTTTAACATTATGTGTGGCCTTAGACAGTGTGCACGTTTCAGCTTAGGAAAAGGAGAATAGTGTTGGTTTTATTCAGCTTTTTAAAATGATTTTTAGATTTCTAAAGCTAATTTTTTTTTTAGTAGCTGTGTATTTTAAATCTCTGCATAAGCAGTAATATTGTTCTTATTATAACTTGTCACAAACAAATAATAGAGTAAGCTGGTATGATTTTGTATTTTATAAGAAAACAGCATTGCAAGGTTGCCTAGTCAAATATATATTAAGATTAATTTTTTAAAAAGAGGTTTAAAAATGCTTAGTGTACTTTTATGGTAATTTGAGTTGTTTATAGCTTGGCAAAAGTAAAATCCATACTCTTTTACCATGCTTAAGCCTTTGGAACTTGAAAATGCTCCTCAAACAGATCCTTAGACAAATGGAGTTGTGGTATTTGTATAAAGAAGATCTAAAAAGCTTCCACCCTCCACGGCATCAATGTGCCTCTTCTGAAAAGCACATCTATTCCTGGCCCTGGAGCCACTGGGTACACTGCCACAGGAAAGATAACCTTTCCTATAGAACAGGAATTAAAAACCAAACAAACCCCCTGAAGCCCTGCCGGTTTGCCTTGATTGTCTTCTCCCATTTCTCATCTGTTTTTAGTTTGCTTAGACTATAAACTTCTCAGAGGAGCACTTATTGCCTTTTATTTTGTGAAAAACAGCATTGCCTTTCTGCTGCTGTTGGAGCTCGAAGCTGGTTTAGGGAAGGCCTCTGTTACCATTACCTTGTTATTTTTTTAACATGCTTCTGATGTGTGCTTTGCCAAAGCGCTGTCCTTAAGTTTTGGTGATGGTTAGGTCGATATCCTTTTGTTCAACTAGCATGGGATCTCTTCTGAAGTACATGGAAATATTATTTTTATTGTTTGAGAAAATATAGGCCTGATGCCTACTGTCATTTTTGTTCTAGTGCATATATCCACTAAGTGACAGGTATTTAAAATCTCCTAAGGTCTGACTGAACACCCTTACTGAATACAGTGTTCATTGTTCAGAACAGCAACTTTGGGGGAGAATTTGTTGAGCTTTAACAACTTTTTTAGCCTTTAAGAACTTATTTTCAGAGATGCAAATTCATTCTCTTGAGGCTCTTAGGCTGTTTTGAGTGACAAGTTTCAGTTTGACCTACGCTGGCTGATAATGGCCAAATAGGGAAAAGTCATTTGTACTTAAAGGGGTTCTCTAAGCCGGCTTGTCTTTTAACCACATTGAAATTTATTTCAGAGACTAAATAGATTCAATTATTATAGTTGAAAGCAATACAGACCCTGACTGTTACAGAGCAAGGCGTGGTGTATGTGTGGGTTTTTGTTTTGGTTAGGCTTTTTTTCTATTTGAAGCTATTTTCTATTGAAGCTGTCCTTCAAAGCCCTGACCAGCTTGTCAGGCAATTATACAAAAGCAGGAAAGAGTGTTCACGGCTCTCTGGATGGACTGGGAAGACTCTGGGCTTGGAATGAGAACTTCTCTTCCAAACCGACTGGTAACGTGCTATACACATTTCTGGTGAGAATGGCTGTAGATTTGCCACCTTTCAGAAGTGCAGTATTAGTGCCCACTGAATTTGGACTTTCAGAGGGGCTCCGATGCGATTGCTGTCATGTTGCCACTGACCATGGACGCTCACAGCTGAAGTGTGTGAGTTACTAAGCAGAGGTCTGAGTTGCAGCTTGGAACTTTTATGACTCAAGTCCATCCTAGATAAGGTGTTTCTTGATGGAGGAGGTGAGGGAAGAACGTTATGTGCAATGGATTACAAAATCTTAGTATTACAGAGTACAGATCTTTTTGCAACAAGTCTCATGGTTGCAAAATCAGAAATTGCTGAGGCTCTGCCTAAGACCTATTTTAAGGTCTCTGGGTCTGTTCACAGTAGGTCAAAATAAAGGGTGTCTTTTCACTCCTGTTGTAAGATTAGTGTGACTCTGAGAATACTTCGTGACTTTTGTTGATGCACAGTAATGAAACAAAATTTGGACTGCTAAGCTCTCAAGAAAAAATAATGCCAGAAATGCTGCTTGTTTTGTATTCCAGATTTAACTTGCAATGCAAGGAGTTAGGCTACTTAAAGTCTGGTCGGTAGTGAGAGAAAAAATAAAATTTTTTTAGTACAAAGAAGAAAATTCTTCTTTAAACAGAGAAATATAATTTATCACCTGTTAACCTTTAAAATCGTCACCCTCCTTGTCTTTCAAACCCTGGCAATTCGGCAGAAGCTGTGTTAAGGAATATCCTGCTGCTTTCTGTTACTTTCTCCAGAAATTGTTTTTGTGGGGGCGGCTTTCTGGATTTTGAGTGCCACCTTGTGGTGCATTCTAAGCACCTAAGGAAAGGTAACCCCCCTTTCGCTACTACTAACCTGCGAGGATTTGCCTAGTGCGGAGATGTACCCGGCCGGATTTATCATGGAAAAATATTCATTGTTTATAGAGATCTGCGTTTTTTTTTCCAGTAGCGTTTAGCAGCAGACAGTGCTACTTTGTACCTCAACTTCTCATCACTTCATTTTAATTACTTTGAGGTGTAGCATGTGGAATGACCCCTGAAAATGTGACAGGCTGTGGTAGCATACTGCCTTCTCTCAGGAGATATGGCTTCTAGTTAATGGTGATATATAATGAAATAAAGAAAAATCTGATAGAAAAGTACATGTTAGCTGAAGTTATATTAATTTCAAAACTGTTTTAGTTTCTTTGCTGTAAAATTGGTATCAGTGAAGAAGCTTAAATCTTCTGGTTTAAATGACAACAGAAAATTTTCCGTGATGAATCCAAGCTGTGAAATTTTTCATTTAAATAAAATTGCATAAAGTTATGCGCCGTCATTTAAAATATCAAACAATTATTTGCATTGAAAGTAGATGAGAAGATTTTTCTGCCTTGTGTTTACTGGGTGAACATGGGTCATTAGAACCTATTTATTTACTATAGCAGGGCTTAAACCAAAAGGAAGGTTTCAAACCTTTTTAGTCATAAAGATTGACCCCCAAAATCATAGCTTCTGTGAACATGTATATGAGTACATGTTGTTTAAAGGATGAATAAAGGAGTTGCAGTAAGTGATTTGGTTCAGAAATATTCTGGAGTAAGTACGACGTTTATTGGTTTGGTATTTTGTTTGTTAGTTGGAGTTTTTCTATTATTATTGTGAGCTCATTCATAGCAAACAAATAAAACTAGCTAACGTACCACATATTCAAAAGAAAAATAAAATACTCTGAGAGGA
The DNA here is from genome assembly GCA_024865655.1 of Emberiza elegans. Classification (NCBI taxonomy): domain Eukaryota; kingdom Metazoa; phylum Chordata; class Aves; order Passeriformes; family Fringillidae; genus Emberiza; species Emberiza elegans. The sequence continues at coordinate 3,687,776 of JALJVW010000139.1, forward strand.
AAACCTCTTTTGTGTCCCCTAATGGAGGCTGCACGATTACGAGCGAGCTGACGCAACTCTGTGGCCCATTAGTATCAAAGGTTACTAATACAACTAACAAAACCCATGTGGACAGCTGATCTCTGCTGCTGATTGAGGCAAAAGTTAATGAAGCAGATTAATGCAGTCTCTGTGTGCGGGGACAGAACGAAACCAAAAGATTTACTGATGTTCAATACAGTAAGGAAATGTCAGTCTAGAAAGAGATGCTTCACAATGAAGAAAATTTAATAAAACCACTCAAACAAACAAACAAATGAAAAGAAACAACCCAGTCTGGCAAGATGTTGCTAAAACCAAATGCATCATGGCAAAATGGGTATGGCCACAGAATGCTGGTCATTATCTTACTGTTTGTCAGTGACAAACAGTTTAAAAAAAAAAAGAAAAGGGCATGGTAGCTAGATTACTCACTTTAAAAATCCCCCCAAATTTTCAAATGCCTAAATTCTTAATTCTTGATTTTGATCTGCTTGCTTTACCCAGTATTACCAGTATGATTTTCTGATAGAGCACAACTTACTCCCAGTTCAAGCACATGCTTCATGGTAGATCTCTTCAGTTTTCCTAGCAAGCAGATGTCGTAACTATTAACTTTAAACAGTTCAGTGGCATCTCTGTGAAGACAGCTGAAGAGAAAAAGAGCCTTGGAGTGTCTCCCTTGCCTGGGCACTGCTGACATGTCCCCACCTGTGTTTCTCTTTTGACACTTTCTGCACCTTCCTCTGGACGAGCACCAGACTGGAACGTTGTGTTTTCTCCATGGAAGCGCTGTTAGTGCCAGAGGAACAAAAACATACCTAGTTCTCACCTGTAAAAATAAGCAGAAGAGCTTTCAGGATTGCAAAATAATAATTACCAAGTGGGGTACTGGCATGTTATTTGTGCTCTGTAGCAATGTAAAAGAGTGAAAAGCTATGTTTAATTTGTGAATACACATTTTGCAAATGGATTAATTTATCAGACAATAATGAGAATCTGTCAAGAAGTCATGAAGGCTGAAAGCTTTTGAAACAGAGCAGACATCTGAATTTCATTTCTTGTATGTTGTTTTCATTTTTTGTCAGTATAAAAGACAAATTAAGTGAGTGCTGTTGACGTACTTGAAGCTGATAGCATCTTCAGATTGTGTTGCTGACGTTCTTTTGTGGGTTTGGTGGGTTTAGTGAGGTTATTCAGAACATGGGGCTTTGTAGCCATGTTCAAGCAAAGCCTAAGAAAACCTCCTGCAAGACAATCTTTTTAAAAATACCAATTTTTGACCTCTCTTTGCAGAGATTTTTGCCCCCTTTAAAAGTACATGATTTAATGTAATGTTTTCTTCACTGTATTTACAAAAATTGCTTCTGTTTGAATGATTCTGAAAGAAAAAAATATTTTGGAGGTTTTAGGCTAGATTTGCTTTTGTATGTTGAAGTGATTAGGAGCAGGAAAGCAGCGTCACCATCAAATTTAATGTGTATGTTGAATTATTTATTAGCAATCCAAAAATATTGAAATAAGACCAGATTACTCTGTCATCACGATATCTCTGTTGCATGCAATTTATTTAAACTTCTTTTAGGGCTCTTGCTGGATAGAATTAACTGAGATTATGGCCCAAATTACATGTGAAAGAACAAAGGGAGAAACATTTCCCTTTCCATCACATAACCAAAATTTATGCCACTGCTGTTTTTCAACATTAACACATCACCTTTTATTAATTACCTTTAACCATTAATTACCAGTAACAGATTACCATTTTATTAATTGTTTCTTTTTCCTTTTTTTTTATCTTTACAGATGATACTTTGGGATTGGGATTTGAAGCAATGGTACAAGCCCTATTACCAGGTCAGTATATTATGAATTTAATTGTCTTTTTTTTTTTTTGGTGAAATGTGATTAAGTACAGATTTCAAAACTGTTCGAACTGTCAAATTTCAGTTCTGTTGATGCTGTATTTGCCTGTTTTTTCCTTCTGTCTCTTATATTGTAGTGAGCTCTTCTTGTTCCTGTTCAGAGAATTATGCAAAATTAAAGTGAATCACTTTTGTTTGGACAAATTTTTAATAATTTCTTTCAGTAGAACCAGGGTTAATAAAAATTATGAGGTTGTGCAAATTGTACCTCTGTAAGGGGCTCTAACAGTTTGACTGCCAAAATTTGTTGGTATTGTTGGAAGAGAAGGAATAGTAAGCTCAATGCTGAGACAAAGTAATTAAAGTAGAGATTTAAAAATTGCCAACAGATTTCAAATAGAGAAAAGGAAGTTAAAAGCTAATGTTGAATTGTGAATTACTTTTTATTGTGTGACAAAAACCTGCAGACCCTGCTGTCTGAATGTCTATATATATTTTCTTTAAAAGAAATTATGTTGCATGGATTTTTTAAAAATTTATTTTTGCCGAATTTGCAATGCACGAGATACTTGCTTGAAGCAAAGAATAGCATGAAGTGTTTTGGCCCGTTGGTAGTTTGCAGCATTTCCATCTCTTGCAGAGCGCTGGCAGCGGGAGCGGAGCCGATCTCTCAGTGCTGCAGGAGGCTCGGAACCTGCTCACGGAGCTCCTGAGCGACCCATGCCTGCCCCCACACGTGGTCGCCTCCCTTCGAAGCATTAACAGCCTCATTGGTGCTTTCTCAGGAGCATGCAGGCCAAAGGCCAGCCCATTCACTCCCTTTCCTGGTTTCTTCCCCTGTCCTGAAATAGAGGATCCTGCTGAAAAAGACCGGAAGCTGCTCAAGGTCTAACATCTTGTATTTTCATTCGCGTGTGTGTTGCAATTAAAAAAAAAATTAGGTGAAAGGAAATTCACCTAGAAGGAATGCTCCTGTGTGCATAGCAGGTTCTCCAGTGAGCACCTGCGGGCAATGTTTAAGGTCAAAAGGGAGCAGCTGTGAAAACACATTGAATGAAGTGGAGATAAGTATTAAAATGCAAATTCAAGTGGTTGATGGGTGGACAGTACAAGCGCTGGTCTGCACCCTGACCACAACATTTCTCAAAATAACAGCAAATATAAGCTGAAGGTGTTATAGTCTCATGATATGGGACAAACAGGACTGTTCTTGATTCTTCTGCATTCTTTGTCTAACCATTACTGTCAGTGTGGTTTTTTTATTGACCTTTTTTCCTCAAGAAATTTACTCTTGTGGACAGCAAACCAGCCATCACACAGAAGCAAATCAGCTATGTAAGAGGAAAAGTATCCCTTCTTTTTCTTCAGCAAATCACTTTATGAGACCAGTGTAAAATCTGCTGTCACTTCTCCATTACCCTGGGTTAATAAGTGAAAGCAAGAGTGTAGTTACTATATGAAATGCTAAAGAATGTGGTGGGAAAAAATTTATGATATAGAAACTCAACTGCAGAGCACCAGAGCTAATATTTCTAGCCCAGTGTTGACAGCTTGAGGCTATTTGTTGTGGAGGCTGCTCTGGGACATGCCCTGTAGTTGTTTACATTTCCAGGCAGTGGGCAACTTGGCCCAAACTGATCTGGTTGGTTTAGTGTTTTGGAGCCTGATTCAGCCTGTGAAATGACTGTTGGGAACCATATTTTTTGGGAGGAAAACTCACTATCTATAGATCACTCTGTGGAAGATCCTGCAGAGCCACTTCAGTATGAAATTCCTTGTAATGTCAGGATGGATACCTGCAGAAATCAGTTGGGCAGGGATCACCGTCATTCAGCATGTTTTTCTTTGTGGATTTCTTTAAAAGCTGCTAAGGATTGGCATACATTTTGGTCTTTAAAATTTCTGTGTAGCTAGTCAAAATAGTGTGAAATGAAAAATATTAATTTCTGGAGCCCAATTATAAAGAGTATGTGAGATTGAAATATTATGGCTTTTTGCAGCTGCTTTCTTTTTCTCATTCCTAAAAAGTAACTTTTCCCTCAAGTTTTGGAGATGTTCGGTATAGAAATTTGCCTAGCGCTTGCCATGATCATTCAATAATTCTTTGGCTTTGGTATGCTTAAGAGTAAGCCCAAATATTGGGTTATGTATGTTACTGCAAGAGAAATATCTGTTTTTTAAAAGCAAAAGGAATCTATGAGGAAAAATTCCAGGTTAAAACACAGCAAAGAAAATATTATGAAAGTATTTCTTCAAAATGAATGATTTTGAAAGGTTCCTATTCTCTCTTTCCCTGACTTAGAATATAAAAGGTCTCCTCCATAGTTTTTTGCTGTGGATTATGTACGTCTTTAATTCTTTTCCCTGACTGGCTTCCAAAGTGTGTTCAGTTATAATTTCAAGTTGATTAGAGGTGGGGGGGTCATCAAGTTGATTAGAGGGTTAAAGCACCTCTCCTCCAAGGAATGCTTGAGAGAACTGGGGGTGTTCAGCCTGGAGAAGAGGAGGTTTTGGGGTGACCTAATTGTGGTCTTCCAGTACCTGGAGGGAGCCTGTAGGAAAAGGCGGAGAGGGATTATTTGCACAAGGATGTAGTGACAGGACAGGGGGGGAATGGCTTCAAACTGGAAGAGGGCAGGGTTAGGTGGGGTATTAGGCCAGGTTGGATGGGGCTGTGAGCAATCTGGTCTAGGGAAAGTGGCACGGTGGGTTGGAACTTCAGGATCTTTAAGGTGCCTTCCAAAACAGACCATTCCATGATTCAGTGCTGAGCTGCCTGCTCTCCTCTATAGGAAAGGAATTAAAAGCAGGGAAAAGAATGTAACTGGGCTTCAGATCTTGGGCTATCATAACTGCATAAATGCTAACCCTTCCCCTTGGGTTTCTTGGAAGTGTGAAAAGCCCAGTATTCAGAAAAAAAAAAAAAAAATATGAGACAAAAAACATTGCAAAGCTACTCTGCAATAGAAACAGTTTCCACTTCCATCAGGACTTCCCTAGAGCTGTCCCCAGATCTCCCAGTGTATGACAGTAGAATACTTTCCAGATGGGTGGGTTTCTGCTGTTATTGACAGTCATGATCTTAACAGATTTCACAGTCAAGGCCAGTAAAAGTTCTCTAGGCAAACCCCTGAGTGTGCACATCCCTTATCTCCTGGCCTTGGGATACCCCTACCTGGACTAAGAGACCATACCTGTGGTAAGGTACCACATCAGCTGTTTGGCTATAAAAATTAGCAATAAATAGCCCTTACAAACCATAAATAAAAGTTTTAACATCTGCTTTTACTTCCATGGATTTTAAACCACGGTCAAATTACTCAACAGGGATTAAGTAGCAGGAGCAGCCTGCCAACCCCACAGCTGAGACGATCCTCAGGAGTTTCTGGCTTGTCATCTATGGAATCAACATCATCCAGATGGGAAAGGAGTAGCATTAGCAAGAGATCCCATCAGGAATATAACACACCAAGGTAAGCACTGAACAGCATTTTGAGGGCAATAATAATGCTGGAACTTGGCAGCAGAAGTATTGGATGTAAAGTCTTGTGAATTAAGCCTCCAAATTCTGCCAGCATAAACTGGAAAAGTTAATGATGTACTATGCTGTGTAACTCAGGTTGATCTTAAGTAGAAATCAGGTTGTTCTGAGGTTAAATAGTGTGCTCTGTCATAGTAAGTTAAACTTGATATAAGCTTGAGTCGGAAATGAAAAAAAAGTCCAGCGTACATGATTGCAAAACAAGCTAGTCTCTAAACTTGTACTGACTGCCTCCTTCTTTTTGTTTAATATATGTATCACTTGCCAACTTCCACATACCCATGCATAGTTAAACAGGTGAGACAATTTTCTTGTGGTTGATATCTGCTCTTGTGGGCATTATAGTATTTTTTATTCGTCCAGTCATCAAGCAAGTTTCAAGATAAATTAAGGTACTAATCTCTTCTCTACTTGTTAATAATTATGGTGCAAATAGAGGTTTTATTTCCAGAATCAGATAACATTCAGAATTAGGATTAAGGTGATTTTTTTTTCCTTTTTGTAAAATGTTGTATATTAGTGACAATTCACACATTTAATTTTATTTAAATGTATAAATGAGTACGTTGTTGATTCTGAAATCTGTAAAAATGTGTGTGGGTTTGCTTTTTTGTTTTGTTGGGTTTGTTTGAGTTTTTTGTTTGGTTGTTTATTTGGGTTTTTACTTGATTTGGTTTTGTTTGTTTTTCTTCCTTTAAATGGTTCTACATAGGTCATAAGGAATGTATAACATGCTTTTTTAGAAAAGAAAATGTGAGTTATGCTGATAACTGGTAATTATTAGTAGTAGATGGGAATTTATATACATATGTCCAAGAATTTATTTATCAGTATTATATTTAATATTAAAATGAACCACTTGAATAATTTTTCCCTTTCAGTGGTTTTTCCCCTTGAATGAAAGATGATATTTTAATTTTTTACTTTGTAAACCTGATTGTGGTTTGTGTATGAATTACAATTGAAGATTCTAATACAAGCAGTAGTGGTCATTAAAAGATTATATTTTCATGCTGACCTGGTTGCTGGTGTCCAGATGAACCTCCTCAGTTGTATCCACTGGAAATAACCAGGGACCAGAGAAATTGCTTTAACCTTAGCAACCGTGGGATTTCAATTTGAGACTCAGTCCTCCTGCTGCAGTCTCAGTGTACATTTACAGAGGGCTTCCTCACTTTCCTTACGGTTCAAAAGCAGCTATTGGGGACTTCTGTTTTATTTGTATGCAGATTTTTGACTTGGTTTCTCATTCAAACATAAGCTCAAAATGTAAAATTCTTCCTCATGTTGAGGTGAAGCTTCTCATGTTTTAGTTTATGGCCATTGCTCCTCCTCCTCTTGCTGGGCACCACTGAAAAGTGTCTGGCACCATCCTCTTAGCCCTCCTTTGAGATATTTATATACATTGATGAGGTCCCCTCTCAGCCTTCTCTTGGCTAACTAGGACTAGCTCCTGCAGCCTCTCCTTATATAGGAGATGCTCCAGATCCTTCATCATCTTATGGCCTCCACTGGACCCTTTCCAGTAGTTGGAGATATGCAGAAGTCCATGTTTTTTCTTGAACTCATTTTTCATATTCGTGTATTTAAGCTAGTGATGGGAGATCAAATATTATTTCTGTATTGGACTTCTTTTGCCATCGGCTTAAGAAAGATTAAATCTGTTTTGGTAAATGCTATTTTCCTCTCCTGAAGAAAAATAGTTTTACAATAACTATTTTCACTTTGAAGTAAACACTACAGTTATTTTTAATTGCATATTACATTTTTGTTCCCTAAAGGAAATATAATTTTGAACCATGGAGTGAAATTTTGTCCCTGGAACAGCAGATGGCAGGATTGAGCAATCAAGTTTAAGGACTTGGCCAGGGAAGCAAAACACTCTCTGATGTCAAAAACAGCTAGAGTTTTAAGTTTATAATAAACAAAACACCTAATTGAATATGCAAAATGTATGTGGCTATGTAAGGTTTTAATTTTATTTCCAAAGTGATCAATCTTCAGATCTGTTAGGAAACAGCCTGCTTCAAATATTCAAGGAAAGTAGTGTGTTAGAAACCAAAACCTGTCACACATAATCTGAGTATATTTACTGCATCATTTTAGGATGTGTTAAGTTTTTTGTTTCTTTCAATCAGTACGCAGCAGTTTTTATTTCATGTAATTGACATGTATTTTCTAGCTGGTTTTGAATTCAACAGCTTTGTAGTATTTTTCTTAAATGGTGGTGGACCTGTCACAAGGCAGTGTAGCTATTTTAAAAGAATTTTATTTAATAAAAGTGGAAGAGAAAATAAGAAACAAAGAAAAAAACCAATCCTCACTGTTTTCTTTTCAGCCAAGGATCTCACTCAAATGGGTCTTTTGGTGCAAACTTGCTGACAATACCAAAGCAAAGATCATCCTCTGTGACCTTGACTCATCACATGGCTCCCAGACGGGCAGGTAGGATCATGCCATTTGTACAGTAACAGGATGGCACATCACAGGTTTTTTCATGTAAACAAAGCACTAAAATAACTTCAGCACATCCCTCGTTGTTTAAATCCTCTCTTTGTAAACAGCAATGACTTTATTGTCATCTGGGCCCCATGTCATGTTTGTTTTGGAAGGTGCTTCTCCTGGCCTGAGTCCCGTGGGTTCACCAAGCCATGGATCTGTCTCCAGCGGGGCTTTCAGCAACTGGTCACCTGTGGAGTTCCCTGACACCGCTGATTTCCTCACAAAACCAAGCATTAATATACACAAGCCTCCAGGACACACACCTAGCTCTCCAGATTTTCAGCAGCCAGTTAAAACACCTGTAGGTTATATGTGTAGCAGGTACTGTAAACTCTGTTATAATTTCAGTCGCTTTGTATGGGTTGAAAAGAATGCAATTAAAATAAAAAAAACAAACAAATTAAGACCTGTGCCCCTACTAGGATTAAAAAGGGCATAAATCTCATAATAACCTGTAACTGTGTTATCAAGGGAGAATAAAGAATGCTGGATGTATGTCGCTGCTTTGACGTGGCCCATCCTTCTCAGCAGCTGTTATTGCAGAGGAGCAATATTCTGTGGAATTTTAGAAAAGGAGGGTTTCTTACTTGGGAATTGGATTCTGTGTTTCTGAATACTTTCTTAGTTATGAGCTCTACTTTTTAATAATTCAGGGCTCTGAGTCTGGGGGAGGTGATGGTTGATTATTCTCTAAGGACAGACTAAATCTAAGTGTGGCAAATTTAGGAGAATATACTCGGGGCAGTTGTTGAAGGAATCTTTACAAGCCTTTTTAAAAAAAAGTAATCTGCAGATATTTTTCAGTAGAAGACAGCAGTAGCAAAAGAAGAAAGTTACTGAATGTTGTAAATATTTTTCATGTGTTCTGTAAGCTGTGGACGTCAGATACTCAAGCCTGTTCCAATACCAGAGCCAGACTTTGCAGAATACAGAGACAGAAAATCAGGTGGGATTTCAAAATAGACAAATACTTAATATCAATTTATCTTTTTTTTTTTTTTCCAAGCCAGTTAAATTAAAATTTCACTATTTCCACATAATTTTTTCCTAAATTTTAACCTATGTATGCATTTTACTTTGTTTCATGTTTTAGAATAATCAAAATAAGACGAAATATTGCCTGCTTCATAGAAAGGATTTTAAAACACGCTTCCACTAATACCTTTATAGTTCTGTTTTTGATACTCCATGTATCAAAACAAGTGCTTTACTAACTAAGCTAAACTAATGACTTTTTTTAATATAAGCTATGCTTATAACTTTTCTTAATCTTCAAATAGGTTTTGTCTAATAAATTTCATCCTCAGCGACTTATTTTGCATATTTCCTAAACAAAATGGTTTAGAAATAAGCTCTTACTTATATTTCTGTGACAAATCCATATGATCCGTTTGAAAAATTATTAGGCAGTAGTAATTTACAAATCAGTTACTGATACAGTATTTCTCTGTGTGTTTTCTTTAAGGTGAAATTGCAAGTGTTAATGTCTCCAAAGAATCTTTCCACCATACAGAGAAGAGGAAAGATGAAAAGAAGGAAATGATCGATCAAACACAGAATACACTGCTTGTAAGCATGTAATTGCCAAAAAACTCCCCTGCAATAACTTTTCTCAATTCACTATTTCTTTATCATTTCTAACTTGCTGTGAAGAGGCCTTTATGTTGCTAAAATAGTAATTTCTAAAGGGTTATGGTGCATGGTTGGAATTCAAATTTTCATTTAACAATTGTTTATCTTGCATAAATGTCACTAGCAAATGACAGGAAAGCTTGTGGTTGTATTGATTTTGTTGATCAATATTGATTTGTGTAGATTTAATGTTGAGAGGGTATGCTCAAACACTGGCTAATATTTTCTTTTGGAACTTTATGAAAGATGCAGCAGTGGCAGTGAGACACACAAATGAATATCCAATCCAAGCTATTAACATTTTGGGTTTATACATCAGGTGTTTTTAAAACTTGTCCAATTAACCTATTCTTAAAGCTGAGTAAATCTTTGGTTTTAGCCTATGCACATTTTTGCTTTGTTTTATTAACTCATCTTGTCTAAAAATAAATAAGAAGGAAAATTTATCACCATATCAGACAGCCCCAGAATCTGCTGCCCAAAACAGGAAAACTCAAGCCTTTAAGTGTGCTATTTGTGATATTGATTTATGGTTTTCTCATAGACATAGTTGCAGCACCATTCAATAAATTCACTAATGATTTATCATTTTCAAGGCTTTTTTTGCCAACACAACTGATAAATTAATTTTCATTGTTATTTTAGAGATGATAAAGTATCTTAATCTCATACAGGTGGAACAGAGTTCTACATTAGAAACAATGTTATTAGACCATGATTCACTAATGGAGAAGATGAGCAATTGGAATTTCCAAGTTTTTGACCTTGTAAAAGAAATGGGAGATCAGTCTGGAAGGATCCTCAGCCAGGTTTGTTGTCCTTTATTATATGAGGGAGGGTAGGTAAAGCTGTCCTTTATTTAAACTATGAAGAAATTTTGCAGTCAACATTCATGTGAATACTTGAAATTGCATTTATGTGAATATCTTCAAAAGCAGAAATATGACTTCTCATGTACTCCATGTCATTGTAAACCATTAAAAATGCCTATAAAAATGCTTTCTCTATAGAGAACATGCTCCAGTTTTTCTGAATTTCATTCTCAATGTGAATAGGTTAGACTCACACTGACTAGGTTTTGCCACAATTTCCTGTGCAGAATTATCTCCTGCTTTCAGAATTACTACTCTGTTTGGCAACCATTGCTTCTTTCTTTATTTCCATACAATATTTCTGCCCCACCTGTTGGGGAGGAGAAGTGATCTTTTAGGCAGTCTTTTGTCTCTTGGTCCTACAAACTGGAGTTTTTTTCCATTCTGCTTTCTGCACTTAGTGTCCCTTTTATCTCCTTTCTGATTTATTTCCATGCATTTTCATGTTTGCTAAAGCCAATCCTGCTGGCAGGTGCAAGAATAGGATCCTGTTTGCTCTTCCCCAGCTTCTCCCATTCATCAAGGTCATCTGGAAGCTTCTTTAGAGTGGATTTAGCAATCATGGAGCTTCTGATCTGACCGCTAAACAGTTTTATTTCCAGTATCTTAGTTTTCCACATTGGAGTGATGTCCCATAATTTTGCAGCTCCTGTTCCTCTGAGCACCTCCCACGCTTCAGAACTTCTTGTTCCTCTCCTGTGTCTAGGAAAAAAAGTTATAAAAATGAGTAGCGGTGACTTGTTTTAAACTTTTTTTAAAAGTATTTGCAGCCTTGGGTGGGGATTAGGCTTTGAAGTACACTAAGTTCTACATGTAAATAATAATATATGGTCTATATACATATATGGAAGTTCTGAGTACCTTTTTTGAAATACTTCTTCATTTACCAGCTAGTTTTGTTAAAAACACTCAAGAGAAATCATAATAAATACAAGAAATAGCATCTCTTTGCCAAAGTCTCAAAAACAACTTGGGGGGGCTGGTGTTGTTTGTTTCTCTTTGTTTTGTTTTATTACTAATGACTTTGCTGTTATAATTAAATAATATGAAGTTTTGAATAATGTCTGAATATAAATTTCTTCTTTTTAGGTCAGTAATGGGATAAAGCATGGCTTATTTAGCCTTCTGATTTTTTTTGGGTGTATTATTACAAATGAGTTGTGCATAGAATTATCAGTAATGACATAAAAACTTTTATTATTATTTATTGAGTGGATCATAAAAATCCACAATTTTGTACTAAAAATATATTAAATATATCTCTACGTCAATAGCATTCCAATAATTCTTTAGTGGGATTTCAGTGATTTCCATGTCTGTTGGCAAGTAAAATTTTAAAAAAAAAAAATTTTTAAAGTTGAAAAAGCAGAACATGCAACAGTATTTAAATCTTTGAGATTTAAATTAATTTTAATCTTTGTTTAGGTTACTTATACCTTGTTTCAAGACACTGGCTTGTTTGAAATTTTCAAAATCCCCACCCGAGAATTTATGAATTACTTCTGTGCGCTGGAAAATGGCTACCGGGATATTCCCTGTAAGTGCTCCCTGGTTACACACGGAATTTTGTTATCAGTGGCTCTCCTTTGGTGTGGGCATTTGTGTTTCTGGGCTGCTTAGTGTTTTTTAGTGAATGCATTTGACAGAGCTTAGAACGGGTCTAGAGAATTGCAGGACAAAGTGGGTGGACTCTAAAAGTGAATTTTTTAATTTGGAATTTGATGGGAGAATAGTTGCTGATTTAACAGAAATTTGGGTGAGGTCCTTAATAAAATGAAAAGAAAATAGAAAATTTTGATGGTAGTTATTTACCTTGCTCTGCAAGGCAGCTAAATTTATTGGAAAACAAAGCAAAAACCACACTTCCCCACTCCACAGATGTTTGCCCAGCCTGGGTGCTTGTAGGTATCAGATTGCAGGCCACGCTCGTTTCTCACCATTATTGATTTAAAAGGCCATTTAATCCCTTCCTGAGGCCCAGGTAGGATGAAGTGTACATAGACACTGTTTGTTTATCCAACTGCCTTCTCAAAAATGTTCAGTGATACATACATCTACCACTAACATTTTAAATTCTATTTTTCCTTTTAGATTTAGTCAAAATCTCATTTACAATACATTTTGAACGTTTTTTTTTTTTCCTTCCTTTTATTATTCCATGTGATGCCATTTCAGATAACAATTTTTTAACTGTGACTTGCTGATTTTTAGATCACAATCGTATCCATGCCACGGATGTTCTCCATGCAGTGTGGTACCTGACCACACGGCCCATTCCTGGATTCCAGCAAATCCGTAATGAGCACATAATGGAGAGTGAAATAGGTGTGTATTCACACAGGCTGTTTTTGTTTTGCTGAAGAATGTTATAATGAAACCACAGCAGGTAAACCAAATTGCTCTGGAAGAAAATATAGAATTGTTCTTATGACTCACTTTTTTCTCTTTTGTACTTTAATATAATGCAGTAGAAAAAAATCACAAAGCACACACCAATCACAAGTATCATGCAATTGACTTTTAGAAAAATTAGTAGATGAGTAATGGTTAGTTTGTTAGCCAAGAAAACTGGTTCACTTAATAAATTTTCTATGCTGAATGAAACCTCTGTATTCTGCCATAGTCAGGGTATTTTTAGCATTTGAAATACATTAGGCTAATATTTCTTAACTTTATTGGAAAGTTAAATAGACCAAAGGAAAAATACCAAAGTATTTAACTTAATTGAAGTTCTCGTTAATGGCTTTAGTATAAAAATTATTATTTTAGAATTTTCAGTTAGGTATCACATGCAGACTTTCAAACACTGAAGTGACCACCCCAACTGCATAAGAGCACCCCTGAAAAGGAAATAATACCTCAACATTCAAATGTTGTGTGAAGGTACTTCCAGTGAAGCTTGCTTTTGTGTTCTCTGTGACTTCATAGAACAAACTTTAAAATTTAGAGTTTGTAATTTTTACCTAATTGTATCCTATAAGTAAAGGATTAGAAAAAAGATGGGAAATATAGACTTTGATGCTAAATGGTTTGTATTTCAGAAAAAATAAAATTAAGAACTTTGTTTTAAGTGTGTAGTAGAAAAAGACAAGGCACAAGTCATGTGGATTTTAAAGGGCTGGGATTTTCTCTTTTTTCCAAGTTTGTCCCTATCAATTGATTGCACCCTATTGTCTTTTCTTTCTCCAAGTGTTAAATAGGTTGGGACTGGTTTAACTGGAGAAAAGTGATAACAATAATTTTATTATCCTCTACAAAATGAAAAATTAAAATAAGAAATTATCATCTTATTGCTTGGAAACTTTTCCAAGCAAAACTCTTCCAGTACAAATATTTTCAGGCTTTTAACCCTTGCTTATTCTATTAAGGCAAGGGAGTTCCTTTGATATTATGCATTGGTAAAATAAGTGTTATTTATTTTTCCTTTTTTTTTTAAAGTAGTGACTTTGTTCATGGGAAAAGATGATAATAAAACTGTGAATCTTCATATCATTCAAGTATTTCTAAATTAACAGAGCTAATTCCTTTTGCAGTAGTCTCCACTGCCCCCCTTGAAGTTTTCCTGTAGGTTTGCAAGTTCAAGAAATGGGAAAATTATAGAAATACTAACGAAGGTGCTGATTAATTTTTTCTTGGACAAGTTCAGGTTTGAGACAAGCAATAGAATGCTCTGTTAGTGCTACAAATTTGCAACTCAATGGCACTTCAACTTTTCTTCAAAATTGTTAATCTGTAAAAATTATCATTAATTTTCTTTTTTGAAGTTTTAGTCTGACAATTATTCAGCTTCATGACAGCAAGGATAAATATACTGTGTTTGCAACAGTGTCTGGCTCTTTATACACATTTATAATGTATTAAAATATGAATGAAATGCTGTTCTAAAAAATATTCTGGTTTTGTGCTTTGAATTTTTTTTAGATGAAGCCAGTGGTATTGCCCCAGTTCAGGTCATCTACACTTCTTCAAAAAGCTGTCCTATTACTGATGACAGTTATGGCTGCCTGGCTTCAAACATTCCTGCTTTGGAATTGATGGCTTTGTATGTAGCAGCTGCCATGCACGACTATGATCATCCTGGACGTACAAATGCTTTTCTAGTGGCCACAAATGCACCTCAGGTAGGAACCTCCTCACACAGACAGTCACTGCTTTCTGTCTGAAATCAGTATAAAGAATTTTTTTCAATTCTATATCTCTAAGTTGTTTAGGATTGAAGTATTTAAAGCCTGATTTAAGAAATGGGGAAATTGACATGTACTATACTTGTGTGATATTTTTATTTCTCTTTCTTGTTGAATTCTGATGTGTTTTGTATGTACTGGTTGTGTGTGCCTGCAGAAACAACTTTCAATTTGCAAAATTGAAAATAACAGTATAAACCAGTGCAGGATAGAGTAAAGGATTATTTCATAGAGAGCTGGCCCTAGGTCTGTTAATCAACTATGATGGCTGTTTGGATCTCTTAGTAAGTTACAGAAAAGAAACTTAAATAATAATAATAACATCAACAATAACAATACATCAGAAACTGGTACAGCTTGTTAGGAGATAAAGGCTTTGAAAATTAACTTTCCAATCAGTTTTCAACAACTCCTTATTACAAAGGGAGTTTAGTATGTAGGCAGTTATGTATTTCTGCTGAAAACATCATACGAGGAGGAACAACACCGAACTACACAGACATCCATCACCAAATCACAAAAATGCAAGCATTCTTCGAAAAATGGCAATCTATATTGAATTAATTATTTTATAGGGTGTTTTTTATAAACATGGAAGCTGTGAGTAAAATCTGCTACTGTTTTTATATTTCAGTTACCATTAAAATTTCTCGTTTACAATTAAAATTTCTGCATTAGTATTAAACATAGCTCTTTGAAAACTAGCGCTAATTTGCACCATTTTCCATTATGACAGTTCTTATGTGTTTTGGAGTCCTTTTCCTAGTGGGGTTATTTATTTGTTGCGCTTTTTTGTTTATTTCTTTGTTTTTTGTTGGGTTGGGGTTTTTGTTGTTTTTGATTTTCCAACACAATTAAGAGCAATTAAAAACATAAACTTAGATTTATTTTTTCTTGCCTTTTTTTTTGCATCACTGTGTGACATAAAACACACACTGCTCCACACATACACTGTACAAAGTTTTAAGTGGTTTTTGTGTGTGTGGCTGCTGTCTGAGTGTAGCTGTCACTAAGACATTAAGGACTTTTAAAGAAAGAAAGAGCTTTGCTAATTTTTAAGTTTGAGGGGGGTTTCCCTCATCTGTTATTTTTGTGTCACTTTAACCCCAAAACTGGAAGACAAAACATAATTTTTTAAAATTTGTTTTTACCTAGTGCTGTTTCTGACTAGCCCTGTAACTCCAGAATATTTAATTATAACTTTAAAACTTCCCTGTGTAATTTACAATTCCTTGCTTGGTTTTTTTTCCTTGTAGGCTGTTCTCTACAATGACAGATCAGTCCTAGAAAATCACCATGCTGCATCTGCCTGGAATCTTTTCTTATCACGACCAGAGTACAACTTTTTATCAAACCTTGATCACGTGGAGTTCAAGCGCTTTCGTTTCTTAGTGATTGAAGCAATCCTTGCCACAGACCTCAAGAAGCATTTTGATTTCCTTGCAGAATTTAATGCCAAGGTTTGTTGCACTTTAGTGTCTGCACTGATCTGCTCTTGATAGACAGATTTCATCACTGCTTCTCAGTAATTGTTAGTTTTAATTACTTGCATTTAAAGTTTTATATTATTTAAATTTAAGCTATTAAAATGCAAGTAGAGTATTTCCTTTGTACAAACCAGCTGTAGATGGTTTGTAGGTTGCCTAATAAACCCATGGCTGAATAGTTTGAACTGGATGTGTGTGCCTACCCCAGGTCAATGACATGAACAGCAATGGCATAGAATGGAGCAATGAGAACGATCGCCTGCTGGCCTGTCAAATATGCATCAAACTGGCTGATATCAATGGCCCAGCCAAAATCAGAGACCTGCACCTGAAATGGACTGAAGGCATTGTCAATGAATTTTATGAGCAGGTGGGTATGGAAAGAGCAATTTTCTCTTTTTAATGATGGGCACATAATACTTTGTTTTACCAGTGGTTTAACTAAATTAAGCTTTATAAGTTGTTTTAAATCTTCAGGAAAGGTATTCCCATCCTCTCATTCTGAATACTGAAATTTATTTTCCCAGGTAGCTTACTAGCATGATCTTTTATTTTCTTAAAATTGTGTTAGGAAACAAACTCCCAGCCAGTATTCTCCATTTTTCAGATATTAGGGGATTTTTGAGGGGAGAGATTCTTTCCTTAGGATGATGCTGGTAAAAAAAAAAAAAAAATTTCATTTTGGAAGTTAAGTTTGCAGATGTGTTTCTAGGTGAAAGAATATCCACAAGACTGAAAGTGTATGTTCAGCTCTAAAGCTCTCAGGTCCATGGAAGTGCAGAAATAAGTAATTTTAGCTCAAAGTTTTTGATGAGCAACTGTTCAATGTTTTTCTTCTCCAGTTTATAAAATGGTGGGAAAAAAATCCCCAACAAAACAGCAAAACAAACCACTTTCCTCTGGATGTCATAGCTCATTTCATCCTCCTGTGGCCTTGCAGGGGATGCCATTACCAGCATGCCTTGTTGTGGCTGATTTCTCTGCCACTTTCTCTGTTCATCAGCTCAGCAATTGAAGTTGAGTCTCTGCCTGCTCTGAAGCCACCCTGTAAAGGCAGAGGAATGGCAGCTCCAGTAGAACTGGTTCTCCATCCAAACACAAGCAAAGCTGGAGGGAGGATTATGGACTGTGCGAGTCTGAGCCATAACGTGTCTTTATTTTAAATTGGCCTAATTACTCTTTCATTCACTTAGTCCATACAGTACAATTATTCTCCCCAGTAAAAGGATACAGCCCATGTGGTGGTTCATGGAATCACAGAATATCCTGAGTTGGAAGGGACCACAGGGCTCATCAAAGCCTAACTCCTGTCCCTTCACAGGACATCCCAAAAATCACATCATGTCCCTCAGAGCATTGTCCAAAAGCTTCTTGAGCTCTGTCAGGCTGGTGCTGTGAGCACTGCCCTGGGGAACTGTTTAGTGCCCCAACACCCTCTGGGTGAAGAACCTTTTCCTAATATCCAGCCTAAACTTCCCCTGGTAGAGTTTGATGCCATTCCCTCGAGCCCTGTCACTGCTCACTGGAGAGAAGTGATCGGTGCCTTTCCATGTGCTTCCCCTGGTGAGGAAGCTGGAGGTTACTTTGTTCATTAAAAGTAATCTTTAAAATAAGAATTTAAAGCAAATTCTGTGAGAAATTCTGGTAAGTTTTTTCATTTCTTTTTCAGGGTGATGAGGAAGCAAGTCTTGGATTACCTATAAGCCCCTTCATGGATCGCTCATCTCCCCAGCTGGCGAAACTGCAGGAATCTTTCATCACTCACATAGTTGGCCCCCTTTGTAATTCCTACAATGCAGCTGGGTTGCTTCCAGGGCAGTGGGTTGATGAAGAGGAGGAGGATGCAGAAAGCACTGAAGATGATGATGGTGCACAGTTAGAGAGTGATGATGAAGAAATGGAAGATGATCTTATTTTAAGTAAGTTTCTGTGTTTCAGTTGGTGCTTAGTTGTCCTTCAGTTGCTTCAGACGTATAGCAGTGACAGCTGAAATTGTGCAGTACAAACCTTGTAGATTTTGCTATTATGCTGCTTCATAAATGTTCCTCTTTTAACAAAAATTTTGTTGCTACCAGGTGATTTGCAATTTAAAACAGAAACTTGTTGATATCCTTTGCCATGCCATTGTTTAAATATTCAGAATAATCATCCATGTGCCTCGCTGAAATGTACATCTTGCTTGCAATGTGCCATTGGTTTTGTATGTGTAAAATACAATTACTCAGAATGTCAAACAATCCAATATGCTTATAATTTTACAGAAGCTCAAAGGAAAAAAGGTAGACGAATATTTTGCCAGCTAATACACCACCTCAGTGAAAATCACAAAATTTGGAAGAAAGTGATTGAAGAGGAAGAGAAAAACAAAACAGAAGGAGCCAAACTGCTGACTGAAATCTCATCTTTACCTCAAGCAGATGACATTCAGGTTATTGAGGAAGCTGATGAAGATGATGAACGACAGCTAGGAGAAGAGAAGACGTGCTAAGGGAGCTCCAGTGGTGTCCAGTGTGATGACAGCCTGTTTTTTCCACTGTGCTGACTTCAGCTCACACACAAAATCGAAAGGCCTTAATACTGTGAGAGGATTCTTTGTGCTCTGGTGGAATCCCACTCCTATGCACTTTCGCCACACACAGAATACAGAACTTTATTCAGAGATTGAGTATTGTATACCCTGATGCAAAGTTCTTTATGCCTTAGTTGGTATAAAATATCCTGATATAATGCTGCCTTGCTGAATATGGAACTCTTCTTTTCCTTGAGGTACCTGCAGTTTTTAAAAAACATTCAGTGACTTTGATTACCAAAGTGGCAAGAACTTTTCGCTAACAAGGAACCGCAGGATGAGTCCTAATGTTGTCTTGAGTTGCTTCTTTCATGTTGTTTTTGAACATGAATGAGAAAACAAGTCTGTGCCTACATGAAAACTATGTTACTGCTGCAGTGCAAGCCTGTTGTGGGGTGTCTACGTAGTGCAGTAGTGTGCTTCATGTAGTCATCTCAGAGCAACTGTTCAAGGACTGTGACATAAGTGCTGAATTCTGATATTTGTGGTTTAAAAAGAGGAAAGAAAATCCAGGTGCATCTATTTCTGATGCTTTTTATTATTGTGCATAATCTGATGTTTTATTTTTGCAGAAAATATTCAGGTTTGCAGTGGATGTTCATGATAATTCTTTGAATACAAGGCCATTCTCATCTGTTGCCTTGCTGTTTTGTGGTAGAACATTAAAAACCTGTTCAGCTACTTAAATTATGAAGGAATTTTATTCTTTTACTCATAAATAATGTTGTATTTCCTGCCCTTACTCAGGTTCACTTTAAAAACAAGTCAACCACATCATAGATTTTTATCTTGCACCCATTTCCCATATTAAATTTTAAGGAAATAAGATCGTATCTCATTTATTCTTTGTATGTAAAGCTTTAGGAGAATTAAAGAATTTTTTTAAAGACATAAACTACTGTTGCAAAATGGCTATTTTAATTTGCCCCACACATTTTTTCCATCACAGACACAGTTTTTATTGCCTTCAAGTTTGATGTACATCCTGAAATACACATATGGAAACCAGAAGGTGGAAACTTTGTGTAAAGCCTGATACAAGATAAAAATCACTGTACTGTACCACATTTTAGATTGTTGAGTTTTAAAATAACAAACCTACACATTCCACCCCAATGTATTTTTAGAAACACTACCATTGTAGGTCTAATTTGTAAACAAACAAAAAACAAAGTTGAAAGGCTACAGGTAAGCAAGCCAGAGATAAGCCTGGTTTTAAAAGTGTTCCTTTTAGTACTGAACCTTAAATGCTGTGTAGTTGAACTGAATAAAACCCAAATGCACGTGTGCTATTTCTAAATGTGTCTCAGCATATTTGTGTTTGCATCAATTGACTTGGAAAAAAAAGATAACCTTGTGTAAAGTGTATTACACTATTTTACACGGATTTTCCTTCTGTTTCATTGGCCAGTTTCATTGGCCAGTTTAAATAACTGAAAGGTTTGGGCTTTTTTTCTTTTTGCTCTTTTCACTAATAAGCCTTTTGTTGAGGCACTTAAAAGACCACTGAAATGTGTTTTTGCTATATCTTCAGTGCCAAATTCCCCTTTGCTGCCATTATCACTGTCACTGCAGTTCTTTTGTAACATGAGCAGTGTTAAACCAGATATTTCTGTCATTAATAAAATGTTGCACTATTGAAGCTGGCACTTACTGATCATACACCTGGTATTTGACATTTCTTTGGTCATATATTCTTACAGTTAATGTAGAAAAATTCTGATTCTTTCAGTATGCTGTATTCTCAGTATTTTGTGTTTAGAGAGTGTGTTTGTGTACATCAAATATCATTTTAATATTGTTTAATATCATTTTGCTTTGTCTGACAAATGATACTAATTATTTTGTCTAAAGGTTATGTTCTATTATTTTATATTACCAGTTTCCATTTTTTAGTTTCCCTTAAAATGTCATTATTTAAAAACTAACAAAAGTATAACAAGGTAAAAATTAAGATTTTATCTTTTACTAGAGCACTGGCAGGACTTACATGTGGTGACATCTTTGCCAGCAACTTTATTATCTCAGGTTTCTCTTAAACTCTTTAGGAATACTGAAGCAGTTTTAAAATCCAGTAACAAGCAGCAAACCTCAGTGTTTAATAAACTGTAATGCTAATATGTATTTCCCATTAGATATTTACAATAGATTGCTAATTGTTACCCTAAGAGCAAAGGGAAAAGACTGGAAAAAAATTAACAAAGGCAGGTTCAGGGAATGTTTGCAGAAGTGGATGTGGCTGTAACTAAAGGTGTCTTAAATCTTTCAAAAATGGTAATGGAGGGTCCTTTGTATGTTGATTGAGCTGTTGTCCAAAATAGCATCTCTCCATATAAGGCATATCACTCTTAAATCTGTGATCACACTTCAGTGATTCACAGCTGCCAGGGGATGCTGAATAGTGCTGAAAACCACACAAGGAAACACATTTAAAACACTTTCTAATGCAACACTACCTCTTTTTTCTTTTCCTTTTTATTCCCCCCAAGAAATGGACCAAATTAGCCTGCACTGAAGTTTATGCCATGCAGAAATACAACTTTTATGTATAATATTCTCAGGTGTAAGTTGAGTCTCCCATCTTCTTATTACCTTCTTTTCAAACGTGGTTGGATTACTCGCACCCATACACCCAGAACTAGACCTACCAAGTTTCTATAAGGACAAAATTCTCTCCACTTCCTGGAGTCCTCTGGATGTGAAGGAGCTGCTAAACCAGTCAAAATGAATGACTTGGAACCTCTTCCTGTGCATTGTCCCTCCATGACAAAGTTAAATGGTGAGTGTAAGGTTCAAAATGAAAGGAATGGTTTGGGATTGCTTAAGGTAAGTCCAGACTAACAAAGTTTGTGTAAGACTTCATTTGCTCTGTGCATAAAAGCATTCCTTGGTACTTGCATCCGGTTTGAACCACAACCAGGGACAGGTGAATCAGCAAAAGGAGTTAGCAGAATTCAAGAGCTCAAAGTTTCAGCTTTGGTGCTTGCTCCTGGTGTAGATACAGTTGAATCTTGGCTTCTGGATCCTTTGAAAGCACAGACAGAGTTTAAGGTAATCCAGAGTGTGTTATTGCCCACAGAGGTTGTGGGGTCCCCCTGGAGATGTTCCAGAACCATCTGGACACAATCCTGTGCCATGTGCTCTGGGATGGCCCTGCTGGAGCAGAGGGGTTGGATGAGATGACCCCTGTGGTCCCTCCCAGCCCGACCCATCCTGTGATGCTCTGTGGCACCTACACTCACATGGCAGCACTTCCCCTTTTGTCCAAAAAACCATTTGAGATGTGCAGAATTGTGTCTCATACACTGGTGAGTGAGAGAGCAGGAATCCCAGCCTGAGAGATGTTTTGGATTAAAAGGATGGAATTAGCTTGGATGATGAGAACTAGAAAGAAGAGGTAAGGATGACACAGACACGCAAATATCCTAAAAATATTAAAAAGAGAGACACTGTTTATTGTCTCAGGCCAGTTTGAGTTCAAAATATTACAGAAACAGTATGTCTTTATCAAGTCAGATACTTGAATTTTTATAAATGAAATTAAAATAGTTAAATAATGATGCAATCATCACAACTTAAGCTGTGATAGAAGTTTTAGGAAATTTCATCCTTCAGTGGCCAATAAAGATTAAATGAGTGAAAACAAATATATGAAGTTGATTAAGTGAGGTACAAGAAGTATGATCAAGACAGTATTTATATTGCTTTTTTCCTTTCAGCTCTCTTCAGAATTGTGTCTCTGGACAATGGGCAGCTTCAGTCATGTCTATGTTAAGGAAAATGAGGTAATGAATGACTTTCCCTTTTCCAATGAGGAATTTTTTGCAATATCTTCTGAACTAAGTCTTTAACTTGCTATAAAATTATACTGTGGATTCTCAGGAATGAAGCTGACAAAAGAACACAATTTTTAACTGCTCTCTATCTGACTTTTAGTTTAAAAGGGCTATAAGCAATCAGTTTATTTGTCCTCTGCTTAATGAGAAGGAATAACACATTTTTAGTGGAAAGAAAGCTGATGGACCAAGCTGCTACAGGATAAACATTCCATTGCACTTGGCTTTAGGTGTGGAAGTGATTTACACTCACTTGGTTCTGTGTGACACTTCAGGCACCCTTTAAAAAGGGCACAACACAACCAGAAATGTTTGACAGGAAGGTTTCTTTTGGAACCATGAGTCATCTTGTGATTTCTGGACTTCAAGAGATCACAGGAGGTAGCTGCTGGTGCCTGTGGTAGGTTCTGCAGAATGTTCCTGGCAGAATGTTGCCATCTGTGGAATCTCATAGACTAAAAATCTTCTAGTGGGGTGAAACCTTCTGTCTCCTGGTCTATCTGTGAGGTTTCAGAAGGGGAAAAAAAAAAAAGGTGATGTTTAACCAACCCAGCCCTTAAGTACTGGTGAGAGGCCATGGTATTTCAAATGATCCCTACCATTCACCTTGTGATTTGTCCATGTTCTAAACATCCTGCCAAAAAACAGGTGATGAGTCACTTCTGACTCATCTCTCTGGATCAGCAGAACCCTTTGCACCTTGAGTGAGATCAAAATATCTTCATTTTAATTGCATATAAAACAAAAGGTAATGCTTAGCCTAAAATGCAGGTATCATAGCAAAAATACTGAGAGTGGGGTTGACATTAATTATTGCACATGAGGAGCAGAGTGCAGATTCTGTCCCCTGTGCCTGTCAGATGTGAAAACTTGCTCCTATATATAGTCATTCAAATGGGCTTAGCATGCCCTTTTTTTTTATCATGACATTCATCCTAGTGGAATTTATTAATCTGTAGTACTGCCAGTTTATCTGACTCATATTAACTAAGCTTTCTTTCAGTCAAAAGAGCAGATAAGTAAGGCCGTCTGTCTTTGAGAATGGGTTTGTAGTCATTTAATTCAATTAACCATAACCAAGTCACTACCAAAATAGTGTTTCTAATTTCAGATGCCACACTCCAGGAAAAACACCTGTCCTTTAGACAGATTTACAGAATTACAGTACAGACCAGTGGGGCTGATGACGTGGCCTGAAGAGAAGGAGAAAGATAAAATTAATTAAAAAGATTTTTTCCTAGTCTAGAGAAAATCAGACTTGAGTGAAATATTCTAAGGTTACCTTATGAGACTGTTTCAAAGAGTAATCAGAATAATGCTTTCAGTGTTTATAGTGTTTAGGACAAGAAGTAACACCTTTAGGTGGCAAGGCTCAAACATGACTGATTGTCTAAGGATTGAGAGGGCTCTGACTCACTGAAATAGATTGTCTTGGGCTATTAAGAAAGTCTCTGCAAAAAACAAAAAAGTCTGAGAAACAGCTTTTTGTTAAACCTTTTGTGGACCAGATGAGTGAACTGCAGAACTTTCTGAGATCCTTTCTGAACCTATTTTTTAAACACTAGGATTAGAGTAGAGGTCTGATATGGAAACTTTAAATACCGAGAAGAAAATGTGCACAGTTATAGAAATAATAACATTCAAACAGCAAGAACTGGACGCATCAACTCTTTTATTTCAGTAAACATTAAAACCTTTTTATTTTAAATGAGTTTCACCCATAATTCATCTCCCACCAGAAAGAGTCTTTTTATTTGTTGAGAGAGCTAGAATCCTCTTGAAAAAACAGATGAGATTTGAACCTTAGCCAGAGATAAGAATCTAATTGTCAGATGGTGAATAAATGGAGAGGCAGTAGCCAAAAAGTTTTTAAAAAATATTATCTTAAGTTAGTTTGCTAAAGCTAATTGTATTTTAAATATTTTTTCAATCTATGTGGGCCTTTCTAGATCTTAAGAAAGTGCATTCTTGAGACATTGGGAGGTGTTGGACGGTTCAGAAGATGATGTAATTCATATACTTAGCGAAAGAATTAGTATCAGTGAGTAGGGAATTTTAGACAAAATTTAGCTGTTAGCACTAAATTTTATTCCCATCAACAATGAATTATTCTTACTGTCTCTGTGTCATCATGAAGTTCATTATGGCACAAAGAGCATTTTATAGATTACACCTACAATTTGTGGTGAAGTAAATGCAATATTAAGCTATGTTGCTTTCCTCTCTATAGTGTGGCAGTTTAGACTATACATTCCTTGAGAGAGAAATGGTGTTTCTTTACAGAACGCAAAATAAAATGGAAGAAGAACTGAAAATGCCCTGAGGTGGCTTTATAAAGCATTTTTAAGCCTCCAAAAAATAAAAAGAAATTAAATTAACTTCCTAATCTGTATCAGAAAAAGAGGGGTTGCAAGTACCAGTGTTTTTCCTGGAAAAATTAAGCTTATAAAATTCTGCTGTGGTGCATGTTCAGCACTATAATTATTATTATATTTATATTATTATTTATATATATTATTATTATTATTATTATAGTTATATTATAGTAGTAGTTGTTTTATAAGCATTATTAGTGTTATTGTTATTATTTTAAATTGAGCTTATTGTGTAAGTTGAAGAGAACCAAAGGGGCATTTTGACTCCTTAAACAAGGATGCCTGTGGAGAAAGGAAACTTGATTACCTGAGAATAACTGGAATTCTTTCAGATGTTTTATCCATAGTGATTCTGTTCCCTAACCTTCATTCCTTGCTGGTGTGAAGCTGAACCTGTATTACCTATATTAGTAAGGGACCTGAACGATGAGGCATCCTTTATCCCCTTGTTTTGGTGAGGGTATAAATGTCCATGAGACATGGATGGTTGGATCCTGTTGTCTGGATACTGATGGGCCTGATGTGGATAAGCATCTGATAAAAATAACTGTAATGTAAAAAGCTTTTTCATGCATATTTTTTCATGCTTCTGATAAATCGTAGTTAACACAAATTAAAAATATTTCCTTTAAGTTTTTTTTTTACGTGGGTGTAGAAAAGGAAGTCATCGCTTGAAAACAGCAGCAGAATAAACAGTAACTTTATTCTGTTTTCTAGAATGTTGCTATAGGCCAGTCTACATCACATGTAACAGTTTTGGCAAGCAGCCATCTGCTGCAGCAATAGCAAGATATTGGATTAGATTGCACATTCCTGATGTGCTCCCATTATTTTAATGGGTTTAATCTATTTGGGATGTTACTTATTCAGAAGAGTGTAACAAATGTAGCATCTCCTGAAGCCTGGCAGTCTTCCTAAGGAATAACCACCCTGAATGTGGGTTCTGCCTAATTCCAATGACATGGACAGAGTTGACAGCCTTCAAAAATGCCTGAAAGGATAATCTAGAATAGGGAGAATCTGCTGATGCCCAATTTACATTGTTGTGAAAGCAGAGAAGAAGGCAGAGGATTTCCAGAGCTGTAGTTTAATTTGATGTTGATTAGACAGAGGGTTTGAATTATCAGGCCTGATGCCAGAAAAACACCTGGGAAAACTTATTGGTATGAAAACACTTACCAACCTTCTGTGTGTACCTTCACAGAGCAACTTATACTGGGAATATTGAATTCTTTTCAAATTCTTACTGATCCCCTGATCTTGGCCATGTTATCTTGTGTTTTCATCAGCCCATCTCTCTCAACCAAAGGCAAATTCTGATGTGACATCTTCCCCATTATGGTTTCTTCCCCCGCCCCTCATTTAGCCTGAATCTTTGTTTTCATATCCAATGCATTATAACGAAATTTACACAATCTAATTTTCACTCATTTTTCAAAGGGATTTCACTATTTTTTACTGTGTTTTTCTCTGAGCTTGCTATTTTTCTCATGAATTTGCTCTCTTCATGATGACATAATCTGCCTTATCTACTCTCTAGTGCTTGCACAAGCTCTTAAGCTCAATTCAGGCTAAACACATTCTGGATGCATATAAAAATATATCACAGTAAGTTTATAACATTTACTTTCAGAGAAGCAGTAATGTTCCTTGAACTTTTATGAAATCTTCCTTTGTATAGTTAATTTCTGAATGAATGAATTAATTAATGAACCTTCCTGCATTTATTAGGTTCATACTAAGGATATGATCATCAATACCACTGAAAGTGCTGGAAGTTCAGGAAATTAAGTGCTAGTGAGTGAGATTTTTCTTCAGCAGTTTTTTAGTGTCATATATGACATGCTTGTACTGTTCCCTTTTTAGTCTCTGGGGATGCTGACAGGGCCAAAAACAACCCAAAAACTTAAATGTGAGGACAGAGATTTAGAAAGGAGGATTTCAGACACGATGGTGGTTCTGAGTGCAGCTCTTGCAGCAGTGTTGTGAAGATACACTGGTTAATATATCAACCTTTAATCCCCAAACAATGTTAAATAGCAGCCAGCTGCTGTCTGTCCTAGATATTTCAGCTGGAATTATCTGAACATCTCACCAGGAAATTCTAACATCTGGCTGGCTACTGTAATCGATGTTGATACAGTGGAGGAATTCTGGAGGACTAGAAAAAGCTACTATTATGTCAATATTTCAAATTATTAAATTGGATCATTAGGATAATTCTAAGTCAGAGGGAAAATAATAAAAAAGCTGATAGAGAATGAAACATGTAAATATGACTAATACTGATACAGATTTAGGGAAAAGACAGTTTGTCAAACATATTTGATTGCTTAAATGAGACCATAAGTTGGCAGATAATGGTAAAAGTTTGGATTGATATTCTGAGGCTTTTATAAGGCATTTTGATTTAGAAACCAGAATGACGTATAATCAATATGGTTCTCATTAAATGGATTAAAGACTAGCCAGGAGTTAGATCTCAAAATACCTCAGCAAAAGGGAATTATAACTGGTCAGCTGCATTTTGAGCATGGGTTCCTGCAAGAACTGGTTTTTGATGGTTTTTAATCCTCCCCCCAGCTTCAATTAGCATTATTTGAGCCATGTTCTAACAAAGGATGGCCTGGAGCTCTTGCCCCCCAGAAAGCAAGACGAGGTACTAAACAAACCCTGGCTGTCTGATCTGAGAGCACAGGGTTGGGAACAGGAGGAATTGCCATGAGTCCAAAACGAGAGCTGAACTCCTCAGGGCTGCTTCATGCTGAAGGCACCTAAATTCAGTGCATTCCCCAATTCCTCCTCAGGCATTCCACAAGCACACCACACCTACCTGGTATCCAGAAAAACCTTGATCATGACTCCTAACCCCACTGCTTGCCAATGCCCTAGGAGTGGTTTATTCAGTTTTCATGGTGTGCCCGATGCACAGCAACCAAGTTTGCTTCCTTCCTCTCTTTGTTGAGTTTTAAATCTTCTCTGCAAAAGGCACTTTTTCAGGACGTGGAGTAGCCTGCCCAGCCTCTTCAGAGAAACAGGAACTTGTGTTAGAGCTGCTCTCTGTGGGTAAAATAATCTGACCTGCTGCACCTGAAGTCCACAGGCTGTTATGTGAGCGGACTGGTGTCATGGACATCTTTTATGAAAAATCCTTTCCTTAAGATTTTTCTTTCTGAGAAGCTGAGAGGCCTCAGGAACAAAATGTAAACATTGATTATCTGTTGCAGTGGAATGCATCAAGTAGATCTTTGATTGGCCCAGATTGGCCCATGTTGGTTGTTTCTGTTTAATGGCAAATCACAGTCCAGCTGACTCGGACAGAGAGTCTGAGCCACAAACCTTTGTTATCATTCTTTCCTATTCTATTCTTAGCCAGCCTTCTGATGAAATCCTTTCTTCTATTCTTTTAGTATAGTTTTAATATAATATATATCATAAAATAACAAATCAAGCCTTCTGAAACACGGAGTCAGATCCTCGTCTCTTCCCTCATCCTAAGACCCCTGTGAACAGACTGGCATTAGCTCTCTTTGTTTTTTCTCTTTTGCTCTTTCAGAAGAAAGGAAGTATTTCTCCTCAGCATAAGCTGCAAACATCAGCTTTGTCAGCAGACAAACACCAGTTCCTGCCTTTCAGCTCTCCTGCAGCTCCAAGTTGCAGCACTCTCTGTGTAAAAAGCCAGGTCAAACACTCAGCCCTGGCCTTCAATAGCTGCTTGCTTGTTTTGCTCTGAACCCTGTCCTGAGGCCCTCTCTGCCCACACAGAGGGGACTAAATTCTGTGTTTGGAGTTCCAGCTGCTCCTGCAAGGTCTGCAGACACAAATCTTTATCTTCCAATAACCACCAAGAGCTGGCAAGAATAATAAACGAAGCTGAGAGCGGTCAAGTGTAGCCCTTACACCTAAAATTTGTTCTTAAAATTAATTTATAATCGGTTTCTTCCCATCCTGTTGCACTTTCTCCCCCCAGAAACTCTCTCCTCTGGTCAGCAGGGTGAGCAGTTCATTTTCTTTACTCATAGTACAGTTGCATGTGACTCTGGTAACACAAATACTGGTTGTTTCAGACTATTTAAGCAGAGATTAATCATTACATAGTACTTTGTATTGGGAGGCAGTGGAGGACAGGGGTCTGGAAATGCAATATACTGGAGGAAAGAAAGCCCTGTGATTGTCAGGAGTATGGCAATAACTGAACACTTTGTGTATGATGCAAGTGAGAAGCAAGCCATAAAAGGTCCTAAAAGTGAATTCGTGGTTATCTGATTGACTAGAAAATTATGACCAACTGGGAAGATAGGGCAAGGAAAAAGAAGGATAAAATGTTTTAGAAGACAATCTGTTTTTCAAGGCTGGAAAATATATTTTATTCTTGGTTACAGGTATTTAAATAGATACCTTTTAAAATTCCTTTAGCTATGAAAATTTAATGCATAATTATAAAGAATGGCTTAGCTGGAATAATGTAAATGATATTTCCACAGATGAATTCAAGCATAAACATTTTGAACCATATTCTCCATGCTTATGAAAATACATTCTCAAAGTAAAAAGGTTGCTAAGTAATTAAATATTTAAAAACTGTATCAGAAGTTAGAGTCAACGCAGTCTTCTGGAGTGAAAACATCAGGATGTGTTCCACACCTTTGGTTTTTTTTTTTTTCCTGTAAAAACCAAGTAAAAAGAAACTAGCAGTCCTTTAAATTGTTGTTATTCTGGCTTGAACACGTTTAGGAATAGAAGGCAAAGGCGGATCCTGGGCAGCATTTTGGAGCGCTGTGCTGCACCTGCCCAGCCCAGCCCTGCCCTTCAGCGCCTTTGGGCACACACCAGGTATGGCTGTGGCTGCAGGGTCATCCCCAGCCTGGGCTTCAGCTCTGGGATCACTCCATGAGGGAAGTGCAGGTGAAATCTCTGTAGCAGCGAGGTGAAAAAAATGAACATTTCCATTCGAGCCAGCTGCTCTCCAAGGCAATGTCTTCTTCCTGAATTGAAAAAAAAAAAGGTTTAAGATACCTCCAGTCACATTTTGCCTCTAAGATGAATAGGAATGGTCATTTCTGTGTTCTAGGAGTGATGTGTGAACCTCTTGGCATTATTTTGTAAGAAGGATAGGTAAGAACTTACACTAAGAAACTGATTTTAGAGAATTTGTTGCTCACAATTGCCATTGAAACCAGTTCTGTCAAATTGATTTAGATACACTTGTTATTTACTGTATCTTGTCTTGAAGTGCCAATCTAGATGGAAATGCTTTAAAAAATGACATTGTGAATTTTAGCCTTTTCTCCCTAGTATTTTCTTAATTACAACTACTGCTAGTCATTATTAATTGGCAATTATTAGAACTTTGTAAGGAGGATTTTTATTAGTTTATATATAAAAGTGAGCTCATCTGTGTAAAAGACATTATGCTAAAATTTGTTATCTCTAGAGCACATTATATTGAATATCTTTGAATTGAATTATATTAGATATCTTTAAATTAGAACTGAGGATATCATTCTGTCCATTTATTTCCACCCCTTACACATCCCTGGATTTGTGAAAAGGAACAGTGGAAGGAATTGCTCTTACCTAGGGAAAAAGGAATAAACGCATCTTTCTTGACAAACTGCCCATTACTGTCCAAAAACCTCTCAGGAAAAAACACTTCTGGATTGCTCCAGTATTTTTCATCAAAGTGAACAGAGTAGAGGTTGGTAATGACTGTGGTGCCTCCAGGAATGGTGTACCCACGCACAACAGTGTCTTTGGAAGTTGCATGGAAAATCCCCAGTGGGACTATGTTACAGAACCTCAGCACCTCGTGCAGAACAGCCTCAGTGTAGGGCATCTTGCACTTCTCCTCCAAGGTGGGCATTTTGTTCGGGCCAACAACAAGATCAATTTCTTTCTGAACTTGCCCTGTTAGGAATAAAAACTGAGGTTTATTCTGTCATAGCCTTTACATTTTAATTTAAGCTAAAGTATTTGTGTATATACATACATTTTAAAAGGATACTGAGAAATTATATACCTTATACAAAAACCAGTAGCTTACAGGCTTTTAAATTTAGACTCTATATTCCTTCCTATCCATGGTTAGTGCTATTATCTCCATTCTGAAACAATGGTGAAAATGATATTAGAGTGATATTTTTTGGTCAAAGTACGAGCAGTAACTTCCCAAGTTATCTGGGCCTCTCTGCTTCCAAATCCTGGAAGCCCCAGCTGTGCCAAGCACTGCTAAGGGCTTGGCAGGAAAAGTGAAGTGGAGGCAGTGAAACCAGAAATGTGACTCTTCACTTCTGGAATCCAAACTTCTCCTCACAGGGTCTGGGCTAACACTCAGGCACCTTACTTGCTGTCTTACTTCACAATGACTGTAGCACATTTTAAAATGCCATTTCTGTTCTTCCTAAAGTACAAGTATTCCTGTCTCTCATATGTAAATCTATTGTGAACTGGGGAACATAAGATAAAAAGCATTGTACCTAAATTGTTACTACAACCTGATTTACATTTTTGCTGACACCTGTACATTTTTAATTTAGCTTATTACTTTCATATTTAATTACATTTTCTTATTATTTATTAATACATAGATTAGTATATCTGCCAACAACAGATCATGCATCACAATGCTAAATCTAAATATATTAGAAATACTTAAAAGTACTAAAGCTTCATAAAAGCGTATTCACAAAATAATATGTTAAAATTTTATCATTACATTTGACTTTTGATATCCTATTTGCAATTAAAACAAGCTTTCTACCTCTGTCCATAATATATTTAGTAAATGACAGAATAGAATAGTATATACAAAGCTTTTTTTCAGTGATGATTATGGATCAATGCACCACTTTGAAAAGCATTTTAAATTCGCAATAGGAAAGTGAATCATTTCCTCAAAATGTCAAAATTCTTACCTTGAATGTTTGGATAAAGAGCCATAAATAACACTGCCCATCTTAAAACATTTGTTGTGGTTTCTGTCCCAGCTATGATGAGTTCTCCAACGGAGAAAATTAAATTTTCTCTTGAATATGTAGATTCTGGGTCGTTTCCATTGGAATCCATCTCATCTAAATATGCATCTACGAAATGTCGAGGTGACTGAGGCTTCCTATTTTCAGAGACACGTTCAATAAGCTCATGAAGAAACTCATAGACTTCAGCTGCATTTTTGAACAGCTGCTGGTGTTTCCCAAATGGCAAGATACCAATCCAAGGAAAAGCATTATATAAAAATACAGAAGCACTAGCAGCTAATTCAATGTTTTCACTAAAAATCTCAATCATGTGCTGAAATTCTGTATCTTCGTATGTGAAACGTTCTCCAAAAATAATCAAATTAGTAATGTTTGAAACAGCATTTGTTATCAAGTGCTTAAGATCAAAGGGTCTGCCTTTGTATGTATCAATGGCCTCAAGAAAAAACAGAGATTCTTCTGAAATTTTGTGTTCAAAGGACTTTTGACCATATCCAAAAACTCGAAAGGTATTTACAGCTAATTTGCGGTGTTCTGTCCATCCTCTGCCATATTTACTGTTCAGTAAGCCTGAAAAAATATTTTGACACAGTATTTTATGCAATGCTTTATTTTTCTTCCCCCATAAGATAATAAAATTATTCAACAAGACAAAAAAGGAGACAAAATATTTTTGATGTCCTGCCATGGAGCATAGTCCACGAGTGACAATAATATCTTTAAGGAAGCATCAAGAATTTTATGAAAGGACATAAAGTAGGGAAAATGGCTAAAGCAGATGCTTCATGTCATCTCTGGGACAAAATTTACATTTTTATACAAAAGACATTAGCACTCACCCCCCATGTTTGTCAGTTTCTTGAACAAGGGAAGAGACGGCCTGTCTGCAAAAATTTCACTTTGATGGACAAGGCACTCCTTCACCGCATCGTAGCCATTCAGCACCACGGCAGATATTCCCCCGAGGTCAAGGCTGAAGATCTTTTTTGGCAGGGGGGGTGGTAAAAAAAAGGAATAAAACGTGTCAAATGCTATTACAACCCAGTCTGGAACAAGGAATGAAAAAGTGAAACCACGCTAAACGTCAGTGTGAAATGCAGAGTTGAATAGCCTTCAGCAGGGCACACAGGTGGCCAGGGTGGGACAGCTGTAGCATTATTACACAGGAGAGTCTGTGGTAAGCTCATTTGCTTTGTTAAAAGATTAAAATTAGTTAGCCCACACTACATTCTGTGCTTTGCTGTGCACCTAAAGAAACCAGCCCTCCAAATTAAGGGCTGGGGACACCTTCATGTAGTCCCTGGAGAGGAGTGAGAGCCAAGGCGACAGCCAACAACAGAGAGCAGAGCCCAGCTAGGCCCAGTGTCCTTTTCCACAAGTGGTTAGCACAAGGTGCTTTGGAGAAAGGTACAATACAGCAACATAGAGAATAAAAAAATTTTAAATCTGAATTTACATTTTAAAAAATAAAACTGAACCTAAACTTAAGATTGAATCCTTAGATCCCTTTCCATTCATTCTCGCAGCATTAGAAATCTGCATCTTTAACAATACAAATATTTTCAATTTTTCTCCATGTCAGAGCTGATGGCCTCCACAGTGTGAAATTGTGTTAGCGTAATTATACATTCTGTGACAATTGGGTTGTCACCCACAGGGTTGTCAGGCACTGGAACAGGCTGCCTGGGGAAGTGGTGGAGTCGTCACTCCTGGAGGCATTTAAAAGCTGTATAGATGTGGCATTTGGGGACAAGGTTTAGTGGCAGACTTGGCAGTGCTGGGTTATCAGTTGGACACAATGATCTTGGTCTTTTCCAACCTTAACGATTCTATGAGTCTATTTTGGTATTTTCACTGTTATAATGGCTGTTCTTTTTTACGTGTCAAGAAGACACTCCCAGTATATTTCTGCAAACCATCTGTGAGTTTTGTATACTTTGGTCTAACTTACTGACCTTTATTCCTATATAATATATGATTTTTTTTTTAAACCCTTTGATTGTATTTTTCCAGATATATAAAATACTAATACTAATATGCTGTTTCCCTCAAATTCTGTGGGATTCTTTCTGAGAGCAGATGACTAAAACTCTATACAGCGTTCCAGGCAAGTAGAAGTCTTGCTTTATTCGACAGCACATTTCCTTCCTATTTCCATTCCACTTGTCCCAGTACTTTGCTTGAAGAACATTTACTTTTTTTTTTTTTTTTAATTACCAAAATACCCGTTAAATCCAGTTGGGAGTTAAATTTTATGAAGCTTGTAAGAGGAGGTTGGCTGCTTAAGATTGGCCGATGGAAAGAAACGCTCTATATAGAAGAAAGTAAAAAAGGGAGAAACAAAATAAAAAGGAAAAGGAAAAAGATTAGTTTTTAAAGAGTTAGGCGGAAGGGCTGTGAGTATCGCAGATACCGCGCTGAAGGTACTGCGAGGCGCGGTTCTGCCGGAGCCCTGCGCTCCCGCTCCCGCTCCGCCGGGGCGCTCCGCCCGCCGCATCCGCCGCGCCGGGCGGCAGCTCCCGGCTGGCTCCCGTCCGTGCCGGGGCAGCTCCCGGCTGGCTCCCGTCCGTGCCGGGGCAGCTCCCGGCTGGCTCCCGTCCGTGCCGGGGCAGCTCCCGGCTGGCTCCCGTCCGTGCCGGGGCAGCTCCCGGCTGGCTCCCGTCCGTGCCGGGGCAGCTCCCGGCTGGCTCCCGTCCGTGCCGGGGCAGCTCCCGGCTGGCTCCCGTCCGTGCCGGGGCAGCTCCCGGCTCCCCGAGCGCGGGCCGGCCCTCCCCGCTCCCGCGGGCCCCGGGGCGGCGGTACCTGCCCGTGGATGAGGCTCTGCCGCCGCAGGTAGACGTGCGGCTGCTCGGCGCCCAGCGCGGGGATGTTGCCGAGCAGCGGCAGCCCCGCGGGGCCGGGCGGGAAGCCGGGCGGCCGCCGCTGCTTCAGCAGCTGCCGCACCACCAGCGCCAGCAGCAGCGCCAGCGCCGCCGCCAGCGCCAGCAGCCAGGAGCCGCCGCCCGCTGGGGCTGCCGCTGCCGCTGCCGCCGCGCCCGGGCGCGCCCCCGGCTCCGCCGCCACCCGCATCGGCCCCGCCGCCGCCGCTTCCTCCTCTCGGCCCGGTCCCGCCGCCCAGCATTGGCCCAAGGAGGCTCCGCCCGCCGCGTCAGGAGAGCTTCTTTTTCTTTTTTTTTTTTTTTTTTTTTTTTTTTTCCTTTCTGCCCCGGAGCAATGCCGAGTTGGTCCCTCGGGCTCTGCGCAGCGCTGGAACGCTCCGCACGCCGACCGAGGCAGCTGCGGGGACGGAGCGGCGGCTCTCTGCTCCTGGTTAGGAGATTCCGCTCCTCTCTGGAACCTCACACGCACGGTTTGGAGACGTGTTTCCCAGACACGCTTCGGGCTCGGGGAGCCTCGGGCCGGTGAAGCCCGCCGGGATTCCCTCCGGCAGATGCACCGTGCGGGTTTGTGGCAGCTCCAGGTGCGATGCCCGTGATCCCCGAGCTGCGCAGCCTGGCCAGGGCTCCCTGACCCGCCGGACAGCATCAGGAAAGGGGCCCTGCCCTCGCACGTGTGAATGTCCCCGGCCCGTGGGACCAGGCAGCACGGAGATCGCACATTTAATGTGCATAGGCTGTTGTTATTTAGTGGGATGCTGGCTCAGGAGCGAGGGCTTGAGCTGCAGAAGAGGCCAGGATCGGTAAGGCAGAGGTCAGAGAGCCGTGTTGCTGTGCCATGTGGCATTCTTAGCAAGACACTTCATAAACAAACCCAGATTTGTTTCCATGCATGCTGGTTTTGTTAATACGTTACTACTGTTTTACAATCAATTTTAGGAATAACAGAAGTGTTCCTGGCCCATTACAATTTCTGTGCCACGTGTTTCTAACTTGAGATGTCTTGTTGAATTCATCTTAATAGCTATACATAGATTTTTAAGAACATTGATAAGATCTAAACAGATGACAAAATTATGGTGATGGAGCTCATTAATAACCTGTGTCAATGCCACCATCCTGTATAAAAATCTTACCAAGTTTGTCAGAATACAGAAGAAATAATAATAAATAAGTGGCTTCAGCCCTGCTGGAGGTTTATTTTTTTCATTCTTCTTCCAAGTTATTTCTTCATCCTTTATTTCAGCGTGATACTGACTGGTGTCTTAATTATTTGGGTCATAACTGCAGAAAATACCAGTATTTGCAATGTCAGTGCCTAAAGAATTCTCACCAAAGATTCAGGACCTCAGCTTGGCTCCAGTCAGAGGAAGAATTGCCAAGGAGTCAAGTAAGGTGTGCACATGCTTAAGTATCTGAGAGAATGTAGGAAGAGGTACTATTACTTTGATTTATTTTTGCAGCTAATCTTCAATGCTCTGTTATTTAAATTTTTAATACCCAAAGTCTTAGATGATCATGATTTCCATCTGTGTAAGAAAAGAAAGGTAATTAACAGTTTTGGCAGCAAGCATTTTGAAGGGGGGAAAAGGGAAAAAAATTGTACAGGAAGGACCCAAGAAGAGGGGAAAAAAGATACAGAAGAAAAGTCCAAATATTTGACCTAAAAAGGAAGGAATAGATTTGTAGTGGGGGGAAAGCCAACAATATTTGACAATTATCCTCAAGCAGAGGAGAGAACACTCAAAACTGACCTTCCCAGAGTGTTTGAGCTGTGGGGATGGAGAAGAGACAGTGATGTTCACCACTGTAACAGAGGAAGGGAAACTGAAGAGCATGATTGCAGAAAAGTAAAATCCATTTTGGTCAAGCCAAATGGATAAAAGATAGTGAGTCAACCAAGAATAAAGGTCTGAGAACCTCTAAAAGATGTGTGATTAAATGGAGGTAAAAAGCAGCAGCAGTATGGACAAAGATGACTGAAACTTGTCAAAAGTAAGTGATAAATAAACCCTTGTAGACAGATGAAATCACTTAAGGATGCAGGTTTAGGGATGCAAGACTCCAATTGCTGTCCAAGCACAGGATTCCTTGCCAGTTTCTGATTGATCTTTTTATTTTTGAATTTTTTTTTTCATTCATTCATTCCTTCAGAAATGTGTGGGCAGCTTATGCTGAATTGCTTCTTTGGGAAAGTTTTACTCATCTTAATCATGGATGATCAAATGAGAAAACTTATAGGATGAATAAAGGTTTTTTTATTTCAATTATAAAAATGATGGCTGAGTAAAGAAACCCATTAAATCATGTATCTTTATTAAATTCTAAAACATTCTAGTCATCAAGTTTTACAATTACTTTGCACTGGAAATTCTGTAAGCAGAAGTTGGAGTAACAGGAAATGATTGTGTTCCTGTCTTCTCAGGAAAATCAGAAAGCAATTGTTTGGCTTTGTATTCTTTGACTACACATACTTATATACTTTTGAAGAAATATGCTGCCAGGTGTGGCTGTTCTCTGAGTATTAATGTTAAGATCTTGATGATAACTCTGGGGAGAAAAATTAAGTTTTTTCCAAGTTGCATTAAAAATCTCACAAACTTGTACTTAGCTAAGACTTTGAAACAGGCTCTGGTTTTCTTATTCTTCAGAGTTGACATTGTAGCTGGAAAACAAGGTAAATCTTGATAAGGTTAAAGTGTTTTCCATTCCTATAGTAATGTCTCTTGTTCAGTGAAATCATGACATGGTTTATAAAGTGCAGGAAAATGACTTTATAGACAGATGTGTAAAGGTTTTGCTCCCTGACTTTGGTGGTGGACTGGGGGAAAGAGAGAGATCTTTACAGATGTATGTGAAACAGGCATGCTTGTCATGAGAGAAATTCGTTTCACAAGCCCACTGACAAGTTTCGGCTAATGGGCAGATGTTATCTGTTACACTCACAGAGTTCTTCTTGGCCTATGTCATCACAGAGAATGATCAACTTCCATGTCACAGTTACCTCCTGAGCCAAGCCTGTAGTGATGCTGGTGCTTTACAGATTATCTACAACAGGAGAACACATCGGATGTTTTCCCTTGTGAATTTGGTGATTAATTGCTGAGAAAATCCCACCTTTTCCTTCGGTCACATCCTTTTCTTTCACCACAGTCCTACTCTGCCTAAACATTTCATGTCTGTCAAGCAGACTCAGAAGGCTGGAGACTGGCTTAACTTGAGAAAGAATTTTGGCACGTTGTATTTTCTGCTTCTTTCAGAGTATACTTAGGTCAATTCTATGCATAAATTTAGAAATTCATCTTTTTAATTGATGGTCTCATATGACTATGGGTTCCGAGAAACTCTGCTGAAAGGAGATTAGCAAATATTATGTTGTAATAGCCTTTGCCTTCACGTGTTATTTACCAGCACTGAAAGGAGAGAGATCTTCTTCAGCCCCAAATTTCACTGGAGGCAGAGGCTCAATCAGTGCTGTAGGACCTAACAATGTCAGCACAACTGCATAGCTCTGGGAGGGACTGAGGAAAACTCTCAGTTACCCTGTGGCTTCCTCAGACCTCAGTACTGGCAAGACAACGGATGAAATGATGACGGGGGAGTTCCACTCTTCCAACATCCTGTAAACAACAAGCAAGGATTAATTTGAGGGCTTGAGAAACAGTTTCTCATGTTATTTTCGCTGACGTGCTCTGGCAATTTATAAGATAGTATCACAGTACTTGTGCAAGCAATGAAATCAAAGTTTTATAACCATGCTGTTGTTTAACACGATTAGTTTTCTGTTCTGAGGTTGTTTTTTCAGCTCTCATTTTACCTGCAGCATACAGAAAAATGGAGTGCAAGTGGGTGCTGATCTTGAAACACTTTTGGGGTTTTCCTCCGTAGTGCATCCCCTCAGTGCTGCCCTGGTGATGCTGCAAGTCTGACCCTGCCTCTGCTGAGTGTGAGGGGCTCTCCTCAGCCTCTGGAGGTGTGGCTTGGGACAGAAGTGGGATTGTGCCAGCTGTCAGAGGGAGGGAATGTGTTTCCAGGTGGCAGGAGAGGGCTGGAGGGACTGCTGGGAGGCTGAGCTGGGCTAGGGCAGGACAGAAGGTGACAAAGCCAGAGCAAAAGTCCCTGTGCTCTGCCCCTGCTGCCTGGCCAGGCAAACCTCAGGGCGGGACAGAGTGGCCCAGTCTGGTGTAAAGGATTATTCCAAACTGGATTTTGAATATATCCAGGAAGATTGTTGCCACAGAACCTACAGAACATTTTGGGGTTTTTGTGTGATATGAAGATTTCAAGGAGATTAAAGCAATGCAACCCTGATCTTCTGTTTAAAATGTCTTTTATAAATCAGTCTTGGAGCTTTTCTAAGGCATTTTGGAGGAAAATTTGCTTCCAGAGTGATTCATAGATTTTTCACTAATTAGCTCAACAGCAGTTCCACTTTCTCAAAGGCAGGCACCGAAGCAGCCTAAATCCAGATTTAATGTCCATTAAAAAGGAAATGCTTTAGTGTTGGGATTTATATCAGCGTTCTGGTTTTCAGGAAAGTACTGCATTTTTATAAAAGGGAAGCTCTTTTTTTTGGGCCAAATTCAAACCCAGCCACAAGATAGATTGGTACAATATTATTTATGTGGATAAGCTTGATGTAAGTTTATGCTAAATCTGAATATGGTTTTTCAGAGACTATGGAGCAGGATTGGGGAAATAATTTGACCAATTAGGGATGTAAGTTTTGCAAAACCAAATGCCTACAAAAGTGATAGTGTTGCTTTCAGAGTTTAAGCCATTCTCCAGCTGTTCAAATTATGGTATCACAGAAATTGGAGGAGAAAGATATGAAGAGAACAAATGTAATGGATTATGTTCCTTTCCCAGAGCATCTCACCTATATACGTCACTCCTGACAGATGCTGGAGTAACATGCCATGAAATCCTCCACTGAAAGAGGTTTCAGTGCCATAACTGAAATGCAACTTATTCTTGCCTGTCATTAATCTCAGCTGTAGAAAGCTTTTCTCAAGTGTGGTGTCTCCTTTGTTGCCCTTCAAGACTATATATATATATGTATATAATATAGTGCCAGATTGCAGATTGTTATTGTTTCAGGACAAGTATTTATATTTTTGTGATCACCTTTCTCCATAGTCTTTCCTCCTGTTACGTTTCCCTGGTCTTTGAGCTTGTTTCCCCAAATCCTTATATGGGATCTCTGATAATCCCTACTGGCATTTTTTCTGGACTTTCTCCAATTTGCCCAAGTCTTTTTGGTCTAGATCTTATCAGCAGAAAGTAGAGTGTAAGGATTCCCTCCCAGGCCTCAAACACGATACTCCTGCTGACACAGAGCTTGCTTTTACAGCAGCATAACCCCATCAACTCTGGCTTAGCTTATTTCATTTTCTGCAGAATGGGTTACCATGAAATGTTAGAAAGTTAGCGCTGCTCACCTTGCCCCAGGGGGCTTGTAGAGCCTTCCTAAGGAGCAGTGCTTGCTGGCTGTTCATGAGATGGGATCCTGGATCAGAAAGGGCAGGCACCCACCAAGAACCCATGGAAGCAGCTCCCCAGGTTCTCCTTGTAAGGAGAGAGCATGTGATTTTCATAGCTGGCTTTATCATTGTCCTTACCTGAAAAATCTTGCTTTGTTGTTATAAAGAACAAACGTAGAGAGAGCAGAGACCTGAATCACACTCACCTCCCTCATGGGGAGCTGACTGTGTGTGTGGACCATGCCATCATCACTGCCTCCCCTTTCATTTTTGTAGGGTCCACTTTTCTGTGATATGAACCAATGGTGGGAATGAAGATTTTACCTGTGCAGCTCACAGTCTTATCTTTCTTGAAGAATTACATTTTAGTATTGAACAAAAATTGCACCGTAATATATAAATGTGGTATTTTTGCTTACCAGCGTGCCATCTACTACCATTTAAGATCTTCAATACAGTATCTGTGGCTTCTCAATATAATGGCAATATTTAAGGTAGAAAAAATGGTCACTCTTTTAAATGTATTGGTTAAATGATATCAAAGAGTATAATATTGTTGAAGTTGCATTTAGTGTAGAGAAAGTCACTAAAAATAGGTCAGATTTTTCATATTATCTACAAATTAAAACAAATTTATTTGAAAATGAAATTCCTTTTACTTGGAGCCTGGGGGTTAGATAATCTGATTTCTTGAAATAAATGAATAAATAAAAATACTGTCATTCTGTGGCTTTTTATTTAATCTGCTTTGAATCTATACCCAACACTGAAAAAGGCAGAACAAGTCCCTTGGAACAGATTGTTTCAGTAAATGTCTCACTTTCTCAGTGCAGTGCTGCAAAGTACCCCTCTCTGCTAGAATTTCCATGAACATTTAACCTCTAGTTTTGGATTTATCGAGCAACAGAAGAAGGTGATCCCGTGAAAATCCTGCCTCTTTTTTTTTTACAGCTTCGAAAATAGCCAAACTAACTGGTCAACTGCCCTTCTTCTCCATCTCCTGTAGGAGAGGGATTTGCAAAAAGAAAATACGTTTGGGGAGAGCAGATGACACACAGCTAAGGGGGAGGGGGGGAGCAGGACCAGCGTTCCAGCTGGGAGTCCCTCCATTAGCGCTGGCAAGGCGCAGCCGGAGCGCCTGCCAACATCCAAGTGCTACATCATCCCTGCGTGCACAGGAGTGGATCTATTGGCATCCCTACCTGTGGGTTTAAATTTACACTCCTTCCTGTGAAAGCTTAAAGTGGAAATGTTGGCACCTGAAACCCTGTAAGCACCGGCTCCAGCCCCGGACCGAGCCACCCTGGCAGCAGGGGAAGAAGGGCTTGAACTGAGTGCGCTCAGCCACGAGGCAAAATTTAGCTTTTGCCTCCCAGAAGGAGGAAAATGAAATATGCTTTTACAACAGAATCGTCTGGAATTTTATCGTTTTAACTCTAATCCCGGGAATATTCTATGTGGGCAAGGAATAAATAATTCCCCAGAGGAAATGGGAACAATTTGCTGTTAGCATAGGAAGAGAAAAGAAAGAGTGGAGTTAGAGAGAAATATCAGACTGGCAGCCCAGTCATTTAAATTCCTGCACTTTATTTCCGTTGGTGTAAATGTATAAATCATATTCAAACAGCAAAGCCGAGCCATTCCTTTACGTGCTGCCTAATGTTTGTAAACGCATCCTCAGAAAAAACTACCTTAAAACCAGACCAGGAGTCGTGAAAACGGAAGAGATTTTAAATCAAATACTTAGACTCCTTCTCCCGGGGGATTCCCGTGGTGACCATACGTGAGAGGGAGCTGCTGTTTAAAACGAACTTTCAAATTTGGCAGAGCGGGGGGGAAGGAGAAAACCTTCCGGGGAGCATCTGCTTTGCCACCCCCTCGAGGGATGCTGCTCGTGAAGGGCTACGAAGATGTGTTGGGGAAAAGGGGAATCAACCCAAAAAAACCCCAAAAAAACACAAAAACCAAAAAACCCAAAAGTTGTTTGGGTTGTCACTTGGGAAAAAGCAGAACTCAGACCCCAAGAACCGAGAGGGTTTTTAGTTGTGGTTCTGCCAAACGAGGGTGGCGGAGCGGCGCAGCGCCCGCCCCCGCGCCGGGAGGGGCCGGGGCCGGGGCGCCCCGAGAGGCGGCGGCGGCGGCGGCGGCCGCGGCGGTCCCAGCCCGGACGGCAGCCGCTGGCCAGGGCTTTCTGTGGGCTCGTGGGGCTTCTCTAAACTTCCCAGCTAAATCTCACCAACAGAACATCACCCGCCCCGCGGCCCTCCCCAGATTTATCCATCCCCCGGTGGACACACGGCTCCTGCCGCCGGCAGTGACCCGGCCATCGGCGGCTGCAAAAACACAAACGAGGAGGAGCCGCTGGGATGTTCCCAGGAGCGCTCCCCATCCATAGGAGCGGCGAAACGCGCCATCCATGCAGCCGCGCCGCTCACCTGCGCAGTCAGTGCGCGCAGTGTGCGCGGGGCTCTGCTGGCCGCGGTGTCACCGCCGGGGACGGCGACAGCGACACGGGCGTCTCCTCCCAGCGCTGCCGCCGGCGGTGCCCGCGGCGCCGGGAGCCGAGGAGCGATGCCGGGGAGCGAGGGCGGAGCGGGGGCATTCCTGGGACGGTCGGGGGACCCTGCGCGTCCCCGCCCGCCGGGCAGCCCGTGAGCGGCGGGGCTGCCGTGCTCGGCAAATACCCAGCGCCTTCGGGCGGGCAGGACAGGCGCTCCCG
The DNA here is from genome assembly GCA_024865655.1 of Emberiza elegans. NCBI lineage: Eukaryota > Metazoa > Chordata > Aves > Passeriformes > Fringillidae > Emberiza > Emberiza elegans. Next base: position 3,730,712 of record JALJVW010000139.1, read on the forward strand.
GTGCCTCGGGGCGCGGTGGGAGCGCTCCGTGCGCCCAGGCGCTGCGGAGCATCTCCCGGGCCGCTTCTGCCCCTGCCCGCGCCCGCTGCGGGCGGCAGCGCGGCTGTGCCCCCCCCGTGTCGAGTGTCCCCCGCCGGTGCGGCTGGGCAAACACCCGCCCGGGCAAACATCCTGAGCGGGCAGGTGCTGCCGTGGCAGAGGCTCCTGGGCGGGTGATGCATGGGCGGCACGCAGCTGCCCGGTAATCCCCGCCGGGCAGCGCGGGGGCCAGCCCCCCTTCCCGGGCGCCTCTTCCGTGCGCGGAACGGCGCTGCACCTGCACCTGCACCTGCACCTGCCCTGAAGTTGTGATGGAGATGCTGGTGATGCTGGTGATGCTGATAGTTTCCTCTCGGAGGAAACTCGGCCCCGGTCCAGGGAGCGGTGCGGGCGCCCGGCAGGGCAGAGCACGGAGCCGCTCGCTGCCGCCACGGGGATGCTCGCAGGTGTCACTTGTCCCCTGCCCCGGTGAGGAGCGGCGGGTGCCGCCGCCAGCGCTCCCTCCTCTGCCGAGGAGCTGCCCCGGCGTGCTCCCCTCGGGCAGCGACCGGCGCTGCCGCCCGCCGGTGCGGGATGCTCTCGGGGCCCCGGGAGAGCGTCGGGAGCGCCCGGGCTGCGCGCCGGAGCCGCGGCGGCGGCCGGGGCAGGGCGGGAATTCCCGGGGAGGGCGGGAGGGAGCGGCCCCGCTCTGCAATGCGGTCCCGCTGCTGCAGAGGTCGCCACGCGTGAGCGGTGCAGCGGGAGCGCCCCCCCCGCCCCGCCCTGCGCAGCGCCCCGGCCGCGCCGCGATTTTTGTGAATGGGACCCGCACGGAGCGGGCCATGACGTCACCGCCCGGCCCGATTGGCGCCCAATGGAGGAGCGGGCCCCGTCGGGCGGCCGGCGCGGTGATTGGCTGGCGGGCGCGCGCGGGCGCCCACGCGGGCGGCGGCGGCGGCAGGTATAAAGGGGCGGCGGGCGGTGCGGGACCCCGCGGATCGGCGGCGACACCGGCACCGGCACCGGCAGCGGCAGCGCGCCCCTCCTGCTCCGCTCCCAACCCCGGTAAGCGCCGCGCCGTGCTGTGCTGTGCCCGCCGCGGGTCCTGCGCGGGGCGGGTCGCGGCAGCCCCGCGGCTCTGCCGGGGCTGTGGCACCGCCGCTCACCGCTCGTGTGCGCGGGGCAGCCAGAGCCGAGCCGGGGGGGACAGACCTTCCCCGCTCGGTCGCTCCCTCGACGTGGCGTGTCCGGCCAGGACAAAGTGCTGCGGTAAAGGTCACGGCCGGCGCGCCCCCGGGAGCCGCGGGAAGAGGGGCGTCCTTTGGAAGTGGGGTTATGGTTCCCGTCGCGTACCGGGAGCTGGCAAAAATGAGGATGATGTGGTTGGTGGTTGTGATGCGCTCCTTGGAGTGCAGGACACTGATGTTGTGAGAGAGGTGTGTCTCAAATCTTCAGGAATAGATATTTTTACGGTTTTTGTACTTATGACAATTTTTAACTTACCCTGTTCTCTGGTTTCAGAGTAGAAGAGTTTATTGAAATTAAACTACTTAATTCTTAGTGTAATCTGAACTGGGGTGTTAGTGTGCTGGCTGGCAAGAAGCAAGCAGCTTCAGGTAAAGTGCTAACAAGGGCACTTGGTTCTCAAAAATGTTAAACGCTTATGGTTTTTCCTTGTGATGTGTGTCTGTCCACGTCGGGCACACTGTCTGTGACACTGTGTGCAGTAGTCAGAGGAACATATTTCCTTCCAGTTTGAGGAAAACTGCTCTAAGTTGAATGCAAATAGCTGCAGGTCTGAAAAGCCACATTTTTCTGCCCTGTAATAGAGCCAGGCTATAATAAAATTTTGAGAAAACTAAAGCACAATAGCAATAATGGCAATAAACAAAAAGGTGAATTCAAAATATAAAGCGGTTCATATTTGTGCTACTTGTGGCTGGGAAGCAATGACCTCTTTAGTGGAACTTGCAGGATTGAGAGGGTTGGAAAACAGCCATTGCTTGATGTACCTCTTTGTTGTAGAGAGGAAATCATGGTTATGCTGAAGATTTCATCTTTCCTTGCTGTTTATGCCTTGGTTGTGTGCCAGATGGACAGCTTCCAGGCAGCCCCAGTCAGGTAAGAAGCTGGTCCTGTTGCTGAGTGCTCTGTCTGAATGGGAGGAAAATGCTTAATATTCCTGAGAGGTCCAGGAGGGAAGCAGACCACAGTGAAGGAGAAAGGTGGATGCTTTTTGTGGTCTGGGGCGTTTTGATTCCATCTTTAAACCTCCCGACGCTGCGCGTGAGGAGAGCGCGTCGGGGCTCGCACATTCGCAGCCTGAAAGGCACTGTCAATGACACGCAGCCTGCCAAACCCCTCTCCCTGCAGCAGCCTGGGCTTTACTCACCCTGTTTCCCTTGCCTCTGCCCAGACCTGGCTTGGAGTCCCTCACGGACCGAGTGGCTCTCAGTGATTACGAAGCCCGGCGGTTATTAAACGCGCTGGTGAAAGAGTTCGTACAGATGACAGCAGAGGAGCTGGAGCAAGCCTCCGAGGGGAACAGGTAAGGACTGCAGCCCTGGGCAGCAGAAAAGCAATGTGGGAGTGTTATGTTTGGTATTTAGCAAAAGCCATTTGGGCAGACCCTCTGCAGGTCAAGGTCTTTTTTGTGTTCTTGGGGTTATGGCTAACTGGTAGAGGATGGTACTGCAGAGACATCCTGGTGTTGGTGTCAAGAGAATGACTTCCACCTGGTTAACCTGCCTCTGTCTCTTACTTCTGAAAGTGGAGGGCGATTTGAGCTTGAATGAGTAGGTTGTGTTTAAATATGGCAGCACAAGGTATGTCTTCCCAGTGGGAGTGTTAGGGCATTCCTCAGTCACTCTTGGATTCTCTGTCGTGCAAGTGCATGCTGTTGTAAGGCATGGAAAGTCCCTGGCAGGAGGGATGTGTTCCTCCTGATGCACGCAGCAGCGCCACTCTCCCTGGGACCCAAGGCATGCAGGAGCACTTGCATTATCCTAACAGGATTTGCATTGCAATGCATGGGGATGGATGAGACACTGAGCAGCATGCGGGATGTGGGGGAAGTTCAGCTTCCTGACCTCTGACTGTATGAGCATCCAAAAGGCTAATGGACTTGCTTGTCAACAAAATTGGATTCATTAACAAATGGTGTTTTCCTTCTGACTGCTTTTGTATGGACTTGCCTTGCATGGAATGTGATGTGGAGGGTTTGGATTTATTTTGAATGAATGTTTAAGTCTCCTAGCAGTAGATCTTTAACGCGGGGAAGAAATGCATGAATGTGCCTGCTTGAGGTTACTCTTCCTTTGGGCATGTTTTTATTTTCTTTCCCCCCTGCAGCCTGGATAAGCCCATTTCCAAACGCTGTGCCAGTCTGAGTACTTGTGTGCTGGGCAAACTGTCTCAAGAATTGCACAAATTGCAAACTTACCCTCGCACTGACGTCGGGGCTGGAACTCCTGGCAAGAAGCGGAATGTGCTGAGTGACCTGGAACATGAACGCTATGCAAACTATGGGGAGCCCCTGGGAAACAACTAGACATGCTTATTTCTCCCCCTTTCCCTTTTTTAACCTGGTGCATGTGGATATAACTTTGATTGCTAACTTTGCTGTGTTCTTTTGATTCTGTTTTCGACAGAGAATGTTTGAGATGGACCTAATGTTAGGAAGACCAAGAATATAATATGCATATCAAACTAGGGGAAAAAAAATAAATAAAAATGATCAGCACTGCCTTGACATTCCAAATGATTTTCTTAGACATTGATTAAAAAAAAAACTCTAAAAAAGGTTCTTCATTTCTGGCTGCTAAATGTTCAAGTAGTTTCTTTCTTTTGTGCTTACCCATGCACTTGTTCAATAAACCTATTTTTCTATAAGGGTTAGATCTGCTTGGTTTAACATTTTGTTTTAGAATGTGAGATTTCTAGATGAGGTTAGAAAAATTTTGGAACTTCTCTTACTGGGACCCAAGGCATGCAGGAGCACTTGCATTATCCTAACAGGATTTGCATTGCAATGCATGGGGATGGATGAGACACTGAGCAGCATGCGGGATGTGGGGGGAAGTTCAGCTTCCTGACCTCTGACTGTATGAGCATCCAAAAGGCTAATGGACTTGCTTGTCAACAAAATTGGATTCATTAACAAATGGTGTTTTCCTTCTGACTGCTTTTGTATGGACTTGCCTTGCATGGAATGTGATGTGGAGGGTTTGGATTTATTTTGAATGAATGTTTAAGTCTCCTAGCAGTAGATCTTTAACGCGGGGAAGAAATGCATGAATGTGCCTGCTTGAGGTTACTCTTCCTTTGGGCATGTTTTTATTTTCTTTCCCCCCTGCAGCCTGGATAAGCCCATTTCCAAACGCTGTGCCAGTCTGAGTACTTGTGTGCTGGGCAAACTGTCTCAAGAATTGCACAAATTGCAAACTTACCCTCGCACTGACGTCGGGGCTGGAACTCCTGGCAAGAAGCGGAATGTGCTGAGTGACCTGGAACATGAACGCTATGCAAACTATGGGGAGCCCCTGGGAAACAACTAGACATGCTTATTTCTCCCCCTTTCCCTTTTTTAACCTGGTGCATGTGGATATAACTTTGATTGCTAACTTTGCTGTGTTCTTTTGATTCTGTTTTCGACAGAGAATGTTTGAGATGGACCTAATGTTAGGAAGACCAAGAATATAATATGCATATCAAACTAGGGGAAAAAAAATAAATAAAAATGATCAGCACTGCCTTGACATTCCAAATGATTTTCTTAGACATTGATTAAAAAAAAAACTCTAAAAAAGGTTCTTCATTTCTGGCTGCTAAATGTTCAAGTAGTTTCTTTCTTTTGTGCTTACCCATGCACTTGTTCAATAAACCTATTTTTCTATAAGGGTTAGATCTGCTTGGTTTAACATTTTGTTTTAGAATGTGAGATTTCTAGATGAGGTTAGAAAAATTTTGGAACTTCTCTTAATTTTCAAGAGAGGCAATGCTAGTAACTTCTAGAAAAGTTCAAAGACAACTTTGAAGTTTGATATGTAGTGCTGTAATCAGGCATGCATGCAATCCTGTTGGTAGGGACCCTGAGAAGCAAAGAAATCAGGAAGGCTCATACTTATTCATTCTAACAAACTAGAAATGTAATCCTGTTTAAAACTGGGTGCTGAACATGTCCAGGTAAGAATTTTGTGGTCTTTTTCTTTTCTTATTTTACAATAGGTCTTTGCACTATATTTAAAACTTATGTACCTTTAAAATATTTGTGTTGATTTACAATTCACCTACCTTAGGTTGTCTTGCTTTAAGAGCCAAACCCAGATTTCCTTACAGTTCTGTTGCAGCACTGCGTCTATCTTGTAATTAGAGACCTCTTTCAAAAAATCGGCATTGATTGTAAAAACAACTCTTCATTGTTAAAATTAATAAATTGCTTTGTGATGCTTAGCTGAGAAAAATCCCTCCTACTGCAAGAAAAACTCATTGCTTTAGTAGAAAACTCTGCAAGCAAGGACTGTGTGAATGCATATTCCTTGAAGTTCCCCATCTAGCACAACTGTTAGCTGTAGGCTGAATTATGGGCAGAGAACTAATACTGTCACAGTCTGAACTGCCCCATGGTGGAGTTCTGTAGTTGACAAAGGTCCAGCAGGAGGAAGGAGAGGTTCTCCCATTCCCACTGAGCACCTGGAAGCAGTGTCTTTGTGTGGTTGAGCTCTGAAGGCAGCCGGTCAGAGTCACTGACAGAGCTCCCGTAGTGATCAGTGGTGCTGCAATTCCATTTGTTTTCTGGCTGTTGGGGAGCACAGGTGTTGGAGTGAGAAGTGAAAAAGCTGTGCTGGCTACTGCCTCTCAGGAGCACCTCAAGCAAAATACAAATGTGAGCTTTTGGAGGAAGAGGGGATCGTTTAAATTCTCCAGATCTGAGCCTCCTCAGCTCCTTTCCATGGCCATAACGCCTGGCTGGAGGCAGGCAGTAGCCCAGGTGTGGCTGAAAATCTGGCTCTTTTATAAAGTGAGCCTGAAGCAGAAAACCATGAAGAGGCTTGTTTTAGCAGTTCTAAGCCATGCACAGAAGGTGCAAATGCCTGCTGCACGGCCAGCCTGCTTTTAACCCTGCAGCAGAGCCTTTGCTGGCCATAGTGATGTCTGACCGCCTGCAGGGCTCGTGCTGCGGGAGCTAACTCTTCCCTTTCCTCCCGAAAAGCAGTGTAACAGCACAGAAGCGGGCCTGCAACACAGCCACCTGTGTGACCCACCGCCTGGCAGACTTCCTGAGCAGGTCAGGGGCAGTGGGCAAGAACAACTTCGTGCCAACCAACGTGGGCTCCAAGGCCTTCGGCAGGCGGAGGAGAAGCGTCCAGATGTGAGGAGCTGAATGGTGACGTGAACTCGGTAAATGCACAGCAGCAAACACAGCCTGGGGTTGTGTGGGGGAGTAACAGGCTGCAGTGGTCACCCCTGAGAAGATGGGGACTAAGAGTGAAAAGAAAAGAGATGTTACAAATAGAACAAAGATGAGTGTACAGGAGCTTTTGGAGGTGTTCTGCTTGGGTAGCCACATTCACAGTGCATTAACTAAACACAACCGTTTGGTTGGAATTGTTTGCTTGTTTTACCACCAACATTTCATTGTCTATGTGTCAGTAACTCTGGTTTTCTTTCTTACAGATTGCAATGAAACTGAAAACTCGACTTTAATTTCTAATGGAAGCAACTCTTCTTCATAAACCAAGACCACCAAAAAGATTAATTTTTCATCCTACTATTGAAAATGTTTTATTTAATACAAATGAAAACACTTCTGTTATGTATAGTAAAAGAGAATCTAGTTATTAAAGTTAAATTATTGTATATTCTTTTTATATGCAACTCTATTTCAAATAAAATGTGACGGCATCTATTATTTATTTATCTTCCAGCTTATGTGATCCATGCTACTTATCCTGGCCCTACTGCCAAATCTCGGGGATTATACTAAACTGCTGCCTGGCAAGGCATATGTGTATTATACAGTGTGCTGTGCCTTGATGTAAAACACTTAACTACCCTGATTGTACAGATGTTTAAAAAAAAAAAAGTCACTTCAATATTGTATTATTTGTGAATTTACGCAAAATTAAAAAAAGTATTTTAGATACACTTGGATTGAGAAACTGATTTTTCATTTGGATATGCTTCTGGAGACACGTGGCACCAAGCCAACAGCATTGCAGATCAGCTAGACCATTGATCTGCTCCAGCCTTAATAACTATAAATACTAGGGTTTGAGTCAAAAGTTCAGAGCAGAAAGAATGGCTCCTTTATATATATATATATTAAAAAAATCCCAAATGAACCAAAAGACACCACTTAGTGAGACTTCTGCTAGAAAAATAAGGTGAAGCCACAGGTACATCAGTAAAAACATGGGGACAAATTTCACCATGCAGTTTAAAATGAAATCTTTTCATACAGGTTCTAGTTCAGATGAATTGGCATGACATTTGCTGTAGAGTTTTTGTGTAAAGTCAAAAAGTGAATTAGGAAGAGAAAGAGAAGCTACAGAAATGTACATTTCTTTGAAGCAATCCTGAGACAGAGTCTATTTAGGGATCAGGGATAAATAATTAGAGTGAGTGGAGAAGAGGGTAGCTGGATCCATTCCATGGACTTCTAAGTGGTGCTGCCAACTTCCTTCTCAAAGCTGCTGCTGCTTCAGTTTAGCAGCTGAGTCAGATATTTGTTTAGATTTGTTTCGTGCTTTACAGCCTGACCCCAAAATCTGCTTCATCAATTCAGATGAATCCCAGAATGGGTGAGGGCAGAGGCCACGGGCCATCGTGGGCGCCGCCTCCCTGCTCCGGCAGGGTCATCCTACAGCTCAGGATTGCATCCAGAGGGATCTGCGTTGTCTCCAGGGAGGGAGGCTCCGCCTGGCTGTGCAGAGCAGAGGTGAAGGTTCTCACGCTGTCCCTGTGTGTCTCTGCTGCAGGTGTCCCAAGGAGGAGCTTGGCCAGCCCGGGGTGGGCTCTGAGGCCACCCAGTGCCTCCAGTCCGTGCTGTTCCCGGCTGCGGGGTCACTCCTCGGAGCTGCAGCCCTGGTAAGTCAGTGACCAAAGCAGGCCTTGGGGGAGAGGAGCCACTGCCCTGTCTGCACAAGGATCTCCTTGGGTTAGACCAAACTGCCAGTTCTGGAGCCTGTCAGTGTTTGTTGATGTGTTTCAGGTGTTTTTCCCACCATTTTTCTTTACACAAAGTGGGGGTCATATGCTGGGATTGCCTGGCAACCTCAGCAAGACCTTTCCCTGTCACTGCAGACCCTTTGGGCACAGGTGGCAGCTTGTTTCTCCATCTTTCCTAGTACAGCACTCAGCACTTTAATTCTCTCCAAGATAGATTGCTAAGTACAGTTACTGGGGTGAATACATATATTTTAGTGATTCATATTCAATAAGAAGCCAGGCAATGCCCATAGGCCCCTTCTGGCTTTAAAGCCTAAATGGTCAGGCAGTTTATTTTTTCCCATTTACAGCCATTCTCTGCTGAGAGACACCTGAGGCACTGCATAACGGGGTGGCAGCTGTATATCCATCTAATCTAGAAACTGTTAGTCCCTCTTTTCAGTGTAGCAAAGTCATGCAAGGGATTTCCCCAGACCAGCATCGCACACCGCAGCCCAAACCTGACACATAAAACATTCAAGCAGCCTTGGTGCTGGCTTTTACCTTGTCCTGGGCATAGGAAACTTGGATGAATCTTTTGATACATGGTGCTTGTGCTGATTGTTGTTTTCTTTTTCTTTAGGAACATCTAGCTACTTTCCCACCTCAAGATCTATTCCTGTTGTATCTTCTGTCTCATTTCTCCTCAGGATCTCTGTCTGCACATCAATGCAATACACTTAGCAGTGCATATCCCTGTAAAGGAAAGAGGGTTGAGCACTGTGGATGCAAGGGGGAATACGAAAGAACTTTTCCATGGTGTGAAGGGATAGAAGCCCTTCACCACAGAACTGAGATGCTCAGAGCTTTAGAAGGAGCAGATTGTTATTGAAACTAGAGAAAAGCAGAGATGCAAGCAGTAATATTTTAAGTAAAAATTTGGTGGTTTTAAGGCAGTAAACATAGTAGAAGGAATTGCAAAGCTGCTAGAAGGTTGTAAATTGATTTGACTGGCTGTGAATAAGTGGAAGAAATTGCTTCCATTTTTAAAAGGTACTGCTCTGGATAATATTACCCAAACTTGTCAGCTCTCAAGTAAACCCCAAACTTCTACTCCAGGAGAAAATCTATTTTGGAGTTAGCATTTAAAAAGGAAAAGTGTGGTTTCTAGTGTACTTTTCTTTCCATTGTAATACACTGCTATTCTAAGAATACTTGGAGCTGGTGGAGAGCGTAACATTGATGCATATATGTGAGTGGCTCCAAAGTTACTTAGCATTCGGTATTCATGCATGAGTGTCCATGTTCTTGTTTCTGAGGCAATATCAGCCTGACTGTAGTTTGGTTCTAATATTTTTAGATGTCTGTCTGTGTGTGTTTCCTTTAACTGCTAAGTTGTTTTTTTTTTCTTTTTAATCTGAGTGCAAATGAAGTTTTGGGAGAGTACTTTGCAAGCAAAGGCAAAACCAGAAGAAATTTCTGAGAAAGAAAGGGGGCAGGTGGTGATCTGCTCCTAGAGCTGACTCAGGTTTTGATTCAGGATCATTCACCAGGACATTGCTGTCCACTGATAGAGCATCATTTTGAAATAACCCAAGTGGACTTCCACTGTGGCAATTTTTTTTTCTCCTTCTGTTAGTGAAATTTAATTCATCTTCCTGAAAGCTTCCATTATCTGCAGTGTGAGAAAGGAGCAGAGCTAATGTTATTGCTTCTGACACTGAACACTGCCAAAAGCAACTTATATCAGGCAGTAGTAAATTTTGGTATTGGTTATCTAATCCAGCATTGTCATGTCTAATTAGCAGATTGAACATCTCTAAGAGGTGAAGAGTTTAAAACACGCTGGAGAGTTCGGATCTGTGCATTTTTCCAGACTGAACTGTCTCAGAGCAGGTGAATACTTACTGAGGATAAAATGGGTGCTTTAAGCCTGGCTTCACCCAGGTTGAACACTGGCAGCTTGGTTCCAAACTGGTCTCAATCACTGCCTCTGGGCACCTCAAAGGGCTCAGCATGGTGCACACCTTTGCTGTCTCTGTACTGTTCTAAAAGGCACCACATCCTTTCCCTGCTCTCCACTTTGAATACTCCTTCTAAAATGCCTTCTAAAATTCTTCTGTTCTGCAGAGAATGTCCAACGAGTGTAGTACCTCTCTTTTTTTTTTTTTTTTACACAGAAAGGAAATCATTCCCATTTCCTAATTACACCTAACATTGTCACACTTTCTCTGTGAACTTTCCAATCTCTGTGAGATTTCTGATTCAATGGAGTAATCAGAACCATTGCAAAATTTATCTTTTCTTTCTATTCTTGGCTTCACCACAGCTCTTATTTTCACCAATTACTCTTTTGGCTGGGGCTGAGCTGTGATCCCAGCTAAATTATTAGTGTCACCTCCACGAAAGCAAATAATTGCCTGGCAGTCTGAAAGCGGAGCCCGAGGGCTTTAAACACTGAACAATTTGTGCGATCACCAGCGGTGGGTGCCGAGGCAGCCTTGCCTGGGAGCTGCCTGCCAGACCCCCCAGGTGTGTCCCTGAGAGGCCACCAGAGCACAGAAAGGGGACAGGACAGCCAGGTTTGCAGTCACTGGCTCCTCTCCTCCCCCAGCAGCGTGACCCAGACTCTGGGCGTGATGGGGAGTTCCTCCACCTCCCCTTCCTCCTCTGTGGAAATCTGTAAAATTAGAGGGTTTTAGGAAAGCTGCAAAAGGCAGGCTTCAGAGACAGCAGAATTGTGATTAGAGCTAAGCAGTAGCTCTAAGTCAGCAGAAAAATTATGTGAAAAGTAGAAAAGTAAAAACAAATAGAACAATGCTCTGTGTATTAACGCTTGTTTAGAAGAACTCCCTAAGCTGCAGAAAAGTTTATCTAATGAGATATTAGGAGGTTTAAAGCTTAATAATGGAGCTCTGTGCTTTGTGTTTGAAGGCTTACAAGCAGGTATTGTATTTGAAATGAGCAAGCATTGTTTTAACCAAAGGTACCTGTGCTTATGGTGATTGGATAGAACTACTGTCAATGTGCTTTTGCTTTGTGTGATTGGTCAAAAAAGTTTTTAAAGTAAGTTGTAACATTAAGTTCTTGGTCTGCTGCCTGAGATGTGAGCTGATGGCATCTTCCCATTGTCAAAACCATGTAATGAGACTGATGCTAGAAAATAAAACAGCTCAAAGCACGTTCCTCAGCAGTCTCATCGTGTTTGTAATTTGTACATAGCCCCCAACCAGCGATGCTACTCCTCCTCCTCCTCCCCTGCCAGGGCGGATGGAGGCAGCAGGCTCTTGGCAGGACCTCTGGAGACATGGAAAGAGGAGCTCACACTGGAGCAGGTTTGTTGGCAGGGCTTGTGACCCCATGAGGAGCAGCCTGCTCCTGAAGGACTGCCCCCTGTGGAATGGGATCCGTGCTGGAGCAGTTCATGAAATGCAGCCATGGGAAAGACTCACACTGGAAAAGTTGGTGGAGGAGTTTGTCCTGTGGGAGCGGTCCCTCTCTGGAGCAGGGAAGCCGTGTGAGGAGTCCTCCCCAGCAGGAGAAGGAGCTGCAGAAGCAGAGTGTGATGAACTGACCACAGCTCTCATTCCCCATCTCCCTGCACTGCTGGGAGTGGGGACAAGGTAGAGAATGGGAGGGAGTAAAGTTACACCTGGGAAGAAGAGAGGTGGGGGAAGTGTTTGTAAGACTCGGTTTTACTTATTATCATTTAACTGTGATGTGATTGTAATAAATTAAATTGATTTCCACCAGTTTAGTCTGCTTTGCCCATGCCAGTGAGTGCTGAGTGATCTCTCCCTGTTCTTATCCCATGAACCTTTCCTTATATTTTCCTTCCTATGGGTAGCTGAGGATGGAGAGTGACAGAGTGAATTTGGTGGGTACCTGGAATCTAGCCAGGGTCAACCCACCACTCTAAAGGAACATAATCACGTGGTTATTTGGAGCCTTTATAGATTTTTTTGTAGCTTTGCAAACACTTTGAATGTCCAAATATATTGTGTCAGGCACGTTAATTTGCACATTATTCTGCTGACATGCTTGAAGGACTGTCACAGGTCTTCACTGTTTTTTGTTGTGGAAGGAGCCAATTATTCTAGCTAGCATATGTTTCTAAAATAGGTGAATAAATAGTTTATAATTCCACTTTAGCTCATGAAATGACCATGATTTTGTATGAAACCATATCAAAGTTGTTATTTGTAGTGGGTAGGAATGGCCTGTTACTGGGAATGAATTTGGAAAGTGCATCAGGGGAAGGATGACAATCCTTGTACTTCAGTGAATTCCATGTGGACAGGAAAATTTTACTTATGGATCAGTCTTAGTAGCTTAGGGGAACTTTTTAGCATGTCAATCCTGCCAGACAGGCTGAAGAAGACAATGTTGCCAGGGTCATTCTTGAGTGTGTACATTTTCCAAGGAATGTTTCCTCTTAGTTAATGCAATCTTTCTTTATCATTCTGTAATTAAAGATACTATCTAAGAGTTAAATTAGTTATGAAAATTAATATTGATTGTTGCTCTTAATGCAATAGAAGCAGAGAGTTATTTAGAAAAAGGAAATGGTTCTGCCCTTCAAATACTGGAAATACAGAGCTTAAATGAAAACTGCCATAGTTTTTGTTTAAAACTCTTATAGATAAGCAGATGAGAAACCAAGCCATTTGAAGCACTTTATGTATAATGAAAGCTCAAAGATTTCTTTTCATAAACTTTCTGCTTTGGCCATCTCTAGTTTAAGCTTAGTCTTGGTAAGGTTGCACACTTCAGTGGACAAAAGGTTTTCTTGCAGCATGTGAAGATGCCATTTACTTCTTCTTCATGGCTTAGGTTCTCAGAAAAAACAAAATGTCTTTATTGCACCTTTTCCTAATTGACAGTGTCAAAGCACTGGATTTGTAAATGTGAATTTTAAAACCACATACATTTAGAATTTAACTTAATCAAAGTGCCTTTGTGACTGAAGATTTTGGTAGGATTTGTGTCCCTATTGTGTTATTCCGGTGACTTTCTCCCCAACAAAAGTTTCATTGCCTGTTTGTTATCACCTGTTAGATTTGCAGAAGCTGCACTTCATAGGCTGCCACAGGTGCCCCTGCAGTGATGTGGCAGGGAGGATTGGAGGTCAAGCCTCTACTCTTACAAAGACCTGTAATCTGACAGGTGAAGGACGTTTCTTGTTCTTGAGGTGCTTTTGATGACATGTCAAGATAAAATTAACTTGGGTTGTCTCTCACAGCCAGCCAGCTTTAAGCTGATCATGCTCCATCAGCGTCCTAAACTCCAAGAAAACTGCTTTTTCCATCAGGTTGTTGTGGGTTCTCTAGGGTGGGACACCAGGATTATCTTTTCTTATGGTCAATTCCCCTCCCCAGCCAGGTGTTGGTCTTGTATGAAAAGTTCAACCTGAAACCTGCTGGATGTCACAAAATACAGCCCCCAGCTGCCACTTGTGCATCAGGTGCTTTTTGCTGTACACCATGTAATGACCTGATTTAGTATCCCTCATGTCCCACAAATCACTTTTTTCTCAACATTTCTATTTCCAGTTTGGTTGGCATTTCTTGGTGAGCTGAATCTGGTGAGTCTCAAGCTGCATCAAGGGAAATAGAGGTTGGATATGAGGAAAAAATTTTTCACAGAAAGGTTGATAAAGTTCTGGAATGGTCTGCCTGGGGTGGCACTGGAGTCACCATCCCTGGATATGTTTAAAAAAAGCCTGAATGTGGCACTTGTGCCATGGTTTAGTTGGGGTGTTGGGGCATGGGTTGGACTCTATGATCTTTAAGTTTTCCTCCAGCCTGGTCATTCTGTGAATTCTGTGAATTTGTGAGTTCTGTGAATCTCCTTTACAGCCCTCACAGAGGACTCTAAATTGATATTAATATAATGTGTGCCTATAAAGCCCATTTTTATCATCACAGAAGTATGAAGTGCCTGTAAGATAAACAAAAATCTAGACTAACATTTCCATGTCTTCATTTCAGTCTCAGGTTAAAGTTATATCTGGGGTGAAGAGAGGGAAAGGTGTCACTTTCTGTTTTATCAAATTTTAGTGACTGCATAGAAAAGAAAACTCTACAAACCTGCTCAAGTTAAGGGAGTGATTGGTAAATACATCTTCTAGAAGCTAGAGGGCACAGGAGCCACAGAAAGCCTCTGGTATAACTCAGTTACCAGGAGGAGTGAGTGAGCTGCAGTAACTTTTGCTTCTTTTCACATAAAACGGAATTGTCTTTCCGGATTTTTATCAGTTTTTCTGATGGTTTGAAAGAAAATAAATTATTCATATTGCTATTGATATAAATGAAGTTGCCAATATATGCTTCCCATTTTTAATCCAGATTAGTTCAGCAATAATATACTTTTCTGCAGGAGCTCCTATCATTAACCATTTGTAGAGAACTACTGAGAACTGTTTTAATGGAAAAGGCCAGAGGAGTGTTGCTATCAAGCGTAATAACCACAGATTTCCCTTGTCTAGCTGGTCTGGTGGACGTATTTGAGCACTTTTCCCCACCCTCACAGAGTATTTCTGTGATAGTCCTGGTGTATTTTATCTTACAAACCATGTGTCTCACCAGTGTAATACCTGTGTGAGAAGGGCATTGGGAAACCTTTTTGGTACAGACCAGTCCTTTCTTTGTTTGCATTTTGAAATGAAGTTCACAGACCTTACCCTAAGTGGAACAGAATATCCTGACCTGCTCTTTGGAACACCTCCCCAAATTCCAGTGTGTTTTGTTTTCAGTTCCAAGTAAGCCAGTGAGAGAGAAGAGAACTTTGCCAGTCTGCAAAGGATGCAAGATGTATGTATGGATCAATTTATGCTGAGTTTCTCAGGGCAGCCGGCTTTCTCTCTTGAGCAGAAAATCAGAGGTACTGTGAGTTTGTAGGACTCCTGCATCACAGAAAGGATTCCCTCCAGCCTTTGGGAATTCTGCATTTTCCACAGGCTTTATGCCCAAAGTCAGATGGGTAATGAACCTCAGGATGATATTCTAGTAAACAAAACAGCACTGGTGGAGTAATGAAACTCTGCTGAATTATTCATTGAATGAATGAATGATGCAGAGAGAGTTTTCATAAGAAACAGCCCTGAAGATGAGAGCAGTGCCAGGCACAGCCCCGTGCCTGTGCTGTGCACCTGGTCTGTTTTCTCAGGTAAACATCTGCAAAAATTCATGTCTTTGCATAAAAGGACTGGAGCAACCATGTTTGGTAGCTGTCAACCAAACTCACCTTGGAATTTATGACTCATCTTGGAATAGTCAATCTAATTCCAAAAAAACCCACTAAAATGCAGGCTCTAGTGCCATGGAAATAACACTTGAAAGCACATTCAAGCACTTTGCTACAGAGCAATGGACTTCTACACATTTTTAAAGGAAGCACATCTTTTAGGCTTGTTGGCCACAATCTTATGATGCCTTGTGTTGTATTTATCATATTTCAAGACTCCCATACCTTCTCAGTGTTTTCTTGTGGGCAGCCGATCTTCACAGCTTCAGGCTCTTCTCAGTCAGAGCTCCTCCAAGGCTCTCCCTGACTGGCCAGCCCACCCCCTTTTATCCCAGTTACCTTGACCAGCCACAGCTGCAGCCCATCAAGAATAACTGGGACCTACCAGGGCAAGGCCTATACACAGATATAAAAAAAAAATACAGATATTTTACATGGACTCAAGGGCCACTTATACAATACATATATTTTCAAGGGCCTCCTATATTTCCCCCTTTTCCTATCACTTTACAGAAACAGGTCTTACGTATCCTTTAACAGCTATACAGATATTCAATCACAATACAATACATTTTCCCATGACTCAAAGGTCATGTACAACACACACACAGCTCTTTGCTCAAAGAGCCATATTTTTTCACAGCTCCTTAATCCAATGACCATGTTCTTCCACAGCTCTTAGCCTTCTCATCCACAACTCCTGGCTCAAAGGCCATCCACAGCTCTCAGCTGTCTTATCTCTATGATCACATTGGGGGCACCAGATGTTGTATTTATCATATTTCTAGAGCCCTATACCTTTTTGGTGGCTTCTTGTAGACAGCAGATCTTCACAGCTTTAGCCTCTTCTCAGCCAGGGCTCCTCCAAGGCTCTCCCTGACTGGCCAGCCCACCCCCTTTTATCCCAGTTACCTTGACCAGCCACAGCTGCAGCCCAATGAAGGCCATCACAGCTGCAGCCCATCAAGAATAACTGGGACCTACTGGGGCAAAGGTATTCAAATACAATACAGATATAATTGACATGGACTCACGGGCCACTTACACAATACATATATTTTTCAAGGGCCTCCTATAGCCTTTTACTAAATGTCTCATATAGCCACAAGAGTACAGAATATATCAGCCAGGTTCCAAAAAAACAGTGTTTACCAGCAGCACAATTTTAGCCCATGAAGCATTTTCCCAGCTGGCCTTTGGAAGCTGAGGAGCAGCACAGCCTCATCCCAAAGTAGGTATCCTGAGGTACATTACTGCCACTGCTGTCATGGTTTAAGAATGACCAGGGATGTGTTAATGTGAGTAGGAAATTTAGAGGGTGTCCAGCATGGGCAGAGAAGCTGGAGTGGAGAAAATTATGGTGGTGAGGCCAATTGTGTCTATAAAACTGAACTGGTCTTTCCAACAAAAAATATCTGGAGGTTTAGTTTTGGATGGTGCTGAGAGGGAATGTCTGCTGAAGCCTGCCAGTAGTGATGGTGAGTGAAGCAGCGTTTCACTTACAGCTCTGGAGGAAAGATTACACTGGGGGTGGGAGGAGGAAGAAACCCCTCTGTAGAATGAATTTAGAATCCAAACCTCCCACCTTCCCGAAAGCAAATTAGTTTTCCAAAACCCCACTCTAACCTTTGGTAGAAGCAATAAAATGTGCAGCATTAGGTCATGATAGCCTTCTTGCTGGTATCCACTGGTGGCAGAGAAGCCCTGGCAAGGAGAATCCTGCTGTCCCTTCAGATTTGTGCTGGGCTCCAAAGGGGTGGTGATGACAGGTGCCATGAGAAAATCCAAGAGCAAAACAGTGGGTAATACCACAGGGTTTGAGAAACACGAGCTATAAAATGCTGTTCATCGGGTGCCATCTGTACTGTCTGCCCAGTGAGACAGAACCCTGAAAACAAAGAAGAAAAGAAAAAAAAGATTATTGATATATAAGCAGGGCAGCATCTTGTACTGGGCAATAATGATCTGAGGAAAAGCTAGTGCACTCAAGCTTTCACTAAGTGACTTTGCATCAAATATAATGTATTTTAAACATTATATTAATATAAATTATCCTAGTGTATAGTAATACACAGAATAATTTAACTCAGCTGCTGTTCCCTTTCCCCTTGATGTCTGGCTTGCTCCTGATAGTGGTTACTGCTAGGAGCTGTCATACTACCTGAAATTTATCAAGAACAAGGTGCAGAGTTTGCTTCATCATCAAGTGTCATAGAATATTTTTTTTCAACATGTAATGTTTTAAAAAAATATAATTTACAGTTTTGTACAACATTTTTCTTTTTCATTAAAGATGAAGTACAGCTTATTAGGATGGCTTGTAATTTTAGAGTAAAATGTAGCAAATTAATGTGATACATTATTGTAAGGATCCAAAAAGTTATTTGTTTTGCTACTGGATATCAAAGAATAGGGCTGTTGGAGAATGGGACTCTGCTTAAAGGCATTTTTTTCCTGATAGTAATTTCTGGGAGACTGAGACATAGCTTATCCTAATGGTGCAGACTGAAATTTAATACAATATTATCGACTTTATGCAGTGTAAAGCAGTCTTTGCCTTTCCTATAGCAGATGTGCATCCCACCTTTGACAGCTCCATTTGGTGGGACCGTGTTGCTAGACAGAGGCATGGAAAACTTTTAGTGTTTTTTACCTGAAATTGTACATATTTATGTGCTGCCACTGTCAGAGGCCTCCCCGTTCCTGCCTGCTGATTGGGTTTGGCACTTTATTCTCTGTGCTTGACTTGTAAGAGATTGACAATTTATTTGGAGCAGGGAAAGTAATGGGAAACAATTACAGTTAAAAATAAATAAAAAGTTAAATACTCATGATTTCTCCTGCACAACAAGCTTGCAATTTTGACTTGATTTTCTGTGATATCTTTGCCTATAAGGCTGAAATAGGATGAGGTTCAGTTCCTGCTTCTCTGAACTTTTGACACTCTTGCTGGCTGTTTTCTGTATGTTATTCCCCATCCAGTCCAGATGTTCCTGCACACGAGCCACCCAGCCATTCAGCTTGTTCTTTTTGGAAGGCAAAGCCTTAATTTTGTCCTGTGGTGGAGGACAGCATTAGAATGTGGAGAGTACCCATTTTTTGTGGAAGGACTCCAGTGCCTTTGGCATTCTTGCATGATTGGATGCGGTCACTGCTGCTTGGAGCTGGCTGTGGCAGAGGCTGGGTGATTTCTGTAGTGTTTCTTGCCTGTTTTGGGTGCCCTGTTATGTGTGCCTGAGACTGTAATGTGAGCTCGTGGAAATCCCACAGGAATGGTCCTTGGGATCACTGGTCCTCTTCTCAGCCTGCGCTTGACTGATGCTGCCTGCAGCCTGCACTCCCAAGGGACCTTGATGGTTTCAGCCCAAATTTGGCTCCCTCCCTCCCTTGAAGCATATGTTGACTCGTAGTATTTCTAAAAAAAGGTTATGTGAGAAACTGGTTGATCACTCTTCAGGCCAGATTTCTGATCTAGCTCTGCATGAGGGTGACAGAGCCTGGCTGAGTGCTGCAGCCAGAAACAAGACAAAATTTTGAAGGCATATTTCTCAGAAAAGCTGACTTTGGGCTATCTTGGCAGGGCACTGATTAAACTTCTTGTTTTGGGCCACAATGCATGTATGGGTGGGAAGAGTGTGTGGAAAACCTGGCCTTCCTCACAGAGCTTTTGGCCCAGGTTAGGGACATGAAAAGCTGGGCTTCCTCTGGCTTTCCCTATGGCTTGCACAACACATTTTACATTATTGCTGTGCTGGAATAAGTCCATGTCCTTAGAGAATTCCTTAGAGGAATTCCCTCTAAGGAAGTTCATGTTTTCTAGTCAGAAGATGAAGAACAAACTTGAGTGGTGGTCGTGTGGGGGTTTTGGGGTGTGCCTTGCTGCAGGCACTGCCCAGTCACTGCTGGGGGAACATGGAGTGAAGGCTGAGCAGAGACTGAGAGCACAGCAAAGGCAGGCTGTGACAAAAGTACAGTGGGGAAAGGCAAACTGGAAAGGGCTGAAATCCAAACCTTAAATTCAAAGAAGGAAGATTATTCCGTTTCTCCTCCTTTCAAGTTTTTGGGGACTAAAAGGTGTGTGGAGAAAGAAATGTACCCTAATCTTAAAAACTGGGGTGCAATTTAATCTGCATTGGATTGTGGTGGTTTAACCTGGCAGGCAGATAAACACCACAAAGCCACTCATGTCCTCTCCCCCCACCACCAGTGGGATGGGGGAGACAACTGGGAAAAAAGAGTGAGATCCGTGGTTTGAGATAAAGGTGGTTCAGTGGGAGAGAAATGGAAGGGGAAATAACAGCAATAATAATGATGATTAAAGAATTAAAATACACAAAACAAATGATGCAGGATGCAAACACATCCAGTAGCCAGGAAAAGAAAAGAATAAGAATGTTGGTGGTACCATTAGGGGTGCTAAGGAACACTGGTATCAATGCCAGTGCTCACTGAACCGTTTGAGCTCTTACAATGAGAATAATTAATACCAGTTTCCGGAGAAGGTGGTGGAATTTGCCAAGCATCCACAAAACAACCAGACCATTTTCAGGTCCTGATTATTTCCTGAGGAACTTGACCCCAAGGGCCTATAGCAGCCATGACGGTCTGCCTTTGCAAAGCCCCTTAGAATAGATCCATTCAAATGCAGACATAATTACACCTCTCCTCACAATATTATATTTCAAATATCCTCCCAGTAATCAGAATCTCTGCAGTGTGTGAGGAGTGAAGAGCCCCTTTATCCTTCCAGCAGAAAGCATATGAACTGTTATGAGCTAAAAAGAAGGTTAATAATGGGAAAGGCTAATAGAAAAGGCTTTGAGGCATCATCAGTCACAGAAAAGGCATGAGGAAATCTGAGAGTGAGTGACAATGCTGCCCCTTTATCAGAAAATGCCCCGATGGAGTGTGAGTGAGAACAAGAATCCTCTGCCTCCCCCGCAGAAAATCACAGCTACAGAAGAGTTGTTGTATATTTCAGTTTGTTCCCATGGTTTTAATCTTCTAACTTACTTTAATTATTCCTATTCAAGGCTGATTTATGTTTGGCAACTTTCTGTTAGGGGGAGTTCCCTTTAGCAGAACAACACAGGCTTGCAGGCAGGATGGGGGGAATATGATGTGTTCAGATGCAGTGTGAGGCATTTATTTGGCCAAGAAAATCTCTCTGACGCTGCCTGTGCAGGCAGATTTTTCCTTATTTGCAGTAGGGTTTTGTCTCCCCTTGGTGAAGAGCAGCAATGCTGACCTCATAAGGGATTCCTTCCAGTTTGTTTCCCAGGGTTTTTAGGTGCTCATATATAGTATTTTAACAACTGTATGGTTTTTGCATAAACAGTATGTAACACAACAGTAAATCCATAAGAATTTCCACCAGCTGTGCTGTGTTATGTTGCTTTCCAGAATGGAGAAGAAGTTTTTGTCAGCTGTCCTCAGTACCCTCACACTGGGATGGTGACTTTGCAGGAGACAGTGGGACACACCTGACAACTTCAGGAAAGTCTGAAAAATTCCAAATTCCAGCCTGTCGTAGGTACTAAGTGTCTACAAGTTGTACCAAAATCAGTTTCCTACTAGGGGAAAAATGAGGAATTAGCTGCTCTTGGGGTTTTTTTGTTTATTTTTTCAGGAACTGCCTGTCATCTGGAAATGAGTTTAGAAAGAAGCAGGGGAGCCATAATGGGTGTAATATGGCACATGGCAAGGAACTGAGAACAGAAATTTTAATAAACAGCATGGAAATCTGTGGGAAAACAGCCTCTGTGAGTTCTGCTGCCTGTACTGTACAGAGATGTGGACTTTGCAGTTTCTCTTCAGTGGGAGCAGGTGTTGGCTGGGGAAGTGACCATTTTTCCAGATAAAAAGCAACCTGTATAAGTGACTATCATGGGACAGAGAATGGGACCACAGAGCAAACAAGGGGCTGAGCTAGAAGGGGAGCCTGGAATTATGGCCAGCCTCCCCCAGAGGGATTGCTTTGAGCTGCAGAAGGTGACTGAGGTGCCTGCTGTCACCCACACACTAAGATGCACCAGCAGCTTGCAAATTGTATTTAAAATGGAGGAGTCACTTGAAGAAACTTTACTGAAACAGTCTCCAAAGTCTGTGGACTGTAACCCTACACAGTGAACAAAATGTGCTGGTGTGACTGAAAACCTGTAATTTGTTAGATTAGCAGTTTGCAGAGATAGAATTTAGCACTAAGTGAGGGTTGCTAACTTAAAAAAAAAAAAAGAGAAATAGATATTGATTTATCTAATTATATGCAGGGTTTATTTAAAGTGGAGATTAGTCTGCTTTAAAAAAAAGGTTGCATTGAGTAAATATATTACGTGCTCAGCGCATTTATTGTTGGAAGCATGGGATTCCCACATGTGGTACTGTTTATTGGGTTTTAAAATGTACAAAAAGAAGTGCATTTTTGACACCAAATTATCTTATCTTTGAAAAAGTATAGGTGACCCCAGTTTATGTCTATGGTCCTATCAAAGCAGCATTTGACTTAATGAAGGAGATTTTACATGCCCCATGGTCATTGGTGTTTCTGAGGAGAGCGACAAGGACTTTGATGGTTTCTCTATGGGAAGCATGCTGGATCTGCATGACAAACAGAGTGAGATGGAGCCACATCCTTGTGGAAGCCATGCAGGGGTGTTTTCCTTGTCCCACTTGGTGTCCATGAATCCTGGGGAATGAAGTGTGGCAAATGACAAATTCCTGCTGGATTTTTTCCTCTCTATTTTCATTAACCTCTGAATAGAGATTGTTTTAATTAAAATAATCTTGACAGCACCTATGAAAAAGCTGTGGGGGTTGTAACAGCAATTAGGTGTGTTGTCAAAGATGATAAGCAGCCTGGTATCACAGGAAGGAAATTAACACTCTGACCAATAAAGGAACAGTAATCTTAATCCAGTGCTTTTTGCCTCTTAGGAACTCTTCAAAATGGATGGATTTTGGAGACCAGGCAATTTTAGAACAAGACAGTTAAGCAATCAGTGCCATAAAACATCTGAATTTTAAAAGTCAATGTCATACTGGTGTAACAGTGGCTGATGGCCAGCCAGCAAGAAATGTGATGTTAATTAGACATTAACAATGCAAAGCCTTGATGAGTTTCCTTTATTTTGGATATCAGAATGATTGGGAATTGTATTCAACATCAGGTGGTGGAGCTTAACAGTATTCTGCATCAGTGCCAGGTGTTTCTCTGGGTTCTCCACTGCAGAGAGAAGGCATGGGAATACTGGCAGCCTTTCCCTGCTGTGAGGAACATAAGGTTTGAGAGCCTTCCTTTCTAGGTTGTGTCACCACAAGTCTTTTATTACTTGGGAGCTGCTCTGAGCACATAATTCACAGGTCTTTTGGTAAATTGAAAACTCCCCTAAATTAGAGTGTTTTGCTCATCTTGAAAGCACCATTCATCCTCTAGGTGACCAGCATCACTGGGGCAAGCAGAATTAAAATCAAACCCTCTGTGCTGGCCCAGGTAGGGCGGCACTGAGCTCTGCCCAGGAGGTGCAGGTGGAGCTGCTGTGGGTGCCAGGGCAGGATTGCTCTGCCCAGCACAGTCACAGGGGGCTGGAGAGAAAGGCTGCCCAGGGAGGAGCAAGCTGGAAAAACAGCCACAGCTTTACTATGGTAGAGGGTGGCAGGGGGCTGAACTCAAGGTTGGAGTCAGATGGAATCTTGGAAGAAGAGGACTGGGAATAGTCCATCTGTAGGTGCCAGAGCAGATATGGGGAGGCTTGTAGGGCATGGAATGGATGAAGCTGTGCTTATCCATAAAGTCTGAGGTAAAAATGAGGCTGGAGAAAGTTTGTGGCTTCCTGGGTACCCCCGTGGCACTTCCTGAGGTAGATGCTTCTCTACAGGTCACCAGTGAAAGATTTCCAGGTATCCTGTAGGAAAGGAGTAAACAGAGAAATTCAATTCCTGTGTCAGCAAGAAAAGGGCTGACAAGTTTAATAGAGACAATCCTGCCTTGTCCTTATCCTGCCTTCCAAGATGCAATCCAAGCAGAACTGCTCCTTGGCATTTGGGGCTCGTTTTGTCTTTCTTCTGCACCCCTGTGCTCCAGCTCCTTCACATTTTCTTGTCCCACTCTCAGAAACACGAGAATTCAAGAATGGAATGATAGCATGTCCTGTTCCTGGTTAGAGAAACCAGCACTGCCATGTGCCCGAGATGTTTTGAAGGGAAGCAACTTCCTTGTCCTGCTGAGGCTTTAGTAGCCCTCTGTCATTTCCAGTAATGTGTGGGTAGCAATCCACGTGCACCCATCCACACAGGGGTTTGTTAACTCCCTTTTTCATCCCTAAAACTAAAACAACTCTCTACAGTTAGTGGAAAGCTGCATCTCAGAAGAGCTGTGATTTGAAGAAGAAGATAATAAGTAGGAGATATTAAAGAAAGAGCTTATTTCTTGTGTGCTTTGCAGTGTGAAGACACTGGATCCTGCTACTCCAGAGACTAATTAAAAATGTAGTGTGAGAACACTCCCACCCCAAGGACATCTCTGCTGTAAGAGAAAGTAAAAATCCAAGCAAAAAAGGCAACATGTAAGTTAAGAACCAGGAGACAGGGGGACGACAAGTGCTTTTTTTTTCTGTTAAAATATGTATTGTTTGCTCCTTGCAGCCCTCCAGCTTGCAGCTCTCTCGTGTCTTCTAGGGCATGTGGCTTTGACCTGAGGGATGGTGACAGCCAGGACCTCCTCACTTCTGGACTGAAGCAGGAGGGAGATTTCTTCAGCTTTGGGAGCTGTGTGCAAGGCAGCCCAGCAGGCTGCAGTGGCTGGGGATGCCCTAAGAGTGGGGCTGGGCAGGACCTGGAGACAGGGACGCAGAGCTGCAAAGAGGAGTGAAAATCAGGGCACAGTGGGAAAGGATGGAGCTCATCACGGGAGGGTGGATGAGAGCAGAATAGCAGCCACTGTGAAAGGCACAATGCATGAGGAAGTTGGAGCAGAGAGGAGAAGGCAGCAAGGACAAAAGTTCATCCTCTTCAGTGCTGACAGAGTTTTGGGGAATTGAACTAAAAGCTTCTCTTCTGAGGGAAGTCTCAGACCTGCAGAGCTCCACGGATCAGTAATGATGTACACTGAGTTTTAGAGTCAGCTTCCAGGCTGAATGCACAGGGGAATGAATATACTTTCTTACTGACAGAATAGCAGCAAACATTAAATGCAATAGAAGCCAAACACAATTTCCAAAGTATTTTCCTACTTTACAAAGCCAGAAGTTTAGAAGGTTTATTTTGTAAGACAGCAACAGGCAGCATATGAGGGACTTCTAAGGAAACACCTGTGTTGTGTAAAACCAGTAACATACCAGACATAACATGGGTGGTAAACCAAATTTTAGTGCTCTGCATAATATCATTCATTTTTTTAAACTAAAAATATTTAATTAAAAAATATCAGCCTATATTTGTTAAAACTGTGTTGGTGTCCCACTACTGACAACAATTCTCTTTTAAAAGGAAAGGTTTTTACAACTTTCTTCCAGTAAACCACATCTGGATTTTTAACTTTATTGAAAGTTTTTAATGTGTTGTAATGGAATTGTTATTTATCTCCAGATTTATCCAGTTTCTGGACAATCTTTTTGGACTATCTTTCATTTATCAGGGTCTTTAATTACATTCCTCTACTAGCTGACCACTACAAAAATTGAAATCCTCACCACAAATCTGTAAAAATGTTTCCACTTGCACAGGGAGACAAAAATAGAATAATTCCATGTCTTTTTGGACGGGTGCCTGGCTGAAACTATGCAGGGTTTGACTGACAAGAGGATGTAGTCTTTGCTGAGAGCGCTTTCTTTAAGGTCCTTTTTAGTCCTCAGGAACATTTAAGTAGATGAATGAAAAGAGGATTTATGCTAGTTTCCCTTCATTTTTGTTGACTCTGCCTGCTTTTTTGTAACTTTTGTCTCCTGCAACAAAATCTTTTCAGCTCTTGGGGCTTGCTGAATATATAATCACAAGCTGGTAAGTAGGAACTTCAGAGAGTTTTGGGTTGAAATGGCACTCTATTCTTTTGTGTACAGCTGTGGTAGAGAAATAAAACCCCTTTGTGCAGATAAGGAAAAAGCAGAATTATTGAAATGCTCAGTATTTGCCGGGGTTATAACTGTAAAGTGTAGTCTTTCAGTGGTGAATAAATACAGTTAACACACAGCTCAGCCTGTGAATGCAGTGGAGAGACTTTGCTTGGGTAAGTTGGGGATTATTTTGCATCCGAGTGAGCTCTCCTCACTGTGCTGCACTCCACGTTATCCGTTTCCTGGGGAATGTGGATGGGAGCTTGCAAAGCACAGCAGGTAATTGGCTGCTTCAGCTGGAAAAGCAGAAAAAGGATATTTGTTGGTATATACAGAAAGAAAATGGGGACAAATGGTAAGGGCTGTTGGGTGATAACGTCTGTCCGTAGTCTCTGAGGTGTCTGTGAGATTAAATCCATACTGGCACTTTGCAAGGGTGGTGAGTGTGTTAAATGTGAAGTTTAAATGGTTGAACAACTTTTTCTGTCAGTGCATTTTGGACTGGAACTTTTGTACACTTTGACTGTAAGAAAGGAGGTGAATGTGTGTGTGATAACACAGCTTTTTTGGATGACTTCTGTTGCTGTTCAGGGCTTGTGTTTCTGTATCTCAGCATTCCTTTTTGTGTTGCTACTTTATTTTGAACCATACCTTCATTTCATGTGAACGGTCTTATCTGATGCCTGTGGAAAGCAAACATAGCTCAGCTTTTAGGAACTTTTTTTCTGTATTTCTAAACCAGGCATACACTGAGGCAAATATTTCCTCTTGGAAAGGGAAGGCTATTACTGGGTTAGGTGCTTTTTCTCAGTTGCACATGTGGCAGTTTCTGCAGACAGACTGAAAAGAGCCTGTAATGGTATATCTATGTTTTTTGTTTAAAGTGGTTTATGTCCAGGTAGGGCGGGGAAGTGTGTTGGCAGTGAAAAGACAGATGTAGCCTGGTTCCTCCTGAAACAGGGCCATTTTCATGGAAACCTCTCTGGTCCCTGCCTTCTCTCTCCTTCCTCTCTTTCAATGAAGCAGCCTTAAAGTCAAGGCTGATAGATACTAGAATAACATCAATTCTAATTTAATTTTCATAGTATTGTGTAAAACCCCCACCTATCTGGGGTTTGATAATCCAGAAACCTATGCCTATGGGTAAATATGTATGATGGATCTCACTGGAGCTGATTGACAACAAGAATATAATATTTACTTCAAAAATGCTTGCAGTTTCATGGTGCAGGATTCCAGTCCTGGGACAGTTGGATTTTAATTTGTTTCCTAAAAATCTCACCAAGAACAATGTACATCATGTGTTGGATGCTGAAATTGTGCCACATGTGTGGAAAGAGACAAAAAGAAAATATTTTATGGGTTGGATAGGCATACATGGCTGTATGTAGGGAGAATACTTGGAAGACTGAAAATGGTGAAATGCTAAAAATGCATCATCTATCTGTAACAAACAAAGGTTTTTTTCCTCCCCTTTGGTAAAGAGGGAATAGAAATTATCCTTTGCTTCTTTTATACACCCCTGTACACTTTGAGGTGGCTTTAAATTTTCATCAGTGTCATATGAGGTAAAATGTGTATTAAAGCATTAAGGAAAATGGGGTTAAGACCTGCACTGTCTAATAAAAGAAATTAGTATTTTTTGGCAGTCATCCTTTGGCCTGTGTAATTTTTTTTCAAGAGGGCACTGACATTTCTCCTGGCTTCTTTAGGATTGCCATTCTGTGTGTGGACATGTTTTTCACCCATTGACCTTTTTTATTTATTTTCTTGAATGCCAAATATTTAATGTGTCATTTCTGGCAGAAAGTTCTGGTGATCAAAGGGGAAACAAAACGAGCTTGAAGCAGGTTGCTGGAAAGGCACACATGGGATGGCACAGCCATGGAAAGCTCTTTTTTTTTTTCCTGCAGGAGTTGAGCACCAGTCCTGCTACTAACTTAATGAACACAGGAGGAAGCACATATTTTCCTGGCCTGGAAAGCAAATGTGGTCACAGAGTGCAAGGTTTTCGACCAGGATAATCAGCTAGAGTGGCATGAGTGACTGCCTGCCAAACCTCTTTTGCCTCCTGTGTACCTGGCCCAATTAACTCCATTCTCCATTCTTCAGTCATCTCCCCAGGCAGCTACCTGCCCTTAATGGGCCATAAAACACATGGCACTGGTCCATGTGGAAATGTTTTGGGGTGTAGGGGCTGTCTTAGCCCTTTGTAGGGGTCTCTGAGTGTCAGAGGCAGCGGTGCTGCCCAAAAAGAAATTCAGAGGATGTACCTGTGCCCTCCTCCTGGTTGCTGGAAGAGCCTCTTTGGGTAACATAGGTCATGGGATGAAAGCTGGATTTGTCTGGGAGAGCTGCACGGAGGAGCCAGTGGAGAAACTTCACCTGAGCACAAAGGGAAGGACTTCAGCTGGGATTAGATACCGTAGTTCTTATCTCTTAAACAAGATTTCTTCTTTGCTTCTGCCTGCCTGCCTCCCTGCCAAGTGGGGATTCACCATAACTTTTCTAACTGGGCTTGAAAATGGACTGTGCTTGGTGACAAGTCCAGCAGCTCAGTTCTTTCCCTGCTACAGCCCCTGTGCCTCCTGGACACCAACCCTCCATCTGCAGAGGTCCATGGGTTAGGAGGGGCCAGGGGCAGGTGGTCTGGTGAAAGACATCCATCCCACAGACTTCAGATTCCAAAGGAAAAGCCCTAGGAAGGCCTGAACTTCTGCAGGCAGGTGCATCTCTGCAGGGAGGGAAAGCACCTGGTGCTGTGATCCCAGGAGAAGACAAGAGATCCACAGCTTTTGGGTAGGTTCATGCTTGAAGACATTTTAGCAGGCTTGTGACCTCTAAAAGAGATTAGAGTTAGCTATTAGTTGATTTGTACCTCCAATGTTCTTTGAGTGTGTGCTCTACATTATCTGAATATATATATATATTCAGATAACATAGAGCATATATGATATATATAGTGTGCAAGTGGTATTTCATAGAAATTTTTTAATTTTTTAGAGCTAAGGAATGTATTTGATTACCTATAACTATTCCTTGGGGTCTTAGATATAGATATAGATATAGATATAGATATAGATATAGATATAGATATAGATATATATATATAGATATAGAAGTGGTATTTCATAGAAGTTTTTAAATTTTTTTAGGGCTAAGGAATGTATTTGATTACCTATAACTATTCCTTGGGGTCTCCCACGGAGATGTGCTCAATCTCAGGGAATTATCCAGAGCCTCAGAATTGAAGCTATTGATTGAAACTGGAGTCGATCACGGGGACTCTGCAAAAATTTAGGGCTGAGCCAAACTTCTCAGATCCTGCCTTCGCATATTTTTGAGTATCCTTGAAATCCAATTGCTCTCATGAGGATTGAGAACTGAAAGGATGGATTTCTTACTCATATTTTTCTGGGAAAGTTGAGATGTATTGGGACAACACACCTGCTCAGAGCCATTCTAAGTCATCTAGGAAATTTAGAGCATTTCATGAATATAAGCCTGCCCAGATTTCCTGTCAGACAGAAAAAAACCTGTGAAATTAAATTTACTTCTCAAATGTGCTTATTTGTGCGCTTTTATCCTCAGTTGTCTCAAGGGACAAAAATCTTGTTTTGGTGGTCCTGAGATTTGTCACATTGAACTTCACATGAAAACTTCTGATATCAGAATTCCAATGTATCAAAATTGCAATAATTCAGAGTTACTGAGAATTTTTTTTTTTAAAGATAAGAGAGACCTGGGAAAAGCTGCTTCTAGAGGAATGATGCTGTTGTGATACCCTCACATCCCCAGACTCTGCACCCTGGCAGAGTCCCAGTGTAGTCAGTAGAGTATTTGGCTCTGGCCAGGAAAAGCCCTCATAATTTTAAGTAAGTCATATCTACATGAAGTAATAATAAAACCTGTGAACTTGTATCACACAAGCATGCCTGGAGAGGGATGAGATTAAAACCAGAGGTGCTGGTACCTGTCAGATTAATTTAGTGACCTCTCCCTGCAACCCCAAATCCACTGACTTGTAGAATTGTTAGGGAAACCCAAAATGGTGGTGGATCACTGAGAGTTCTGATGCTTTTTGTGTTCTTGGTTGGGAAGGAGTTAAAACCAGTTCTGGAAGTGAGTTGAAATATTCAGAGTAAGAGTTTTCCAGAGGAGGCTGTGCTGACTGAGGGTGGACGTTGTGCTTTCTGCTGCTCTCCTGCTCCCTTAAATTGTGGAAGGTGTAACAAACCCACTGGCTCTGGGGGCTCCTAGGGAATGGCTCACAACAAAGTAATTTGGTACTGGCCTGGCTCAAGCATTCTCAAAAAAAGCCAAGCCTGGCTTTGAGCTGGAGCACAGTCCCAGGTGGCTGAGAGCTGTCCTGCATTGCCACTCCAGGCTCAGGTCAGGTCCCTGGGGAGCAGCTCCCACACGTTTGATTTGGCTGAGTGTGTTAGCTGGCACACAGATATGCTGCCCTGCTCAGTGCCGTGGAGCAGGGTTAGGGAAAACATTTCACTGCTGTAACTTCCCTAACCCTTCAGAGCAAACATGAAAAGGAATAACAATCAGACCATCGGGGCATCACAGGCTCTGTCTCCCACTCAGGGTTTGCACACGAGAAGAGAGTGCACCTTGAGGCAGGAATTCTGCCTCTGGCCAGGGTTTAAAACCCATTTCTTTCCATAGCTATGCACCAGCTACACCCTCTCTCACCAGCTCTGTCTCTCCCCTTGAGAGGATGGAATCTTCCTTCTCCAGGTTTGCTGTGGGGCAGCAGCTGCCGAGGTCCCGGTGCTGCAGGGAGCTCATTTCCAGGGCCAGACCCAGAGAGGCAAAAGCAGGAGTGCTGAACAAGCCTTGGCAAAAGCTGATCATGCCTTGGCTAAAGTCTTTATTCCTCTGGCCTGCTGAAGGTCTGCTGAGGGAGCCAGAGAACTCATGCAGCTCTGCAGCCAACTCACTCAGGCAGTGGGGCTGTTGCCTTATTCACTCTAAAATATGTGATGCCGTGTTAATTATCCTTTTCACACGTGTCAGAAGTGAGGTATGATTCGTAAATGAGGATTAATAAATGAAGATATGTGTTGCCTTTGGTGCTGTGTCAGTCAGACAGTGACAGGGTGCAAGCTGTGCTCACTGAGCCCTTACTGCAGGTGGAGACTGCACTGGGGTCCTGACACTGAGCTGGTGACAAGGCTTGCAAACTTACATCCCAAAAGTGTCTTGGAAGTATTTCTGGAGAACAAAACCTATTGCAAGAAGCGCATTTCCAGCCTCTTTAGTAATAGCTTTTCTGTTAGCTAATTTCTGTCCTTAGGAGGAAGTGGCTTCCTTCCTCTCTTCATTTAATTCCTTTGCTGTGCTGACCTTCACCTGTGTGACTGGCTCCCTGAAATCCTCTCGGGAGGATCAGTGTCACTTCTAATAAGCCAGCTGTCACTTTACACCAAACAGAAAGTAAGTGTTCCATTTGGTAAATGGCCCAGGAGAACCCAGAGGCTTTTTCTACCACCCTCATTTTTTTTTTTTCCTAGGGGAAAGTGTCTTACTTTGACGTGGCTGAAAGTGCACAAAGCGGATTTGAAGCTGCAGATTTCGGTGTCTTGAGTGAAGCCTGCCATGCGAGGCTTTTCTTTATTTATCAGCCGTGCTGAAACACGATCAGAGTCACGGCGCGGGCTCCGGGCACAAAGAGTTTTCTTGTGTCGCCAGCCAGAGGATAAGGGATTCACCGTGTGAGGAACACACTGGGAATTTCTTTCCTTTAGAAAGCTGCACAGGAAGACGCAGGAAAAGTAAGATTGTTGCACTGAGCTCTTGGCTGCCGATGCAGGGTGCAGCGCTGCTTCTTGTTGGGAATTTTGCCATTGACTTGATTGCGAGCAGGACGGCTTTTCTCTGCCACAGCTGTTTATTTATCGCTCCCCTTCTGCTGCTTTTTGGTGCTGACAAGCACCACCTGTGCCCCTGCAGCAGCTTGCACAGGTGGGTTATATTTACACCACTAATCACGGAAAGTATTTGAGAGTGGAAGTGAAGGGGAGCCCTGTATTTGTGTGCCTTTCACACAGTAGCTGGTGTCTGAATTCAGCAGCTTGTGGAGCACAGGCTTTAAGCAGTGTTTGACAAAAGTGAAATCAGTGCAGGTTGCTGACTGACCACCCCTGGAGAGCACCTTGAGGCAGGAACAGAAAGTGGCAGCTCCGGCGCGCGAGAGGAAGGCCATGGTTTTTGTCCGTGGACACGGAGCTTGTGTAAGTATGGCTGCTTGTGGGGATCTGCCTCTGTGCCGGGGACTTCTCAGCTGAGAAGAGGGCTGAATGTGGAGTCAGATGAAGGTGGTGGAATGCCACCCCTGGCTCTGCAGCTGGGCTCTGTGAAGCCAGTCCCCCTTGTCAGGAATGGCAAGGCCGCTCAGCCGTGCTCCTCAGGGCAGCTCAGAGCCTTTTTTGCTCAGTGTTGTTTGGAGGTACCTCCACAGCGCTGCAGCAGTGTCCCACTGGCCCTCCCCTCCCAGGGGCTCCTCAAACTTCTGTCACCACTGCTCCTTTGCCAGCAAAGGCTAAGGGACAGCAAGCTGCTTAGGGCATGTTACAGGAGGCTGCCCAAGCTTTACCCTGGAGATGATCCTTCCTCCTTCCTGGCAGCAGAAGTGGGGAGGGCAGCTTGCCTCTTGTTCCTCTGGGCATTTAATTTGTCCTTGTCTCATGATCTGCATAGGCTGGAGGCTTAGGGCCAAAATCTTTCTTTGCTAGCACCCTAATTGATACTCTAAACTGAGTGTTTGCAGTAACTGAAATAGATATCTGAGAATGGTTTCAGGATATTTAAATCTAGTTAAGTATCCAATATACCATCCCTCAGCCTGAATGAGCTTTGAAACTGTGTCTGTATGACAAATATACATCTGGCTTCTCTGTGTCTTCCCAGGTGGGGGGAAAGGCCTTAGAAAGTTCAAGTCTAGAACCCTGTGCTTGGCCCTGCTCTGCATTAAACTGCAAAGGGAGGGTTCTGACTTTGTTTGTTCAGATTTTGTGTTGGATTTTTTTCTTGGATGTGTTGCTGGATGTATTCCTCAGGCTATGACTTGCAGAGAGTGATGAATCTGATATTTAATAGCAGGGTTTTTTGTTTTTTTTTTTTTTTGTCCCCCTTGGTCTACTTCAAACAACTACAGAAGGGGGCTACCTAATCTCTAGATCTCCCCAAAACTTCTGGCCAAAGCAATGGTGCATCTTGAACAAAGTACCCAGTAGCCTTTAAGGCACACAGCTTTGAATAATTGACTTTCTCAACAACAGCTGAAGTTTGTAGCCTTTCAGATGAATGGAACTGGAGCCCACAGAATTATTGTCTTCAAGCCACTGCCCAGGTGGGAAGCGGTGCTGGGTAATGAGCCAAAAAATTATATGAAACAAAAAAAAAGAGGATAGCTTTATTTTCAAGAGATCCAGGATTGAATTTATTTTAAATAAAATGTGCATATAAATGTCTGACTATAAAAACTTTTGTATACAACCAACGACTGATAATCAGCCTGAAAAACATGTAAGCAACAGATGTCTTTCAGCATGTGCTGCTTGGATGTAAACCTAGGAAAACAAAATAGCTTCTTTTATGGTTAGATCTCATGTAAGGGAAGTCAAGTAATTCCTAGACTTGGTGTAGTTCCTTGCTGTTATAGTTGGAAAATAGGCAATGCACAATTCCAAGCATAGTTTAGACCTTTTATCTTTGATAAACCTTGGTCCATGTCACTCCCTGTGGATGTGGGAACAATTGATAATTAGGAAAGTGAAATGTTTCCTTGTTAGCTACAGGGCTCTGAAGGCAGTTAATTCAGCATGCTCTGAAAGTACTGAAACTGGGCCACTGAACACTTGTTGATGTTTAATCAAATTGTGATTTATGGACTCAGACTTCCTTCTGAACTTTATATATTATTTAGAGCCTGCCAAAGTGACAGCGTCTTTCCTAGAACAAGAAGCCCGTTTTGATATGATATGGCACATTTTTCATACAGTGAGCCTATCTATTGCAGAACTTTGCCCTCTCCCAGATGTAGGGATTTTACTATTTGTAGTCTGCATACATGAATTAACAAAAATATAGCTGTTGTTCTTAGCATCTTGTGATCTATATGTGGGTTTAAGGCTGTGTAATCTTGGATGTTAAAAGAACACCTTGGAGGAGCAGATTTAAAACACAAGCATCCTCAAGTTGTCTCATTTAAAATATTCTCCATCTTTTTGGCTGGAACACCACCTTACTCCCATCATTTACATTAGCCTTTCTAAAAGCCAGTGGTGAGAAAGCTTTCCTGGCCAGGAAAACTGCCTTTCTCTGTTCCATATGTTAAGCATTAACTGGCTTAGTAACATTAGGACTGCACTTCCCTTTCCTAACTGTATTCCTCAAAAAAATGCAGTAGGTAGGAATCCATAGCAATCACTGGGTGCGATGGTCCTGAGTGCCCTGCTGCAGAGGCACCACCTGTGCAAAGGAGTAGAGCTCTTGGGAAATGAGTTAACAGAAGAAAAGAAACAAAACCAAGCCTCAGCTGGCTGGACAGTCAGCACTGGGGGATTTGGTGAGGAAATGTAAATGACTCCTTTTTTAATCTAGTGTCATTTTGAAATTAGTAATGTGTTTGAAGCTGGGATAAATCTTAAATATGCTTCCTGGTGAAGTGTTCTCTAAGTTTTCATTGCTGTTTTTTCCCTCTACAAATGGAGAGGCAATTAACTGCCTGTGAAAGGCAGGATTTGGAGAGAAAATTGTGGTTATGTACTATATGTGCAAACCTGGCTCTGCATTTACAAGCTGCAACTGAGCTTGTAATGTATGACTCTTATCATAACTAGGCATGAATATTTGCATTGATTTCCACTTAGAAGTTGGTTTTCTGTGCTTTTGAAGGTGGAATGACTTGTTAATTAATTATTTTTTTCCCTGCTAAACTAGAAATAAGTGCTCATGTTAGCTGGGTTTATTTTTAGGGGGGAATTGAGTAATAAAAGAAAAGCTTGGCTCATAATTACTGTGTGAGTGGAAAATGTGTTCCCAAGTGTGTTAGGATTAATACAGCCAGCACCTGTGAGAACCTGTTTCAGTCAAACAGCAGATGCTGGAAATTCCTCAGTAAATAATTTGGAGCTAGTATTCTCCTTCTGAGTGTATAAATCAGTCCTCTCCACCCCTTCCTTCTTTGAAGCCCCTCAGGTTGCTTTCTTTTTCTGTCTCTAAAATGATCCCCAAGCCCTCACTCATCGCGTTGATCCAAAAAAGAGTACAACTTCCCACTGAGACGTTTGGAGCAGCTGTGCACAGCAGAGATTATCTCCTGTTGGATCTGGTAATCTCCAGCAAAAGCTGTGATTTGTACAATTTATTTTATTTTCACCACAGCCTGCAGGACCCAGCTCATGTTGCAGGAAGGTCAGAGCTGAAAGAGGCCTGGGTGCTACTCACAGGTCCAGCATGATGTACCAGTAAATGGTAGTGCTGGTAAGTGTCTGGTTGGTTTGGAGGGTGGCAATGTGACAGCAATAGTCATTGTCTTGGTCTGAGTGTCACAGTGAGGGTTTTGTGCCGGTGGGAAAGCAGAGAGAGGAAATGTTTTAAATTACCAGCACTACTATGAAGCCATTTGCTCACCTGTTAGTGTTGCTGATAAAGTACAAAAGTGGCAAAAGAGATTGATCACAGGTGTGAATGGTGCTATTGCTGCATTTCTTGTAAAAAAAAATTGGGCAAATATAAAAAATAGAGAGGACAGAGGTGTTGCAGCTCTTTCAGTTTGATAACTTGAATTTCTAATGCTTCTGGATCCTCCATGCTCCTATCATGATGATGAGTGGAAGTCAAACCACCACCTTAATTTTAATGCTGGTTTGAGCATGGTAATAGTCAAGGTGAGGTTTGATGAATATTGACAGAAATGTTCTGGTTGCAGCACAGGTCCTTGTCCAAAATAAAGTCAATGGTGGCAGGCTCCTCTCTGGGTGCTAAGGGTTGTGTTCTGTTGCTGCACTAATAGATGAGAGAGGAATTTAATTTCTTTATGAAGTAGCTGCATTCAGTTGTCTATAGGAAGCTATTTGAAGACAAAAACTAAAAAAGCAAAAGCCTTGTTCTTGAGGTGAAAGGAACAGTGGGACTTTAGAACCCTATCAATTGCTTTCCAAAAATGATCCTTCTCATAAACTGCATAAGTGAACACTGTTCTTTTGAATTTATAAGTTTCTTTTGAGTTATACCTTTTGGTGGGAATGCAGGTGCCCACTCTGCAGGGCTCCAGAGCAGTGCCAGAGCTCGTGGACTTGTGCTCTGTTCCATAACCCACAAAACCCCACGTGCACAGGAAAATGGCCTGGTGGCAAAATGTGATTCAGATAATGTCATTGGTCTCATGAATATTCTTTTGTTTGTCCTGGTTCCTTGGTGGTTTCCGTGGATAAAAGCACGTAATTTAAATGAGGTGTGCATCTTCCCAGAGGGAGGTTATTTCACAAGCACCTGGTGGCAGATTTGGGGTTATTTCTGTGCAGAGGCTGGCAATCATGCCTCAAGGACAGACAGAAGAATAGTCTGAGATTTAATCAGGTTCCCTATACCTTGAGTTTCTCTTCATGGTTTCTGCCTTTATGATCCTAATCGACAGCTCTTACACTTAATAGCTTGAGATAATTCTGGTTTTTCTCGTGAATCTTGCATTTTTTTTGGACCCAGATAGGAAGTCTCATTAAATGTTTCCATTTTTAGCAGAATTTTACCTGTCACTCTCAAAACCTGAGCACAACAAACTACATCACAAAATAATAGTAAATAAAACTTCTAAACCAAACAAAAACTTTGTATAATATTGTGAATCTCTGGACTGTTTTGTCAAAGGCAGACTACAGTTTAATGGGCATTCAAAATAGAAAAATTAAATAAATCAGATCTATTTCTATGCAAAACAAGTGAAGTACTTCTTATCACATGAATAAATAGTTCCTTTAGAAAGTTGTTTTGCATCTTTATGGCTTCAAGTACCATTTATGTAGCCTACTAATGAGATGCCTCTGTAGCAGCTAACACACCTGGTATGGAAAGGGCTCAAAATTCCCAATTCCTTTCAAAAGTGAATACAGTGTGTCAGAAAGGAGAGGCAAAGGGGAAAAGTAAGGAGTTAGAACTTTTTATTAATAATAACAGTGAACTAGCCTGGGGAGAAAAGTTCCTGTGAAAGGATAATACATAAAGAGTTTTTCACACTGCCTCAAGTTTTTTTTTTTTTTGTTAAAAATAAATTCAAGATTTATAAAGATTTTTTTCAATTTAAAACACTTCTTTTTTTTTCTCTCTCCCTTCTCACAGCCTAGGTACCTCCAAAATAAATTGAAGGAATGGGTACAGGGGTAATTGGTTTGAAGAAAAGGAAATGGGGAGGCAAAAATTGAATAATATTGCTAAAAAGAGGCTGCTTGAAAGAGGCAACTGGCCCATCACAGTATTGTAAAAGTATAATTTGAGTTTTCAGCCTGTACTACCACAATTGTTTTATTAGTTGTTGCATATGCTAAATATAAGTAAATATAACTTTATAATACATATAAGTAAATATAACTCTAGATTTTGGAGCAATAATGAAGTGCAACTTTATGTGCCAAATCAATACATTCGTTACTTGTTAGGGATTTGATTCCATAACCCAAGTGCCCATGGCTGGAGATGAGATCACATCTGAAATACCAGACAAACTCTGTCATGGCTCCAGGTCTCTGCAAAGCAATGCCTGGCTCTGCAGTGCCTGCCTCCCTGTGACCTGCCTGATGGCTGGTATTTTTGGAAAGAATATTTCAAGTTTGTGGATGTTCCTCTTTTTTTAATTTTTTTTTCTTCCTTTCCTTCCCAGAAAGCCCAAAGGCCCCAGGCCAGGGTCTTCGTGGAGGGGAGACCTGTAGTTTGGCTGGCTCAACCTCTGATTTACTGAGGCTGAGACGCTTCACAGTTTCCAGTAAAAAACAAAAAAGTACATTTGTGTCAAAGACTTTTTATTTTTATTTTGATTGCTGTGGAGTTTAACTGCCTCCAACTGGGGCCAGCCTTTGTTCTGTCTTGCAGTTAAGTAACTCTGGCATTTATGATAGCCTGCAATTACTGTACAAGCTATCATTTTTCCATTTCAAAAGTTAGCATTTCTCCATGCTTGCAGCATTATCTCAGATGCCACAATTATGTGCACCCTCAGGAGGAGGAAGTGGCTGTGGCACGTCACATGCTGTGGTGTGGCGAGGGCAGGGAAGTGAATTTTGGGGATTTCTGGGATAAGTGCTCTTGTGGAGCCAGGTTTTCATGTGTGTCTGATGAGAAGAGTTAGTTCACAGCACATACTGCAGTGCTTTTCCCTAGGAGGATTTGAGGCTATTAATTCTCAAGTGATTTAAAGATATATCTAGGAAAAGTAAATACGAGGTAGACTGCAGCAAAAATAAACTGGTGAATAACCAAAGTCTTATCTAGGCACACTTGAGAACAAGATCTGGGGCACAAAGAGGACCAGCAAGTGTTTCTAAGTAGGCAATGGTCTCAGATGTTTTAAAGCCAATGTGCAAGGAGATCACTTCCTACTGGAATTGCTAAAAGAGAAAATTTGCTGTGGCAAACCTGGAAAAACTGTGCTGTGCTTGATTTGTTTGTTCTGATTTGCCCTTTGGCTTCCTGGAATTTTTAGGGTTGAAGCTCAAATATATGGTACCTACAAGCAAAGCAAGAATAAATCCCTACCTTGCCTTTTTGTCAGGGCTTTGCTATTTATTTTATGAGGCAATTTGCAATCTGCATATGACACAGAGCACGTGGGAAGGCAGGGATTTCATCATTGATCTCAGATGAGCTGGGTTCCTGATGCCTTCAGTGCTCAGGAAGCTAAGGGATATTTGCAGATGGATTTGGCTTTATAAGATCTGCTGCAAAAATAGATGCAATTTTAACAAAACCTTTCACAAGAGGCATATGAATTCTTCTGCCTTTTGCCTATGTATTAACTAGGGATGCTGAAAAGTTATGTCAATCTCTCCTTAGCCAGGAGATGTGGGAGAGAATTATGTTACAGCCTTTAAGTATGACAGCTTTCTAGTCTTGTGGAGTTAATCTGTCAATTTAATTTTTTAATCAGTAAGTTTTTACCAGTTTGATTAGATTAACCGTTTTTATACGAATATAGTACAAGTTTGCTGTTAGTTTATTTTTCTTTAATGTTAACACAGAAGTAAGTGTAACCATGTTCAAATGCTTTGATAGCTGGATGTACTAGGATGGCCAAATACTTTTTGCTCTTTCATGCCTTTGAGACAGCTGGTAAATGCTCCATTCTGCATAAAGGACAGAATCAGCTGTGTTTATTGTTGAACAATATAGAGTTGATTTGGTGAAGAGGAGATTAAAAAAAATCCCAGGGAAATGCAATCCTGAAGCTTGGCTGACATCACTGTTTGGCAGCCCATTTATTATAGGCAGTCTTGTCTCCTCCTCAAAGCTCTTGGGAGTTCAGGCCAGGCCTGCCTTGTGTTCAGGCTGCTTGTCCTGCTCTGTTCCATGGCTCTGCTCTCATCTGGTGGAGGGGAGGCTGCAGCCCCTTCCTGCTGCAGCATCCCTGCCCAAGGCCTTCTCTCCCAAAGACCTCACACCGAGTTTTATGTGGCTTCTGCTGTAATAAACTGCATAAAGCAGCCACTCACGCAGGGCTTGTAAAAGCTGACTTTGTGTTTTGTCTCAGTGGTGGTCTGAGTAGTGCTGGTACTCTGTGCACCTGTTGGATGTTAATAGGAGAAAATTGGAATACAATTTACAACATTTATTTTAAATGTTGTCCATTTAAGCATTGCTGTGGAAGCTGATGATACTTTGAAAAGAGAGGTTTGCTCTGCATTTTGATTTGTGCTATTAATGATATGTTTACATGAGAAGAGGTTAAATTCACAGTATTTTCTTAACATATTTATAAAAAATACAGTGGATGGCCAGTTAGAGAAATTAGTCCCAAAATGGTGAAAAGTCTAGTAGAAATCTAACTATGAGTAAAAGTAGAGTCAGTTCTCTGGATGTGGGCAGCAGAGCTGGTGGATGGCCTGGAGCACAAGTGCTGTGAGGAATGGCTGAGGGAGCTGGAGAAGAGGAGGCTCAGGGGAGTCCTTATTGCTCTTTACAACCACCTGAGAAAAGATGTGGGGTTGGCCTCTTCCCTCAGGCAAATAATGACAGGATGGCATGAGATGGCCTCAGGCTGCAGCAGGGGAGCCTCAAGTTGGACATCAGGAGAATTTCTTCACTGAAATGGCTAAACCTTTGGAATGGGAGGAGCTGCCATCCCTGGAAGTGTTGAAGAGATGGCTGGATGTGGCACTTAGTGCTGTGGTTCAGCTGACAATGTGGAGATTGGTCAAGGGTTGGACTTCATGGTGTTGCAGGTCCTTTCCAGCCTTGATGGTTCTATGAGTCTATGAAATATCTGCAGTCCCCTTAATATCTTGGATGGATAGAAGCTCTCTTAGAGCCATCAGAAAGTTTATCAAGCAAAAAAACCTAGCACGAGTGTCTGGTGTCTCAGTTTTATGGTAACCTTGCTTGTCCGAGCAGGCAGTGTGGTGCCATGCAGGCCAGTAACCATCCGTGTGTCACTAAAACAACCAGGTTTTGCCTTTCTGTACAAGCACACAGTGTGTGGGGAGTGAACAAAGCCCTCCTCTGCCTTTTAGTCTCAGTTCAGGACTGCTAAGAAAGAAGGGAAATGAATGAGCCCAAGAAGTAACTGTGCCCATTCTCATCCTCCTTTAAAACAAAAAGCACCCAGATGTCACTATGATTTTAATGGCAGCTGGGTGCAGTCTCTTCTTGGACTGTGAGCACTAATTCTTAATATCACCTTCAAATATTGTGCAAATGTATTAAATCCAGTACACAAATGCACTAAAATATAAGGAAACAGCAAGAAAACTCTTGATGCTTATGGTTTGTCCAAAATATTCTTCTTAAGTAGCAAAAGTGATGCAGAAAGGGTCTTCAGTGAGGTTGTTTCAATGTTGGGCAGTTGGCCAAAGTTCAGTGCAAGTCAGCTCTGTTGACAGGGATCCATCACAATTCAGAGCTGATCAATGCTGCTTCACAAGCTGAAAATACTTGTATAAAACCTGTTGTGTCTCACTGAATGTAGCTGTAACTTATACTTTTCTGTAACAGCACCTGGAAAGTTCAGCCTTTTGAGTGCCATTAGAAATTATAGGCAGTACTGTCATTGGATCAAGGTAGATTTTTAACACTGCAGTATCAAAGGAATAATCCCTGGTGCAACAAAACTTTGGTGATGAATGAATTGCTTGTCCTGACAAGAAGTTGTTAGGTTCACTTGATAAATAATTGTTTTCTTTTGTTTTTTTATTTAAAAGGAGGGATAAAATATTACATACTACCATATTTTTTTTCCTAGTAACCTGGCTTTCAAATCACAGTGGAAGTTTTCAATTTTGATGTTCAAAATACCCATTTGTGCCAGTAATTTCTGTGTAGGGGAGCAGAAGCTGACTGGTTAAATTGCAGATGCCTGTGCTGTGTGCTGACACAGTGTTCGTGTGTTTGGGCACTGTCTTTTCCCATAGTTATGCAGCCCTTGCATCACCTCTTTTTACCAGAACAGGACAGTATGTGCACAGATGTTTTATGGTATTGGTAAAGAATGAAACAAACTTGTATATAACCAAAAGAAGCCTTTATTTTTCATCCTTGTTCTTATGTCTTTTTTTTTATTCCTAAGTGATAAGCTGATTTTTATGTGCACTTGAGTTGTGAGTTCTTTGTTCCTTGTTCAACTTATTGTTCACAAGATCCTCTCCACACACTTGCGCTATTTTTGAATCCATGTTTTCTTTTGCAAGACCATCCTTTGCCTACAACTACATATTTTTGGTAGTTTCTTCATTGAAACACAAGTCTAAAGACTTGGTGGCTGTGCATTTTGTTTCTAGTATGAAATCTGTGAAGGTCTGTACAGCCCATTGCTGTGTCTCTTACTTTGTCATTGGAAATATATTGCCAGCTACAATCTGTGTGTATTTAATTTGTCTAAAAAAATGGGTTGGCCAAATTTTCACATTTTAGAGTCATTCAATTTACCCTAATGGTCTTTAACTGAGAGTTATGTTCACACAGTACAGGATAAAATAGACTGAAATTTTTTCTCAGAGCAATTAAATTTTTGAACTTGATGAGTCCTCATCTAGTCCAGAAAATACAGGTTTTTGAGTTTGTCCAGTATCTCTATGAAATCTGGCAAGCAAGAGCAAGATTGCTTGTGGTTATTGGAAGATAAAGGAATAGTGCAAAGCAAGGAGTGTGAAGAGGAATGTGATTATTTCTACAAGGCAGAAACTTGCTTTATTTGACAAAGAACATGGTCAAACCTTAATGAGATGATTTGGCTTTCAGCACACACTCTGTATCTTCCTGTCTGGATGTGCATTTTGCAGAATCAGGGTGCGAGTGACTCTCTGGGCTGCACAAGGACCAGGGACAGAACGGGCCTGGGGCTCTAGGCAGGAACACCACATCTGTCATGGAAAGGGTATCACTTCCAAATGAACTACCAGGGGCAGCAGATTCCATGTAGGCTTTCAGGTAGGTGGTCTATACAGCCATCCCCTGTAGGCATTAAAGCAATGTTCTCAATCTAAGCCCTTCCATGAGGGGTGTGTTCCACTCAGTGCTGC
Source organism: Emberiza elegans (assembly GCA_024865655.1). NCBI lineage: Eukaryota > Metazoa > Chordata > Aves > Passeriformes > Fringillidae > Emberiza > Emberiza elegans. Next base: position 3,772,905 of record JALJVW010000139.1, read on the forward strand.
TCGTACTGGGGGTTCCTGTAGCAGATTTTTCTTGAATGTCTTCAAGAGTTATGTCAAAGCCCCAGAAACCATTGGTACTCTAAGCATCTAAATGGTGGAACAGCAGCTGTACTGAGACAAACCGTGGGGTGTTTGGCAGGGTTGATGGCAAGTGCCAAAGGACAACACAACAGATTTCAGTGGAGATTCACAAGCAGCTTGTCTGAGACGTGCTGAGGTGGCTGGCCCTAATGTAGCAAAGCATTTCAGCAGGTGTCATGTTCCAAACGTGTGAGATTTTTCATTCTGTTGCATGTGAGAGTCCTTAAGTAGTTTGCTGGATTGGGATCCTGGCAGGACTGAAACCTTAAATATCTTTGCCCATTAAGTAGCATAAGTTATAGCAAGAATTTCTTTGGATTTGCAGCTTTTCCTTAAATTCTGTGACATAGTTATACTGTTTCCCTCTTGGTAGTTCTGCTTCTTTAAGAGCTTGAAAGAATTCATTAGGTTTTATAAAATTTAAGAGTCTACATTTTATTCCTATTAGATATGCAATCCCATTTAAAGAGCTTGGAAAAAAAAAGAAATCAATCAATAGGCCCCACAACTGATGAAAAACACACCTCTTGCAGAACTTTGAGGCTGTCCATAGAAAAAATTGCAGTCTTGTCAAGCAAACCATCACAGAGGAGTACTTGTTTTCTGGCCTGCCAAAAAAAAGTGATTTTGAGAGCTGTGTTTGCACTTAGTGTGGAGGCAAAGATGAAGCACATCTAGCAACAGCTCAGCTGAGCTCAGCTTATCTGAGCTGCAGAGAACTCACACTTAACAGCAAACCATCATAAATGATGGATTAGTTCCTCTGCAAAATGAGTGCTGTTGAGCTTGATTCTGCTTATGTTTCATGATTGCATTACACACCTTTGTGCCTGCCTGCTGGCGATGCCTTTCTATTTCTTTGTGCTGTTTTTGTGTATTATCAAAGAAGGAATTGGGAGGCTGGGTAGCAAACAACGAATGCAATGCATTTTTCAAGAGGTGTTTTTGCCAAAGCTAGCTGAATTCAATGACTTTCAGCATAGAGCAGCATATGTTTCTTTTGGCTGGTGAGCAGAAAGCTGAAGCAAGGCTGGGAGAGCTCTCGTGATTCAGGCAGCAGGACTTGCGCTGTACTTGCCCGGTTTGTGCTATTGTAGCTTGCAGGTTTCCTGTTGTTCTTCTAAAACAGATTTTTGCACATTGATTGAGGGTCTCTTTTGGCTTGAAATCAGGGAGAATACAGCAGTTTTTCAGTTCATAATGGGTGTGTTGCAGCTGTAGGTTCTCTGTCTGCCCAGACAATAAATCTGCCTGGGGTAGATGGACTTCAGCAGTTTCCAGGACTGAAAACTGGGCCAAGCAAGAAAGCAGAGAGGACATGACTTCATATAGAATTTTACTTAATAGAAAAAAAAGTCTTTAAATGCAGATCTTTTGGAAAGGGACACCATTACTGCTGTTTCTCCAGCTGGATAGATTTAACATTGTAATTACAGAGGCATACCTAATAAGTTGGCCCCCAAAATATGATACTTCTTGCCTCAGTCACAAACCTGACTATTATTTTGAGGTTAAAAAGGTTTTTCAGAGGGATGAATTTGCCTTTTCATTTCTATCCCAAATATTCCATTTTAATAATGAAATATGATCTCAGCTTTCCTTCCTTGTTCTAGTGGAAGAAAAAGTAATTAAGTCTACTTTCAGCATTATGCCAACTGCTGGTCAAGACTGGTTTATTATTTGAATCCATGGTGGTATCTAAATTTGCAGGTAGGTCGGTATTCACAGGAACTGTGAAATAGGTAGAACCCTGCACCATCCATGCCCTTCCTGGTGAGTCTATTAAAAACAAAACTTTTGCAACTTTATCCATAACTTTTGGGAACAGTTTGCTGTGAGCTGAGCACAAAAAGAACTTTGATCACAGAAAGAGTCTAATTAAAATTAAGTGGTATTTCATTAGTAAAAAAAAAAAATATTAGAATTAAAATAATATGACTTAAGGAAAACAAAGAACTGATATCCTTATCACTGTGAAATGGTAAATGTCTTTTGGAGCAATTCTTTGACCTTAGATCTGCTAGTTTATCTTTGTTCAGGTACCTGGAGGGGAAGCATGGGAAGATGTAGGAATGTCTTGGGCAATATGTATGAGGGTTTAAAAAAAAAACCCCACATTATTTTTGTTTGATTTTTTGTTGGGTTTTTTTTTGTCCTCTCAGGAGAAGTATTTGCACTCAGTGCAATATGAGTGCAAAGTATCTATGAGGGCTAAAGCATTTCCTGCTGTGCAGGCCTGCAGTGGGCACGAATGCACCCAACAGTTCTACAGAGAACTTGAAAAAGTGGCTTGTGGGATAAATGTCTGCTTGTTTATCGGGATGGATTAAAAGACAGAAAAGTAAATGTCATGTCTGAGTACTAAGATGTGCTGCTGTGCTGTGTTAAACAAACTGAACTTTACATCTACATTGCATTAGTGCACTGCCTTCTTTGCTATTCCAAATTTATAGTTTTGAAAAATACTTTCAAGCCCTGATATGAGCATTTCTTTAGTCACACAATTTGCAGGAACAGTTTATGGTATAAAGGAAAGGATTTTTTTCTTATCCACCTTTTGGTTCCTATAATTACTTTTCAAATTTTACGCACTTAAATTTGCTTGCAACTGTTACAGGGTGAAGTGAATGCTCAAATAAGAATCTCAGTCTTTGGAAATGAACATTATCTTCATTCACAGTGATAAGGATATCTGATTCATTGTTTTCCTTAAATCAGATTATTTTAATTCTGATAGTAATTAATATTTTTTACTAATGAAATATCAGTTAATTTTAATTAGACACTTTCTGCGATCAAAGTTCTTTTAATACTCAACTCACAGTAAATTTTTCCTAAAGGTTATAGATAAAGTTGCAAGAGTTTTGTAAGAGAATCTAAATGCTTTTCTGCTTTGAGAGCTCTTCAAATAATTTTGATTTTAAAATTATTTTTAATATATCCTATTTAATAGTGAAAACAAATGGGCTTTTTTAAAGTAGCTTGGCATTGATAAATTCTTAATATTTGCAAAACATAAATTCTATCCTTCTGGGTCATATACTTTTAGGCTGTGCTGATCCTACAGGAAAGCAGCTTTTCATTTTTCCCTTAGTGGTCCAGTGCTGTAAAATAAAAGCAGTGTACAAGGGAAGGGGAGTGCAGCTTGAGTACACTGAGTTTTCTGTGTGGAGCAGTGGTACCCAGAGATGCTGCATTTTCCCTGCAGTTTTCTGCCTTCCCTATGCTGAATTCTAGTTCATTGCCTACTTCAGGGCAGAGTGTACAAATTCCAGAGAAAGTAGAATGGCTGTTAACTTGCATTAAAATAATGGGCTATAGCACAGTATTTTCAGATTCCAATTCTCAGTAGCAAGGGGAGTGAGCCATATTCTCAGCTGGTATAACATGGCACTGCTCCATGATTGCTCCCTTGTTGATATCCACACTGTCCTCCAGTAAAACAGAAGCTGTTGATTTGCTGTAGGTTTTATGTTCATAATGAATCTATATTAGAACATTGTTTTACTTCAAAAAATTAGTTTCCTAGTTCCTATGTCAGATGTGAGCTTTATGTTTATTCTGAAATCCCTGTTTCATCCAGAAAATGTGCGTGTCAAATTTGGAAAATATTTGAGGTTGTTTTTTTGGTGATGCTTCTTAATTTAAAAATCTGATCCTTTGAATGTGATGTGATCTCTTGAGGCTTTTTGTTCTTCAGTATCTCCTTTGTGATATCTACTGGCATGTGGAGGAAAAAAATATTTGAAGACTTGTTCACTAGAATGGAAGGGCCTGTTGATACTTAGCTGTCTTTGAAAGATAGATGGAATACCACCAACAGGTTAAACAGGTGGAAAATATCTACACAAGAATCTTTTGCTATAATCAGAAACAAACCAGCAGAAAATATTGTGTGGAAGTCGTTGAGGGCTGGCTGGGTTACACACTTTGCCAGGCATTGTAATTGGGAAAGCCAACCTGTTGAGAGTCAAGTGCATGAATAATTAAAACTAGGTCAATTTGCTCTCAAAGAGCATGATGTGAGTATTTTTCAAGCATGAACTTTCTTCATATAAAGAAACTGCCCTGCCAGGCTTGCACTGCATGTAGGATTTGAGCATGCCTTTTCAGCCCAAGTGCAAGGGAGTTGGATTGTGCCAACAGTGGGCTGACCTTTTGGTATTTCATTTTTTCTGGCTCCTGTTTGCTACAGGCCAGGTAAGGTGCTTCAGGATGGGCTTGTTTTCTTTAAAAAGCAGTATTTATTATGTGTCCCAAAAAAAAATCATTTTGCTGTTGTGTGATGGCGCAGGCAGATGAAAAGGTTGGTGTCAGTCCTGGCCAGAGCAGTGACAGACTGAAATGTGTGCTCTTGTTTTCTCTGAACTTGTGTCTCTATCAGCACCAGCTCAACACACTGATGTGTAAACTGTCAGAGGCAAAAGGCAGCTCCTGGGAGTCTGCAGCCAGTAATCCCAGGGCAGGCTGAGGGGTTGCTTATATTTTCTTTTAAAGCTGTTGTATTTAATGTCAGTCTTTATCTTGGAGCCTGAAGAGTTTGTGTATTGGATTCTGGAACTCCTGTTTCAAAGAGAGCACTGAAATGACAATTTTACCTCTTCCCTATGTGAATTTAGTGTATTTCCTTTAGTTTTGGTTTGCTTCTAAGCATGTTTTGTTTTGTTTTGGTGTGTTTCTTTGGTTTTGTTTTTTTTTGTTTTTCCTCCAATAGAAGAAAAATGAAGATAAAGTATTTAACCTGAGCTTGAAACTTTGATTTCCTTGGCTGCTTCTGTTAGCTAGCCACCAGGACACACTGCATCAGGGTGTAGATGTGCTAGAGATGGCATTTAGTAGTGGTGAAGATGGTGATGTGGCTGCTTTAGTCCCTTTGCGCACAATGCTTGCAATTATACATGAAATCCCACCAGAGAGGTCTGAGTGGCTGCCATAGCTCCTTTGAGAAAGGGAAGGCAGAAAGTGAGCTTCAAACAATCCATGTAGTGATTTTTGTATATTTGATCTATTGCAACTTAGGAATATACTTTGATTTTTTTGAGATCTGATTTCTGTCCCTTACTGCTTCTCTTTACTCTCTCCTACAGTCCACAACTATTCTGCCAAATGAAAATGAGAAAATATACTAACTGTGTTTGTACTGAGGAAGTGGTTTGCTTATAAATGGTGACCATATGAAACCTAAAAATGCTGATACCCAAACTATAGTTGATTATACGGATGTGGGCCCTGGAAAAAGGAAAATGGGGTCTGTCTGCTAGCTGAAGGGAGAGATCTTGTTGCTGCCTAGGCTTTTTGCCAAGGCACAGCTGAAGTAAGGTTATTTTAGGTGTGTGTTGTGTGAGAGCTTTTTGTCCCTTTGATTTTTATGTAAGTTCTAGTATGAACACTGCTGTGAACAAAGAGCAAGTCTTGCCTGATTTCACGTTTTCAGGGAGTTTCTACTGAAAAGGTGAGTGCATGCTTTGACAGCTGAACATGGGACAGGGCTGCCAGTGCTGCCTTCAGCCCTGAGCTGGTGCTGCTCGCTCCCTGACAGGGCCACAGTGGTGTGTGGGACACAAAACTCTGGAGACTGTGCAGTGCTGGCAAGCTCCATCCTCTGCCTCCTCCAAGGGTCCCAGTGTCCAGCAGGGACCTCCTTGCCAGCCCTGAGTCAGAGCAGCTATTCAACCTAAACACTGGTTCTCACCCTGGGGAAATGTAGAGCTGGGAACATGAAGTGGATGAAAAGCTGGAGGTGGGTATTTTCCCTAGAAATCTTAGGATAAGGTCATGATGCATGGCACTGTTAAACACCAAGGTGGAGTCAATGAGGGGCAGAGATTTACACTTCTCTCAAACTGAGATTTGCTGCTGAAGCTCTGTCATCCTTCTAACTTATAAGATATAAACTTTACTACTTCTATAACCACGTTATTGTTTTGTTACCTGGGACCTTTGCTTTATGTAAGCCACAAAGTCAGTTAATCAATAGATTTTCTTTAAAGAAAAAAGCAGTGATGAATATTCAGTAGTTGTAAAAATGCTCTTGAGATTGCCATCTAATAGAGGTGAAATAAAAAGTGGAAGCTGATTAGAATTCCAGAAAATGGGATAATAATCTATTTATAGGAATTTGAGTCTTTATATGCCAGGTTTTATAATTTAGTGTTCAGAACACCCTGATTTTAAGCACTTCTGGAAAAATCATTAAATGAAGGAAAAGTAAGAAGAATGTTAAAAGAGCCAAATTATGTTGATTTACAAAAGAAAAATGCAGCCAACATGAGTTGCAAAATATAACACTGTGCTGTGTCTGAAATGTGCTCTCATCATTGCTGAAACATTGCCCCATGCCAGGGACTTACTGTCTCCAGCACAGACTGATGTCCTGAGCATGAGATGCAATGGCATTTTTCATGGTGCATCTTCTTTATTTTCATGGTAATCTTCAATGAAAGTGCCTCCCCAGAGCAGCTTTTTCCTCTATATCTATTTTCTTGCATTCTTTTTGTATTTGAATGCTCTTGCTTTTCCCATTTCTAACTCCTTTCTTTTGGAAAACATTTGTAGGACTTGTGAAATGAAGGTGACCTTTGGTTGCTGTGAAAATGTACAAAAAAAGTTTCTGGACATCTACTTCTTTGGAGTTATATTAAACAACTCCTGAGACCTGGATACCCTCAGAGACTTGTACCCTTTGTTTGGCTATATTAAAAATACGCTGCATATAATTGTTTAAATCTAAACCTGTACAAATTAGGAAATTAAGTTCTGTTATAGGGCGACATACTCATACCACATGTGCAAATGTTGCCTGTTTCTATTTATCTAAGTATGGCTATAGCTAGAAAACCATGTCAGGGTTTTGAGAGGGGGGAAAAGGCTCAAAACTAAGCAAAGCTTGATGTTATGTGAGCAGAGCTGGGCTGTTCATGCCACTTATCCTGGTGCTGTTTTCCAGCTGGTGTGTGTGCCCAACCCTTAATGCCTGTGAATTGTGATGTTGCTGCAAAGGCAGCACACCTGCCTAAGGTGGAGTGAACTTGTACACTGCATTTTGGTATACTCTCTCTTAAATGTGAAGGATGTTCAGGTGCTTTGTAAACAACACTTGCAAATCAGGTCCATTTGCAGCAGTTCATGTCCCTGTGCTGCAGAAAGCTGTGCACAGCAGGGACAGGGCCCCTGCTTGGGACAGCAGGGACAGGCAATGAGCGGGGATGAGGACACGAGCTGTGAGCATCAGCATTCCTGCCTGCACCATCCAACAGGAGATGATGTCCAGTGACTCATCCTAGGCCAGATCATTCCTTCCAATCCTTGCTCTTGTATTTTCTTGGCAGCAGCAGGGCCATGTTATCAGGCCAATTTGGCTGTGTTGTCCCTGCTGGTGGCAGTGGCTCCCACTATAGTCTGGCCCAGGGGAAGGGAAGGCTTCTCCCTGAAGAGCTCAGCTGCAGCATTGGCTCCCCCTGCCTCCTCCACTTCAGTATCTTCTCATTTTTGCTACTCCAAGCAGCCTATTCTGAGCGACTACTCAGAATCTGAGCAGCTGAGCAGAAATTTTGTACACTCACTATTCAGTTTTCAGTACTGTTTGGTGTAGTTTTGATGTGTAGCAATTTTACTGGCAATGTACCTTGAATGTCTCAGTTCATCTGAACTTTGCTATTTGGCTGTCTGGAGGAATTTTGGCTCTAGAAAAATACAAATATTCACTATTTGGTGTAGAAAAGTCTATTTTGGCAAATTAAAATTTTAAACTGTGGATCCAAGTTCACATCATCCTTGCATTTTGTCATTGCGGTTTTTTACATTTCTTTTCAATAATTTAGCCTTTCTGTGTGATTTCATGTGCCACACAAAGTGTTTTCACTCCTCTTATCTACTAGATGAAGGTATGGCTTGAAGTCTATTTTAACATCGGTGCCTTTCAGGCAGGTGAATTTTATTGGAAATTAACTGTGGAATGTTTCAGAGGTTCATCTCGGGTTTAAAGGTTTTAAGTCCAAGCCACCTCCTTTTGCACCGGAGAGAATGTCAGCAGATATGTTTGGTCTGAGAGCAGGAGGGTGAACAAGGCAGACCTTGTATGAGGAGGTGTAGATGGAGCAGAGGCAGCCACCAGGGACTGGAAGACCACAGTGTTGCTCATTAAGGTCTAGAACTGCTATTCATATTACTTGTATTATTACGGCGCCTGAAAATATTTAAAGGGGAGGCATTAAAGGGTTTTCTGCAAATAACAATGGAGAAATCTTTGCCTAGTAAAAATTGGTGTAGCTTAGAGCTGCTGAGAACCTTGACTAAAATTTTCTTAATGGGTGGAGCTAGAAATTAAGATATAATAATTTAGGATGAAAGTAGCTAGGAAAACCAGCAATAAGGATCAATTTGCAGAAAATAGGATCTGGAGCCATTGAAATGCAGACCTTCCCTGGAATTCAGGAGTTGTGTGTAGGAGGCCTTTTGAATAATCTGGCTAGCACTGTTGTCTATAAGGCACCAAATGACTGTTAGATTTATACAGCCTAGTTGTGGTAAGCTGGTCTTTGGACAAAATTCATCACTGCAAGCAGCCAGTCTGGATTCCTTGCTCATAGAAGTGAGTGAACACATGCTAGGAGTGGGAAGGGTTTCATTGTGCCAGCAGCTTTAGAAGAATTGAATAAAATCAGGGGGAGAAAAAAGAGTAGTCCATTCAAATGCAGCCTCTGAATAGAGATACTGGCAGCAGTTGTATTTTCTGTGGTGTGTTCCTTGCAGTCCCCCAGCAAACCTTCACTGCCTGGCACAGGCAAGTGCAGCTCCCATTAAGCTTAGCAGGAGCTGTGCTTGCTGAACTTGGCCCTCTGCCTGTAGAAAATTAAATGTGTTGGCAGGTTAGCCAGAGGAAAATGTTCCTCTATTTGGGTTGCTCGGCACTTGTCCTGAGGCATTCTGGGCTTGCGGAAGAGAGAAATTCTCCAAAATTAGGGCTAGCCAGGAGGGCTTAGAGAAATTACCTATTCCTTTTCTCCCTCAGATAATTTCTGGGAGGCCCGAGAGCCACACAAGCATGGTCACTGGCAGGCTCAGCACACACGGTGGCCTGTCCTGTACCTTGGACTTCATTCCTGTCTAAAATAATGAGAACTACCTGTTTATTTTCTCTTTTATAAGGCAAAGGTTTGACAGGGGACAGCAAAGTCATGACTTCTTTTTTTCTCCAGGTGTCGTGGTCAGACAAATGTGTATGCAGTGGAGATTGTAATGTGTATGTACTCACACATCCCTTTTAACTCCTGGAAAAGAACAGATGAATATGTGAAAAGGTTCAAGTTATTGAAGTGTGATCATTCCCTCTTTTTCTGGGCTCTGTTTTAGCCCCAACTTGTTCTTTATTTGATCATCCTTTGATCCCCCTCTTAATTTGAGAGAGCAGCTGAGCTGTCCTGTCCTGGGATTTCATAAATTAAAAATATCCCACTATCCAAATGTCTTGGGACATTGAGTCCTTGTTTTGGAGAGTGAGGTAGTCACTTAGTAGTGTAAATCCCATTACAGATAAATGAGATTCAGGCTTGCTCATGCCTATTCTTTTATTTAGATGGAAATTTGGTCTGCTGCTAGCATATGGTCACTTTGTGTGCTCCTTGAAATTGTGCCTAAAATAAAGCAGTCCTGTCAGATGCTGGTATTCCTTGTGTGGTATGATGACTTACTTTTGAAATGGCCAGAATTATATTAACTGGAGCTGCAACACTCCAGTCTCTCTTAGAATGTTTACAATGAAAACCTGATGCTGACAAGTATTGTGGAGTGAATTTATCCTCCTGCTGTGGATTAAACAATTGATTCTGGAAGATTAAAATGCCCTACCTGCCTTCTTGCACACTTCTGTTTTGCCATGTCAAACAATATAAAATGAATACCGCACTTCCCTCTATCTAATTGAATAATTTACTGTAAATAGCTGTCATTTACTTTGGAGCAGTAGGGGATCATTAGCCAAATGGATGTGAGTAAGTCATGCCTTTAATGCGTTAGAGGGGCCTGAAATGGAATCATCTAAATGGGACCATCAATACGGCAATGCTGAATTAAGTCAGAGGCACTTAAAGCTTTAAGTCCTCTTTCTTGTAAATTGCATGCTCCCTCAGAAGAAAGATAATCAAGAACTTGCATAAAATACAGCATCTTTGTTTCAAAGCTTTATTTTTGATGAATAAAATAGTACAATTTAGATGACGTGATTGGTGGGTATAACTGTGTTTTGGATTTCCCTCCTTTTAATTACATCCCTTCCCTAATGATTGAAGCCTTCCTGTTCACAAGCAGCTACTTGTGCTGACTAATATTGGCTCTGCTCTGTGAATAAGTAAGATGAGCAGGTAATAAAATATATTTTCTTGACTTTTATGGGTATATGACCTGATAATTATTTGCAGAAGCTGGTGTTTTGTATATGTAATTTTAGAAAGGTCCCAGTCAATCTTAACTCCTAAATGTACAATAAGTTTTTGGCTTCTTTCACCACTGAAGTCAGTGGCAGGGCTGTTGGGAACTTTAATGCATTTTTTTTCCTCTCATTGACTTCTCCTGACCCCATCTAGTTCTTCCATTCAGTTTTCTCTTATCCTGGAAAATGCTGGTCTTCAGAAGTTGAACCAGAAACCAAACTTTCAAGGTCATCCTAAGAGGAGGATGTAATACAAGTAGCAATTTTCTTGAGGTGCAACAATTAACTTAAAAATATTATAAATAATTTTAAATTTTGGTAGTTTGTTTTATCCATAAGAATTTCCCTTTTGAAGCTCAGTCTCTTCAACCTCAATGGTTCTGTGGCTGTGGGATGCCAGGTTCTGGGCCACAGCGACTTTGAGGGAGCAAGTGGCACATGTGCTACAAGACCATTGCCCATCTGAGTTCTGACTTTGCAGTTTTATTCTAATTTTTTAGGGGCTCTATGATGTTAAACTTCCTGAATTATCTTTCCATGTATGCTTCCTACTGGACTCCCCTCTTAGTCACCTTCTGTCAGGATTCAACCTTTTCACATTTTTACTAAAATCTATTTTTGTGCCTTACGCATTTCACTTACATGCATGAGGTCTTTGGTTCCTGGAATTAGATTTGAGCTGATGCTTTAGAATCAAGTTGAGGTTCAAGGGCTGTAAAAAGGCACCACCAGCCCCCACCTTTGCAGGCATAATCTGTCATTGCACTAAAGAGAGTAGAGGAATCTGGACCATTATCACTTCATTATCAGAACAGGGAGAGAGGCTGAATAAGTTTCTGCATAGCTGTGAGAGGATGGCGATGCACCTTGTTGTGTAAAGCAGGATGATTTCTGTATTTTCATTCCCTGGATGTAACCACTGCCCTATGTTTCCTGTAAGTGATTTCTTTTTCCACCCCATCTTACTGAAATGCTTCTTTTTAAAAGGTAAATTCATCTTGTGCTTTGAAACTTTTCAGAATTTGCTTATGAACTGCTTTCCCTTTTATTGGATGAGTCATGAGTCGAAAGCTCTGTCCTGTAGTTCTACCATGAGTAATGCTAACATTTTCTTGGGTTCTCTTTTAGAAGACTATTAAATTAAAAGAAGAATCTGCTTTTTTGATATCTTAATGGACAATTAGGTGGCTGGGTCTCAGAACTGATTTACATTTACCACTGCAGTAATTTAAATTTTTTTCCTACAGTTTAGGGATGTCACTTTTTCCTTTGCATGTACATGTTGCTGCTCACAGCACTCTATATTTAAATAAATAAAGGTATTCCAGGTTTTGTGTCTGCTGTGCAAGTGCTGGTTGTACTTTTGGGGGCAGTTTTCTCACTGAGGTCTGTACTGACAGAAGCTAGGAAAGCTGGGCCATGCAAATCAGCATCCAATTGCCTATGTGACATTCAAGTCATGGCAACGAGTACAGGTGACATGTGGCTTCAGGATCGTGTTCTTTCACCTGGGCACTGACTGAGAGAGGTCATGGGCTATTTCCCTGAAACTTCTGCTCTGTGTCTTGTCCAGATGATGTGAATCTAAAGAAAAACTTGTGTGCACATCCTCTCCCGCTCCTGGGGCAGACTGTGCCTGACTGCACAGATGGCAGATCCTTCCTGTGGGATGCCCGGGCGCTGGCACATCAGTGGGTGGGCATTGGCAATACCTAGCAAGACATTTGACATGCCTGACCCTCAGATATTTACGGGTAAATAATGTAAGAGCAATTGGCACAAGCACTACCTTGGATCCAGCTGATGTAAAACCTGGGTTCTTGATAGCATCTCTAAACTTAGGCACACTGAAAGTGATGAAAGCCACAGTTGCAGATGGAATGTACACTCTGTCACCCTGCGGGGTTAGGAATGTGTCTGTTTTCTTGCTGAGGCCAATTATTGCCTTAGGTTTCACCAGAAATATTGGAGATGATGGGTGTTTTGAAGATTGGCAGAGTTTTCTGAGGCAGATAATGGAAAATGGAGAAGAAGGAAACTCTTGATAATGGAACTATCTATGGAAAATTGCTGGTGTTTTAATAGTGAAATGAGCTCTCTGAAGGGATTTTGAGTTCTCTTAGCTACTCTTGCAAATGGGAGATGAGCTGATCCACTGCTGACATATCACAGGCAGCAACAGAAAGAAACAGGTCAGAAGACTGAAATTTTCAGGGCAGTAGATCAGCAGCGTGACTTCTAAGTTTTGGTGCATTTGCAACTGAAACGGTCAATGCCAATTTCTGGAAATGGAAGTTCATGGAGAACTTTTACATTTTTTGTCCTTACCAGTTTCATGTGTCTGGGGGTTAATAGTGCAGAGACCTGCATTGGAAATGAGTGAACAGACTGCTTTCCAAATGTGAGTCTAATGTGCCTCTGTTTGACTTGCAGGGAAACAAAGTTCTGTGGCATAGTCATAAATAACTGCAAAGCTCAAGCTTGTATTATGGATAAAACCCCCTTTAGTCACTGTTATATTTTGGGGATGAAAAATAAAGTCTGGAATCTGAGCACTCCTAAACCTAATGATTACAAATTCATTGGATTTGGCTGCTAATAGCAAAATTGGCTCTGGGACTTTTCCTTCCAACTAATTCTGGTATGTGTCTCTACTTGTGCCATCACAGACTGTAACAACCTCATGATAATAATGGAAAATATTTATCAAAACACTAGGCCTGTTCTGCAAGGAGATTTGTACAGTTTAAAAAATAATTTTTCTTTTCTTTCAATATCCATTTTTAGAAAATCATGAGAACAAACAATGCAGCCATCCTGGAACAGACTGTATAGCAATTCATGGTGTACTCAGAACTTGTGTGCCAGATCCTTGCATAATGGGTTACTGAACATCAGCTGATAGATGTGAAGTTGTTGGACTTTAGTGATTTTCTGCCTATCTGGGAGTTACCAGTGCAAGAGAAGATACAGGCTGTGACTTGTATACCTGCAAAATTTGGGGGTTTAGTAATTAAAAGTACTGTGACATATAGTCACTTTTAAATTGAAACTGCACAGCTCTCTACTGAGCTACAATATTTTCAAGCATGGCATGGTTGTTCACACATTCATTAACATCCAAACTTTACTTCCTAATCAACAGTACTCTTCTCCTTATATTTCTTGTTATTATTTTGCCTGTGCTTTCCTCCTTGGCTCTTCCATACTAAGACTTCAGCCTGTGAATTGGGAAGGGGGGAAAGATTAAAAAACCAAAACCAGCAACAATGTCAACAAAATCCCAACAAAACCCAGAATCAAAAAGCTCCAAAGAAAGCTGTCCTGTGCAGGGCCAAAAGTTGGACTTGATGATCCTGATGGTCCCTTCCAACTCATCATAGTCTGTGGTTTTAGTAGCCCCATTATAGTCTACAGTTTCCTTATGAGGGGAAGAGGAGGAGCAGGCACTGATCTCTCTGGTGACCTCTGACAGGACCTGAGGGAATGGCCTGAAGTTGTCAGGGGGAGTTCAGGTTGGATATCAGCAAAAGGTTCTTCACCGGAGGATGGTTGGGCACTGAATGGGCTCCCCAGGGAAGTGCTTGCAAAATCAAACCTGTCAGAGTTCATGAAAAATTTGGACAATGCTCTTGGCACCATGGTGTGATTCTGGGAGATTGTCCTGTGGAGGACCAGGAGTTGGACTTTGATAATCCTTGGGGTCCATTCCAATCCAGGATATCCTGTGATCCTTACAAAGCCTATCATTCCATTTGGGAATACCACCAACCTGAACTTTTATTGCTTGGCCTTCCAGAGCTCAGCAGCCTGAGGCTCAGGAGAATTTGGGGCATGCAGGCTGAGTGCAGCTCACTGGCTTGAGTAGGATTTGTATATTCTGCTCCCACACCCAACTTGATCCCTGGTGCAAAAGCAACACAAGCAGGCTGGAAAGTCCCCCTGAGCCTTTGGGTTTGCTTGGAGTTTCTGGATGTGCCCTGCTCGTGTTACACCCACCCAGAGACACCGGATATGGAAACAATCCTGCAGAGCAGTTTCGCCTCTAGCCCTGCTGAGGATTCCCTCTCTTTGATAGTGTTACAGCTTTTTGGCTTCTCCACTTTTTTTTGTGTGTGTGTGAAGGACAGAGGAAGAAGAAAGTATCTGGTGATTGGATCCTCTTTGGCAGTGGTTCAACATTATAAATGAAGTATTTTCTCCTTACAAACAGAAAAAGCTCGCTGCTGCTTTATGACTTGTTCTTTGTGTAGAATTATAATGACTAGGTAGCATAGTCTGCTGACAGGCTGTCTGGAAGTGCTAATTGGAGTTAATTAAATGAAAGAATCCAGAAATAGAAACTATGCTCAAATTTTGCTGTAGGCTCCATGTTCTTGTTTTTTAGCGTATAGGTAATTTCACAACGTACTTTGACTTTTTTTCAGTTTTCAGGAAGTTTTTCTACTGGCTTTGACAGAGTATGTCTGTCTAGAAGAGGTATACTTGAGAGTAGAACTTGCCATGAGCATGAAGAGAGCTGGGATCCTTAAAAATATGTAGCTCAACCACATGTGTATTAGGCTTTCTTTGGTGTGTTGGTTCATCTCGTGTGCCCAACTGGATCTCCTCCTCTTGCATTTTGTTGAATTACCATAGCATCAGGCAATAACTTTGATCTCTCTCAGCTACTTCCCTTTTAACTTTTCTGTATTCTCTGATGTCCTTGTTTCATTTCCCCAATATGCTGGAGAAAGGTGAAAAAATTATGCTGAAGTACATTGAAAGAAGTAGGAATCTTCTTAGTAGTTCAAATAGAGATGTGATTTAAAGACTAGAGAATAACACACATTCATCTAAAAATTAGCTGTTCTTGGCCTTCTGTGATTGTGTTATCTGCACTGGTCTAAAGCTGGCCTTAAGGTTTTCAGAGTTATGACCACAAAAGAGCAATTTGATATTAACTCTGTGAATTGATAAACTTTATCACCACTGGCAAATATTGTGAAAATATGACCACTGTTTACCATGCAATGCCTTCTGATGCTAGTCCAATATAGCCTTGACTATGACCTGAATTAATAATATTGTTTTGCTCTCTGTTAAAATGTCAGATTTGTTTTTCTTTTTGAGGAATATCAATGTAAATAAAGATGTCTTTTAAACTTCCTGTCTGACTAACAGGAATGGCTATTAAGATGAAATCCTTTCATTACAGGTAATGGTTTGTACACAGGGATGTGCAAATATTGTCATGTTTCCTTGTAGTGAGTTATTTGTGTAGGTCTCCATTCCTTTCCTTTGAAGTGGTTAAATAGTGTGTTATATTAAAATCTGGAATATTTTTTTTCAATTTTTACTTGCATTAGGTTTAACTTTGGGTTAATCAATTGTTTTTTCTTTATTTTATGCCTCAATAGGGAAAGGACTTTTTAAAATTTCTTTTCATGTTAAGATACTTTTGGAATTTTTGCATGTTTGTAAGGGAAATAATGAATCTTAGCTCCAGTTTCATTACACTTGGGAGAGGCATGTTATCTAATAACAGAAAACTCTGATGTTCTGTAGGCATTTCTTCTACACTTCTACATTTGTACACTCTAAGGTGCAAAACTCTCCCATTTTCCCTTGTGCCCTGCACAGTGGCTGGTTGAAAGAACAACCCTTTTATTTCTGGTCTCTCTACATGGAGACCAGATGGAATCCTGGCTGTGGTGTCAGGGTAAATGAGACCAAAGCAGGGCAATTTCACTTGAGGTCATTTATTGCCAGCAAAACAAACCTCTGACCTCTAATACCACACTGGGGTTCCCAGGAAGGATACAGACCTGGTGGAGTGAATCCGGAGGAGGACCACAAAGACAGTCACAGGAATGGAGCACCTCTCCTGTTAGGAGAGGCTGAGAGATTTGGGATTCTCCAGCCTGGAGGAGAGAAGGCTCTGGGGAGACCTTAGAGCAGCCTTCCAATACTGGAAAGGAGCCTAAAAGAGAGCTGGAGAGGGACTTTCCACAAAGGAACATAGTACCAGGAGAAGGGATGATGGCTCCAAACTGAGAACAAGTTTGTATTAAATATTGGGATAAAATTCTTTACTGGGAGGGTGGTGAGGCACTGGGAGATGTTGCCAAGAGAAGTTGGGGATGGCTCATCCCTGGAAGTGTTCAAGGCCAGGTTGGATGAGGCTCTGAGCAGCCTGGTTTACTGGACCCCCCAAAATTACATGGTAGCAGCTTGCATTACTGCTGCTCTGAGAACCAAGAAAACTTGTTATACGGTGATTATTCTGCACCACATAAAAGATAAAATATAGCTCTGGAGTGCCCCAACCTGACACTTCTTATTCGGTTCCTGAACCTCAAAAGTAAATTATTTTCCAGTGAAACTGCCTCTAAAATGCTAATTGCTAGAAATGTGGCCACTAATCAGTTTGTTCCCGTAATACTGCCAGCTATAGAAATTGGTGTGCCCCTTGCAGAAGGGGAGATTTTAGAGGCTTTGATAAGATTTAAAAAACCCAAAAGATGCCATATGGCTGTTCCAATGGCCTGTTGCCTTTAAAATAATTTTGAGGGGAAGTGGGTGAAAAGAAGTCATCAAGTCTGTTAAGCCATTCTCTATCTCCTTATCTTAAATATTTTCATAATGTAATCAATGCTGACAGAAGCTCCATTTTTCTAGCTGTTTTGTGTTTGAATGGGAAAATTTGTTAAAGATGCATTGTAAGAACACTCGTGTCTTGGCAAAAGGACACATGTGATGATTGATCTCCTCCAGTTTTAATCTTGGAGAAAGCTGAATTACCTGGATAAATATGTTCTACTTAGTGTTTTTCATATGATCCCCTATCTAAAATAAAGAATGGAAGGAGCAATCCCATACATCTTGCTTTCAAAGCAGGATTTTGCCTTGTGGAAATCATAAATGATTTTTTTTTAATGTTCAAGAAGATTAAAAGAAAAAAAAAAAAACACAAACCAGGAAGTGAATTAAGGAATTCCTCTGTATGCAGAGAAATGGTACTGGCTTCAGATTTGTTTTTTTTTGTGCTGCCCTCAAGGATCTGCACAATCATATTCCTTGTCTTTAATTTTCAGGATGGCCTATTTGACTGAGGTAGATTTTTTTTGTTTCTCCCTCTCCATCTCCCTGGATATTTCCAAGGTACAGATGTGTAAAACAAGACTAAAATGGGAAGTATCCAGAAGAAAACACAGCACAAACTTGAGTTTACATGAATAACTACATCAGATACACACACTTCAAACCTCCATATGTATTATAATTTATACTTTAAAAACATTTAATGTAATAGAAAATTATGATGATTATAAAATCAAATAAGACATATTTTTTATGAAAATATAAGTGAAATATTAAGAAAATATTTAAATAAACAGATGGCTATATATTTTTTTTTTATGTGTATATAATCAAGGACAGGTTGGATGAGGCTGTGGGAAACCTGATCTAGTGGAAGGTAACCCCACCAAAACCCCATGAGGGTTTGGAACTAGATGGTCTTTAAGGTTCCTTCCAAGACAAACTGTTTTATGGTATATTAGATGGAGACAAATACAGAAACTCATTTAAAATAAATAAAATAAGTTCCTCTCTCTGCAGAAAGCATAGAGAAAAGACGGGAAGAAATATGCCATAAAAATAAAGCCCCTCTGTGACTGAAAATAAATTTATGCTTCAGATGGCACTTGAAGTGTAAGGCATAAACTTTCAGCAGAGCTTCCTCTCTGATTATTGGTTCTACAAGAGCCACTGCCATGAATGAATGCCATAGGTAGTGCCTTTCCCCACCTCTCCCTCCTAGTTTTAATTTTGCATTCTAGGAGTGTGGTCCATAGATCTGTGCATATGATCTCATGCTAATATAACCCATTTCAATGCACTGCTTGAAGGGCTCTTCATTATTTTTGCTCCTGATTTTATGGTTTCTTAGATTTGTGACACCCAGCTTAATTTTGAGTTGGCTCTTACAATTGCAATTAATTCATGCCCATGTGAGCCTCCTACAATGCAGAATGACACAGGATCTTGAGTCCTTAAATGGTTAGTGTGGAAAAACTTCTGATGGGCTGGATGTGTTGCTGAAGGACAGAATGTATGTATTTACTTTCTGACCTCTCACATAAATGCTGTCAGAATTTTGCTCTTAATTTGATTTGTGGCATTCCATTAACAGTTATTCTGTGTATAGGAGAATAATAACTAATGATTCCCAGACTCCCAGAATTGTAAAATAAGGGCAAGCACTGTTTGGCAGAAAAGAGATTGTACTTTAGTGCAGACAGGAACTGTTCATATTAATCAAGGGATATCTGGTCTGAAATGACTTTTAACTAATAACTTCTTATTCTCAGGTTAACCATATTGCTTATAGGTAACATGATCTTCTAATTCAGATGATTATTAATAGTCAGAGGCTAGATGTGTGGATTTCTCTCTTTCTGAAAGAGAAATTATGCTCTTGCTGGACCTTATTTTAAGGTATTTTTAGTGTTGAAATTATGATGTTAGGGGTTAGAAAGGGCGTGGTGAAAGTTCACAGATTTGCCTTTTGATTTGAGCCTTTGCAAGGGTGAACGTGTGTGACATGAATGAGCTCGAAAATGTGAATTTAATTGTCTGAAGTTTCAGGGCTTAATTATTAAGGACATCATTTTGTGATAGGGAACTTTAGGTCCATCAGTAGTAGAAGAAAATGAATCATGCTCAGTTCACCTGGAAAACATGCTGTTACCATGATAGTTCTGGGCATGGATGTTGTTCCTAAAAGAATCCTAATGCTAAACCCCTCCTAATATTGTTAAATATAAGCTAACATGTTGAACAATGGAGAAGAAATTTAAACTGGGAGATTCTGTGAGTTGCAACTTGCTTTCTTAGCAGAAGCAACATGTTTTGCAGGGTGCTAGAAAGCACTGTGGCTCTGCAGAAGCTGCTCTCCATTGCTGAAAAAGGCTGGAGCAACAGGAGGCTCCCAGCAGGGAGTTCTTGTAGGGCAGGAGGGGTTTGTTCTGGAGCAGTGGGATAGCAGCTGCCAGCTGCACCACTCCGCTAATGAGGTGCTGCACAGGTTTACCCTGTGCTGCCAAGTCTGGTCTAAGCTGCGATGAGGCTTCTCCTCCTCTGTTTTACAGGTGGGCTGTTTGACAGTTTTTAAAGCTGTTTTTAGTTCTCTGTCAGTTGTTGGCAAGGCCTGGTGCCTGTCTGTGAGCAAGATCCCCCTTTCTGCCTATGTGGTTTTGGGAATTTTGGCCATGAAGGTCACACGCTTTACTGATACTTTGCTGATTTCTAAGAGCAATGCTTTTATGCTCTTTCAGGTGTGATGCTTTATTCTCCTCTGAACTCCCGTTCTCTGAAAAAAGCTTTTGGCTGGCTGTATTGGATGGGATTGAAATGTGGTTTGTGCTCTGCCTATCTGCATCTATTCCTGGGGGAAATAACATCTCAAAACCCAATTCAGTGTTGGACTCACAAAGAGAAAAATGCAGGACACAGAGCCTGCTGCCTTGAGTACATGTAATTCTACATGCATGTGCTGCTACCTACCAGAGGAGTCAAACAAATTGTAATTCAGCATTTACACTGTGATACAAGGTTGTGTGCAGATGTAAAGCCCTATATAGGTGTTAAATAAAAGGTTTCATAATAGTCCAAGAACAGAATTTCATTATTTCAGTATATCATTCAGGCTTCTACCAAAATGACCAATGTTGCAAAGTACAATCAGTAAGGTTTTTGGTTTGTTTTGGTTTGGGTTTTTTGGTACAAATTTACCTGGACAGAATCTCTGATGAATTATGGGCCTAATCATCAGTCATGAAAATTAATATTTTCAGTGGAAAAAACCAATTAGACTCTCCTACAGGAGTCTAATGATGTTATTTATTGTTATATATAATTAATAAAAGTGAGTGCATGTGTAACATCTTCATAGTCAGCTAGAGTAGAGGACTTTGCTTGTAGGAGTGCTGACGAGAGCTCATCACTGTGTTGTGGACTCAAATAAAAGCAGAATCAACTAAAGAGAAGGACTCATCAGCCGTCTCCTAGTCTTTACTAGGAAGTACAGTTGTTTTGGTCTTCCCTGGAAAGAGGAATGAGAGCACTGGAATCTGAGCAATATCTGCCATCTGTAATTGCCCAGCAGGTGGAGGAGGCATTCTAAGCAGGACCAGAAGCCTGTGCCGAAAATCACTGGTGTTCCAACCTCTCTTGAGATCCTGGGGGTACAGTGGATCCCCTGGCAAAATGCCAGGGCAGAGAATTTCCTCATGTTGCCAACATTAATTTAGGATTAAAGACTTGGACTAATATCCAATCATAGTCTCCAGCCAGACAGTTTGGTTAAGATATTGTTGTAGCATTTTGTTTTTGTTCCTGGAGCATAAGTAACCTCTAAGTAGAAGTTGATAATGTTTCTACAGGCTCTCAGACATAATATAAAAGTGTGCTTTGTGGGAAGACAGCATATAAAAACTTGCATTTTTGTCAGCTTTCTAATTTATGGGGAACAAGGACATGCAATAATCTGATTTATGTCTGTGTACATTATGTCACTGATCACAAGTAATGGAGTACAAGCAGGTGCTTTGATTTGTATGTGTGGAAATTGGTAGCAGGCTGAGCTATGGTGAAGTAGATTTAGCTTGCCAGGGGAAGCTGAAGCTTTAGATTTGATTTAGTGTTGGTAGCATGAGAAGGTAAATCCAGGTCTAATGCTGAGCAGAAACAGTTGCTTGGTGTCCATGAAATCTGTAGTTCTGCAGGCTAAAATATTGGAGTTTTGTCCTTTAAATGACAAGACTTAGGAGGGAAAATTAATTTTGGAGATTGAGGTTTTATGTGGATGTGTTCAGCTTTAACTGAGGCTATCTCCTCCAAATGAAGACAGTGATTTTTGTGATTTGTCTCTTTCCAGTAAATGTGATGGTACAATTGTATGTATCTGGTAATCTTAATTGTCTTTTAAAAAAGAGAAAATATTATACTAGTGAAAATGAAGATAGCTCATTTATTAACTTTTTTAGTGAAATCTGTATATCATACACTAAATGCTTTAAATAACCCTCCTCCTGCTCCCCAAAATAAGCTTGTTTTTAAAATCTTTGTGTGTCACAGGAGCAGAAGAATACATACTAATATTTTCATACTTGGGCATATGAACCTCCAGTCAAAACCTATGAAATATCTGCAATCTTTTTAAACCAATTAAACTTTCAGTACCAATTAAACTATTTTTAATGTGCGGTTATTTTGGTGTTGGTTTTGGCTTTTTAATAGATTCTTCTTGTGTATTTCAATCTTCTTAGTCTATACATCTAAAGAAGGATTACATTAAATTTGTTATTTCCAGGAAAACATGGAGCATAGGGAGGAACACAGGGATTACACCATCACCAGAACAATCTGGTGCTAACAGTGGACAGAGCATGTGAATGTTGGTTGTAATACTTTTATGTGCTCAGGACGTGTTTGTGAGATCTTGGAGAAAAAACAAGGCCATGCATTAGTAATGAGATCAGTTTGCTAGGAAAGGGAGTGAGGACCACTCTCTTTCAATTAAGAGCAATTTGGGGTGGCAAATATCTTGAATGCTGGCTGACTCAGCTTGCACAATGCAGCCAAATAACCAAATAGCACAATTTCACAAGCAGCTACATCAAAACCACTCTGCCTCAGTTGGTGACACAAACAGTAATTTCCTGTGTAAAGTATTTTCTCTAGGAGTGAGATCCATTGATCCCAGGTTTTTTCACATCTAAGAAAGCATAATTTTCCCACTGTTCCTGTCTCTTGTCCAAATGAATCCATTTCCTCTTCTTCCTGAGTCATGGATTAATCTTTTCCTTCAAATATTTTGCCTTAGTTTTCTTTTAGTCATGAGTGTGAGTGAAAATGACTTCACCTTTTTTTTTTTTTTGTAGAATAAATCCTCTGTGATTTTTGTTGTGAATGTGCTTTGACCTATAGTAGGTAGTGCTCTAATATAAGAGAGGCTAATTAAAGGAAGAGGGAAAGAGGCAGAACTCCTCCTTTTGTGAAAATGAGGAGTCCTTCTTCTTCTTTCTTGTTTTTTCTTCTAGTGCAGTAAAGCTTGGATCCGATCTCTTGGTCACTAAGTATGAAGGGAAATCATGGAGGAGAAAGATGTGTGTGGCATTTAAAATGTATAAAAAATTAAAATAGTCTAACATGGAAGGGTCAAATATTTCTGTAACTTAGACATCAAGGACCTTTCTGTAAATGTAGCACTTAACAATCCTGAAATCATATTGCAGAATA
Organism: Emberiza elegans; assembly: GCA_024865655.1. Taxonomy (NCBI): domain Eukaryota; kingdom Metazoa; phylum Chordata; class Aves; order Passeriformes; family Fringillidae; genus Emberiza; species Emberiza elegans. The sequence continues at coordinate 3,795,697 of JALJVW010000139.1, forward strand.
ATTAGGGCTGGAAGGGACCTCACTTGCAATCTTTCTCACAATAGCATGAAGAATTACTATAATACTGATTAGATTTTCTCTAGCATTCAAGTTAATATTAAAAAAATGAGGCTAAATAATGCTTCAATATTAACTCAGAAATGTTCAACCCAGATGGCTCTGACCTGTGTAGCAGTCCAGGATCTTCAGGAACATGCAAACCCTACATTGTTTATGCTGTGAAATGTATTTAATGGCCTCAGTTAACTGCTGGAGTTGTGGAAAAGGAGACTTTTTGTTTGTTTTAATGAGCTCTCTCCACAGGAGAGCTGGAAAATGCCATGCCAGCCTGGGCTGAAGGTGCCTGAGTTTTCCTAGGTTTACTAAATGACTGTTTTCTTTCTAGATTCCAGCCTATGGAGAAGTGCACATGAAAACAGGATAAATATGGCTTTTAAGGGCGAGGACCACTTAGATTCCCTTTCCTTCCCAGTTCAGCGGTAAGTGGTGCACTCTGTCATCCACATTTGAGTGATTAAATGGTTCTGAGGCAGCAGCTGCACTTTCCTTTGAGGCTCTGAAGATACTTAAAGGCTCATTTTTAAACCCAGGTAGTATTCCTATGGAATTTGTAGAATGAATGTGGAAATTTGAGAGATATTTCTTGAGGTGTTTGGAAATTTGTGTACCTGGAGTGTGGTGAATCATGGCAGTGTTTCTGCAGCCGTCATTTTAAATGGATGGCCATGTTTGCAGGAGCCATGTGGCTGTACTTACTGGACTGCTTCTTAGTCATGATGGAAATGACTGGAACCCTCTGCACTCTCTGAAGACTGCTGAAAGCTCTAAATATGAATTTGTTCAGCATGGTTGACTTTGTTCTGGTGTAGATATAGTAATGATATGAAGGCTGTGGTATAACGTCTCTGGTCTGTGATACCCTGTTGGGAGTGGAGACATTGGTGATTCTGCTAAGCAAAAGATTTAAAAAAAAAAATCAATCTTTTGGTTGCCATTTAGTAGCTGTCTCTGTGTAGTGTAGGTTTCCTTCTAGCCTAATAGAGGTTCCATGCAAAGAAGAAAAATACATTAACCTACAGTCATTATGTGTCACAACTTGTTTTGTTTTGTTTTTGTTTATGGGAGGAAGGAGGGTGAAGTCTGATGAACCCAGGAGTAAAATCAGAAATAAAAAGGAATTAAGTTTCAATCTTTTCCCTAATCTTCTTTCTTCAGCTCAGACTGCAATTCTTTATTGTAAATAACTTATAATTATAATTGGTATAATATCTCAAAATACAATGCTTTTCTTCATGGGTAGTTTGATATTTCTTTACCTTTCCTTACCTCAGTCTTCCAGTAGATACTTTGATATTGCCATTAAACTCAGAGTCATTATAGCACCACCTAAACATATTCTCTTCTGTAAGAAGCACTGTATAGAGGTATGCCAAGAACAATGGGGTCGTTATGACTTAGAGTTGTAGAAAACTAGCTGCAAAAAAAGCCAAGTGAGCAGGTCCAGGGGGTGGCCAAAGGCTGATCCAGGCTGATGATGCCAAGATTTATTTATGATTATAAATGGGGAAATTAGCTGGAGTGTCTCCATGCTAGCAGCCGGAAATGTGGAGTATGAAAAATGCACTTCAGAGGTAACAACAGCACAGAAAAGCACTGAATTTTATAGGCTGGTGGCTTCTAGAAAAGGAAAGGTGACTGTGAGTCAGGTGTGCAGTGTTAAGAGAGGCAAGGCTCTACCACGTTATGTGAACCACAACCACCCTACAAGCACTCTGAACTGTATCTTAGCACAAGAAGGGATTTGGACAAGTTCCACATAGCAAGTATTATGCTTTGACAAAGAACTGGACTCAGCAGGGCAATTCTCTATAGAGAAATTTAAAAATAAATAAATAAGTACTCTCCCTCACCTGCAATAAAATATAAAGCTCCTATTTTTTTTTTTTTGTTTTTATTTTGAGAAATAAGCTTCCCCCCTGCCCCAGATTAGGTTTATTTCAGATGAAGTCCCTGTAAGAAACAGGCAGACTGAAGTTGTCAGTGGTCAAAAAGGTGAAGGCTCAGCGAATGTTGCAACTGAAAATAAGAAAAGGTATTTTTATGCTAAGAATTCAGCAGAAAGAACACAGAATGGACTAGATAAAGTTCAGGAACTGTATAATAGCTTTTCAAAAGAAATGGAATTTTTATGAGATTAAGTAATTCCTCTGGGTTAGAGAAAGGAGTGATATGGCTCCTACAGGGCATTTAAAAGGATTAAGGGAATTTTCAAATTAACAAGATTCAAATATTTTTAATTCTTTATTGTTCCTGTATCCAAGGACTAGGATTTATGACTGTCTCAGGATTCCAGTTCGTGTTCCTACTCTTTGTAAGAGGTGATTGAATTAACTTCTTTGGTCCTGTCACAGGGGAAAGGTAGGTCAAATGCAGCTGAGGTAAATCCTGTGTAGGACCACAACCGTGTCTTGCTTCATGTTGAGGTCATAATCTTTCATAAATAAAAACAGGCAGGACCTTCAGCAAGAATTTTGTCTCCACAGGAAAAGTGTACCATAAATATGCAAACAGATTCCAAATGTTTCCACAATGGTCACTGGAGTCAACAGTTATTTTGGTTATAAAAGGAATTTAAAACTGGGGCCTTAAACCAAGTCTCTGTGCTTCCTGAATTGTTGTTTACATACTTTCCTTAGATTTTATGGGAAATCACAACTTGTGCTGGAGTCTCTAGAGTACTGAGTCATGGTGTTAATGGTTTTCTAACACACTGTCAGAGCTCCTGTCTCTAATTGACATCTAGACTGCTATGGATACAGTAATTAAAGCTCTCCAGTATCCCAAGGAAAAACAAATTATTGTTACAGAAAGATTTTTTTTTTTCTATTTCAGTGAGTTAGGAATTTAAGTTATGATTTTGTCTCTTAGGGGAGAAAGCAATTGGAAATAGATCACTTTTATAAAGGAGCAATTTACTTACTCTCCAAAAGCTGTATTCCCATGTAAAGCACCTTACAGGACCATAAAAATTATCTGTTTTCATCAGTGAGGGCCAGCTCACTATAGCATGTGAACTGTGTGTGTGTTCCTTAGAGATAAACATAACTATTTTAATGTAGCTTTGGGAAAATGTCTGTACCCTTTCCTTATCTTTACAAGATATTATTATAATATGTTCTTCTCCTTATAAGAGGTAACAAGCTTTAACATTGGCTTTTCCATCTACCAGTAAAACCTACCTTTCACTTATGCCCCTGCCTTCCATCCTGTGTAATGACAGTTCATTGCCCTGCTTGTTTTCTGTGAATTTAAATTGTAGTTTACACAGGCTTTTTTGATTGTAGGCATGGGTTTTTTTATACTTTCCTTATTGCATAGTAAACTAAAAACACAGTGCTGAATCTGAAGTCATTCAACTAAACAGAGAGTACTCAACACCAAAAATGAAATAAGATGCTATTTTGGCATCTGGGATTGCGTGTTCAGTTCAGGGCTTCAACTGGAGAAATATGGTATATTTAGAATTTGTAAAAAAAGAATAAATTATCATCTTTTATCAAAATTAGATTTAAAAAAAACCAGCCACAATTGTCATCACCAACTTCCCCTCTGCCCCCTAATAAACCTCCCAACCCCAAAACAGCAACAAAGTAAAACCAGAATAAAATTAACAAAACAAACTGACGAAAACCTAATCCTGAGCCAGAAATGTGCATTAGCAGCTTATAAAACCAGTTGTGTCTTAGGCTTTGTCAAAAGAAGTGCGATGGGGCTTTGAGCAACTTGGTCTGGTGGAAGATGTCCCTGCCCATGGCAAGTGGGATGGAACCAGATCATCTTTTAAAACCCTTCCAGCCCAAACCATTCCATGATCCCATGAATTGATTAAAACAGCTTGTTGGTTTTCAAGTAGTAAACTAAGGCTACTTCCAGAACTCCAGGAGCATCCATAAGGGCTGGGCACAATGTTTTTTTTTTTTTTCCCACAACTCTGTTCAGTACATTGCTGTGGATAGTGGGGATAGAGTACTACTTGAAGTGATGCAGAAACCCTTATGGAAATAGAAGGAAAAATAATTGTCTATATTTGGCATTAGTTGGCATTTAGATAATGTTTTTTGAAAGCTGTGACTTGAACAGAAGCAAGAAAAATTCAGGATTTTATACTGCAGGAACTGCATTGATTCTGTGTGTTTCTCTGCCTAATCAGGATGACAAATTTGTAGAACTTTATGGAACATATGGACATATGAGATGAAAAACAGATAGGTCTATAGTCCCAGAAGTGAATATTGTTAAAAAAAAAAGTAAAATGGAAAAAACCCCTCCTTTATAAAGTAAGAGGATTTCTACCTGATCAGGAGCTGAATAATTTCAGGGACCATTCACATCACATTTTGCTTCTACTTTTAGAATTCATGTGGTCCCTATACAGGAGAAAAGAGGTATTTTGAGGGGTGAGACATGTGCGGAACCCTTCAATGTGTTTAAGATTGTGTTCTTATGGGGCTGTTAGGAAAAGAATGGTTCCATCCATTGGTCTCTCTCTGCAGAGTGTCTAAAATGTCTCAACATATGATTTAGTGCTCTGAATCAAAGGCAGTGATGTTTTGTTATCCTGTCATAGAAAGTGAATGCTGACTAAAATAACATCTGTTTTTTTTTTTTTTTTTTCCCTTGAGCTTGCTAGTTATGCCTTACCCCTTGTTCTGTAGGTGATTGGAATCTGCAGGTTTTGGTGCCATTGTTTTCCTGGCCCTGAATTCTGGGTAGTGACTTGTTTGGTTGCATGGCAGCTCATTAAAATGTTTGCTGTTTCATTATCTTCCTATTTTCTTACATATGAATCCCCAAGTGAAGGATTTCTAGGGATGTGAATTCTGTGAATAAACACAAATAAAGGTTGTTCTCTTTTTTTCTCATTTTGGTCTATTTTTTCTTTAAGCCACCTCAGTTCTTCTTACCTTTCTAATTCCAGTCTGCATGGCTTCTGTAGTTTGTAGCCACATCTGAGTGCTTGTTTTTTTTTTTTTTTTTTAACAGCACTTTTTTTAGTCCTTCAGTTGTAAGACTGCTCCAGTTATAATTAATAATGAAATCACGTTTAAGTAAAAGTGCTTTAATTGCTTTGTCTGATCAGGGATGTCTTCTGTAAGTGCTGAATTCTTTCTATTTCAGTTTCCTACAGTGTTTGCTGCAGATAACTAAGGGATTTATTCTGTATTTCTGGCTTTTCCCACCTGTGTCTGCAGACTGAACTTCCTGTCTAACACAAACTCCATGAAAAGCAGACAATAACATTTGTATTTCTGATTTTTGTATTGTACAAGCTACTTGCTGTGCATAGGTCTTGCCCTGTTAATTAGAATTAGAATGATAAGTTTTATTTGGAATCCATCAGGAACTTTGTTGTGGCTCCTTGAAAGTTGTCAGATAAAGACTGGAAGAAACTCTAGAAGAAAAAGACCCAAGTTATTTGTAATATAAGAGCTAGGGCAGAAAATTTTTAGAGTTCCAAGTTCAGTGTTCTTACTTGGCTCTATGAATTGCTGCTTTGAGTTTCTAAAAACCATTTCAGAATTGAATGCTTTCTGGGGAATTGAAAATGTGTTTTGAAATACTTCTTTTTGCAACACACTGTAGGAAAAGATTATAACAGAAGAAAGGAGGGTGCTTTGCCAATAATGCAATAAAATTACCTTCTAGTGACAAGAAATAAAATCAGTTATTGCATAGCTCAAGGCACTAATGATGCCTCATTTAATGGCCTTGTATTCCCTTCCTTTCACTCAGTTTACCCTACAAGAATTCAGCAAATAATTTTATAGCTTCAGAAAGGGAGTTCACCTTACTATGAAGTATTTTTGACTTTAGTGATTTATATTGTACCTGTAACCAAACTGAAAGCTGATTTGTTTGTATGGAGTTTGGATGGTGGTTGTAAAACAGATTTGTGAATCTGTATGGTTTTTCTGGGAAGGATTTTCAGGCATGCTAGCTGACTAAGTCCAAAGGGTGATGTTAGTAAAGCGGCAACTATTGATTTGCCATCATTTGGAGGCATTCATGAGGAATATGAACTCAACAGATTTTTTCTTTTCCTTTGAATCCACGGGTAAAATATCTCTGTTCCTCTATTCAGGATGTTAAAATGTAGGTCAGCAGTTTAGCTAGCAAGCAGCAAAAATAATTGCATTTCACTTGTACTTTGGGCATTTTTGGGGTCTGTAAGTCTGCCAGAATTCCAGATATTTCCCAACCTTTTCCTTCCTATAGTTTTATCACTACGTCTTTATATTTAATGTTCTGTAGAAATGTTATACTATTTCCCAGAGCTGTGCTGTAAAATATTGTATGTTTAACTGTAGAAGTCACAAGAGAATTTTGGCTTTTAACCTGAAAGAGATTTGAGTTTGTCCACTATAATAATTGTCAAGTTACGGTTACTTTAAAATGTGAACACATTGATGAATTTAAATGATCTGTCTGACTAGCCTCCCTGGACCTTTCCTTCATTAACTTGATATTTCATATTTGTGGCTTGCTGTAAGTTGGAAAATACTTTTAAAAGATCAAGGACCATCTTTCATGCTTAAAAACAATTAAGATTTTATTCTGAATCCCTCGTAAGGGTCAGTAACATTTCATACATGTAGCACAGGAGCACTGTAAAGAGCTCAAGGTAGTGCTGGTGTAGCCTTTATTATGGAAGAAACTCTGCCTATTATTTTGAGAATGAATACTTTGAAAATGTGGGATTTTATAGAGGAGGCTCCTCCCTTTTTGTGTCTTAGAGAGAAAGCAGTTGCTGTCTGCACAGTGGATATCTTGTGTTTGGGCTGTGGTGTCCTTTTCAGAAGTTAATTTTAATGAACCCTCAGATTAATGTCTTTGAAATCACAGTGACAGACCTGTGCCTGAATGTCAGGTTACCTTATCTGCCTTGCATGACTGATAGGTTCTGATTGCATCTTCACAAGTGTTGCATGAAGTTTTTATTGTGACATTGAGTTAGTGATCCTGCCATCTTTACACCCTGTATCTTGCTCTTCTAGCCACTGGTTTATGGCTTTGGCTCCATGGTTTGTGTTTCTCTGCTTTCCCTGATGCTAGTGAAACAAAAAATTTTCAAACAACTCTGATTTTTGGTCGTTTGTGGTCTTTGTTTACATGAATCTAATCTTCATCACAGTTATTTTTCTGTAGCACATTCCAGAACAGATGCTGAGCAGGTTAAATATCTGCCACCACTCCTGTTGGAGTTTTCTGTTTTCAAAATAAAGACTTGCTGGTTATTTCTATGTTAAATTAAAGACTTTACCTTGAACATGGGAACCTTTTTTCTGGTTTCTTAATCTAAAAATGTGAATGATGCATTGACAAAAATTCCCTGATTTCCTTTAGTCTACCAAATATTTTATTGTAATTTGAAACTTTTCTGCTTTATGAAGGAGATAGAGGGATTTTTAGAAGTTTAGGGGTATTTTAAATGTAGTATGAGACTCATGGAAATTCTTAAAATTGTAAAGTAAATCCATACTGTCATGTTAGTACTTTTAGTCAGAATTTTATTTTGCCATTTTCTATTATGATGATGTATTTTACATTTCACTTAGCATTAACAGTATTCCTTTTTAGTTCACAGATGGTTTCTCATAAATTCTCTCTCTCAAGAAAAAAAAGAAAAGAAAAAAAAGGGGGGGCTCAAAAGTCAAAACCTGAATCTGTTTAATTTTTGGTGCAATGCTAAGTGAAGTACATAGGTATTTTGCTTATTTGCCATACATCTTTTGAAAAAAAAAAACTCCTAAAACCCTACTATAACTCCTCTTTTGCTTGAGTTGCTATGCAGTAATTTTTTGCTTTTACATCATAATATTCCAGCCATTGGTAGCTTATAGAAATCAGTCTTGACTTCTGCATTGTCTTTGTGAACTTCCTGGTGTTAAATAATCCTGAACACCAAGTGTGCACTTTCTGAGCCCAGAGTATCTGTTGTGGGGAAGGGATGTGCAAAAGGAACCTCTCCCAGCAAAAAAACCATATCAAGTTACCATGGTACTCTGGTCTTATCCTGCTCTGAGAATTTGGTCATTCAGGGAAGAACTTGCAAGTTGGAGTCTTCAGGATGGCAGAGTTAAGTAGCATTATCTGTAAACAGTGCATTTTACCTGAAAAACACAGAGCCTGCAGTGTCTAATCTTTGACTCCTTTACCTTCCAAGTCTTTGTGAGCTTTGCAAATTATAGTAAAGACTGTGTCTGTGTTTTTCCTTTTACAATATGAAATTATTAGTTACTTGTTTTACTGAGACACTTTGACTTTCTAAGCAACTATATATATGTCAGGTAATCTAAATTTAGTATTCTTGCTGGCATAATTTTTGAAAAAATGATATAGTTTTAGGTTTTTTTTGGAGGGAAGCATATAGGACACCACCTGTGAACTAAAAGAGAGAATTGTAAATGCTAAGGGAGTTTAAAAACTGTAAATTATTATCATATTAGGTAGACTATACTGAAATCAAATGGCATTCCATGGAACCAAAAGTTCCATAATTTTCTCTCCTTTTACCAGTTAGGCCATATTGCTGTTGTTGGTCACATTGGTAATGCAGCTGGAATTATTCTAGTTAGTCCTGGAAGGAAATTAAGGATGAAATCCTGTCTTTTTGTAATATATCCAATATGTTTCCTGTACAACATTCAAGCTGCTTTGAAGCATTCTAGGGACCTTCCTTTTACTGTGCTAAGACAGGGGAAAAAACCAAGTTGTCCTCCTTAACAGAAATAAAACTCTCATAAAACTTGAAAACAACGGTCAGACTAATGAAGGGATCCTGAAGCTCAAGGACTCAGGTTCACTGAATTAGTTCTTGACTTATTCTGAGAAAAGATGGTGCTGTGCATGTCTTCAAAAGGGCAGTATGGTTTGTTGAAACTTTGATTTATCACTAGATAGCATTCTTCCTGATTCTCTCCTGGTTGTAATGCTGATTAATCTTCTTGCCTCAAGCAGACCACTTCACCTTCCCTTGTCTTTGTGTTCCACCTCAGCTGGGGAAACACCAAGAAGTCCTTAGTAGCCTATCTCCATATATTTTTATTTCAGTGGTTCTTACACAGCACTATGTTATGAGCTTGTGTGCCATGCTCTGCCTGCTGTGGGTGCAGCATCCTTCTGAACTGTGGCAGGTGGGAAATACTGAATATTACCTAGAAACTGCTTTCAGTAAATGCAGGGAATATGTTTCTGTTCACAAAACCCAGCTTGTTCCTTCCATATGTTACATTTTGTCATCATTATCATAGTGGTGGGTTCATTAAACTCTCTTCACAACCATGGCCATAACAGACTGATGAATAAGTACTCTACCTTGGTATTTCTGAGGCGTTTTTCCACAATTAATTTGTTAAAAATTAATTCCTTCATTAAAGATATTTCAATGGTTTAACTATGACTTGTCTTTTCAGCTGTTTAGGATAAATACTAGTACCATACTGTGTTAAATACAGTATTTTTCTCTTCAGTTTGTTTCCTGGGAATTTCTTCCTTATTTAATTGCCTGGTCTCTCTTAATCTGCTTCACTGTTGCCTGGGGATGGTTGGGAGGATCTTGTAATCAGTTGTTCAGTAGCTTGTAAAGAATAAATTAAAAAAAGCTATAAGGACAATGTTTCAACTTTGTAAATATTTTTCTTTGTTATTTTGCCTTTTTGACAAATAATATAATGATCTTAAAAAATGTGCTGGTTGGTGTGCCCCCATTTCTGGTCTCATTAAATTGGCTCATGTCTGTTAGTGGTTGGGTTTATGAGCTCATATTAACCCTGAGGGATTTGGAGTGCAAACAGGAATTTAATATTAAGCTGAAGTGCGACTGTTAACAATTCCAGTTGTTTTGTTTTGCTTCTCACAGTATTTCAGAGAACGTGGTAAAATGAAAATATATATACACACGCATAACCATACATATTGTTTTATTTAGGGAAATATACATAAAGGACTCTATGTAATATTTTACTTGTTTCTAAAGAAACCACTTTTAATTGTCCTGCATATGTAAACTATGCTTCAGGTTCTTGTATTTTGCATTTTGCAAATTGTTGATCTTTATTGTTGAATTTTGTCCTGGAACTATAGAAAACTTTTGGTCCAATATAGAAAATTTGGTCCAATTTGGAAGTATAGAAAATGTCTACATCAAGAATATAATATTCTCTTCAGCTAAGGTTATGGAAATATTTTTTTAATATCTTAAATGTCAGCAGCAGTGATGCCAGGATAAAGATTAAACAAAAGCAAACCAGCGAAAAGCTGAGAAAATTATCAAAGGAAAAAAGGAAGAACTAGGCAATGGCATCCAAGTAACTGAGGCTGTTCAATGGATGACATGATTGGTGAAAGCAAACTTTTGGCAAGTTCTATAGAGCAAAAAATATCTTGTTCAGTATCAGCTGTGCACAAATCAGCAGTTTGATGTATTATGTGTTACACAACTTAACTCTGGGATAACTGTGGTAGTGGGAAGGGATAAAAAAGGCAGGCAAATACTCTAATTGGAAAGCAGTGAAATCTGCTAATGATGTGTATTCAGGTTGTTAACCTTGCTTGCCAGGATCCCAGAGTGAGGGAGCCTTCATTTGTTTGCAGGCTGACTTGAATTCTGGGCCAGAGATTCCTATGCTTTGTGTCATTGATGCAAAATGACTATTTTTACTTTATTTTTGAAACTTTTAAAGTTTAAGTTCCAAGTTTCAAATTTAATTCACTATAGTGTTTTAAGTTAATATTTCAAGCATAAAATTTGTTATGCTGGCCTGTCTTTGAGACTTAAAGGAAGGGTCTTCTGAATATTGCAAGTGTCCAGTCTGCAGAAGTGAAGAGTCCTTTATTCATAGGTGTTTGAGTTGGTTTCTCAGTCTTGAGACTATCACTGAGGTCCTCAGGCTCCCAGATTTCAAGTAACAATCCTTTACAGCTACTATTCTTTAACACTTTCTTGTAGTCCAGTGCACCCAGAGGGAAGCCGGGAGAGAATTATGGAGGAGCCATATATCTGCATAATTTTATGTTGTTTTGAAAGAAACTTCTCTCAGTAGTGGTTCAGGCACAAAGCTAATTTTTTTCCATCTCATTTAGAAGCAAACAAACTTTTCTCAAGCCTGTCTTCCTGTGGCACAGTCCTGGTGTGGAGGTGTAAGGGCTGTGTTTATGTCATGAGAGTGAATCAGAAAGCCATTAGATGGGAACACTCCTGGCTTAGTCGAACTCCCTATTGCTCTTGGCTAAAGTGTCAGGAGCAACCTGGAAAGCAATTAGCTGTTTCTTCCAGGGGAAAAAAAGATATTTTGTCCTCCTCCAAAGGGCTGGAATTGTACTGGATGTTCTCTGTTTAGCTGCTGGATGAGAGGCTGATCTCAGTAACTTGGGGAATTTTTTTCCTTGGTAAAATGTGCAGACAGTCCAACTGACTGAACTGCTGCACAGCTGCCCTGCTGTGAAAGAGGAGCTATTTTTAAGTGCATATTTGTCCCAGCATTGTTCTACTGCAGTTCTGCTTGCTGTGCTCAGTCAATGCTTAAATTGAAGATTTTTTTACTACTTGAGCTAACAGCTTGATATCAACTTAAATACCTCAACACATTCCACAACAATCTTGATGGATTTTCCAGCGTACAAGAAGTGGTACTGCTCTTCGCTCGCCAATTAAATTTCAGTGTGTGTATGTATGTATTTGTGGAAGTAACAGGGAAGATTTTTGGACAGTTCTGATGTTTTTTCAATTAAAATTTAGGTCAGCATTGGTCTGTCCTTTTAATTTGACACAGAAGAGGGATGTATATGATATACATTAATATACTGGTTATAGTGCAAAAGCACAGAAAATTTGATTTCAGCTTACTCTTCTAGCAAACCTGTGCAGGGTTTTGTGTTTCCAGAAAGAAGCCTAAAACTACATTTGGAAGAAGTAAAATGGGTTCCATACATTTCAGAAACTCATGGCCTTTCTCTCTGTTCTGTTTACCTCTGTCTTTTGTTGCCATTTGTCCAATGATCCATCCGTTATGAGGAGTGTAACTTATTTTTTACATATAACCTCCTTTCTCTCCCCACTGTGTCTCATGAAATGTTTCAGCATTATTGCTCTTTCCACTTTATATACACCATGCTTTTGACAATGACACTTGAGACTAGATTTTCTTAGAATTGCTTACAAAGCCAGGCTGCAAAGAAAACCAAAGCTATGGGGAAGGTTGTGCCCTTGTTGGAATCATAGAATGGCTTGAATTGGAAGGGACCTTAAAGATGATCTAGTTCCAATCCCCTGAACAGGGACATCTTCCACTAGGCCAGATTGCTCAAAGCTCCATCCAGCCTGGCTTTTAACATTGCCAGGGATGGGGGGCATCCAGAGCTTCTTTGGGCAACCTGTGCTAGTGCCTCACCACCCGCACAGTAAAGAATTGTTTTTCCTAATATCTAATCTAAAACTCTCCTTCAATTTGAAGTCATTCCCCTTATCCTGTCATGCTCTTGTAAATTAGTCTCTCTCCATCTTTTTTGTGGGTTCCCTTTAGGTATTGGAAGTCCACAATTAGGTCATACAGCTTTGAATGTTGCATCACTTTTTTGACCCCTCTTCAGCATTTCATTTGGATCCCCCTTGACATGTGCTTGAACTGGGACCTGTGCTCACGTTGTAAAACAATGCTTACATGGAGGCCCTGTGTGAAGGCCAGGCAAAGCTACCTTTTGCACTTTTCATATGCCTCTACCTGTTTCATATTCTGAAGAAATGCTTTTGGCAAATATGATCACCTCAGCATAAATGAATCAGGAAAGAGGAAATGGATATGATGGAGCACGCATAATATTTCACAAATGTGACACAGGAACTGTACCTGCTTCCTGCAGGTATATTAACCTTTGTTTTATTTGAACCCATAAAGAGCCTCCAATCACTCTTGCCCCCGGAGTAAAACAGTGCTACTTCTCAATTTAGGTCCTTAAGTAATCTATAACTAGAAGTGAGTTTAGTTTTATATGTCAAAGAGCATCAGTGGTGAAAACAGCCCATTAACAGCTCTGTATACATCCCTGCAGCTTGTTAGGACAGAGTTTTCTACTCCAATCAGATAAATGTGGTACAGATGAGCTTATTTACTACAGTTGTATAAGAGAAGATATGTTAGGATTTCAGGCATTCTTTTATGTCAGAAATAGTAAAACTTTTTTGCTAATAGGCAGCAAAATGCTGCTGCTATTTGCCTTAACACTATTCTCCAAGCTTTTTTCTCTGGTTGTTTGGAAGCTGAAAGCTCAAAATGCTGTCCCTGTTAGGCACCTGTGCAAGGGGTAACCAAGTGTTTTGCTGACCCTTATGCAAAAAAGTTATCAAAGGCTATCCTGACCAATAGCAGAGTGACACAGAGATTATTCAGCATGACCTAGAGCTTTCCTTTGGGAAACTCTTCTTTAGTTTTCAGGAAATACAAAGTCAGAAAGTTGAATGAATTTTGTATGCCTGTGCAAGGAGATTATTTCTCATCAGCTTTGGTCTGCAAATTAAGTAAAATGGAAATAAGGTTTCTAGGATTGGTTATCAAGGTATTGCATTTGTTTTTCCCAAAGCTGAAGTTGCAGAACAAATTAAATGGAGTTCTGAGTACAGTTGGCTGAGAAATTGTTCTTCTGTTCAAGTAGTTGTGATTGTAAATGTATTTGTTTTATCTCTGCATAAAGATGTTTCTTGCTCCACTTAATAATTTGAAACCAGCAGAGGAAGATCTGCTGAGAGCTTCTATCCATAAAAATATCTCTCAAAGTGGGGATTTGAGCACCAGTTCCTTATAAATGCCCTAATATTTTCCTGGATAAATATGTATATGTGTATTGATAGGCAAATTGTTCCAGCTGAATTTATGGCATGAGACAAATGTTTGAACAGCAAATATCTAGCAAATGAAATATGAAGTTAAAATATGTTAAAAATGCAACTTAATGATCTGAAAGAGGAGATATATGGACAGATATTAACCCACAGGTATACACATATGCATATATATGCTCCCTTAATTGGGACTGCAAATTAAGTCTGATAAACAACAACTGATCTGATTTTAAAAAAGCCAAACAAACAGGGAGAATGGATAGGAAAAGAGTGAAGGAATAAAATAGCTCAGAAAACAGCCAGCCACTTATAGATCTGATGTATTAAACAGCATTTTGGGATGTGATTTGTAGTCTCATGCACCTGGTAGTTACTTTTTTCCTGTGAAGTATCCTGACATTTGATTTCAACTATGTGTATACAAACACAAATAACATAATGGCTTCATTTGCATGTGCCCTGTCATGGTTTCACTCCTGCTCTCACCAGCTATCATTCCAGGCAGCTGTGAAGTGCAGGAAAATCCAGTTTCAATAAGGTTATGCTTGGTGCAAAATCCAACTATATATTTAACAGATCAAGGGTGCTGCAATACCAAGGTGATATTTCATGAACAGAGAAAGAGGATAGTCTCATCCTGCTCCATTTTCATGGAACCAATGATACTTTATCGATGTTGCTCTTCAAAACCTCAGTATGAGGCTTTGACCTGAGTATTGCAGTCTGGAATATCTCAAGCCCTCAAAACTTCCAAGTTCAGGTCAGATGTCTGTGGGGTTGCAGTGGTGTGAAAAAAGGTGGGAAGGGAAAAAACCTAAGCACACAACTTGGGTTGTCAGTACACATCTGACAAAACACAGGCAGAAGTTATTTAATGATGTTTTTACTGATCCAGTTGAAATAAGTTTGCAGCATGTAGCATTGATTCCCTTCCACCCCTGCATGCTATAAAGAAAATTCAATGTAACTTTGATTTGTGAAATTGTGCTGAACTGCTCTTGTTTTGATTGTGCTTTCTTTGTATCTTTCAATGCATGTTTTTTGATCAGCCTTAAATGAAATTCATTGGTATTTCTTTTCTGCTCTCCACTGGAAATGGGTGGTCTTTTCCTTCAATACACAGCAGTAGTGAGAGGCAGGAAATCAGAGACATTATCTTGTTTGGTTTGAGGAACAGAGGTACCTATCAGAGCCTTTTGAAGAGTGTGTCTATCCAATTTATTAATTTCTGCAGTATATTGTAGCGGAATGATTAATCTTTCCCCAGGTAGGAATTGAATGATTGGATCTTGTCTCTTGAATTCAGAAGGAAGGTTCAGCTGCTTTTCTTTTAGTTGGATAATGTTCAGTCTAAGAATGAATTTAGTGAAATAAAAAATTTGGGGGAGAGGGACATTAGAGAAGGAAACTATATTTTCCTCCAAGTTAGAGATGGCCCAAAATATACAGTGTTAAGCCTGTAAGACGTTTTAAATTTAGTTTTTGGCTTTCAGGGCATTATTTGAGTCCTTCCAGGAACAGGTGTCAGGTGAGTAGTGGAATCTAAATTACACATTTTTTTGCTTGCAAACAATGTGCCAAGTTAGTGCTGAGATTGCTGCCTGAATTTTTTGTATTAGTGACAGCTACAGGAAAGTACATCTTGCTTGGGAATTGAAGCTTGAAAAGCTGTTGAGCAGGTGCTTTGAAAATTGTATGAAGTGATGAAAAGCATTTAATAAAGCTCAATTGATTTATCCTTGTACTCTGGATAACAGTAGAACATAAAAATCACATAGAAAACTGGATCTATTCTATTTCCCTATACAGTGGAGTCAGTTATCTTATTTTCTGTTTACATGATGGCAGCAGAAGAGGATTTTTAATCAGACAGACACGGAACTTTTTCTTTCCCATGAAAACCTTACTCTCGTAATACAGGCTGCAAAAGGGAAACTAAAAGAATATTCAGTGAATAAGTAACTATTTTGAGTGTGTTTCACACATGTATTTTCCATTTGTGAGGAATTTCTGTTATCTCACAGTAATTCATATGAAATAAATTCCTTTAGCTAAAGCTGATGACAATGACTGACTTAATATGATGCAATATTTCCTTACTTCCATTTCTGATATATTTTCAAATCTGATTTGCTTGATGTGCTGTGAGGTGCCATAAGGGACTATAAGAGGACAAAACCTAGTTCCACTCATCCTTTTTTTTTTTTTTTAATGCAAAAGACTGTACTCTAATAAAACATCCATTTATTCATATTTGGTGCCAGAGGCCAATTCATTGAACCTGGGATGTATTATTGCAAAACAATGGTGTTCACTACACTTCTGTGCTCCGTTAGTTGTCTTCCAGGTTCTTTGATGGCCACTAAGCATTTATTACTGCTAAATAAATAATTGAGGAGGGATAATTGGCTTATTTTTGTGGAATGATATCAGAATGATGTGCCTTTTTTTTGGGGAAAACATCATTGTTCTGTTTTTAATGCACTGCAGAATGTGGAGCCTGCATGCCCTTATGAATCATGGTTAGTTAGCTCATTTGTGCCAGAAATTCACTGACAGCGATCCAAACCCTGCTCTTGCTAAATGAAGAGAAATAAATAGATATTCTGTTTCATTCTACTCATTAAGAAGGGGGAAAAAAAAAGGAATCCTTATTCTATCTTTTCTCTGGGTCTGTGTAAAAGCCACTCGGTTCTATCCCCAGGGGTTTGTAATTCTTTTCACTTCCTCCCTTGTGAAGGTGGAGATTGACACCTGGGCAATGTCAGCCAGATTTGCTCCCTCCCTTGCTCCTCTTTTACACCTGATATTCTGAGTTGCTGTGAACAGCACTGAGGTGAAAAGTCCTCACTAATGAATTATTTCCCAGGAAGGAGCAATCCGTGGGATTCCTAACCCACTCATCTTTACTTTTGCCAGGAAACCAGGCTGTGTTTGTTTCTTCACCTCATTCAGTCTTGTGAAGGACCCTCCTGAACTCTTGTCTATTTCAGGTCTTGGAATCCAATTGCTTTGGATTTTATATTTTAATGAGAGTGTTCTAGTTCAGGCATTCTTCACACTTCAGCTGTTGTCCATCCTTGAAAAGCAGCTCTACAGTAGTAAAAATAACCATTCATTTCCTTTTTGCTTTACTTATTTGGCCCTCAGAACTCTTCTCAGGATTGCTTGGAAAAATTTTAGTTTTTTGCCTTTCTCCACTATTGTGTTACAGTATCATCTGGAAGCTTCAATCAAGATGAGAACACTGTGTGCAATGCTCAGTGCAAAACCAAGGAAGTGTCACTTAGGCTAAGCAGAGAAGAGAGTTTAGCAGGAGAGAAGGATGGCAGGAAGTAATAAAATTTCTCAGACTATTAGTAGGAAAGCCAAGAGTGGAGCTCAGCTTTTGAAATTTCTGCTTGAATGTATCCATTAGATGTGTCTTTTGCTCTGAGTAACATCATCATGCCTGGTAAGCCACATAAGTTTTAAGAAATTCAGCAAATAAAAGTCTGGCTGTGCACAGCAGCCCATCAAGCCTGTATAGACAACTAAGGCAGAAAGAGAAAAATATTGCATTGCACTTTCTGATATGAAATTAAGCAAAAAGCTTACAACCTTAGACAAGAGTCAGAAAATGTGGAGAAGGGCATATTATGCTACTGAACCAATGTGGTCAGTCAAGACCCATGGAAAAAATGGATTTGCCTGGGTGCTTCTGTCTGTTGGGTGGTGGTTCTTGCACCATTCTGATCATCTTGGTACAATGATGGTATTTGTTCTGGAAAAGTGAATTCTGTGAAGAGCACTGCTTATGGAATGGAAAGAAATCAAAGTTGGAAATAGTTCTATTAAACATCTTTTGTTTAAACAGATGTACAATCTACACCATGCCTGGGCAGTGTTTCCTTGGATCCCACAGTGCACCCTCCAAACCCTGGAATTTCACAGCAATTCACTATGCATTTAAATGTCCATTAATACATTCAAGGAGTGAAATCCTTTTTTAACTGCCAAGGGTAGGAAAATCTATTGATACCAGTGAAGAAAGTATTTCCTGAAATTCCTTCCTAAAATTTTATGGTCTTGAGATTTAATGTTTGGTGTAGGAATGGTTTGTCATCATTGTTTAAGTCATCAGCTTTTAAAGTTTTTTTATTATTTACTCTTATTTTTCTTGCCAGCATTGGATGCCAATAGAAGACTTCATTCTAAACAAAAAACTGTCTGCATTATTGCTGGAGGAAACAGTGCTAAACTACTTTTTCCTGCTTTCCAGTCAAAATATCTATAGCCTCTTTCTGAACCATCTTCCTCTAAGTTCCCATCCATTTAGCATAGTAAAGTTGTGTTGCACATGCATAGTATTGTTTTGCAAACATGGTCTCTATTTCCATGGTGTTTGGTTTGGCCTGTAACAGCAATGCACAATGCTAGGAAAATGCCAGAGCCAAAAAATGAAATGAAGTTGTTTGGCTGCAAGCAAACAATTCTGATAAGTTTATTCCTTTGCTTTAAGCTGTTTGATTTCATTAACGGAACCCTAGGATTTATAACAATTGATACAAGAAAGATGAAATTCTTAATACATTAAAGCACCAAGTTTTTGTTAGTGGACCAAAGTAATTTCAAAGGTAATGGAACCAGTCTCCTTGTAACTGAAGATTTGCTACAGTTCTGTCCATGTGGATGTGATTTCCCCTAGTTAGCACAAAGAGTGTTGTCAGGATAGGCCACTCTTTTCCATGCTTTCCCCTGGAATACTGTGTCAGTCTCTCCTTCTCCACTGTGCTGACAAGTGACTTCCTGTAAAAGCTATGCCCAGAACTTGAACAGCTTGATGGCAGCCAAGAAAAGGACTTTGCATATCCACTGTTGGATCTTTGTGTCCAGTGCCAATGCAGGTTTTGCCACAGGCCCCTGCCCGCCTTCCACGTTTGCAATTTCCTTCTTCAAGTGTGAGGACAGCAGCTGAAGGCTCTCATCCTGCTTCTTCAACTTCTGAAGGATTTCTTCCCTTCTTTCCTTCTCACAAACAGTTCCCTTCCCTTCAGAGAAGAGCAGCTGCTTGATGTCAACAGCTGCAATCAGCAAAAGGAGTACCCAGAAGATTGCCATGACAGATCCTTCCTTGGAAGAGAAAGAAAGGTGGAGTAAGCCAAGATTCAGATTCTTGAAGGAAAAAGCAGCACTGGAATAAAAGCTTTTGTGTCCTTTCTAGCCCTGAGAAGAGCTGCAGGCCGGAGGAGTTCCTTGGTGCCTGTTGCTGCAGGTTACAAAGTCAGCTGCCCAAAGAGGCTCCATCAGCATGAGATGAGGGGGGAAGGTGTGGCATGCAGGGAGGCAAAACAGAAATGGCCATGTTTGAGGAGAGAGAAGTTCAGAATTTTGAAATGAAAGGAGAAACAAGGTCCCCCAGCCAGCAGGAGGAGAAGAGGGGCCTAGCAAGCTGGCGCAGGCCGATGAGGGAGACATTCCCCAGCTGCTCTGCCGGGGGGGCTCAGGACAGGCCGGATACAGCAGGGCCCTCTGCTGGGAGGCAAGGAATGATGAAGGTGAGGGAGCTGCTGCTACAGAACTCACACACTGTCACTTGTTCACATGAGTTTTAAATCTCAAGAGAGAGAGTTTGTCCGGCTCTCCCTCTGTTCCTGAAGGCCTGGAGATGTTGGCACGACCTTGCCTGACCCTGCGGGGCTGGTGGGAGCTCACTTACCAGCAGGTGCCTCTGAACAGCGGGTGCAGCTGTGCCGCAGCACCTGCCTCATGCAGAAACCTGCTCTTGTTGCCTTGGAGACACTCCTGGAGCAGTTGGGTTCCAGGGTCATGGAATCCTGGAGTTGCTCAGTACCGGAACCCTAGGGAACCACAGATTCTGGGGCTGTTTTTATTATTTTTTTTACTTTGCAGAATTCCCAGAATGACTAGGTTGGAAGAGACCTTAAAGATCAAGTCCAACCCATGCCCTAACACCTTAACTAAACCATGGCACCGAGTGCCACATCCAGTCATTTTTAAACACATTGAGTGATGGTGACTCCACCACCTCCTTTGAGATCATGCTAAGCCGCCAGGTTCCCCACAGCACTCTCCATTAATTTCATTTTCAGTCAGTTGCTTGTCTCTTGTCAATTCCAGTGTAGGCTTATGTTGTTCTTAAAATTCTTTGCCCTTGGGGAATTTACTATAAGCATTGTCAAAAGAATAATGAATGCTACACACCTAAGCCTTGTCCAAAGTCCACTGAAGACAGAGGAGGAATTTAATCTCAGTTTTAAGGAGTGCTGGAACCACATTTCTTCATTTTAAGTTGGCAGTTCACATTTGCTGCTTACGTTACAATCCTCAGGTATCCATGATTATCACCCAGAGGCCAATGCCCTGTTACATTTCTGTTGTTCCACAGAAATATGCTTTATAGCAAAGTGTCTCAGAATTCCCATTTTCAGTTGAAAAATACTGGACTATATTGTGAAAACATTTTTGCCTCTAATGTTTTATGGTAAAGTACAATGCCATCATGGGCAAAGCGTGATGGAAAAAGTGATAGTAAAACCTGAGTCTTTGCTGTTTCAAGAGGCGGCTTCCAATGGAGATACAGTGTGAGTTTGGTTTTTCCTGTTGGTTGTAATTATTGAACCTGCTTTGTTTGCATTTTAAACTTTAATTTATCCTGGCTTGCCTAGGTTCAACATCTGCACAAAAGAAAATGAAAGCATCTGGGAGCACTAACCACCTAGTTTTGACCCTGCAATGTGAATGGAAAGAGGAGGACTTGTCTGAGATAGAAGCAAAACACAATATACAAGAGGAAGGAAAATTACTCTATTTAATGGTGAACTTACTAAAAAATTTTGTAGTGACTCCAAGTGTAAAATAGCAACATAAAATGTTTGTGTCTAAGAAGTGAGAAAGGGTGGAATAAGATTTAATTGGAAAGCAAAATGAAGACTTTCTACTAAGGAGTAGTTAAAGGTTTGGAATAAAACAGGAGATGAGATGCCAATATGTAAACCTGCCAAAGATGCATAATAATGAATAATCTATCATTCTCTAGGGCAAACAAAATTACTTTATCCCCTGCCCTCTGAACAAAGGAAGTTCAGTGATTCTATACATGGTATTTACTATAAAGTACATAAAACTAGAGATTAGACAAAGGGGTAATGACAAAGGATGCTTTTGAAAGTACATAAGAAGATGTGGACTTGAAGTATTGAAGGAAAGGGGGGCTGTAATTGAAGTATCAATGTTATGCATTTGGGAATTGGGGACAAGAAAGTCTGCAACAACCTGCAGTTTATTCTATGGAAAACAAAATAGGAGGAGGACCTGTATATGCTGGCTGATTGAGATGACTGTGACTGCCTTTGCCGGTAAGATGTGGTGATGAAAGCAGGAAGCTCAGTCCTAGGCTGTGTGAAATGAGATTTCTGGTGGAGATAAGGTAGTACTAGTATCACTCAAAATTACTGTTAGACTTTGTTTTCTATCAAACATGATATCAAGTCTTTCAGTAAAAAATTAATTTTACAGGAATGCAAATCTGTTCAAAGCAGGGGTCTGGAAAGGACATAGTTTCATAAAAGGAATCTGAAGAATTTTGCTTGTCAAGTCTTGCAAATTAGAAGCTGGGAACATGTGTTTGCTTTCTAGAAATACATTCAAAGATAAAATCTTGTTTAAAAGGAAAGATGAAACCAAATGGAAATGAAGTGGCTTTTAAGAAATTCAGATTAAAAATAAGAAACTTCAAACCAAATTTCCACTGTGGTTCTAGAATAGCCATTTAATAGAACATATTTGAGCCCTCTAAATTATTTTTAGAGAATTATTTTAGATTTTTTAAAGCCATTTATGAGCAAGTGATCTGATCTGGTTGCTTCTAGTATCAGATGTGTAGGATTGGTGGCATAGAATTCCTTTTCCATCTTCTGACTTCTGCAGAAATATATAAACCTGTGCAAAAATATGGAATTTGTTTGATTGGAAACTGCTTTCTTATTTGAATGAGACCACCTAAAGTATTTTTGCCTTCTCATTCCGGTATTTGTGACACTGTGTTGCTACTTTTAATCTTTTAAATTTGTCTGTTGAAGGATTAATATTCTGATGGGAATCTTAGAAAAGCTAACATCAGACTGTCCTCACCATTTTTTTTGACAGTTTTATCTGGAGCTGCTGTGTAATAGATGTGAACAAGGGTCTCCAAATTTCTCTAGTCTCCTGAGTGATACTGATCTCATAGCTCCCTGTAAAATGCTTGTTGCTCCCTTCATTAAGTAATCCAGGCTTTACTTAATCAGAAGGGTTAGGACCTTAAATGAGTAAATAGTAGAAGGTGAAAGGCTAATGCTGCTGCTCATAATGTATGTCATAACTCCTTTGAATAAGGCAGAGAGAGCTGTAGTGTTTGTTATTAAACTACAAATTAAGGCAGATTTGGAGGAAGAAAAAAACAATGTTCAATGAGGCACTAGTGCTATTTTCATGGACTCCTGTGTTAGTCTCCAAATTAGTCATTGCTTGTGATTGTGTCTGAGCACTTCCACTGCCTGTGGCCCCAAATTATGTCCAGAGTTGTTTTTCTCCTTTTCACTTTCATTTTTACTTCTCCCTCCCTGCCAGGTGTCTGTCTCTTGTATGATAATCTTATAAGGCTGTGAGGAATATTGTCCCTTCAATTACAATGTAGCCTGAGCATTGGGAAGCATTGAGCCAGGGTGAGCTCTCTTGAGCGCATTCTCTCCTGTTGCTGGCCTTGTTGACTTTTCTCCTTCACAACACAGGAAACATGCCCTGGTAAATATGGGAGTGAGAACTGTGTGTCTACTCAGGAATCTGCAATTTAAACGTGTGCTGATGGCAACATCCCTTCAGGATTATCATCATGAGTAGCTTCAATCACTGCGTCAGATTTTAAACTCCTGGATGAATCTGCAAGGAAGTTCTGAGAAGATTTGTCATGCAGTGTTCCATGAGGCGCATTCCTCTTACTTTGGGCTAAATGAAGTCAAAAGTCATGGATTCTGCCATTGTGCACAAAGCTAAGCTCACTCAGCTCTGCTGTCTCATCTCTCAGGAAAATTATATTTGTTGCACTTTTTTGCAAGACCCAGGCTGTCATTTGCAAAGAGATTGAGTCATGGAGTCCTTCATCTTCAGCACTACTTTTGTCTGTGCACTGGAAAACAAATAATCAGGTAACATGCTGATCAAAAGAACCAATATCCTTCACAAACCAATATCCTTCACAATGCTGGGTTGGCAGATTTTTTGCCCCATTCTTCATGTCCAAATTTAGAGAGGCTAAAATTGCCTGTTGCTCAGTCTGGTGGACTCCTTAAGTTGGATCAAAGCTCATTAAGTCTGATTTGAGTCCTTACAGTTTGTTAAATCTGAATATGCCGAGGGTTAACAAACTTAGTGGTTTTTAAAACTTTCCTCAGTTTGCTATCTTATAGCAACACTGGAAATGCAATAATATTCATTTTTAGTATGAATTAATGGTACTATACAAATACAAATTCAACAGACATTTTGGTTGGTAAGCATTGTGACAATAATATCATGTTCTTCAGCTTTGCCTGAAAAGAGGCCAATTAACAGCCTTATAATGTCATTAACTTGCTGATAGTGGGGATTTTTTGCATTTTCCTTCTTTCTCTCAGGAAATTGCATTCTTTTACTGTGGCCTTTAACTTCTGTGAACTCAGTGGCTTGTGCGTTTGTCAAGAAAACTACTTTTTTAGCAATTCAATGTGCCAGGCAGTAAGTAAAACTCAAAACCAGCTTGAACATTGCCTCAGTATCCCTTCAGCTGATGGAGGTTGGATAGGACTGGACCTACTTAACTATTCCCATGTACAGAAAATTAGTGTATAAGTTTATTCTAGACTTTACATAAACTAATCAGCAAGCTTAGTGTGTGATTTTACAGAAGTGACTTCCTTAAGTTCAGCAGTGTGCTAGCAATTCTGGACTGGTATAATATTTCCAGACATCTTTAGAGGGACAACTTAAAGTGAGGATTTCTCAGAAAAATGGAAAGTTCTGAGGAGAACACTGGTGCAGCATTTAACACTAAATTATTTATATGGCCTTTTCAAGAGGCCTGATGGAACAACTGTGAGTTCACACATCATACATACCTTATTTATTACGAATGATAACAGTGCTTTTACTTTCCTTAGACTTTTCTACAGTGGTGATCTTTGAGTAATTTTGCATTATTCATTACTGACTTAATTTGCAGAAGTTGTCAGATTTTGGTAACTGTAACAATTTTGTGTAATCATTCAGGCTAATTAAAATAACCCTTTTAATACAGCCTGTTAACTTTTTTAAAACCTAGAAACTAGCCTTCATCCTTGTGTTCTAAAGGTTTAAATAATTCATACTAAAGTCACCTTTTGTCACAGTGAAGTTGGATTGCTAGTGTCCTATTGGAAAAGAAGTAGGTAAAATTAAGAGGAAAAAAAAGAATACCCTGCAAACTATCTGGCTGTACTTTTATCTTGCTGCATCGAGTACAAAACCTAAATATTTGTAGGATTCTATTACCTTAGGAATGATTTACACAGTAAGTGCATTCACTTAAAAAACAGGAATCTGATTCTTATCTACCTTAAAGCTACTCTGTGTGTTTTAAGCCATCTCTCTAGCTAGCTATACAAAATTTTGCCCAAATCAGTGCAAATACAATATTGTGTATCTGCAGGGCTCTTTTATGTGATTAATATCATGTAAAGAAATTGAAACAAAATGAGCACTGTGTCTATGGCTCTTCACTCTCTCCTACCACTGAGAGTTGAGTTCTGCTGGCTATTGTATTGATGTGGAAATTGGCCCTGGCTGTATTGCATACCCATGAATAATTCTGAAAAGATGAATTAGAAAAAAATTAGAGATTATTTATGTTCAAAGAGAGGGTAAAATTCATTCAATAAGTTGTTTGTTGCCAATTAATTACCTACCACTAATTAGAATAATAAATTTGCACACAGTTGTAAGATTTGGCATTGACTTTCACCATAGGCTTATCTGGAAGCAGTACTAAATGCTATCATTAGGATTGGTAATAAATCTGTCATATTAGGTGAAAATGGATAAAAGGGCTAAGAAGCCTTGGAAACATAATTTGACTGAGCAGAAGTCTTTACACTTTATAAATACGACCACTAGAATTATTCACATGAATTGATCAGCTATGACTTCGACACAATGTTATAAAACATGAAACTTTTGCACTTAGTGAAACTCAATGCTAAATTGGAGGTATAACTCTTTTTCATTATAACATTTGCAATTTAAAACAGAAGTGTGTGTGCTGCCAGTAAAATGGTGGTAAAGAGCTTCAAGATGGAAATTTTAAACAAATGATCCAGTCATTAACTCTTGACTTTTGTGTTCATGTAACACCAGCATGAGAGAGATCAATCATTTTGATATCAGTCCACCTTGTCTATCCTAAAAACCTGGATTTGTTAGTTAACAAACTACTTAAGAAATGATAGAAAATAGAAGAAAAAGAAGGGAGGAGGGGGAAGAGAAATGCTGGTAAGAGAACTTTGAATATCATATGTCTCTTCTTAGATATTTTAAATATCTAAGTATTTTTTAAATGTCTTTACCCATGAAGAAATTTATCTGCAATGTTAATGTAGTGCAGAAACATCTATATTGAACAAGGTCCAAACATCTTTTGAAGTAATACACTTCTAACGGGCTGTTGCTCTAAGCTGGCCTCAGCCAGTGACACCAGAGGATTTTTTCCAAGTGACACAACTTTTTAAAGACTATGTTTTTTGGAAAGCACACTAGAATTCAGAGTATTCAAATTGCTTCTTAGTCAAGTTCAGTTGAGTGCTCTTGAAAACTGTGTCAAATACTTTACAACCTCAATTAAAACAGAATGACTTTTAAGGAATCTTGGAGACTTTCTCTTGAATTTTCTTTTTGCACTGAATTATTTTTACAACTGTTTTTACATTAAATGCTGCCTTTATAATGTAGTGTCGCATGCTATTTGTCTCAGCCATTTGTCACGGTGCAGGGAAGACTTGGGATGCTCAATGTGAGATCAGCAAGCGTCGTTTATTGATAGAGCATCAGACATTTATGTACAACAGTAATAAGTTCATGCATGTTCTGTAGCTAAGCAGTCCATTGGTTATATTCTAGATATCAGCTTTTTCATTCCAAAGGAGTTACATCTCTTTTCTCATGTCTCTAGTCTCTCAACTATAGCACTTTGTTATCGCAATACAGCTGTGCTTCAAGGCCACAGTGGCCTTGCAGGTGCAGAACTCAAATTAACTATGGCTCTGTATTTTTCTAATTCCCTGTTAGCTATTATTCCAACAATGTAGAGTCTAGATAAATTTTTTTGTCAATATGCCACGGCATACAAAATTCAGTAATTTTAACTACTGGGTAACTACTATCCATCTATGTATCTATAAATCTCCCTTTCAAGAAGGAAATCCTAAAGGCACAGGAGCAGGCTGGGCCTATGTGCTGCCAAAAGATGAGCCAGCAGGGAAGAAGTCTGGCCTGGCTGAACAGAGACCCTTGGCTGGAATTCAGGAAAAAAAAGGCAAGTTTATCACCTTTGGAAGAAAGGGAGACCCACTTGTGTGAGCTACAAGGATGCCATGGGGTTATGCAGGCAGAAAATTAGAAAACCAGAATTAATCTGGCTATTTCTGTAAAAAACAATAAGAGAATGTTTCTATAAATATGTAGGCAACAAAAGGGAGGCTAAGGAGAAATTCCTCCTTTATTGGATGTGGGGGGAAAATATAGTGACAGAGGATGAGAAAAGGCTCAGGGCATCCAATGCCTTCTTGCCTCAGTCATAGTAAGAGCAGCTGTTCTGCACCTTCTCAGCTCCCTGGGATGGAAGATGGGCAGGGAAGAGAATGAAGCCCCCATATTCCAAGGGAAATGATCACAAAAGTCTAAAGGATGGATGGGGTTTACCAAAGGTTACTGAGGGTCCTGGTAGAAGTGCTCAGTGGGCAACTTTCCATCATTTACCAGCACGCCTCTCTGTATAGAGAGGTCCCAGGTGGCTGCTTTTAGCCCATGTGACACTTGTCTTCCAGAAGAGCCACAAGGTGTATCCAGGGAGCTACAGGCCTGTCAGCCTCACCTCAGAGCCAGGGAAGGTCACAGAGCAGGTCATCCTGGGTGCCCTCATGCAGCACATCTAGACAACCAAGGAGTCAGACAAGGCTTCAGGAAAGGCAGGTCCTGCTTGACCAACCTGACCTCCTCTGACAAGGTGACCCGCTTGAGTGGATGAGGGAAAAGCTGTAGCTGTTTGTCTGCCTGCCTGGACTGCAGGAAAGACCTTGAGACTGTTTCCCCAAAGCATTCTGCTGGAGAAACTGGTCGTTCATGACTTGTGTGTGGCAGGACCAGGGCAGGGATTGTCCCCTGTGCTGGGCCCTGGTGAGGCCACACCTCGAGTGCTGTGTCCAGTTCTGGGCCCTCACTGCAAGGAAGACATTGAGGAGCTGAAGAGAGTCCAGAGAAGGGCAACAGAGCTGGGGAAGGGTCTGGAGCACAAGTCCTGTGAGGAGCAGCTGAGGGAGCTGGGGGTGTTCAGCCTGGAGAGAAGAAGGCTGAGGATTAACAGATCTCTTATTACTGCCTGAAAAAAGGATGGAGCAAGGTGTGGGCTGATCTCTTCTCCCAAACAACAGTGATAGGACAAGAAGAAATGCCCCCAAAGTAAGCCAGGGGAGGTTTCGATTGAAAATTAGGGAAAATTTCTTCACTGGAAGTGTTGTCAAGCACTGGAATGGACTGCCCATGGAAGTGCTTGTGTCACTATCCCTGGAGGTATTTAAAGGCTGTGTAGAAATGCTATGTAAAGACAGGATTAAGTGATGGGCCTGGCAGTGCTGGGTTAATGGTTGGGCCTGATGGTGTTAAAAGTATTTTCCAACCTAAATGATTCTATGATTCTATAAACATCAGGGTCTGTGCCAGTTAATCAGATACTTTTGCTAAATTAGAGAGATTAGGGAAATCACACTAGTAAGGTTTCTTATACCTGAGCCAAACTTATTTAATGTATTTAATGATCTGAAAAGTAGTTACAAAAGCAGGACAATGCAAGACTGTAGAATGCCAGAAGAAACTGTGTTAATAAACATAAAGTAGTATATGGGAGGAGGTAAAGGGAACTGAAACACAATTTCTTTCTTCACATGTATAGTGAATACATTGTTTATTATCACTCATGAAAAAGATTCTGAAATCAAAATAAGTGTATTTTCAGAAAGGTGAAGCAGCTCTCTGGAAAACACTTTTAAAAAAAAAAAAATTAGGAATTGTTGGAAATTGTAAAGAAAATATGTTTCAAATGCATAAATTTACCTGAATCTTGTATATTGTGTCCTGTTTTCCCCATTACATCTTGGGACATAGGGAAACTGGGAAAAGGTGGGAAGAGTAAGGAATGATCAGATGGTTGGAATACTGTCTGTAGGGGGACAGAAGAGATAGACTGAGTTTCTATACCATGGAAATAAAATAACCTAGAGAAGATGGGGTAGAGCAAACGAAATAATAAATTGCATGAAGAGGGTGAATACAGAACCGTAATTTAATTTACAGTATCTCTTAGAATATAGCAACTAAAGTGTTTGTGTTCATATCTCCTGTAAGCAAGTTTAAAATAAACAATAAGAAACACTTTTTAATACAAAAAAAATAAACAATGTGAGACACTGCCACTAGATGTTGTAAAGGCCAAAAGTTTAACTGAGTTCAAAAAGGGATTAATGGCCACTTTTTTTTTTATGAATTGTAAAAACATCCTACTCAGACACAACTTCTGGCTGAGGAAGTTCCTAAACCACTAATTGCCAGAAGATGGGAAGGAGGGGTTGCTCAGCTCTTGCCACACTTCTTATAATCTTTCCTTATGCATCTCCTAATGGGCATGTTGGGACCAGGATAATGGGCTAGACAGAGTTTGTTTGTTTTTTTTTTGTCTGAACCATTATGGTTGTTTTTATTTTGTAGGCGTAGGGTTTTTTTTTTCAGTAATGGGGAGACAAAATGGAAATTTCCAACTTTTTTTTGAGCTCTGTAAATGCCATCTGGAATATGATTCTTAATAGCTAATTAGGGATGATCACACTTTTTTGCTTTCTTCATTTTAATATGTAAAAATGAGTATACAAATTCATCTGCAGAATGCTTAAGATGATTTTCTCTGCATACAGTGAGATTTGGATGAAGGTGACTAATTTATATATTTCATTTAAGTGATAATGATGTGTCAGAAAAGCCAACAGTAAGCAGGCAGAGTTTTCTGTGGTCCTCTAGAAGGAGATGTGTCATTTTTTGCTCTTGTCAGTTAAGGAGTATTAAGTTTCAGTGAAAAAATATCCTACATTCTACGGTTATACTTCTGGCAATTAGTAGGAACAGAAGCAAAAAGGAGAGTTTCTTTAACATCCATGCTTTTTTTTTCATTGTGCAAATCTTATTTCCTCTCTTTCTCCTCCTTAGAGTGAAGAATGGCTTTTTGGGACTAAAGGAAAAATGAATTACTTTTTTTCTTGCTTTTTTTTTTTTTGTGTTTTTTTTCCTCACTAATTTTCTATTCTAGATTTTTTTCCATGTGAATTTATAATGTAGAAGTTTATTTCTACTTACTAAACAGAAATTTAATTAATCATCACAGTGCACTTTGGAAATGAAAGATACATTACTCTGTGTCAAATGAGTTTATCCTGTTCTGCATGCAAACTATGCACATTGTTATAAATCATGGTCTCAAACTTCTAAAGTTGTTGTTTTTGTTTATTAGGAAACCTTGCTTCAGATCCAAAAAGGCAATAAGGAGACTACACATAGCAAAGAGAAAGTGGGCCTCAATCGATCATGAAATGCAATTACACAATATTCAGAGCTGAGTGAAATAAAGACCTTAAATAGCAGTAGCCTGTAAAGTTCAAAATTAAAAGTAGTTTCATCATATATTGTGAAAAGGAAGACTGAATCAATGAAATTGATCTCTTGTATCTTGTTTGCTGTGAATTTACATGAAATGATACTTGAGGTGAGCCTCCTTTTCCTGTATATGTAAATATACTTTGTTTATTTATGTAATATTACTGGAGTAGTCTGGCAGGAGATTTCTGGAGTTCAGCTGATGCTCATGGTATAAATGGAAGCACAAGATTAGAAAAAGGCTTCCACCTGGTCCTCCTTAGCTTAGCTAATGTGATTGCAGATTTTATTCTAGCAGTAAGGATTTATATAACAGCACAGAATGTTACTGCTGAGTTGCAATAAATCAGTATCTGAATTAAAAGAACAGGGACTTTCTTTTTGTCCTTTCTGGCATAGTATCATAAAATCTGCACATGTATCCAGAAAGTAGACAACAATCTACTAATCTGTCATATTAACTGTAGGATACCAATAGAAGTTTGAAAAAATAGTTAAACTCATTTTCTCCTGCTTTCACTTAATCTCTTCTTTACCTTTTATTTTCAATTATTTGGAAAATTTTAGTATGGTTGCAGTGAGGATTAAATTGTTTTATTTAGGATCTGGGTGCCTTATAGGACAAAAAATCTAGGCATCATCATCTCGAGACTCTAGGGAATTTGTGATCCCTCAAAAAATGAGCTCTGAATCAGTGCAACTTCTGCCTCAGGTACCGCATTTTACTGGCTGGAGGGTGCATGGGCACAAAATGCAGGCTCACTGCCCTTGTGTCAGGGGACACTTGTCAAGGAGCTTTTCAGCCTTGCTGGTTGACATCATATTTGTTGTCATGGAAAAAAATGTTCTTTGGAAGTCAGGGTGCAAAATGTACAGAGAACAATGAAAAATAAGGGGGAAGGCAAAAGTCTGGTCAGGAAGTAGAATCCAGCTCTAGCTGCAGGGATTATGACGTGGAACAGTTATTGCAGTATTGTTCACTGTCTTGGTTTGGCTGCATAAGTTTGGAAGGGCTTTGGAGAGATGCTGCAAGGTAAAATTTTATTTTAAGTACTTGATAGGCCAAGTGTCTAGGAAAACCTGACAGGCCTATAAACAGCAAGCAAACACACCCATAACTCTGCTCCTTCTCCCGTATAAAACTCTGAATGCACAAGAAACAATTTCTTCAAAAAACATAATCAAAACTTCTTTTTACTTATCTCTAATATCCACTGATTTCTCAGACATAATTTTATAGCAGGGTGTGTGGTATAAAAGTGATTAGAAATCCAGAACTTGCTTTTGGAATAAAGAGCTAAATGTGTCACTGTGTTACTTACTGCAAGCAGATTGTTTGTCCAATTATTTGCCTTTGGTCAATCAATTGCAACCTAGGAGCTGGTGCAGCTGTATGGTGCTGCTGGTGGTTATTCTAAGGTTGTTTTGCTTTACCTCATTCTTCCCTCTCTTTCTCTGCCTTCCAGCATGCACCTAATGCAGGTGGACTCTGTTCAGCGATGGATGGAAGACCTGAAGCTGATGACAGACTGTGAGTGTATGTGCATTCTCCAGTCCAAGCCCATCAGCATTGAGAAGGATGAACAAAACGAACTCATCCTCTCCTCACAGTACAGCACTTGTGATAACTTG
Organism: Emberiza elegans; assembly: GCA_024865655.1. NCBI lineage: Eukaryota > Metazoa > Chordata > Aves > Passeriformes > Fringillidae > Emberiza > Emberiza elegans. The sequence continues at coordinate 3,827,183 of JALJVW010000139.1, forward strand.
CAGCTCCTGCTGAAGAGAGCTTGGATCATCAGCACTGAGCTGACCAGGATTGCTCAGAAGCTGGAGAAGAACAGGTGGCAGAGGGTCCACAGCATGACAGTGAGAGTCAACTGCCACGTGCACTCCATGATAAACGAGTACAACACCTTCACCAGGAGCTCTTCAGAAGAAATGCACCAGGTGAGAGGATGCCTTACCTGATGTGTTTCTCTTGCTTTTTGAATTTTTATTCTACTGTAATAATTAGAACTTGCTTTAAACAATCTGTAAAATATTCTTACATACTGATACTGGTCCCTTGTTTAAGACTTTCCAATCCCTTTTCAGAAATGGAAATTTTGACTTAATTTGGATCCTATTTTATCATAGGCTATTCTGAATAATGTTGACAAATTGCATGGAAAAAATGTTTTGCTTTTGAAGACTACAGAACTAAAGTATTTTGACATTCCATCTGTGAGTTCCTTTTCATTTAAAATGTAGAAAATGCTACTTTTTTTTTGTAAATCTCAGTTTTATCTCCACCAATTTTATTCAGAAAAGTAGATGAAGCATGCTCATATGAAAGATGTTTTGAGAGCATTTTCATTTAACAAACAAGGATTATTTATTGTTGTAAAGTACTTCTGTGTATGGATATAACTTTAAAACCACTTTCTCTTGCTCTCTCTTCAGCTTGAAAAGCTCTTAACAGACAAGTGTTCAGAATTTACAGCGTTCACAGAAAGGTAACTTAAATTTTGTAGTCGAAGTATTAATTTTGCTGTTTTATTATGTGGTAGAACTTCTAATGAGAAGCACAAATCCATAGGCACCCCCTCAATTGCTTGAACTGGGCTGCTGTAACTCTGCAGGGCTTTCTAAATGTAAATCTTAGTGGATGAAGGGAGTTGCTCTTACCTAAACTGCATCTTAATGAAAGATGGGATCTGCTGTTGCACAAAGAGTCTGATATAGACACAAAGTTACACACAAGTGGATATTTCAGGACTTTTAGACATCAAGGGAGAAAGTCTGGCTGTGACAGATATTGGTGACAAAGTTCTGTTCTAGTTCTGTGGAGTTAGGATTTCAGCTGGTGCGAAAACTTGGAGTTTGAGACTCGTACTACATGTTCCTGTATGAACATATCCATATATTGTAAATCAAACCAAAGTAAATACACCTTCTTTTAAATTGTAGTTGTAGGTTTATTCATGTCTCTGCACTCTGGAATGCTGAGCATGGAAAATAAAAATCTCTGTAATTCTTTTCATGCTATTTCCGTTTTCTAGCATAAGTTACCCATTTCCTCCAGCACAGTTCAATTGCTCCTTTTTGGTTTACTTTAAACATTGTGCAAGTCATTCTGTTTTGGGGATATCATCAGGGAAAAAACACTGTCCAATTATCAGGAAATAACATTTTTTGAGCTCTATTTCTTTGTGCCAAACCCACAGAGCTCACATTTGTGTTTTATATTTTACTATAAGACACACAGATTTAATAATGAGCTCCAATCTCAAAGTGTCTGCCCTAAATCAGACCTCTCCCTTCTTGTCTTTTTTTGACAAAAAATTGATATAGGCGTCCGACAGACAGATAAAGCTGAAAATGTAACCTGTGTGCAGGTAGAGGCTCATCACCCAAACTGTATCTTCCATTGCAGTGCCCTGCCTGAGTGGAAGATGTTTTGACAATACAAATGAATGTGTTTCTTTGAGGAAGTATTTGTTATTTCATTTGAATTGTTTAAAGTTTTCTATCTTTATCTCATTTCTTCCATTACAGCCAAACATCACTGGCTACAGGATAACTGTTCTAACTCTGTAAAGGTGCTTTATCTATCTTTCTGTGGAGAGGGCCAAATTTTATATTTGATTATGCTGTTTAGCTCATCTGGGCACACATTTCTTTCTTCATCCTTATCCTGCTATCATTAAACTATAACAAAGAAGGTAAAGAAATGAAAATTACTGAAATATTGATTATGAAAAATGGGTGGGTATGCACAGCAGCAGTTGAAATGCAGGCATCCAAGAATGGAACTATCAGCATAAGAGGAAAAGAGCAGTGCTGCACTGTATAAACACACAGCATCTGCAGCAAAATTTGGCCTGCAGTCTGTGAGGTAAATTGGGATCTCAAAATTATTCAGTAGTGTCCATCCTTTCATGGTGTATTTACTCTGTGTAGACAAAGCTTTGATTAAAGTCTGGAATGATGCTAATGATACAAAATCCTTGTGAACAGCTGAATTCCAATTATATCCTGTGATTAACACAGACCTCACCTCTGACAATCAGGTCTTTTGCATCTTTTTTCCTTTCATCCCTTTCCCATCTCTTTCTTTTCAGGTGCTTACAGACTGATGATGAAGAGGTACTGAAGTCCATGAAATCTTGTGTTAACGAAACGCTCACGACCGTGGCCCAATATTTTGGCCAGTTGATAGAGCTGGTTTTAACACAAGAAGCACAGGTTAGTTTACTGTTAAAAAAGCTCCAAACCAAAAAGGTCTTCCAAAATTGTTGGATCTTGAGGGCACCTGTTGGGAGGAGTCCTGCATCTCTCATTTAAGCTCTTACAGGCCATTAAGGAGCTGGGTTGGATGGGGCTTCTGAGAAACCTGATCTAGTGGAAGGTGTCCCTGGTCTTAGCAGAGAGATGGCAACTAAATGATTTTAGAGGCCCCTTCCAACCCAAGTCATTCTATAATTCTGTGATTAAGAGTAGGATTAGAATTACAGCTCTCAATTTTCAACAAACTTATGATCAAGAGCTCAAATATGTTGCAATGAGATTTAGGTGTTTGCATTGTCAAATTCTCCAATAACCTCAAATCCCAAACAAAATGATCTTTTGACTCAACCTGTTACTGATTTTTCCTGATGTCTCTTTCTTGCAAGGCATCTAAATGATGACTTCTGATTGTCCCTTCCAGCCTTACCCATTCTGTGATTCTGAATCTGTGAAATACACTGAGTAATTACTCTGAGGCTGCAAATGCATTCATTTTTTTCCATTAGATCTTTATTGAAATAATTGCAATTTGTAAGTCTAGCCAACCTATCTTGACCCTTCCCCTTCTCTCTCTCCCCCGCCCCAGTCCTTCTCACATATAAAAACCTCAAATGTAATTCTACTCAAATAACTTGTCCTTGGTTTAGAGGTGATTTTATGCTGAAATTTTGTGTTGTTGCAGCAGCAAAAGAGGAAAGGAAAAGCTTAGTGAACACAAATAGTTAAAAAGTATTTATTACAGTGACAAAGCAAAATTAATGAATGCTATTGGTTAAACTCTAGCATACCCTGATGTGATAAGATGGCAAAAAAGTTGTGGTGGTTTCAGAAAAATCCCTTCTAGTTTTAAAGTGTTATCACTAGGAGGTGAGAATATCCCAAATATATTTGCAGAATTACAGTCAAACTAACCAGCTATCTCCTAATGCTCTTTGGTTGGGATTTATGAGAACTCCATGAAACGTATGAGTGTGTGTAAATAACTTTGCATATTTCAAATTCAGTGAGAAGGTAACCACTGTTAAGATGTTTATTATTTCAGTCTGAAGAGAAGTTATTCCCTGCTGATATTTCTGCCTTTGGACATCTTGGCACCTACTGACACACCTGAAATCCTACTCCCTTCTTCTTTTAAGGGAGTAAATGATTGATGCCACATCATCTTATGTGTATTTGTGAGACTGAAGGATATAGAACTCATTAATAAAAATTTTTTTATGAACAGTTTTCTGAGCCATTCAGTCATGCTGTGTGCCCACTTCTGCCATAAAACCACAATGTCTGGGGATAGTTTGCTGCTCTGAAGCAGACTCAGTGTCTGTGTGAGAGATTTCAGCTTAAATTGTGTAAAGAGCCTTTTTTCTAATAAGTGTATCAGGATTTAATTAAGTACAGGTTCATATCAAATTGTGAACTCTTAAGCTATGTCTTTTATGGAGCATTTTTCTAATGCATTATTATAGAGCATTTTCTAATGCTAAAGGTGGAAGAACAGAACCTCTTAAAGGCAAGGTAATTGAATTTTGTATAAATAACACTGTAAAACATGGGAAACTTCCTTGCATTTCTTTCAAAGTTGGATTAAATACAAAAATGCTTACCTTCCTCCTCCTAGGAAATAGAATTAAATGACTCTAGTGATTCTATGTCTTTTTTCAGAAACATAAAATGAAATGGACTTCATGTTCTTTTCACAGCTGTGCTTCTCTAAAGCTGCATTGACACAAATGCAAAAGCAAGACAATTTTTTACAAAGATTAAAAAATATTTAATCTATTTCCTACATTGGAGAAATAGACTATATTTCTTTGTAAGAATGTCTATTTGTCAGTGATGTTTTGACTGAGAGTAGTGATGAAAGCAGAGCCTTAGAAGGTAGTGTAAGACAGGGTGTAGCAATATTTCTTATAAATAAAGTAGAAATCTTGTATCACCATGTGATTCAGCTTCTACACTAACTAAATTGGTTGCCTTCTGAAAATTCTGGTTCAATCCCAGAACCCAAACACAGTAACTAAATATTAATAATATGTACTAAATAGCTGGAGCATTCCATACCGCTTGTTCTTACGCACGTACCCACTGTCTTGCTCTGTTAATAATTATTTTTAAATTTCCCTGTCCTTGGTTCCATCTACTCAAAAGCAATGATAAATGTGTGCTGTCAGTCTGACTGCCCAGCTTTTGTGTCCTGTATCCCCCAGAACCTGCTGAGGCAGATAGAGCTCTCGGGCAGCCTGTACGTGACGGAGTTGGCCATCAGCAGTTTGTTCAGCCTTGCCCAGGAAGGGGCTCACCTCTGCCGCATCATAGCCAAGGTAAGGGATCCATGGAGTAACCCAAAGCAGACTGGCAAAACAAGAAACTCATTTCACTAAAGAGAAACAAAATGTACTCAGAGAAACTACTTTTTTCTCTTCTTGTGGTGCGTTTGCAAGTCATACTCTACAGAGTTTACTACCAGAACTATTGCATTAGAGGGTTTTTTTCTTCAGAGGGTCACATCCCCCCAATTTTTAATTTAATAATGCCCAATACTTGTGCAAGCAACTTCAGTAGGATGGTCAGCTCCAACAGGCTTCTCAGCATTGTTTCAGTTGCAGCTGTCTTTGTGCCATCTGAGGTATTATCACTCCATAATTTTGGGAACTTTTGTAGTGTCTCTCCTGACAGTACTTTTTAACTACCAGCCATGGAAATGGAGAGAAACTTTACAATGGACTGTGGCAGACTGTGCAGAAAAACAGCAAGACCTCTTCAGCTGTGTGTATGGGGTGGGGTTAAAGATACTACTAATTATGTAAATTTAGAAATAATTTGCATTCATTATTATCCTTCTACAAAAAACTCATCATTGCAGTTACTTCTGTCAGTGTGTGTTCTCATTTGCTGAGTAGCTGGTGCTAAATTTGGTATAAATGAGTCATTCTGTCAAGATCCATGATACTGGAAATCCCTGCAGAGTTTGCACCTTTAAGGACACTTGGATCTTAAAGAAGTGAGAATGGTGGGACATGGTGTCTTGTTGAGGATAGGATAATCACAATCACAGGGCACCAGAAAAAGGAAAACCTCCGTCCCTCAGCTACTGCTGTGCCAGTTCCTTGTCCCACTGAGAGGCAGGGTTAGACAGCAGCATTTAATTACTTCTGATGCACCCTTAGATGGATATTTACACCATAAAAAATACTCCTCTGTTCTGAAGGCTGAGAACAAGTCAGACTCAGAAACCTGTAGTGGATTCTGTCAACAGCCTGAGAAGTTTAGTTTTTTTCTAAATTGGTATTTGAGCTCCACTCAGTGGTACCCAAAAACAATGTTAAAATGCTGAGTATTGAGGTAGTGCAGAATTAACAAAGTAAAGAAAATTGGGCTTTTTGTAATTTTATGATTTCCATAAGAGTTTAAATTAGCAGAAGTGAAGTATGACCTTTCATAAATCATAAGCTAATATATTGCTAAAATTGGGGTGTGTCACAGGTTTACAACTGAGGAAATGCCTCCTCCTATGCAAAGAAACCTAAGTGGTGTTTGGCTACAAATTACAGTGGTGATTGCCTCACCTGTGCTGTGCCTCTGCCTTCCCTGTGTACTGGGAAATGCATTTGTCCAGGCTGAGCATTATCCTTCCCCCTCTGCACTGCCTCAGCTCCCTGCATCACTGACCAAGGGGGCAGAGGAACTGTAACAGACCGCAATTTCAAAGGGGTAACATGGGTAGAGCTCTGTTCAGACAAAGAAACTTAACAGCACTGAGCTTTGCTTGCTTTGGAGGTTAACTTGCACCTTTCCAAAAGCTCCCAATGCAAATAAAATATGCTTTTATTTATTGTGTGCAGACTTTTTGGAGTTTCCAGTTTTTGACCAAATAACACATAAATGTTGCTTGTGCTGTCATTCAAGTTTCACGTGTGGCAGGTTTTACAATCTCTGAAGCAGAAAAGGGAGAGAGGGGCATTGGCTCAAGTTAGCTATGACATGAATGGTTAGCTGTGACAGTAAAAATTCAGGGTGATTTCCAAACAAAAAATAAACAGTGACAACAACAAAAAAATTTGAAATTGTTCTCAGTCATTATGAGGGTGAAAAAGGATTGAAGTCATGCAAAGATTAAAACTCTTTTATCGAATCCAAAACTGTTTTATCAAATCCATACAGCTCCCTCAAGAGCTGTCATCTTATCCTTGATAAAAACTAGCCAGAGATTGATTGTTTACTGTGAAAGCAAAATTCAAAAAATTTGTCCATGTAACCTTGAAGTCTTACTCTCCATGACAAAGTGTGATCTTGTGGAACACTGCTGTCAGGTTTTTTCCTGTCCCAAGCTATAAGGTGCAACCCTAAAGCACACCAATCTTGGAGGTGCAAAAAAAGAACCAAGATAGTGCTGTAAAGCTACAATATTATGGGAGCTGGTCTCTCATTTTACAGTTTGATAAGGGTTTCAGTCATCTCTCTCCTTCTTCCCCATCCCCTGCTAATATTTTGCAGAAATTAAAAAAATAAAATGCTCTATGATGAAGCATCACCCATAATTTTATTCCACCTACAGGCATTCTTTGACACTTTTTTTTTAGCATGTAACTTTGTAATCTGCTGTGAAAAAATCATGTTGCTGACTCACCCTGGCAGCCAGTAGTAGTTCTCACCAGCTGTCAGAGACATCAACCTAAGGTCTCTAACAAAAATGAGTAGTAGCATGGACAAGATAAGAAAATTAGCATTACTTGGAGCAAATGGGTTATAAATAGATTTGGATTTGTAACAACCAGAAGAATTGGTAAAAATCTGTTTACGGGTTACAATAAATAGGTCATAGAGTGATAAAGAAAATAATTTAAAAAAATTTTACTGATGATAGAGTCCAATTCCAACTGTACTGAACAGAGTGCTGTGATAATAGGCTTGTAAAAGAGAAAGGAACAAAAATGAAGATATTCATACCTCCTGACAGTCCTCTGGGAGAATACTTGATTATTGGAATTCCTTATGGCCATGTAGCAGATGATTTGCTCTGAGAAGCTTCTAATGCATCTTGCCTTACCTTCTTTATATGCCAGTTTCTTTTCTAGCAACTATTTATTATGAAGATCTCTTTGGAGGTCATCTGTCAAGATAATTATAAATGTTGTCAAAGCCTTGATGAGTATTTACTGCACCTGTTGTCATTTCAGACTGAAACCACAAAATATTTCACCTTAGAATTAGCTGCCTTCTCCTCTTTATTCACTCAATCCACATAGTTTTGGTGATTGTATTTCAGGTGATTTCATTACCTAAAACTAGCCCTTCTGAACAGCGTCCCACAAAATTGAATTCCTGTTAATCCATTATAGGAGAGAAGCGGTTCATCACATGGTAAAGCAAGTGTCCCTCTCTTCCTCTGAATGTTTACCCACTGGGCCAGTTTATCTATGTCCCTGTCAGATGGAATGGTTTGGCATCATTGCAAAAGATACAGGGGATGAATCTTGAAAAAGGTGAATAAATTCTGAGAAATGCTCTGATCCCAGTGAGGGGACTGATTTTGACAAGCCATGGAATCAGGCTCAGTATTTTCCACCCATCCAATATTTCACTTACACATCTCTCAGTTCATTACTCATGGTCAATATTTTACAGCTTAGTGATGGCACATGGGGCACAAAATAAAGAGTACAGATCTCCTTCTGACAAATGCAGTGATAAATCACTTCCTGTCCATCAAAGGGAAAATCAGGGCACCCATTTGGCATAGAAAAGGCCTAAAGCAATGTGCCAACATCACTTGATCATTACTAGATTTATGCACAAACTTCTGCTTATTATGGCCAAAGCAGAGAATCGGATCATCCTTGATTCAACTGAACTGTGGGAAAATTCAAATTGATAACTAAATTTAAGCAAAAAAAAAAAAAAAAAAACCAAAAAAACTGTTCCCTTTGGCTTAGGACTGACATAAATATTTTTCAAATATTTCCCCTATATTTTCGAAATATAATTTAATTACTGCTTGGGTGCAATATCAGTATCCTTTTGTGGAAGGAAAAAATATGACTGAAACTTTTTTGTTAGTGTACTGCCTCTTTTTTAATTTAAAGGCTCAGAAATATCTTTTTGCAGTAGGCTTTACATAGCAGTATTAGATATAAAATAATGGACACATTAATACTCCTTACAATTCCAGAAATAAGTTTTACTCCCAAAAACTTCAGTGAGGCTATTGTTTTCACTGATGTCACAGAAATTCCATCTCCTTGTGTAAAGACATGAACTAAATCTTCTATCTGGAAAATATGTTGAAAGGTTAATTTTGTCTAATTCTATATGACTTGGTATAAATTTTTTGTGAAACTGAACAGAGGGCTTTGCTTCCTCTATTATTCTCTACTGTATTCAAGCAAAACTAGTACAAAAATATAGAATTCTGAAAATGAATAAAGACTGAATTGTAGCCCAGGGTTTTAAGTTAGTATAACCTGTTGAGCTTTCAAATAATGGTTGAGGTGAAAATGGCTGAGGAAAAAATAGCTTATTTCTGTGAATCTAAAAATATTTTATACCGAGTCTAATGAAACTTAAACTCGAATGAGGCTTAAAAAAGGGTGTACTTTTCACTTCGTCCATGATTTCAACTATTTTTAATTTACTGCTGTAATCTGAACACTTCAGGCTGAGCTCTTTCATCTGTCATCAATAATTTAAATGCTTTTGTCTTCACCATATGTCTGATCCTACATCATAAAAGACATGTGTAGTCTGCCTGATAGCATAATAATTTGAAATGAAAATTAATTAAAAAATCCCACCACACGAAGTGCAACATTGTTTGCATTTATTTATATATTTACATTCGTTATATGAAATTTGCTAAAACTTATATTTACAAGCTGTGTTGGAAATGAATTAAGGATAGCTACTCCAATATGTACTCAAGTCTTTGCCACTATAGTATTTAAAGAAAAACTTTTAGGAATGCAGATTTTATTTGTTAGAAGATGAAGATTTGGATTGTATCTGTTTAGAATTTCAGTACCTCTTCAGACATGTGGCCTTCCTGTTCATAATTTTAGTATTAATTAAATTTTGCGTGGAGCTCAGAAATGTAGAGGAACAGGAAATATGTGGTAACAAAAACCTGTTTTATACTAATAATGTTGGCTGAAGGGTCAGTTAAATGTTACTCTAATTGCCACCTATTGATGGTTCTTTGTAATTTTTGCAGGAATGTCAGGTTTAATTTAAATGGAGCTTATAACTGGTAGGAGTCAATCACTTAAGCACACCTCCGACTGAGATTGTATTACTTTTTCATCACTCAGTGTACAAGCATTAATCCACTTGAGTTCTCTGTGTGAGCTTAACACCCTCTTTGTTGGTGTTGTTCTGATAGCTGTTTTGGATAAACTACTAAAGGAATCTGCTCCCCATCCCAGCCTTGATTAAGTACTGGGGGAACCTCTAGTCCTACTGTCCTGATGGCTGTTTTTCCCCTGCAGGAAGGAGGCGTCGTTGTTCTCTTCAAGATCTGCCGCCAGGATTGTTTCAGGTGCCTTTATCCCCAGACCCTGAGAACGCTGGCATCAATTTGCTGTGTAGAGGAAGGGATGCACCAGCTGGAAAAGGTAGGAGCTTCAGGGTTCCTTACTGACTGTGTCATAAAATAGAGAAGCCCTGTCTTTAATCTCTTGCAGAAATTGATGATTTGGTGGTGTTTGAGACTGTGTTCCATACTACGCTCACCTTTTTTGTGCTGAACACATATTCAGTCTTCAAAAAGTTAGTCCCAGCAATAGCATTATCCTATAATCTTTGCACAAATTAGCTTTATAAGTGGGAATAATTTTGTAAAACAGGTAAACATGTCAGCAACTACATCAAAAAAGGAGAACAAAACCTAGAGAAATTATGTTTTCTGGACTTTCTAAAGTGTTTAGAAACTCCACTGTTTCAAATCGTCCTTAAAATACAGAGAGCTTTATACCTATTTAAATCCTTTCCTGATGGTCTGATAGGGCTCCTGCTTGTGGCAGTGCTGCAGCTTGTGAGAGTTGTAGTTGAACAGAAAGAAGTGGGACAGATACAGTCATTAGTCAATCAAAAAATGTGTCTGCTAGTCAGCAGCAGCTTTCATAAAAGCCACTTTAAACTGCAATGGCCAACATCAAAACATTATCCAGAGAAAATTATATCAACTTAGGCTCCTTTCCTTTCTCACATTCACTATGTACTGCTATGTTTTGGAAAATGAACACTTCTGGTCACTAAATCATGATCTCATCTTTTGTATTTCATAAAAGAGTCATCTTCCTCAGCTGAATAATGGCCTCTTGAAGTTAATGATAAATGATTTCACTGCCCCTTTACACTGACATATCTTGTAATTTACTTCCCTGAATTCAAGTAAACTGTGACAGAACACCTGCAGCAAAAAGCAAGTCTCTGAGTTTACAGTAAATGAGGATGACTTAAATTCTTTTTGGCATCATGCTGGTTCAGACTAACATCAGAATCAGTCTAAAAGTGTCTTTCATTATGTCCATTATAATGGTGGAGTTAATAGAGGTAGAAATGAAAAAGATTGATTCAAGTCACCAGGTCCAATTCCTGGCAGCATCAACATGTGTTTAATGTGGCCCATACCAAAGCTGATGGAACAGGAGTCCCAGAAAAAGTGAACACTCTCAAGCTCATGGTTCCTGGATCTGCTTTAAAGTTGGCCACAAGTAAAATTGTTCAGGGTAAACTTGATCACAGTCAGGATTGGAGCAGGGTTTAAAAGGTTTAACCCCTTCAAGAGCTTTCGATTCTTAAGCCATCGTCTTTAAATATGAATAGTTTTTTCTTTCAGAATTTGAAGTACTCTTCTGAAGAACACAAAAGAAAGTTAAAATTATTTGCAATCCTATAATTACAGAAGTTATCACAGGACTTCTTATGTGCCAGAAAAGGTGGCTTCTTTTATCCAACGAAGTATCTGGGTGCTAGTGAATGATTTAATTTCTCTAGTATGAATATCATTATGCCATCTAGTGCATTAAAATATCAGTGCAATTGAACTGGGTTTTTAATGACAGAAACCTCACTTAAAGAAACCCAAACTTGACTACTGAGAAATTCAGATTAGGCAAATCAAGATTAAAAAAACAAAAAACCCCTATGCAAGCCTTCCCCCCCTTATATTTTTATAATTAGATTGCACAGCCATTGCAGTGTTTAAAAGACCATTTAAAAGAAAGCAGCAAGTGCTGTAATTCCTTATGAAACACTTATCTGAAAGGTGAACTGAAAGGGGGTGGTACACTTTCTGCAGTAATTGCAGTGATTAATTACTGAAGACATCAGGAATATTATGTATTTATCCAATGCTCTTTGATCTTGCCAATTCAGTGCTCATTTCTAAAGATGTAGAAAATTGCCTATTTTAATAAAAAAGCATTTCTTTCAATTTTTTTAAAAAAATCATTCTTGTTCTTCCCAGTGACGCATCTATAAACATATCACACTGGAAAAAGCCATTATCATCTTTTTTATCAGCCTGATAAACAAACTGGTCTTTGCTATAATTGCAGTGATAAGGTAGTTGTTGCAATGATTAGCTTTTCCTCTTTTAGGTGAATCTAGTTGGGTCTGTGTCCAGTGATGTAAAATTACTTGGTCAAAATGGGATTTTGGAGCAGTTTGCAAATACTTGCAAATACTTTACTGAATTTTGAAAATATCCTAGTACTCTTTGCTGTACATTGAAGTGCAGAGCTCCAGGAACTCAAGAGCGACAAATTAGGCAATTAAAGTAGAAAAATGGTGAAGAAATAGTCTCATTGTGTGCCTGAGGACTGCATAAATAAATGTTCTCTGTAAGCTGTGCTCAACAAGTGGTAATTTTTGTGCTTCAAGGTACTTCAAGCTGCTTGGTGGTGTCTGGTTGTTTGATACACTTTAATTTTGTAATCCAGTGTGACACCAGCTGGTTTGAGATCATTATTTGGTCAGAGCTTCCTGACCAATCCTACTTCAGAGTGGAGTGGAGAGACCCTGGAAAAGCAACCAGAACATATTATTCCTATGGCTGTATCCAAACAAACTTTGTCATCTGTGTCTTCTGGCACTCAAGCATTTTTAGGAGAAAGCTCCTAAAACCCTGGGCATTCCAGGGTTTATACAGACACAATAAGTACTACAGGTAGTTGGGAATAGAGAAAATAGATAAAATCCCTAAATCCCGAACTGAGAGGAGTTTGGGAGAGCTGAGCATGACTGAAACTGAAGAACAATATTGGTGCTGCACATGCAGACAGACCTGGTGCTGTGTCCTGCTCTGAGGTTTGGGACAGAAATGCAGTGATGTAGCAGGAGATTGGTTCTCTAGATTTGTTGAGGGTTCTGGAGAGAAGAATATCTGAGCGTTCATGAATGTGTTGTGCAAACATAAATCACCTCAATATAGCAAGGAGAGTTGGAGGCACAGAGCTGGAATTGATTATTTTATGTATTTAGTGACACTTAAGGTTCAGAAAAAGTAAAAATTGTAGTCTTGGTGACATTTATCCTGCAAATTGCATTAGGAGTAACTGTACTTCAAGTAACATTTTCATTATGAAGACACACAAAATCTAACAGATCTGGTTTTCAACATGGAGACCCCTTGCCTAGAAATGGGATTTGTATTTAAATATTTTTTTTCCTAAAGCAATTCTTCAGGCCTTACCCCTGTGAGCATACATTAGGTCCTTGTTTTGCAGAGCTGTCTGAGCAAAGGTTCTCCTACACATTTGGTGACTTGTAGCCTCATTAAAGTCTAAATACTGTGGCAGTTTCTTTGCTTCAGGGCTGTCTGTACAAAAGTTGGTGGCGGTACTAAAAGGCATGGCTTCCCAGTTTTTGCCCTCCTGAAGCCCAGCTGTGTGGTTTTTCACTGAGGTTTCTGTGGCAATAAACTTCCTGTTGCAATAAAAGAACTGCAGGGCTGGTTCAGAAGTAAATAGCAAACAGTGCAATGTACTGCATTTTTTTACTGTGCATGTGAAATGCTATCACATTAAAAAAATGCTGCTTAGCTGGGACCTGGATCAAGGGTTAACTGCCACAAAACCAGGATGATTTTACAAACAGCCAGCTGCCTAAATTTTAACAGTGTGCTGAGTATGGTTACTTAGATTATATAAACTACTTCAGAAAGCAAGACACCTGGAATCAGCTCATTAAGAGGAGATAATCCAGAAGCACTGGTGAACACAGCTGTTACTTTCATTAGTAAAACCTTTTTAACAAATGACACAGCTTTTATCATTGTGCTTTAACCAAAATTGCCTAGGAATAGATTACAAATTACTTTGAATTCTTCATTTAAAGCACACTAAATCAAATTGACTCCAGGAGAGGAAGGGTAAAGAAAGTCTGAAGTGTATATTATTTGTGGCTGGGAAAATATATGAATTTTACGAAGACTTCTAAACATGAGTGACCTAAAAATCTATTACTCACTGTGAACCCAGTCTGAGCCTCAGAATTAACCATATTCTTATACACAGTAATAATTTCTGCATGGTGGTAATGCAGTCTGTCCATAATAGTGCTGAAAAAACAAGTTTTTTTGGGGAATGAAGAAAAATGTATATTACAGAACGTCCTACCAGAACTTATTCATAGTTTTTAAATGCATATGTGAAGATTGTTTAATTCACCTCTAACCACTTTGAACTTTCAGTTTCAAACATTAACCTCAGTCAAAATCATGGAGTAACTTTGTCTCAGGTGAAGTCTCAGCTACTAAAGCCACTGAAGTCCATGTGAGGGTAGGGTGAGACAGAAATGAGAACTCTGTGTTAGGAAGAAATTCCTCACTGTGAGAGTGGTAGAGCACCAGCAGAGGTTTCCCAGAGAAGCTGAGGATGTCCCATCCCTGGCAGCATTCAAGGCCGGGTTGGATGAGGCTTTGAGCAGCCTGGTCTAATGGAAGATGTCCCTGCCTATGGCAGGAGGGTTGGAAGCTGATGTTCTTTAAGATCTCTTCCAATCCGAACTATTCTGTGAATTTGGGAGAGGACTTTGATTAGGAGAGCTTGGATGGTGTAAAGGTAGAGTCACTAATTCAAAGGCTGAATATAAAAGTTAGCTGGTGGCCCATGGATTTCATTGCCACAGCATGGGAATGCTCCAGAATTGTGAGTGTTTTTATTTTCATTGACCTGGTATATTGTGGAAGTAACTTTGTACAGTGCAAGAGATGGAAAGTTTTCCTGATCTTAATGAACTATTTAGCTGCCTTCATATTTCATTATTCCAATTGTAGATTGACCAGGGATATTATTAATATTTTAATATTAACATTCATTCTCTTAATTAGGAGAAACATTATTTCTGTTCTAGAAAAGGGACATGAGATTACCAGTTTAGGTTGGAGAAAGTCTTAGGCTGCTACATTTAAATGCATGTCTGCAGGTTGTTTGCTTCTTTTAAGAAATACAAGTTTTCTGGGAAACAGGGAAATGTTGATTTTATTGTGGCAAATGGCGCCTTATTTACAGGACTTCCAACAATGAGAAAATTTCAGAAAGTGCATATCTCTGCCTCAGCCTGTTAGCCCTTATTCTCAGAGAAGAGCTTTGTGTTAGTGTTTCTTTGTTTCTTAGATGAAAAATTCTCATGGCCTATTTCAGTAGTTTCAGAACAAGGATTTGATGGTCTCAAAGATGATAAAAATTGCATGGTTATTTAATTCCAAAATTAGTTGAGTTCAAGAACTCAAATGATTCAGAAAAAAAAAAATTCAAAATGGCCATAGTTTTCAAAGTTTAGTTTTAATACATGGAGAGTCAAATTTCATATTTTTGTGTTTCCTGAGGGAGACAGGATAAAGTTGGGTAATAACAACAAAATGCAGGATTTTTAGAAGGCATTGGAAGGTGCCAAGTTGTCAAGGAGCCCTTTTTTCTCTTTCCCACAAAAACAGGTAACATGCAGTGTTACAACCCTTTCTGAAATTTTCACAGCTCATATTGGCAAGCACATTCTTAATGCTGTTTTATAAAGAGGAATACTTTCTTTTATGTTTCCTACAGCAGTGCTTGTTTACAGGAGAAACTTGTGAAGCTTCCTGGTTGGAAAGAGTCTGGAAACTTTCTGCATGCTCAAAAGCACAGAGCACTGGCTTGTGTGCTGAAAACATGTGAAAGGATTTAGGTGGATAGGGTTCAAGTGATGCATTGCTTTTACAGCCCTTTGGCTGGAGAATCAACTCTTCTGGTCTGCATAATTCACTTCTTTTTATCCTGGAACACTCTTTTGGCTCATCTTCCATGGCTGTTTGTAGCCAGGCTTTGAAATCATACTTGTGAAGTTACAAACAGTAAGCAGGGATGGATAAAGAGGTTTCTGAATTTTGAGAGAGAAGGATAACATTTTAAAACTAATTCTGGCAACTTTTGACAGAGCACAGCACACTGAAAGTTGATGGCATTGATAGCTGGACCTGGGAACTGTGTCTCAGTGCTCTCAGTGGGTAAGTGTGAAAGTCACATGAGAATGAAGAGCAGTGAGAAAGAAATAAGAAATAAGTCAAACTTAAGGAATAGCAGGAGGGACAACATATTGAAGTTGCTTTTTACATAGCCTTTTAGATAACCAGGCATATCTGTTTCAGTGCCTGAGTTTGTGGTACAATTAGATAATGCAAAGTTCTACGCTTGCAGCTCTTTAATTTACTGGACACTTCTTCTGAGTAAGGCTGTTTAATTAATTGGCAGTGAAAAATGTGCAGTGTTTGGCAAATTACATTTTTGTCAAAGCCCCTGCAAGATTCACTAAATCATAACTGAGAGTGCAGGAGCTGCTCTCTCTCAAGTGCTGGCTTTGTGTGTATTAGGTTGTTCAAGTTTTAGCTCTGACTACACAGCTGTGTACATGAAATTAGTAAGTGAAGCCTCTTTCAGCACATTCCCAGGACAGAGCAGCAAGGCTTCTCAGGTCACTGCAGAATCTGACCACCTTTGGTGCAACAGGCTCCATTCTAAGGTGAAATAAGGAAGTCATGGAAGTGATATTTGTGAATATTGAGAAACACCGTGAAAAGAGGTTTAAAAAATCCCCATCCCTCCCCCAAAAACCTCACAACAACAACATCAAAAGAAAAAAACCGCAAAACTAACTGGGAACTTATCTCTGAAGTAGCATTTCATATGTTGAAAACCTTCTGCCAGTTACACAGCAAATTAAAATTTGTTCACTTTGTGGTAGTGCCCATTTCATCATGCAAAAACGAAAGCAAGGAGTTTTTTTTATGCCTCATTTAAGAGACATAGAATTGAATAAAGACAGACAACTTGCTGCAAGATTATGGTAAGCTGCCAGATCTTCATAGGAAAAAAGTATACACAAACTGCTTTGGCTGAGGTCATGGACATGATTTCAATTCTGTTAAAATGACTAATGAAATTATGGTGGTTGTGTGGTTGTAGTCCTGATGCTTTAAAGAGATATGTATCTGTTGCTCTGATAAAAGATATTATCTCTCCTTACAAACCTTGTTTCACTTAAATCATATTCTAGATTTTAAAAAAGGAAGAAAGGAGTCAGCAAGTGTAGCACTAAAGAGAAGAATTTTGATAATACTGGTGAAGTAGGACAATGTGAGACTTGGCTAAGGAGTTGGTGAATACCTGCCTTGGGCTTTGGAGGACACAGATTCTGTTGTTTATTAGCAGATCCTCATTTAGATATCTGGCCTTGTCCGGATTCTGCAAACATATAAATGTGCACTCAGCCTTAAACATCTGAGCAAATAAATTGAAAAAACAAGAGATTCACTACCTGCTAAAAATGTCAGCAGACATGCACATCTGTTGGTCTGTTCATGACTGAGATTTCTGATGGCAATAAATTTCATTAAGTAAACATTAATTTGTTGACTACTGAACACAGTGTTGTGGCACAAAGGAAAAGTTTTAGAGTTAAATAGGTAAAAGTTCTTTTTGATAATTTTTGTCTGCCTTTTCAATGGAGTGCAACAGGCAATCCATGAGCTGACATAAAAATCTGTCTGTAAATTTTAAATATTAACAATTTATGAATAGATTTGTATGTCAATTTAAAGTGAGCTGTCTTCTAACCCAACAATGAATAGTTGAAGTTCATTCCCTGTAGTGTGAGTCTTTTCACATCACCCACAGATCTAGGCTTTGTGAAGTTTGTCCTGTGCTTAGAGTGGTATGTTGCTTAAGTATGGATCTGTGATACTGTGTCCACATGCAAAAATTTCACAGCAGTCAACCAGCCCTGTTTTATTGGGTTTTTTCCATGTTTTAGCAAGACCCGATCAGAAGAAGGCATTGCAACAGCATTCAGGTATTATCACTGCTGTTCTGGGAGTAAATCTTGCCACTGTTCTTTCACGGCTCCAGAGCAGTGAGAGCTCCATCAGCAAGTGAGAGCTGATAGGATGGAGGTTTACTTTGGCATTTGGTTTCCATATAGGATGCAGTTACTGAAGGAGGAGCAACCACTCTTCTGATCTGTCCCTCAGGTCTGCCTTTTTATACACCTCAATTTTATTAATTGAGATACAGGAGAGACTCTAGAGATCTCTTTTTTTTTTCTTGTTTTAAAAAGATAAATTTCATTGAAATAGATTTTAAAAGCTGAAAAGGAAAGACCCCAGGCTATGCCAGGTTACTGAGGTGTACCCTTCAAAGAGTAGGATCAACTTGGAGCCGTGCCTGTGGATATCCATTCCCTCCAACTTCATTTTGAAATTTTGGACTGGTGCCAGCTTACTGCTCTGCACTTGTTTGGCTCCCATATAATTTACACATGGTTTTTGCAGTCAGTTCTGTTAGTATTTTATGCTATCTATTGATTTTATATTTTGCTAAGTATTTTATTTCAACCTCTCCAAATAGCTCCAGATTTATGTTTCAAAAGTCAGGATGTTAAGAGAATTTTATAAATGAAAATAATTTGGAAATCACCAGATGATGATTTTTCTGTAACAATTTAAAGTATTACCTAAAGTGATGACAGTGATCAGGGCAGCGAATTATCCACGAATGACGTCCAAAGGAACAGAAGCCAGCACATGAAATAACAGGTGGGTTTTCCCTACCTAATAATAATAATAATCACCATCTATCAAGAAAATTTAATTTTAAGATGAAAGAAACAGCTTACTCAGCTCCTAAACTGAAGGCAGAGATTAATGACAATCAATTGAAGCATTTTAAAAGAGTGCAAGCAGAGAGCTATTTTGGACCTCAAATATTCCCCTTGTCCCTGACAGAGGCAGAAATCTGGAAAGAGATGGCCTTACAGAAAAGCCTAACAGATGAGTAACTTTGATAATCCTTTTCTCCTCACTCACCAGGAAACTATTGCATCTCATATCTGCCTCTGTAGCCAGATGTAAACACATGCACTGAATGTGTTTAGGTTGCACTTTCTAAACAGCTTGGCTATATCTATGGTGAAGGAGAGATAGGAGCGAAAATGCTTGTGAAAGGAGACAAACACAAATAGTTCCCCTCTATAAAATCTCTGACAATAAGTTGTGCTGATATAACCAATCCATCCTGCTGCAGACTTTATGAATCAGTATTGTGGATGAATTTTCTGGATCATAGAAAAGTCCAAAGAGTTTATTGCTCAGAGCTTCCCTTTCTTGTTTGTCTGATCCTTGAGCTTACCCAAAATCTCACTGGTTTCTGAGACCTCTGCAGGAAGGAGAGCAGGTACCTTCCTGCAGAGATCTGGTAACACATCAGGGTTTTCAATGCATCTGGAGCCTGAGGATTCACTGCCAGCAGTATTTTCTCCTTCTAATCCTTCTCTCATGTTTATTTTCCCACCTTTATTAACTCTGAGAATTTTCTAGTGCTCTGTATAGTTTCTTGTGTATCTATTCCTGCTTGCATAACATTGATTTTCAAAAATGTTAATACATAATTAATTTTGAAGGACTGTATTCTCAGATTCACATTACCAAAAAGCAAAAGGAGAAAATCCTTTCTTCATTCATCTAACTGCAGCTATGGGATTCCTTACTAATATAAAACTATACTTACAGAAGTACTGCATGAACCAAAGCTCTCAAAAACAGGGAAATTTTTCTCCTGGTTCCAGGTGATGTATATTTATTTTCTTTAGGTCATTCCAGTAGGAAACAATAGCTCTGTATGTTCATAAAGGAGCTGATCTCAGTCATACATGAGGGTAACCTGATGGAGGCTGCCAGACTAAGTCACTGGCTTGGTCTGGAAGTAAATATTGGTCACATATTGGGGTTACAGGTCATGAGAGCACCACAGAATATTTGTTTTCATCACAAAAGCATCCATATTCTGAATCAGCTTCTCATTTTGACCACTTCCTTGCTCTTGCTGTTTGGTAGTAGCTCAAACTAGCAAAACACATAAACCTCAGCTTATGTTCAGCTTACAACTTGGCTCTTTTCCAAAACCACTTCTGCCACTCTTGCATTCCCACGAGTGCTACTGCCCTTCCTCCAGCTGCAGTGGTGCTGACAAGCCCTTGCATCACACCACTTCCCAGAGCTCACACTTAGGCAGGGAGGCTCCAAGAATCCTGCTGTGACCCAATTCAGTCCAGCTATAAGCTGGAATCTTTTCTAGCTGCAGATACTAAGGAACCTTTGCAAATCAGGCCCAAGAAGGGCTCCCAAAATAAAAAAATCTGGATATTATTATCGAGAGGGAAATCCACAAGTTTGTACTTGGAAAATTGTAATTTTATACAGTTGCTTGTGGTTTTTGTTTGGTTTCACGCAATATTTTCCAAAATTACAGTCAAAATATTTGGTAAAACTCTCTTTTCTCCTTCCTTGTCCTCAGTGCCTATCACTGCAAAAAAGTCAGAAAGCTCTTTAGAAAACAAGGAAAAATACATGCAGGGAACTTTTACAACACCAGTGTTGGCCAGTTCTAGCTCTGGCTGCTATTAAACATTCTACCAGTAGGCTTGCTTGGTTTAAATGGTTGCTTAACAGTTCAACTTTACCCCTCAAACAGTGTTATAGAAACAAAAACTCAGGCTTTTCCTGGTGGTAATATTCTGACTCTGCTACATGGGCCAAAAACTAGCCCTTTGTGGAGCTGACTGTTTCTTTTTTACACCTACCTCTGGGAAACAATGGAAATCAAACCCAGTGTAATCCAGCTGGCTAATTAGATGAAACCTGGCATCCTTTCCTTGTGATGTACATTTGAGGTCAGGGCTGGCATTACTCAGGTGAAGTGTCTTGCCTGTGCTCCTAACAAGCCAAAGGAAGTTAATTGTGCGAGATTTTTCTTA
This sequence comes from Emberiza elegans, assembly GCA_024865655.1. NCBI lineage: Eukaryota > Metazoa > Chordata > Aves > Passeriformes > Fringillidae > Emberiza > Emberiza elegans. The sequence continues at coordinate 3,847,964 of JALJVW010000139.1, forward strand.
CTCTAGGTTTGTAATGAGCTCAGAGCTACCATGTGACTTACCTGAAGCTCACCCATGATAAGTAGGAGTCTCCATGTATTTCTTAAAATAACGGAAGGGTAAACAATAATTAATGGCAGATGATGTAGAGATGTGTTTGTGTGTCACTGGATTTTTTTGCTTAGGCTCGTTTGCAGGAAACCACTTAGGTCTGGCACACTGCCTGATTTACACTAAAACTTTCATGTTTCATAAAGCATCTTTGAAAACACTTAAAGAGCTGTTGGAAAAACAACCTCTTCTGGTAAAGATAATAATCCTGTTAGCTAAACATCTAACAGCATTGCTTGTATATTTACCTGACCTGTACCTTTCTTCTCTTGCCTATCATTAAGTTCCCAGACAGCAGCTCTTTCACTGACTGTTCCTTCCCTTGCAGTCCTGTCTCAAGCTTTTCCTTTATGAGAGCTTTCAGTTTGTTCCTTTGCAGTCCCTGGGAATGGATCAGAAAGTTTTGTATGAATCAGGGCATACTCATATGCTTGTCTGGCAGGATCTTCAGCTGAGATGAAGAAGAAATCCTCATGGGTCCAGCAAATAGAATCAAGAAGACAGAAGCCTTCCAGTTTTTGTAGGAACTCATCTTTGTCACTTTGTTCTCACAGAGAAGGTGTGGGAAAGTTTTCAAAGTGACTCAAATTAGCTAAGGACCAGTCCTGCCTGACCAGCTGAATGGCTTCTGTGATGGAGTGACTACACTCCTGGACAAGGGAAAATCCACTGATACATTTATCTGGACTTCTGTAAGGCTTTTGACACCATGTCCTCATACTGAGAATCCTGTCACACTGGACATGTGTGCACTTCCTTTATACTTCATCTATGACTGGCAGATAACATTATTTTACTGTCACCACTTTTGATTTGAAACTTTCTGTTAGTTTCAAGCTGAAGAAAATAATATTGAAGGAAAATATCAAAGAGTACTGGTCCAAATATGGGCTCCTGAGGGACCCCACTCATCACTGCTCTCCATCTGGACCCCAAGGAGTTGACTGCTACTTTCTGGTTGTGACAATCCAGCCAATGCATCATCCAACAAACAGTCCATGTCTAATCCCAAGCCAGCTGGTGTAACCAATGTTTGCTCCTAGCTTCTCTTGTGCCTCCATAATGACACACTTGTGTGTCTCTGTGAAGTCCAAATGTCTTCTTGTCTGTCTTTATTTAAAAATGGGCTTAGCTGGGTTGCTAAAAATGGGCATTTCTGGCACAAACACTTCAGAAAATTGGATTTTGAATGAAGGCCAAATTTTCTCTTACATACATCCCATAAAGACTTGTTGACACTCAACAGGGGACCTATAACATCTGGCACTGAAGATTTTGATTATTTTTTCTATTCTATGTGCCATGAAATTCTGTGATGTCATTACTACAGTGGTATCTGATAGTAGAGCAGAAACTGTCTAATTAGTTTTGTTAGTCCCTACACTGCTGTTATTGGTTACAATAGAACAGAGAAGTCAATAGACCAACTAAAGGTGTTCCCTCTGTGCCTCAGGACTTTATATCCTTTCCTCTCACTGATATGTACATCCATATTTTATAAGGACATAAGTATCTTCTACATTTTTCTTGAATTTTCAAAGAAGCCCCTTCTAGGAAGAGTTTGTGACAGCCTCAGTCTGACTGAAGGCAGTGCAGAGCTGGACACTAACAAAGCTGACCCCTGTGCCAGATAAAAATGTACTGTACCGTATAAAGATGTACAGCAAGAGCCATGAAAGATCTTCCTGTGATGACATAATTTCCTGGTCACCCTATTGTTTATCAATCCTCAGTTTTACTAGCCAAAATCCCTGATTAACTACAGTTTATAAAATAAGGGAAAGAAACAAAACCTAAACAAAAGAAACATATCAAACCATAAAAATTAAATAAAATTGGAAAACTATGCTGAGCTTAAAGTCTTCTGATACCCTGACAATTGCCCAGAAGAATTCTGAAGGCAGCACAAGTCCCACTGGGAAAGCATTCCTGGTGGTTGTGCACAGGCAGTTTCCTGAGCTGTTGGTGAGGTAGGAAAGGCCATACACATCCCAGATTCCTGAAAGTGTCTTAAATTGCTGAAAGTGGGACTGGCCTCTCCTATCAAGAAATTTTTAGTTTAGGTGTTAATAGAAAGACAGGAATTTCCCAGGTTTTGGTAGCATAAATTGGTTTATAAACCTGAACTTCTTTCCATCTGTGACCTTTCTTTCACATCCTCATGGGTATGCCTGGTAGACACAGACCCATTTAAAGAGCAGGTAGATAGTTCTTTTCTCCTGTTGCTGACATGATTTACTATGTAGGCATAATGGAGGCAACCACGTGGGTGATGGTCATTCCTGCAGAGTTTGCCATGTCTGATGAACAGCAGCTGGAATGCTGAGAGCCCTAGAGCAGAGCTGCTCTAATAGAGTGAAATTCTGCCTCTGTCTCCATCTTCTTTTGCAGGTGTTTCTATTTCCTGCCCTGGGTGAATTTCTTGACCTTATTAGTTTACCTTGCCAAATGAAGGTCTCCTTAGCCACAAACAGCCACTTCTGGGTCTCCAGCAATGCCAGAATGTCCAGGCTGCAGGACACAGGTCTTACCTGCTGCCTCCAGACCTGCACCACAGATCTGTTTAGCTCCTGGTGTCAATGATTTAGTTGGCTTTGAGCAACTGTGGGTCAGATTAAGATTCACTCTACTTGCTGTTTGTTTTTGTTGATTTGCCCGCTTTATTGGATAGTCTTGTTCTCTCTTGCTGCTGTATCTTTTGGCCTTAGAAAAGTCTAGACTGCCAGATTAATGCTTATATGCTTTTTTTTTTGCCCATCTCTTTTAATATAAGCAATATTGGGCAGAGTTGCTCAAGCTTCTGTTTGCAATAAAGCCTGTGCCAGAATATAGCAGATTTTCAAGGAAGTATTTTAGATCTCTGCTAGAAAAGGCTGAGATCCTTTCAAAGTCCAGTGACTATTGACATTTCTGTACTTCTCAGTGTCACTGTCTATGAGTATTGAGGGAAAGACCAAGTTACAAATGTAGACTTCCACTGAAACACTGATTCCACCATCTTCAGCAACTTGAAGCAATTGTGGTTATATCAGCTCTGCCAAATGAGTAGGATAACAAATCATTCCAGGATGGGAGGCTGGCATAAAAATCTTGTAGCAGTGTTTTGCCTAGAAGAATTTTGCTTGCTTTCTGTAAACTCCCAAAGTATCCATTGTGTAATATTTATTTATTTAATTAAATAGATTATTGAATATATTAATATAATGTAGAAATTAAAATATTTTTATTTATTAATATAATATTAGTTGATATTGCTTAGTTAGTTAGTTAGTTACTTATTTGAGGCATGGAAAAAGGAAATAAGGCAAAATATAAGAACAGGGATAATGTGGAATAGACCAAAGGTGATTGCATTGTCTGCCCATGATTTAAAAAAGTGATTAATAAGATTAAATTTCAGTCTTTTTAGATTACAGCTTGAATCACCAGAATGGTATCTATCAAGTTGTAGATATCCATGTGCCATCAAATGGCAATTAAATTCAGTCCATAGAAATAATATTTAATTGCTATTAATTAAAAAAGTTGTCTGATAATGTATTTTCAGTGTTATTGCCATCCTTGGGATATGCACACAGTTTAAGTGCACTGAGTGAGTGTTTTTAAGGTGTCTGTGGTAGGATTTTACCCTTGTGCTGGTTAAGCTGTGTTCAAAGCACTATAGCTGGAGACGTAGAGCAATAGAATAATTTGGGCTGGAAGGGACTTTTAAAGATCATCTAATCCAGGTCCTCTGCAGTGAGATTAAAAAAGATAGGGCTAAATTGACTATCAGTCAGCATGGAGGAAGAGATCCACACACGGGGCAGAAAGGCTTATTCCAGCACAAAATCAGGAAAGAATCTGAGCACTTTTGCATTAGAGCTTTTCAGTTGTAGTGATCTAGGAAGAAGTAAATCATCCTCGTATTTCTGTGCTAAAATGATTATCACGTGGTGTTTTAGGGTCATAAAAACAAGTGGTAATTCTCCACATATGGTCTGAAAATTTCACGACAGGGAAGCCCAAGTTGAAAGTCAGTTTTGCCCGGCTGTTGACTCCCCTGCAGTAAATGCACATTATACTATGCAATAGTGGCACCCAGTGGAGACAGGAATTACAGCAAAGTTTGTGCTGCTCATGAATATGGTCTGCCCAAACCTATCCTGTGTTTAGGAAGGCAGCAGAGGATTTGGGAAGACAGGTTTATGGGGACCAAAGCTATGCACCACTGAAGCATCCCTCTAAATCAAGGTAAGGCATGGCAAACAGGCTTTTAATCTGAAAAGTTTAGGTTCTCTTATCTGTTCACAGCAACCTGGATGGCCTGTTTTCCTGCAGGATAGACCCTCTGCCTTAACTGCATTAATTAAAAAAAAAAAATCTTTAAGCAACATCTAATGCAAGAGCATCCTTGGGGGAGTGGGGAAAAATGCCTTTTACTGCCCTGAGAGTATTGTCTGGATATTGAGAGTATCAGCCTGAAAAACTTGGAGAGGATGTGAGGAGCAGGATGTGCACAGGGGAAAGGGGGATCAGAAGGAAAGCATGGCTGCTTGCTCAGTTTCAGTCTGAAAAGGCTGTAAGGTGCATGAGAGAGAAGTTGAGAACAGGAGGAATGCCAGGAGTGTCAGGTAGGCAAGGAATTCTCAAGGGAAAAATGTCTTCAAGCTTTAAATACAGGTAATGTTAAGAGCAGCACCACTGAAATAAATGGGCACTAAGAATAAGCTGTAAGCAGAACAACCTCAAAAAAAACCTATGCTACAAAATGAATTCTCTATCAGATTTCTGTAAAGAATATTATTTGCTATAGGGTGGTCACCATGCTGCTCCATGGGGAATGAGGCTATCTGCACTTGTCATCTTCTGATCATTGCTTTCTCTGGCATCATGTATTGCAAATGGTTCTGATGAGCAGGGATTTGGGAATAGCTGACATGTTGTGCTAAGGAGAATGGAGTGAATTAGAATAATGTTCCTGCGCACAAGGTGTTGTTGAGCTCAGATTTCAGTTCCTGTTATATATAAGCCTTATAAGATCACAAAAATGTGATGAATTAGAATGATGATCTGAGCTCCTAGAAATTGTCCATCCTTAACACTCTCTGCCCTTTGCATTTATTTTAGCATTTCATTATAAGCACCACAGACTGGCATTTTGTCCCTGCTGGAATTCTTCTAGATCTGCAAAGAGTCGCTGGATGCAGGAAAACACCTTCCAGGACTTTATGTTGATCTGGTTATTATTCAGTCTGAGAAACACTCAATTTCTGAAGAAATGAATGTTCATTTGAAGGATAATAAATAGCATTGAATGGCCTATAGCCACCTACCATGTGGCTGTAGGTAAGTAAGTTTTTATCTTCATTTTTTTATCATAGCACAGGGTATGAAAGGGAAATGAAGTCACTCAGGAGTAAGACTCTCCCCCAGATGTGTAATGTGAACCTCATGGCTGATCCAAACATGATGTTTTACTACTGTCTAGGCTGAGGAAGCAATTATATCTAAACTGAAGGCAAAAGAGCTGTTAGAATAGGCTTGCACTTTATTTTTGAGCAAGATATATCTGATTTGGTCTGAGAAAAGTCATTAGAAGGCATAAGTCACCTTTTAGTTACTAAAGATTGCTCCTGTCTCATCCTGTATCCTGGAAGAACTGGGTTACACATCACAGGATCTCACCTAGGAAATGTTCATGGATGAAGACACATGACTGACTTCCTGTTCCAGTTAGCTAAATTTATTTATGTATTTTAAGGCCATGACAAATTGCTTTTCTCCTCACTCAGAAAAGGATTTCTGAGGATTTGTGCCCCAGGGAACTCGCGGTGTTTGAATTTTCCAGTCCACGCATTTCTGTGTGGCTGTATCAGATGAGGTTGAGAAACACAGCCTGCACCTTTATTTTACCAGCTTTGCCAGTGTATTAATGATATTGATGTTACTCTGAGTAAAAATTCTGTTTGCTGCTCTCCTTTGGTTCATCTTCCCTTCAAGATCCTTTAAACACGAAATAACACACTTCCATCTAATTTTTGGCACGTTTCTCTGCTAGAAGAATTTATGTCTTGTATTAACCAGTAAAAATGAAGCCACAAAATGTACAAAGAAGGTAAGGCACTTAGGACCTGGGGCATTGGAGAAGACATTAGGACAGAGAAGTTCGATTAATCAGTCCAGGACATCCAGCCCAAAAAAAAAAAGGACAGGTAATTGAGACATACTCATGTAATTACAATTGATTTTTCTTACAGAAAAAAACCCCAAAAGACAAAGAATGACAATTGCTGAAAGTGGTAATGGCAAGGAAGTGATTTTAAGTCAAGATGACACTGGCTTTTTTTTCCTTCTTTTTCTCTCTTGCTTTTTGAAGAAGATATGAGTGCTGATTTCTGATCCTTCTAGTCCTAAAAAGAAGAGTAAGCCTATACCAATAATTAGTATTTTTTAGTTTAAATAAAGAGAAAATAACACAGAGAGAGAGAGATATAACAGTCAAAGACCCTTTCAGTAACATATATTCTAAGATTTACAACTGAATTAAGAGAGATCAGTTAAAACTCATTAAAAGCCAGTGGATTAGAATGTTGGTATTTTTCTTCTTTCCTTTAAGAAGAATGGTTTTTGGCCAGTTATTTTGAACAAAAAAATTTGCACTTTCCTTGCAAATCCTTAGGGTTTTGGAATAAGTGCATCCATTTACTTTGGCTGTTCATCTTTGTAGTGACTCCTGTATTTTACTTCTGGTTAAAGTTGCTCTTCCCTAAAACAACTAAGGATCTAAGCCATGAGTGTCAGTAATAAGCCAGCCAGCATCTCTGTTGCTGCTGGGCAACCTGTCCCTGGTGGTTGGCAATAGAGATGACAGAGTTATCCTGTAGGTTTTATGCATTAGGAGTGGGAAACATAAGTTTTCTGTCATGGCAAGGATCATTGAAAAGGTGATTTGGATCTACCTTGTTTTAGAAATATCTTTGCTCAGTGGTGGGACTAATGAATCTCCAGAGTTCGTAGTGAATCTTTGCTGTTGGCAATATGGAAGTTATTTTGGTGGGAAGCAATATGGAAATAAATGTTATTGGAATTTGATATGGGTGTTAGTAAAAGTGATAGTCACAGACAAAACCCCAGGGAAGGGTGGCCACTTCTTATGTAGCAGAAAGGGTGGCTAACTTTATCCAACAAAATATTTGGGCGCTGGTGAATCACTTAATTTCTCTAATATGAATATCATTATGCCACCTAGTGCATTAAAATATCAGTGCATTTTGAACTGGGTTTTTAATGACAGAAACTTAATTTAAAAAAAACCACATCTGGTTACCAAGCAATTCAGATTAGGCAAATTAAGATTAAAAGAAAAAATGCAAGCCCTCCACCCTGTATTCCCTTGTATGCTACTTTAACTGTTGTTTGTACTCACGTAAAGTTGCTTCAACAACTGGCAATTCTATAAATATTTTGAAAACAAAAGCCCATGTGTTCAGTGTAACAACTGCTATTTAGGTTTTTATACAGAACTTTAGAGCAGATGTTGTGAACAGAACACCTAAGTGCCTAGGCAGTCTGAGAGTATTCATACCTGAAAAGACCTAGAGTTACTTTTGGGACAAGATGAAATGTGGAACAGCTCTTAGCTTAACTAGGTCTAGATGCAAGGACTTTTATTGATGGCACCTAATTTCACTGAAGAATGTTAAACCTTCAGTTTGTCATATCATTAATATGCCTCAATTGCAAGGTACTTGTCACACATTTTGGGTGAAATAAAGCCTGAGGCATGCTCTTTATTTGTGGAGAGAGCCAGCAGTTCTTAGCACACAAGAGACTCAGTTCAAGACAGTTTTGAATAATCTTTACTAGAACAGCTCTTCCTCTTATGTAGAGAGGAAAGGAAAGCATGTATGAGAGATTGGCCTGATTTTTTTGTTTGGAGGCTACTACTCTAATTATAAGCAACATGGGGGATATTTTTAAAAATCGTTTGCACTGATCATTCTTTTTTTCCCTCCAGGATCCTTGTTGGCTTTTAATTTGGTATAATTTGTTTGTGTTGGATCTTGTTTTACATGGTTTACTTTCCTTATCTGACATCAGTCAAAGTAAATTTCAAAAATTAAAACATTAAATTCATATGCTAAATTCATCTTTGGTAAAAAATAGTGGGAAAGACATAGCACAGACTTTGTAGTGGCTTTCCCCAAGTGGTTGCTATCATTGCTTTCAGTGGCAGTTCTGGCTTGTTACACTTTCCCAAGGGTGAGAAGGATGTGACCAGGACTCTGCCTGCTGCCCAGTGAAGTTGGACATATTTGTACTCTGAGATGTGATGGCAGTATAAGTAGAATATTCACAGCTCTTTCTTGCTTTTGTTCTTTGTCAGCTGTAGAGATTAAATGTTGGAAAAATATTTCCACTGAAATATTTTATTTACAGTCTGAATTATTCTAGATTAAATTGCCTAGAAAATGATATATATTTTGTTTGTTAACACTTTTGGGAATGGGGAGTGCATGGAAGACAAGTTTCAGAAGAAAGTCCAGTAAACCACAGTTTCACTCTAGGCAAGACACTGTCCTTCAAAACAGCATTTTCCTTCTTTTGGATGCCTTGAATTTGAGTTCTTTCTAAAAGTCTGGTAGATTTTGATTTAAAGTTACATTCTTTGGCCTGAAGGATTCAGTATCTGTGGTTTCAGAGTGATGTGTATATACCTCAGAATCCTAGCTGTCACCCTTTTCTAGTATCACTTCTAGATGTCCAGGTATGTCTTTGATTCCTTGTGAACCAGAAGAGATTCTAATCCTGGGAGCTCTCCTGGATCCAGGAGAAAGCCAATAGCATTCTGTGGAGACCTGCAGTCGCTCTTCTTCTGTTCTTCATGGACTGGCAGATGGCAGAATGCAGCTTGGTTGTGTGAGATTTCTTGTCTGGGCTTGAGCTGGGGGATTCAGTTGGTTTGGAGTATGGAATGAGAGTTTTTACTGCTTATGAGAAGTGAGCCTTGTGTGTTATTGGGGAATGCTAATATTTAGTAATTTGTAGTTACGTTCCTTCTGCCATAACACCCCTTGCATTTTTCTAAGAATGAGAAAATTGGTTTATGGATTAGGGACAATATTAGAAAAACAAGCAATGACTGGATGACAGAATCAGAAGAGTGTTTGGGATTTTTCTAAACAACATATTTGTTTTCCCAGATCTGTGCAGCTAAAATAAGGCAAATTGGGGTTTTATCTTTGCCATAACATAACACTTCCACATTTATCTATCCAAAGTACCCTGAGGAGATCCTGGGCTATTGAAGCTGGAATCTGCTCACTAAGTAAATTCAATTTCAGCCAGTTCTGACCAGTTTTTCTGATGTTAGATCAGCTTATGAAAACAAGCTGACTTGGAAATATGATTTTGAATGCAGAATGTAACTGCCCCTGTATCAAGGTACTGTATGGTACTTATCCTTGGATTTTCATATGTTGGAAGAACAGTCTCTACTGAAAGTGTAACAAAATTTGTGGTTTTGTTCCTCCTAGTTCAAACACTAGCTTAACTTTAAATATATGTGTTTATTATTCTTCATAAGAGGGGTTCTTTATGTTGAGACCTGTTAAGGCAGCAAAGAATATTGAGTAGAAGAAAAATAAAAATTCAGCTTGTGAAAATATTCCATTTTCTCTGAGTCTTAGAATTGTCCTTATTTCTTCTAATATAGAATCAGTGTAGCAACTGTATTTGACCAAAGAGCAGCACTGGAAGGTGCTAATGGAGAGAAAAACATCTGAGACCACTTTACCTGATGACTCCTAGTAGACGTCTGACTTCTCATAAAGACTGTATGTGAACAGCTGATCTTAAACTTGAATTTCTTAGGCTAAAAGCAATTCTGAATTTATTTTACTGCCACTGCAGTCATAGACAGGAATCAATGCAGGAGACCCAAGGAGATTTACCAAACTGTCAGGAGAGGAATCTTAAGACCAAATAACTTGGGTCTGCTGTAGCCAATGAAGTTCTATCAGTTCTCACCAGATGAAAACTACCCCTTTTTTACTTTTTGTTATTTTTTTATTTAAATAAGGGTAGCAATTTCCTCTGTTGTTATTACAATACGAATGAACTCTTATTGAGTTGCTCACTAAAAGTTTTATAGCAAAAGTACTGTGAATGTTTTCATTATAAATGGGTATCATAAAACTCTATAACTTGCTTGTAAAAAGTCTCTGCCAATAAAAATCTGGCACATCCAAGGTTGGTTCTGGAGCTAATTTATTTAAAATAATTTATTAAAATAATTGAACAGCCATTGTGAAGTAATGAATGTAGCAAACAATTCTATTAATGCCTGGTGCCTCATAGCACTGTTCTTAACAGCAACAGAAATTTTGGGAGGAGAATTATGAGTAAAGCACTGAGTCAGTTTTGCTAACTATGTGAATTTAGACAGAAAAACACTTTCCTGAGCAAGTTACTGTGTATATTTAGTACGTTATATAAATATTCAACTATAATAGTGCCTTTGATTAGTGTACACATAATTGAAATACTGCAGAAGCCTTGCATTTTAGAGAACAGATATTTTTTAGGCTAAACTGACACCATTGAAATAAGAAATGCAGGAAAATTGTTTGCAGAAGGATCTTTTTCTTAAAAGTTTGCAAAAATCTCCTATTTAAAATAAGAGTTTAAAAAAAGCACAAAAGCCTATGCGTGTCCATTGCTCACTTTCTCTTCCTGTCTAAAGTAACTCTGCTTTCTACTGTAGTGCTTCCATTGCTGTAATTTGAGAATAGTGTAGGGTTGTATTTGTGTGAAAGTCAGGGCATAATGTTATACACCTCTTCAAGAATTTTAATTCAATGAGAGAAATTGTATGTGGAATTACAGTAATAATAAAACCAGGGGTTATTAAAGTTATTAATTAAATCTGCAGCACAACTTCAAATTTTTGACATGAACAAAACAAGAATTCTAGCAGGAAGATTATCAGATACTTTTCCTGAGAGAGGAAAGACAGCATGAAGAGTTAGATTAGGTGATAATGAGTGGCTGTGACCTCCATGCTGCTCTTTTTGGATAGAGACCCTTTCTCATTATCGTAATAAAATGAGTGTCCTCCAAAAATGCAATGTGCATGAGGTTGTTTTTTTAATAACGAAAAGCTATACTAAGAGACACTAGAAAATAAAAACTATGGTGTCACACCAAAATCTAAAATGATACAAAGTAATCAAGCATGTTAAAAGAGAGTTCTTGTTTTTAAATGCCAGGCACTAGGTGTTGGAGAATTTACCCTCACACCATGAAGTGTCTGTGACATTATTTATTTAGAAGTAAATGACTGGAGCATATTTTTTTCAGGGAGCACATCTCATTTTCTGGAGTGCCCTGCTACACATAACCCAGAGCCCCTGTTTGTTTATAGGAGTAGTTGAGGTGGGTGTTTTTCCTTTTCTCAGACTATGACCCCCCAGGGTAAATAAAAATGAGGGCTATGTGAAAATTACTAATGTATGGTCTCTCCTTAATTCAGACTTCAGGTCCCAGTATCTTGTTCAGCATTCTTGTACACCACTTGACAGTTCCTCTCATCTTGTTGACAAGTCCTTTTTTGGGTCTGTGTGGCTTCATTTTAATGGATTTCAGACCCCGAAATATAATGTATAAAGCCTTATCCATTATTTAAAAGAAACAAGCATGTACTTTCTGGAATTTGTAATGCAGATGCAGATACCAAGAAAACCTTACAAATAGGAATAGATTCTTGCAGCTTAAAAACAAGCTGGTGTATCCAGCCCTCAAAAATGTAGGGCACAAGAACCTGAGAAACATTTGGTGTCATGTGTCACATAACTTCAAGAATTTAATCTTTATAATATGTAATCTTTATCATATATACAATAAATAGTTCTTCCTTAAATATGTATCATAATATGTACCACAAATAGTTCTTTCTTATTCTTACAGGGCTCTGACTTTACAGGTAACATAGTCATTATTGGGATTGTTTGACAGAATAGGAAAAAGAAAATGTAACAAATGTTGAGTACAAGGGTAATCAAAAATGTCTTTTCTTTCCCCCCTAAGCCATCATGCTCATTTGTGACCAGTGGTTTTCCCTCTGTTTCCCAATGTAACCCAATTTTGTGAACACCTACCTGCACTACAGTTACTTCTGCATAACTGCAAGTGAATTTCTTTGCAGTCTCTGCTCATGCCCTTTGTAGCCACTTGGGGTTTATCCTGTAGAAATGGAGGGATATCACATTGGAGGAATAGATCAGGAAAGCTGAGTTTATCCTTGGGTATTTCACTTATATTTGTGGGGAGTAGTTTGAAGCAATGTAAGCTGTGATTTATGGGAGTGGGGATATTTGAATATTGCTAGGCTAATAGCAGTGCAGTGCCTGGTTTCTTTTATCAACCACAAAAATACTTTAAAAGACTGTTTTACCCTTTATATCAGTTCTCAATATTGAAGGAGTTCAAAGCCAGCTATTCTCTCATCCTTGAAGCAAAGACAACAGAGAAGTCTTGTCTTGGATATCAACCTTCCTGATTTTGTCCATCCTTTCTGTAAAATTATTTATTCTCCATTATCTCTTTGACAATCTCTTGTACTTTTTATCTGCAACAGGCTTAGAGCATCTCTGAATGCTGAGGAACATGAATTTTGAGGTGCAGGGCTGCTTCCTCTTGGTTTCATAGGGAGAAAGGGTTTGCACAGGATTTATCTTTCGACTCCTGGACAGTCCAGAGTAAGGAACTTCTTATTTCATCTTGCTCTGCACTTTCCTTCACCCTGCAACATTGATGTGAAGTTGCTACTCAGGCATTGCCACATTTAATGCATCCTTCAAGCAGATACAGCCAAATGTCTTTTCTTTTATGCACATAACAATATTCCTGGATCAATTTACATTTCTCCTTGATGGATAAACATCAGAAAGAACAAATACCTCTTCATCAGCTTGACCCCATCTGAAGGAAGGGAGTTTTAAAGGAATGTTGTAGTCAAAGTTGCTGCAAACCAAAGCACAACTCACTGCCAGTTTATAGACAAAGCTGAAGTTATTGACAGAAGTTTCAAAGCTACTGAGTTGGGAACCAGTCAACCTCTATTCGGCCCCACACCATTCCGTGGTGTACACAACAGGGCTTTTAAATTAGGTGCCATGGCCACTGTTATAAAAATCATTGCAGTTTTGTTCACTGGTCACCACTGCTGCCATGGAATTCTTGCAGTAGTTTGGATTATTAAGGATTATATTTGGGGATGTTTTAATGGCATCACTTTGTTACTATATCATCTAATTCAATTCCATTACTCAGTAACAAGTCATCAAAATAACAATACATGGGTTTTGCTGGATGAATATGATAATCCTCCCTCCCTGCCTTCTTTGTTAGTTACCCTCTTTCTCATCCTATAAATTTTGTTGTGTTTGGGTTTTTTATCCACATTTATATATTTGGTTTGCCCTGCTAATATTCATGTCTTCACCTACACAGTAAACCTGTCCTGGCTTGAGGTAGGAGGTGTTATTACACAGCATGGGTGAAAGGAGAGAAGACACACAGCTCTGATCTATCAGTTCTTGACTGTTGGGTGCAGCCTCTTTTGAAATTCTCTTCTGGGAAAGTTGTTTAAGGCGTAATCCCCTTTGTGATATTGTTTCCACATTTGCTGCCCTACCTCTGGATCTCAACATCTCTATTTTATTCTTCTGTAAAACTGCTTTGAAATCTGCTGGTTGTTCTTACCAGAAGCACCCAGATTTAGGCTGATAGTATTATCCATGGGTTTAACAGTAGGAAATCAGCTGACAGAAGCCTGTAAAACTTTCCAGTCTCACTGACTCTGGAGATCAATTTAGAGGAGACAAAAAATGTTTTGACCAAAGTTTTACCAATACATAGGGATTATCAGAATGTTAAGTGAGCAAATAGGAATGGTAGGGAAAGTCATGCTATGAGAAAAGGATTTAGCAGCATTTTATACAAATGAACATAGATATTTCTAAAAGGAAGGCAATGGGTCTTGGTTCCCAGAGTGGCATGGAAAAACTGCCTTAAACCCCCTTGTGGGAAGCAGAGAGTTAAGATTGCTGTTGTGTGTAATATTTCAAATCACAAAATCATTAATGCAATTCATCCCAAGTTCTGTATCAGTATCTTTTACAGATGCCTAATTTTATTTATTATTTTTAGGAGGAAGGACAGATATACTGAAGAAACAAGACTTTTGCCCCAGAACTCATTCATTCCTGTTGTAGAAAAAAAGGAATTATTTCCTTTCAGAACACTTGATCTATGCAGTAACATGGTCACACATTTATTTTGTCACTTGGATTAAGTTTCTACAACAGGGCTATGTTCATAAGGATGTAAGTTCCTGGCATGTTTCCAGTTATCAATACTGAAATATTAGTGATCAAGCATTTACTGAACGCCATTCCTCAAATGCAGGGGCTTCACAGCATCTTGTTGCATTCATGGAATTCATTTGTTTGCATTATCTGGCTAACTGGTTCTTTTGTATTGCCAAGGTGATGAACAGATTTGACATTTAGCTGATTACTTCACCAAAATTAAACAGAAAACAGGGCAGCCATCCAAAGTTCCTTTCAGTGTGAAACCTAATTATAAAAATGCTTTGAGCAGCAATTTCTTTTTGGATGTTAAAGTGCTTTTATTAGATTGTTCCCCTGTCATTTTAAAATTTATTGCTAGACACTTATAAATGGGGGTGCCTGCTGAAGTAGAATTATTTTATTTTCTATATTTAAGATTAGAGGAAAAAGTATATGGAGAAAATTTTAGGCTGAATTTGTTAGCATTTTATGTGTTTCTGAAAAGGAAGGAGAATAACTAGTGCTGGGTTTCACAGACCCAAAATATGTAATTTATCTCTGTGTTGAATAAAATCATATCTGCTTTTTTTATTCTCAATTCAGCTACTCCCAATTTCCAAAACCTATCACTTAGCAAATAATGAAATCAAATATGTGATTTAAAATTTGAGTACAGCAGTAGAAGCTTGTATCATTAATGTAGATTTACACAATTACTGGTGATAGAAAAATCTAACCATGTACTTGTACCTGTCTTTCATAAGCCATTACCTGTTCTCAAACAGCATAAAAGTACTCTTAAGTCATTTGTCAAGGGCATTGAATATAAGTGGGCCAAGTGAATTTTAACCAGAAAATTTAGAGCTGAAGACTGAAGTGGATCTTAGAAGAACTTTCTTGTGAAATATTTTTTGAATGTCTTGGAATATGTTTAGCTTTTTATACTGCCTGTTGTTATTAACATCCTTTAGACCCCAGACAAGGTGTGATCTGGGGAGATTTCAAGGTGACAAAATTGTGGGGTTTTGCATATGATATTGTCTAGCACACTTTGGGTACTAAATCATCTTGTGAGGACATAGATTAATTCTTGACACTGAGATCTATTAATATACCTTGAAGCCCAGTGAATTATGTGACTCTGCTGTTTCAAGCTGTAGAATTCTGCCATAACTAGGAGGAAATATTTTGCTGTAGGTAGATTAATGTTGAAAGCTTGTCAAGAAAAAGTTCAACATTGAAAATTTATTCTTTCTCTTTTTGCCATTGCTAGAGCTTCTACAATAAATACCATTTGTGATCTGGGGAAAAATAGAGATATAATTTCTTTTCTATTTGTCTGTGTTATTAGAGTTTAAATG